>OU744730.1:56516667-57716667 GCA_916613615.1 Steromphala cineraria
AGAGAGAGGAGAGAGAGAGAGAGAGAGAGAGAGAGAGAGGGGGAAATTAATCAATTATGAAAGAGTGAGTGAAGGAGATAAAATAGATTACGAGAGAGAGAGAGAGGGAGGGAGGGAAAGAGGGAGGGAGGGAGGGAGAGAAAGAGAGTTTATTGCTGCGCTACCCTAACGAGTCCAATGCAATTCTATAAGTAAATTGAACATATTTAGTCTAAATTGACCGCTCTACATTGAAATGAAACGGTCAATAAATGTATGAAAATGAAATAAAATGGAAAGAAGACTGATTTTTCATTATTTTCATTTAGCATTTGAGTCTCCTAATAGTCTTGTTAATGAATTTATCTTATTTTAGACCCAGGCTGGCAGACTAAAATATATCAATTGTCTTACATATTGCAAATTAATTTTTTACTTTATACAAATAACCGAAATAAAACACATACAAATATTCTAAATAATGATTGATCAGCTTTTGAAAATATAGTTGTAACCTGAAGTTCTCACGATCATTGTAAGATTTTGGTTATTTTAACTTTTCTATTCAATATCGAAAACGCATGTAAATCTAAATGATCATAACACCCAACCGATTGGCTTACATGAAACTTCATAGGCATTACAAATATGCATATACAAATGAAATACTGCAACACAAATATCTAGCGAGTGAACGAGATTCTCAAGAGTTAGGTTGTTTAGTGATTGGATTGAGTTATACATGTACATATTTCTTTTTATAGTCTTAAGCCTATGCAGAGGTGAAGATCTCCCGAATTACATCTTGAAGTAGAGAAACAGCGTGCTGCATGAATTGCTAAGGCTTCTGTGAGACAATTGCTTTGTGGAATGTTGTTAACTTCAAAATCGACTTTAATGACGCACATTCTTTAATTTAAATTAATACATGTACAACTATTTTTAACAGTTTACTTGACAGTCATTTAAAAAGATTTGTTTGCAACTTGCCCGCTAAAGGATCCATGCTCGTGATTTTACAGACACTCGTAATTAAAATCAATATCAATGTATTATCAATCTCTGTTCATATTACTTCTATCTTACTGTTCTTTAATTTACAATGTGCTACAACGAAAAGAAACAGCATGTCCCGTAGCTTCATGCTGACGAGACATCTACATGTAATTAGCGCCGATCAGTGAGTGCTATATTTAGATCGCCCCTGTTCAGTGAGGAGAAGCGCGTTAAAACGAGGAAGATCTATTATAAAATATCAATTAACTCCCTTTCTATTAATTGAATCATGTTGAAAATTTAACACTAAGGAAAGTAAAGACGGGGATTTCAAATAAAGTAAAAATATTTGATTATTAAAAAAAATGTAAAAACTGGAAATTTCTAGAAATTTCTAGATACGCACTAGAACCGCACTAGAAATTTTCTAGATACGTTCTAGAAAATTTCTAGTGCGTATCTAGAAAATTTCTAGTGCGTATCTAGAAAGTTTCTAGATACGCACTAGAAAGTTTCTAGATACGGGGTATGTTTATTCATTGTCTAACTGTAAGTGACTAAAAACTTTATAAACTTTAAATGTGGTTTCCAACAATTTATATATGAGGAAATTGGTTGTTGGCTGCAACCTGAGGGTCATGTCTTAAAATGCACTTAAGCCCAAAAAAAGTGCTTCCATAATATTTGTTGATCTTGGTTCTACAGACATAATTGTTTCCCTTTTAAGATATCTATATAATCATTATAAACTGACCATATAAATGCTTCTGAAATAGAAAACAAGTGTCCTTTTCGTAAATAATGTCACTTTTTGATCTTTGATGTTTTGTTTTAATTGTTGAAGTATAGTAGAACCTAACATATAATATATCAAAATAAAGGAAATTCATCAGTGAACACTATTTCATTAAATTTTAACACATAAAACTCTTCTATATTAGTTAAAAATGTGATTATCTGTTGCAAGGGCCTTTCTTCTCAAAACAGCATTTAGCTGGACTTGCCAGCTGTCCAACATGTGAATTACTAGAGTCAATTGGCTAACTAAAAATCATAGTGGAATTTTGTCCCCCAATTTGGTAGTCAAACCCTATTTTTCAAGCCCTGGCTCATGGACTGGCGCTGGGTCAAGTTGATTTTGGTGACCTTCACATTATTTTCAAGGTCACAGCAAGGCAATTTATACATTGAAATCTGCATTTAAGGCTTGTCCGCAGGATATCTCTAGAACTGTCAACTAGATTCTCTTCATAAGATCCAAGATGGTGGACATCCAGTTCTTCAGCATCCCTCGCTACGCTATGGACGCAATCAGCTGATGCGCCTCAACAATGTCTCCGAGGATTACAGTGCACCTACTGATTTGCCGACTGACTGTATCAGGAATAATGGGAAAAAACGGAAAAGAGGTAAGAAGGGGGGTTTGAGACAACGGATAAGAGCCAGGAAGACTCGCCCTCCTCTACCTACCATTGTGCTTTCCAATGTACGATCCTTACGGCAACAATTACCGGAACTTGAAGCAAATGCGAAATATATGTATGAATACAGGGAATCATGTCTATTGTGTTTTACCGAGACGTGGTTGAACGAGACAATATCTGTGGATGCGCTGCGGATTCAAGGATTCCATGATCCGATTAGATTGGACAGGGACAGCGATATCACCGGTAAGAAAGTTGGTGGCGGGGTGTGTGTCTATATCAATGAACGTTGGTGCAGTAACTTTACTGTAAGAGAGAGACTGTGTACCGAAGATATTGAACTGTTATCCCTGTCGATGAGACAAAAGTATTTACCTAGAGAGTTTGGTCAAGTTTTTACAACGGTTGTCTACATTCACCCGAAAGCAAACCCAAACAAAGCAGTCGATGCCTTGTCCGCCCATATCAATAAGCTTGAATCAATTTCCCCGGATGCCCCAAAAGTAATTCTTGGAGATTTCAATGGCTGTGTTCTGAAGAAAGCCTTACCTCATTACCAACAATATGTTACTTGTCCCACGCGGAATAGAAAAATCCTGGACCTTTGTTACGGAAACATAAAAAATGCCTATAAATCTTATGTGAAACCACCACTTGGACAGTCTGACCATAACGTTGTGTATCTTGTACCTCAGTACAGACAAAAACTGAAAGAACAAAAACCAATCTTGAAGTCCATTAAGCTTTGGAATCAGGAATCACTGGATCAACTCAGGGGCTGTTTTGATTGTACTACATGGGAAACTTTCTGTGATACATCAACTGATTTGGATGAACTAAACAATATTGTTACTGATTACATCAAATTTTGTATTAATGATATCATCCCGTCCAAAACGATAAAGATTTTTCCAAACAACAAACCGTGGATCAGCATTGAACTGAAAGGATTATTAAATGAGAAGAAACGTGCTTTCTGCTCTGGTGACAGACTAAGAGTGAAAGACATACAACGGGATATTAAGCGCCTTACACAGAAACTTGACTACAAGGATAAGATTGAGAAGGAATTCCGATGTAATAATTTGAAAGCAGCATGGAATGGAATTAAAACTATGATTGGTAATGTTAGTAGAACTAAGCCGTCAAACAGTCAAAATGATGCCTCATTTGCTTGTGATTTGAATAGTTTCTATGCCAGGTTTGATGTTCATGACTTCACAGAGTCTCGAAACGCTTTCATTGACAGCCTGCCCGAAGACGATAACCTAAGTATCACAGATACTGATGTTATGTTAGCATTTAGGAAAATTAACAGTAGGAAATCAAGTGGACCCGACGGAGTACCTGGCATTGCACTTAAGGAATGTTGTGAACAGCTGTGTGGGATTTTTAAAGTGATGTTTCAGATGTCACTTAACACTCATTATATACCATCAATATGGAAGACATCGCATATCATCCCCGTTCCGAAAAAGGCGAAACCCTCTGTCCTCAATGATTACCGTCCAGTGGCCCTTACTCCTATCATCATGAAATCTTTTGAACGTATTGTCTTGAACCTGATTCGAATTAATACTGGACATCAGTTGGATCCTTTACAGTTTGCTTACAGGGCAGGACGCGGTGTGGAAGACGCACTCATCTCTCTTCTTCACAAAGTCTATACTCACCTTGATAACTCAAAGTCATATGTAAGAATTCTATTTGCAGATTTTTCCTCAGCGTTTAACACCATCCAGCCACATCTTATGGTTAAGAAATTGTTCAATATGGGAGTAAACAGTAACCTCATTAAATGGGTGGAAGCCTTTTTAATTCATCGTCCCCAACGTGTTCGAGTTAATTCTACGCTCTCTGAAGTGAATCTCCTGAATACTGGTGCTCCTCAAGGCTGCGTCCTGTCGCCTGTCCTCTTTACTCTCTATACAAATGACTGTGTATCTCTATTTTCCTCCTGTTTGAATTTCAAGTTTGCAGATGATGCCGCTTTGGTTGGGTTCATTCATCAATCAGAATTAGACTATAGAGAAAATATTGATTCATTTAACCAATGGTGTGAAGACAATTTTCTATCCCTGAACATTAGTAAAACAAAGGAAATGATAATTGACTTCCGCAGAAAAATGGAAAACCTGGAGCCAGTTACTATTGACGGACAGGAAGTTGAAGTAGTAGACGAGTACAAATACCTGAGAACCATAATTGATGATAAACTCTCATGGAAATCTAATACACACCGTGTCCATGCTAAAGCTCAACAAAGACTTTTCTTCCTGCGAAAATTAAGAACTTTTAATGTTGATACATGTATTCTAAAATTGTTCTATCAAACTTTCATCAATAGCATTCTGACTTTCAGTTTTCATGCATGGTATGGCAATCTTTCCCTATCACTGAAAAATAAAATCGACAAAAACGTAAATATAGCCAGCAAAATTATCGGCATCAATCTTGAACATCTTTCCTTTCAGTTTGATTCAAAAGTTCAAAAGAAAGCTCTAGCCATTCAATGTGACCCATCCCACTTTCTAAATGAATGTTATGAATTTTTACCTTCTGGACGTCGTTTCAAAATTTGGTATTTCAAAACTAATAGAAGTACAAAATCATTTGTTCCATACAGTATCAAGATTTTAAATTTACATACAAAATTGTAAGTCTAACTAACAGTCGCCACGTGAAGAAAAATGCTCGTATACTGGACCAGTATACGTCAGTAAACCACCCTAATATACTGAGGTATACTAATTAGGAAACCACCCTAATTTACTGACGTATACTGGTCAGTATACTCTGAATTTCCATAGCTCAGTATATCTCAGTATATCTCAGTATATCTCAGTTTACGTCAGGAAGTGCCCATTTAAACAAATTCAAGATACATTTGATTTTTGTGTTATTTATAATGTAGTATTTATATATTGTTTGGTTTATTCCAGCTGCAATTCTTCTAATCGAACTTTTAGTTAGATAAATAGATAAATGTGATAGATAACGTACGACACCATAAACCCAAATGACCTACTCGTTTTTAAATGAGTTGTGTAGTACTGTGTACACAATTGAATTTATCGGCGGGTCAAAGTGAGTAATAACATTGATAGGATAGAGTAAAAACCATTAACAGTGAATTAGATTTGAAGGTCATAAACTAAATGATTTTGTAACAATGTTTCAGATTCTGTAATATCGTATGGAATAGGTCTGAAGTATCGCTAGGGGAGAATGAACAGTTATAAATTAACACTTTTACTGATTTATTCATGACTTAAATTAGCCTTACATAGATTTCATCATAAAAGAAATTTAAATACCGATGGATATCTATATCAATGCGGCTTATTAAACGTTGTTCTTTAAAGGGGCAGTAGCACGTTTTTTGAGAATTTTATATTTAAAAATTTTCACTGATAATTGTATGTTAACGCTAAATGTATTACTTTGATAGTGTCAAAAATCTCATTACACAAGCCAATCATTCATAGTCAGAGAACAAAGTATGAAGATTTACCTAAAATCCATTGGCGGCCATTTTTGTGTGAACACCTTTAATTCATTTTGTGTAAGAAAAAGAATCACATGGCTAAACTTTACATTATATATTTGAATTATTACTGCTCCATTTGGTTTGAATACATTGCCTTCAATTGGAACCATTTATTTTCATTCTCCTGACATCACCTTATATTCCCTCTAAAAACGTGCTACTGCCCCTTTAAGCGTATTATTGTGGACTATTCAATATTAAGTGAAATTCATCTTCAACATCGTCTTGGCAATAAACGTGTAGATCTGGATAACTGGCTAAAATCAAGAATCTTTTTTTTCAAATAACTCCCAATAAAAAGTCTCTAATAATCTAAACATTGCAGGATATTGTGAAATATTAATATCGATGGTTGGTGGAATGCTTTTTCATATCATTTTAATAGGTATCCATTGGTTAGAAATCCATTTCCTCTTATGAGGGATTGAAATGTAGAATTATATAACTATGCAATGTATAATGGGCCGGTGGCCTAGTTACTGAATAAACTCTCTCTCTCTATGAGGGATTAAGAATCAGAATGAATTAGTTTACAATCTTAAAAATTTAGTTTTTGAAATACATGGCAACCATATATCATTTATACATATTATGTGACATCGGCATTACAAAGTATGCCAAAAGATCGGCTGCATAAACAACATGTGAAACTAACCTTATCGAACATGAAATCCTCTATATTAAAGCACATAAATCCATCAATGAATAGTGATAACACTATGTTGCAGCACCTTGCAGTCTCTGCCTTACTTCAACAAAAGTTAGGTACAAATGAATATGCAGAAATATAGGGAAAGAAACTTTGCAGTGGGTCTTGGTTAACCTCTAACATCTGATTGGATAACTAGATAAGAGAGACCAGTGACAAACAATGCCTCGAGTATTACTCACCTGTCAGCGTGGATTGTCAATACACGTGTCAATCTGTCTAATTGACGCCATAAGCTAATGAGGAAATGGTATCGTCTAATTGACACCAATAGTTAATGAGGGCTGAATGCTACAAAAACAGATTCCAATATACGGCTTACATTGATGAGCTTGTCTTTGAAAAGAGAAATACATTACTGAATATATAGATACAGATATACAACAACAGATATATAAGTGAAACATATTTCATTACACCAAAAGTGCCAAAACCTGCTATCATTGTGTTCATATTCAGTTAAAATTTTGTTTGCGGTTTTAAAGAAAGAACACATTAAAATAACCTCAAATATAATTAATATTTCCCTTTTGTTGCATATATCTTTAGCCCAGGTTATGTTTATAGGTTTGTACAAAAAGACATGACAACCTCAAATGAGTTAAAGATGCCTGTATGCATCCTTGAAATAATTATTTCCACTAGATTATTATCAAACAAGTTTTAGTTAAAAAAGTTAAATGTATTATTTCGAATTAACTGATTAAAAAATTAAAAATAGAGCCATTGGCTCTGTAGCTCATCAGGCTTCATCATCAATTATGCTGTAGAGTGTGGCCAATGTGATTCCCTTTTTGTAGAGGCCACAGGGGCACCAATCATAAAATTAAGTATATAGGCGATAAGTTTCAGTTTTCTAGGCCTTAAACTTCAGGAGAAGAAGATGAAAATAGATTTGAAGGACGTTCCTGTTGCCTCTATTAGGGGCAACAGGGTCACCAAATTCATAATTAACACTAGTCAAGGAGTCTGTACACAAAGTTTCAGCTTTCTAGGCCTTATGGTTCTGGAGAAGAAGATGAAAATAGGTTTTTAGGGCATGGCATCTGTGGCCCTTATTAGGGGTCACAGGGCCACCAAAGCTACAATTTATAATCCTCACTAGCCAAGGAGTCTGTACACAACGTTTCAGCTTTCTAGGCCTTATAGTGCGGGAGAAGAAGATGAAAATAGGTTTTGAGGGTGTGGCCCCTGTGGCCCTTATTAGGGGTCACAGGGTCACCAAAGCTACAATTTATAATCCTCACTAGCCAAGGAGTCTGTACACAAAGTTTCAGCTTTCTAGGCCTTATGGTTCTGGAGCAGAAGATGAAAATAGGTTTTTAGGGCGTGGCCCCTGTGGCCCTTATTAGGGGTCACAGGGCCACTAAAGCTACAATTTATAGTCCTCACTAGCCAAGGAGTCTGTACACAAAGTTTCAGCTTTCTAGGCCTTATGGTTCTGGAGAAGAAGTCGCAATTCCACAAAGTTTACGGACGGATGGACGGACGGACGGACGCCGGACACCATGCCATGCCATAAGCCCATCGGGCCTTACAGGCCAGATGAGCTAAAAAGGCAGAATGCATGTCAGTGCTAAGGGATGTATTGTTTGTCTCTTGTGCCAATTTTGTTGAAGATGAAACATAAAGAAACAAATTCCCTCTCTCTGTTTGATTTTTAGAGGAATTATAGGAAAAGTTTAATGAAATTTAAGACAAAATTACTTTTGTGACTTTGATATTGTTGAAATTGATGAAATTTGGAATTTAATTTTTAACTTCGATGCCAATAATACTTTAAGGAAGAATTTTTTTTATAAAGATTAATGTAACACCAACAATTCTCAAAAGATGTATACTTTTATCATATTAAAAGAAATGAAATTGTTATCCCATTCATACATTTAAATTGATTATGTCATACCCCTTAATGACCAGTTGTAATGCTCCTTATCAGTAATGACTGCCCTCAAATAGAAGTGCTTAATCAATGAACTATGGCAAAGATTGACAAATATGCATGTGGTTTAAACACAAAAGAAGGAACCGGATTGGTAAACAACCAAATGTTTATATTTATACCGCGCGGAAATATGCATGTTCTAGTTCGCCTCTATAATGTAATAAAAAACATGTTATTGTGTGTATCTATGAATAAAAAATTGAAACTTTATTACCAAGGCCAGGGTCGAAAATGAAAGTTACAGGACGTCAGATTGCTCATGCTCAAAACATTGAGGTCTTGTCTTGGGTTATTTTAGTGCTTTGAATGTGATATCCCCTGTAGTGAAATCCCCTGAAGAAATGTGATTGAAAATACAGAAATTCAAAAACTAATCAAATTTCCACAAATCCGTTTAAAAATCAGTAGCCCAACGTCAGGAATGCATGTGGGTATGAATTAACAGAGACTATATTAAAATCTCGAGTGTTCCTTTGAGTAGTATATTACAATTGCATATCACACTTTAAGTTCTTAAGAAAATAGACTTGATCTACGTACTCTGATTATAGGGCAGTAAATTGTTATATCTTTTTTTTGTATCAAAATGTTGGAATGTGTTATTACAACACATTAACTGACATATCAGGTTATATGAATTTACAAATGTATTAACTAAGACATTTCAATATTGACGAATTAAATATAATCCAACAATTACCAATACAAGTGCCTGTACCTGAAAACGAAGTACCTGTAGGCAATACACATTTAAAGGGCAGACCCGCGCGGAGACATATTTACTAACGAGACTTTTATTACAGGGCCATAAAAAGTTCAAAGATACAGAGATAATGACTTGTTGGGTTGAGGTGTTTTCTTGACATATGCTGGAATATTCCAGCATGGTTAAAAATCTTTACATATCTATTATCGTAATGTGTCTATATCCTTTCCTATTACAATTTATAAACATGAAATAATTGTGGTATTTTCTTTTTGTCACTTGTTCTTTTTGTCACTTGTAACTTGTTTATGAAGAATGTTCACGTACCACAAAAAGGAATAAAAAAAGAAAAAAAGAAATGTTCACGTTATATAATCTTAAACGGTTCAGACATAAAACTATATTTATAATTAGAATATGTGATAAAAGAGATGTAAATTCAGGAACAAATAACTGACATTCTCAGTAAAACGCATTAAAATGTAATAACTTTACAAGATAATAATTACAAATAAAGATTCATATTTTGTTGGTCTGTTTTTAATCTTATAAATCACAGAAATTATTATATGAATGGATCATATCCGTCTTTCCGATTGGCCCACTTGGTCACATGACAGCATTGACGTCAAGCAATGTCAACCTGTGTGAAGCGCGAGAGGTTGATATAACAATCCAAGCACCTCCCGTGGCTAAAAATAGATTTGAGAATTACGTCTCGAACTCCGTACATCACATGTTACGCTGTTAATCAAGCAATAGGCATCGCTTCGTGACTGTGCTGAATTAGAGTTATGTCCCTTATGGTTTTAGGCATATTAGAGTGATGTCCCTTATTTGCACAGAAGAAACGTGATTCAAGAACACGTTTCATATAATAAAACAATCATAGACTTCTAGATTAGGTTGATCCAATGATTTGTCGACCTTGGACACGTGATATTCACCTCGGCGTTGCCTCGGTGAATATCACGTGCCCAAGGTCGACAAATCATTGGATCAACCTCACTTGAAGTCAATAATTGTTTAATATACAATCATAGAAAAACAAAACATCATTCACATTCTATTTGTTTTAAAAAGGCATGATTCTGTCTTAGAGATATTTGAAATATTTTGAAAGATAGTTTAAATAAATATTTCTGGAGTCAGCGTTTGCCTTGATATGTAAATTCATGTGTTTACGTAAGTTAATCACAGGGAACCATACCTATAACTATATATATAACTATTAAGACCGTTTATAAAAAACATTTTTAGCAACAAACCTTATAGATATAGAGATTACGATATGAGGAAGAAAAAATCAATTTGTATTACATCAAAAGAAAAATAATAAGTTTTTTTTCTGCCAAAATATATGTTAAAATACACACAAGTATACACAAGTGAAGAAAGTCTAGATAACATTTGCTTCAGTGGGCTTATCTTCACTTCTTTATTATCAAAGAGATTTCAGTAAAACAAACATCAAAGACAATCATTTATCATAGTTATTTGATAGTCACTTATTATGTGAATTGCATATCACTCTTGCTTTTTGAGAAATTATTTTTTACCTACTTCATAAATCGACAAATCAAGTTTTGAATTTGCAAGAAAAAAAAATCATAATTTTGACATATAAATCGAATTCAGCAACTAAGTATCTGCATTTGCAAACGAGTTACATGTAGGCAATACACAAATACTTTGCTGAACCAGGCGGGACACCTCGAGATTTTTATTACAGGGTGATAAAAAGATCAAAGACAGTGAAATTGTCTTTGTGGCGTTTGTGAGAAGTTTCTTAAATTATCTTTGAATAACTCAAAACAATGATTTATATTGATATATATAATGATATGATATTTAATATAATGTAAAAATAAATGAATTTCTTTATATAAATAATAGATACATGAATTTCGTTGTATAGATAAATTGATAAATAATATTCACTTATTCCATCTTGAAGTTGCGTGAGATCAATAAATCTTTATTTCAGTACTTATAAGGCCTCATGCCTGTAGAAGTTATTTGCTTTAAAGACATTTGTTCTAAATAAAGTTACATAATATATGTACATGTAATAACTGAGTATTGCTTTTTGTTAATAATAAGATATTTTCCCGTAGATTATACTTGGAAGATGCATCGTCAAGTTAAGAATTAACAACATCCTTCATTATTCTCAGTTTTAAGAAAAATAATTCAAACATACAAATCAGTTAAAAACACTATTGTACATAATAAATGTTTAAATGTATTTTTTTCCTCTCCGATGAGATTTATCTATTGCTGTAAATACATAGTCAGAGGGAAACAAAATGACATTCACAGTTCATTTGTTTTAAAAGGGTTCATTCTGCATTATAAACGTAAGTCTTACTAAAGTTGAAAAAATAAAAAGTAAAAAAGTAGACGACGCATTCAAGGGCCTAGGTACATGACATCAAATTCGAAAGTAACATACCTTTTACAGAGAATGAAAATAATTAATGCAGAATGTTGTTGTTGGATTGGGGTTTAACGTCTTCCTCACCACACGGTGATGTCGCCGACGTGGGGTCTAAGCCTGAATTATTTCCAAAAAAGGGGGCATGAAATTTAGTAATAGGTATTAATGCAGAAACCTTTCAAACTGTATGTAACTACGGGACAACATAACTTGGCACATGAGAGAAGAGGAGTTTGACACTGAGTCATTAATGACAGCAAGCAATCAGTCATGAATGGGCACCAACTGGACCCCTGTCAACACACTATGACTAAAACAACATAATAAACGCTCTTGAAAGTCTCTTATTACTATAAAAACAGGTTAACATCAAAGATATTGTAAAAAAACATAATTAGTTCGTAATTAAGATATCAATAATGATGTTGTGATATCTAAATATGGATTAATTAAGAATTAAGGAAATGTGAGTTTGTCTCCATCTATTGAATCAACTGTGGTATTAGACACAGATTAATCAAGAGTATTCATTCATGAGGTGTGAGTCTCAAAGAGTGCAAAAACTCATGATGTTAGGTCAGGGAGAATGTGTAAACAGTGTTTAGAGATTATATTATCAAATAATTTCATTGGTGTATATGAAAAAAGTGAAAACAAGTAGTTGTTGGCTATCAGCCAAAGAGATCTCAAATATTCAATTCCAGTGAATATGTAATCATTGCTAAGAAACAATGAAAATTTTTATATATCGATGATTTTTATTAATGAAAATGGATCAGCACAATAAGCTTTCAGCATATTTAAGTGCTGTTCCTTTAGATCTCACAAAAAAACAACACCAAAATTCACAAAGTAATTAGATAAGTATTTACACGATGATAAAATAGTGGACAGCAATAAACGGTAAACAATCTACAATGATAAATTGAATTTAGGAGTTTAATAATTATTTGAAATGTTGTGAATCGTGCATAAATGTTTGGACAGATTCAAGGAAATTCTGATTAAATAATATGCTTGAATATTAGTTAACATATAGAATGGTATACAAATGCCGTCTATAGACAAATTTATTAGAACTTATCAAAGTATGGGCAATAAATAAATATTCATATATGTATTGTATCATGTTATTAAATTATTGCATCTAAATAAAGTGAATAACAACCAAATGTTTTTTCGTAATATATGTAAATATAAAGTAATATAAAGTCATTAATAGGACTTTTTTTCCAGGGGACTCTTTTTTCTTGTCAAATTTAGGACTTTTCTTCTGGTAACTTTCTTCCAAACACAGATTTTTTGGCCAACGGTCGCTGTTTATAGAATACAATAGGAAATAAAGGAAATAGTCTTCATGATTACGACAACAAGAACAAGCTGTTCATGGAGATATAACCGTCCATTCAACTAAAAGACGACAGTGCATTTACAGATGATAAACGCCACCTTGTTTTGCATGAATCCAAAACTAAATTAAAAAAGAAAATGCTGCTTGCACATATTGCTTATTTCATACGACAAAAGTGTTTATATATGGACACTGGATAACAATAAACACACATATTGAAAAATGTTGGATTAACTATACATGTAAATTGCACACAAACGTTTATTTATAACTATGAATAAAATAGGGTAATTACACATGGGCATTTAATAAGTCACTAAATATATAATTCGGTTCGCTGATCTTTTAAGCTTGGATTCTGCATTTATCCTTTTTCATTTTGTATAAGTAAATCCTTTTTAATTGCATTCTTCATTGAGAATAAGTCACTTGAGATCAAGCTGGAAGTGAATCTCAGGCAGCAAATACTTGCTTGTTTTCGTGTCCTAATTCATGTATCATTAACATGAATAATATGTTTAAACCAACTTAATGTTTACCAAATCTGCCAGTTTGTTAGATGTAGCAATGAATGGATTCTAAAAGTTTATAATTTTCTTGGATGGTTGCTGTAATATTTCCAAACATGATAGATTTAATGTGTTAGGCATGATATATTTGATATGATAAACGTAAAGAAATACATAAGAATTAACTCAGATAAATATTTTGCAAATGAATTACTTCACAGATATTGTCTTTTTCACAAGGATACAAATGGCCATCAGATGAATGTGTTAAGCTACAGTAATAGTACGTTCTTACTAAATGCAAGTTTATCCAACAAAGTTAGCTGTAAATTTAAACATATGTTATTTCAAATTATGTACTGTAGGCTTCGTTTAGGCTCTAGTGATCTAGATTTTAATAAATTTGAAAGGCATATTTCAGATGATCCCACCTGTTCATGAGGCGCTAATCTCACTATTTACTGGTTTTCCCAAACTTTTCTCAATTAAGAAGTGGTGCATTATACTACCAAAAAGGTACAGCTTAAAACAATCTTATATGGAAACCATGATATATCTGATCTTGGCAACTTCACCATTTTAAAATCTGTTAACCTCTTCATCACCACTTCTAATAGATGATTTTGATTTAAACATATCTTATTCAGAAGAATAGGATTGGGAACAAGTTGTCCAATGTAGAACACCCTCTCCATATAATCTTATAGATTCGAAAAAAGAGTTTAAGATGTTTACTTCCAAGCCATTGAAAGGAAATTTCTATTTTTATTGTTGATTGTATTATTGCATTTCATGTCATCAGAATGTCCTTTGCTTGAAACATCACATTTGTATCGGAACGGTATTAATATAAGCCCCTGGCTTGTTTGTCAGTCCGTTTCATATTTCCACGAATAATAAAATATGTTGAAACCATTTCAAATAATGATATTGTTCAATGTTTTAATTCACAGTGGTAGTCATCGAGGATTATTTGCACCAATAACATAAAACAAGATAAATAATTAACTGAAAATAAACACAATGATACAATATCAATTAGTGCAGATTCATTTTTTGTGTTATGAGGTATATTTTACTTGCATTTCAGGGTTTTATTTTATCTGTATAAAAATGTAATTTGTCTTGGTTTTTTTTTTGGTTTCTGAAAAGTTTAAAGCTTTATTGGTTGTTTTCCTGGATTTTTTGACAATTAATTTTCTTCAATTTTACATATGTCAGAGTGTTCAACATCAAGCCTATCTATGTTAGCCGTTAATTGGGAACTGTTATTGTAACAATCAGCCCTCGTTAGCCCCTGCTGTCAAGTTGACAATATATCACAGATTGGCACCTGCTGTGTATACAGACTTACAGGTGGGCATATTTAAGCAATTGCTTGTCATGTGTCTCTCTTATAACAATATGATGCAGTATCTGATTATTGAAATCCTAGTGGTTAAGAAAGAACCAATGAGATGATTTTAGCTAAATGTCTGCATTGACCTATGTACCCGACCTGATCATTGTTGAAATGACCTATGAAGACAGAGGCCAAAATGTGTTGCTTAATCTGATCAAATCAGTGATGGATTAAGGTGCATTTGATGGAATATTGATACTCATATTCGGAAAAGGTAAGTTTCACATGCTTTTGCAGCCTATCTTTTGGCAAACTTGGTCATTTGATATGTAGTTTGTATATATGGTTGCCATGTATTTCAATTGTTTGATATCGAAATTTGTAAGATTGTTACTATGTCAAATACGTTAGATTACTTGTCCCTTTGTAACAAAAAGTTAAGGAAGAACAATGTTTGTTTCAATTGTATATTCCATTGAAAAAAGCTGCCAAATGCATTCAATAGTAATATTTTACAACAAATTGTATATAATCAATATAACTTTATCATTGTAATATATAATGTGATTGAATTGTAAATATTTTGTTTTGTACATATACCGGTACATTAAATGATGTAATAGCATAATGTTGTTGTGTTTTATATGTTATTTAAAGAGGCTGTATCATGGGCATCTTTTTTGCTAGTCGGAATATTGATGATTATTTTTCTCTAACTGGTATGTATGTCGCATTATGCAGTGTTAGGGGCATGGACCATATTACGATAGTTTCCATACTATCACTGTTATTTATTTCAAATCATGCGAGAATTAGGAACATTCTACAGGATAACACACTGTTCAAGACTAATCATCAAGGAGATAGTATTTCTCTTTTGCATCCCTGTTGCGTTGGAAAACCATAATATTATTATTATTGTATTGTTAGTTAAGTGTTATTTTGGTTCGCCAAGTATTCATCAGATTTGACGAAGCATTCAAAAACAGTGATATTCTTTTGAAATAATTATCATATCTTGCGAGAATTAAGAACATTCTACAATATATCAGAATTTACAAGATTTAATCAGTCATTCGCATTCATAAAACACAGTGTTATTCTTTTGAAATAATTATCAAAATGACACCTAAAAAATAAACATTTTTTAAATCTTGCGAGAATTAAGAACATTCTACAAGATATCAGACTTTATAAGACTAATTCAGTCATCAGAGATAGCAGTTGTCTCCTGCATGCCTGTAGCGTCGAAAAACCATCAATAGGTGATATTCTTTTCTTTTGATACATTTAAATGTTGAGACAACACAAAACTTACATACATATACACAAATATACAAGAGTATAAAAAATAAACAATAATATACAATAGTAAACAAAATATACAATAGTAAACAACAATATACAAGAGTAAACAACAATATACAAGAGCATATAAAAATATACAATAGTATACAAAAATATACAAGAATATACAAAAATATACAATAGTATACAAAAATATACAAGAATATACAAAAATATACAATAGTATACAAAAATATACAAGAATATACAAAAATATACAAGAGTATACTGGTTTTGGAAATTCGGAGTATACTGACCAGGAAATTTTTGGAAATCCTAAGTATACTGAGGTATACTATTTTGTATATTCGGGGTATACTGATCAGTATACCTCATTAAATTAGGGTATTTTGTCCAGTGCGCACTGTAATCATAAATTGTATTGTTCAATGTACCACCCTTATTTGTTTACAATGTTTAATATTACTGCTGTAGAGCAAAATGTATTTGTTGTATATATTAAGTATCTATTTAATTGTGATTTTTGAAAGCTCTTTGAATGTAAAGCAAATTTCCCCGCGAGGATATTAAAGTTTATCTTATCTTATCTTATCTTATCTTATAAGTTAAGCAAAACATCTTATAGGGAAGACGCAGGACAAAGTCAATTTCGATGACCTTCACGTTGTTTTCAAGGTCACAGCAGAAGTTTTGATTTATCATCAATTTACCTGCATGTTAAGCTTGTTAGTGTGATATCTCAAGAGTCATTCACTAATTCTTTTTATAGATCTATTTTAGGAGGACACCGGGCCAATTTGGTTTTGGTGACTTTCATATTATTTTCAAGTCACAGTGAAGCCAACATGCATTTATAAGGCTGATATGTTAAGAACTGATCTCTATATTCTCTTCTTTTTTTGCACAAGGCTTCTTATTTGAAAGACCCAGGGACCAGTCGATGTGTTATGGTCTAAATGACATCTAGTAGCATGACAAGTGTAGACAAGTGTTTCTGTGTATACATAATGCTTTTTGGCGGGGGATCTTGTCACCTTTGGGACAAATACTTGTTCTGATTTATTTTTGGTAAGTTTTGGTATTGTTTCATTACAAGAACAAATCACATACATGTAGCTTTTCATAAATACAATTTACCAAATACCATCTTAGCAAAAATATGAAGTATGATAAGTGAAGAGGACAAAAAGACTAGGCAAGAACGTTTGACAACATGTAACATGATGCACGCCTTCTAACATCCACAAATTGTCAATGTGATCGATCACGAGCCTCGTAGAAATGCCTAAGACAATATTTACGATCAATCGTAAAGTCATTACTTCATCGTTTTCCATAACGCTCTCCCTAGGAGAGTGAATCGTTTTTGTAATTGGGAAATGGATCTGTCAATTATTAATTGCGTTTGTCAATAACACTTTTTATGTTAAATGTTCTGCTATTCCAAAGGCAACTCTGGTGTTGAAAGGAAAATCATTTCCTCCGAAAAAATGTTAGAAACTTGAAAGCACTTGAGTAAAGTATTTCTTTGGTTGTTCTACTTAATACTCGACACGTTTGAGAATTTGAATATTTCGATATTTCTCTCACAACTTAACTGATCGATGAAATTATTTTTGAATCGATTAATCAATGTCAATAGCTTTTTCTACATTAATACATTTCTCTTGTATGTGATCTTTTGCACAGTTGGGGACCCCTTTTGAGCTCTGCAAGGGGTTGTATTACATATGAGCTGCTTCCAACATGTCCAGCCAAGGTTGGAAATAAACTCATCAGGAAAAGAATGTAAACACTCAATTGAAATACTCTCATTAAAAAACGAAGATTGATAAAAAGCCAATCAAGTAAATCAATCTCCAAAACAACGGAAAATGTTATTTGACATAACCCAGAGTGCATTGAAACATTTCAAGTGAAAAGTTGTCAAAAACAAAATTTGCAGACGCTCATTTTAATAAATTGTTCACTTCTAAATCATAATTTTTGAACAGATAACGTTCAAGACCAGTGAAAGGTATATAGAAAACATTGCATGGATAAAAATTAGAAGGATTACATGACGTGACGTTATGACTATTTCAGTATTCCTGTTAAACCTTAATCGTTGTTGATCATAAATGGGGGAATCTGGTTTGACTCAAGCATGTTTTCTGTGAAAGAATTAGTGTTCCTCAATCAATGACATGGCATTTAACTTTTACAATCTCTGTTTATATTTAGCATTAACCATTTCATTCTCTCCCCACAGAGGCAGATCAAGTCTTTGTTGGACAAAATGGGAGATGCCTGATTGGAGGCAGTCAAAGTTAGTTGTGCAATCAGCGTCGCTGTTCTTTAATCATCGTTTTGGCTACTGAATCAAGGCAAAAACATTGTGATATGAACCACCATTTCCATGCGAGAAGCGTTGTCATTAGCAGCCCCGTCTAAGGACGGGGCTGCTATCAGTTTTTGTGAAGTTTCCATCGCCGCCACCGCCGCCGCCGCCGCCGCCGCACTCGTACTACTAGCTATAACTTTTTTCCCCTAAGCTTTCCAGAACTCTTATTCATACCTTACTACTCATACCTCGGGGGAAGGATTTTGACATGTTCACTTTCAAGGTCAAAGGTCAAGGTCACGAGTTATGTATTCACTCTAAGAATTCCTTGTAAACGCGATAACTTGAAAACTTTTTGTGCTATGAAGCTCTAACTTGGTATATATCATCCTTGGAAAAGTAAAAAAATTTGAAAAGGTTTTGGCTACAATCCGTCAAAGGTCAAGGTCACAGCAAGGTCATGACGTAAGCATGTTTTAGCGAAAATGGTTTATTTTAACTATGAACACTTTTAATCAATACATGATTCTTATACTCAATAAAAAGTGTTCAATGATTGTGTGACCTTGAAGGTCAAAGGTCAAGGTCATGAGATATGAGTTATTACAAAATGCACTAAATTGGGGTAAAACTTTATCCCATTTAGCTTTTCAGAACTCATGAACATGTCTAAATGTTAATACTTCCAGGGAATCATTATGACATGTTCACTTTCAAGATCAAAGGTCAAGGTCACGAGTTATAAAATCACCAAAAATTCTTTGTAAACACGGTAACTTGAAAAGTTTATGTGCTATGAAGCTCTAACTTGGTATATATCATCCTTGGAAAAGTAAAAAATTTTGAAAAGGTTTCGGCTACAATCCGTCAAAGGTCAAGGTCATAGCAAGGTCATGACTTAAGCATGGTTTAGCGAAAATGCTTAATTTTAACTATGATCACTTTTAATCAATACATGATTGTTATACTCAATAAAAAGTGTTCAATTATTGTGTGACCTTGAAGGTCAAAGATCAAGGTCATGAGATATGAGTTATTGCAATTCCTTGTAAACACAATAACTTGAAAAGTTTTTGTGCTATGAAGATTTTGTATATATTATCTCTTGAGAAGTACAACATTTTCAAAAAGTTTTGGGTACTAACTGTCGAAGGTCAAGGTCACAGCAAGGTCAACATATATGGAGAAAATGAATTAATTTAATTTTTAACACTTTATTTCATTACAATAATGTTATACTCAATGAAATGTGTTCATTGATTGTGTGACCTTGAGTGTCAAAGGTCAAGGTCACAAGAAAACTCCCAATTTGGTGAGGCCTGTAAAAGGCGGAACAGGGTAAGGCGAAACCCAAAGTTCCGGGGCTGCTCTGCTTTTGCGGTATCCCGCAAACGCCAATCTAGTTTGATAAAGAAATTCAAATGGAATGTGTTGCGGGTTTTTTTCCGCCATGGGAAACTGCCGGAACACACGGATTTCGGCGTAATAGAACAGAGGCAAATTCAACATGACGTCATATGCCTCTGTGGGGAGAGAATGTAACCATTTAGCACCTGCAATTAATCACAGTTACGAACAGTGATAAATCAAATAGCTCTGATTTCACTTGTCCTTGGTCTCGCTGTACGTACGTACATACATTGTACTATATAAACATATTACTTTAAAGAATATGAAATACAAATAAAATTGCTTTAGAAACACTAAAATACTTTGCTCACCATTAGTTTAGACCCTTAAATCTGGCCACATGGCCTTTTCAATTGACTGTCATGCTGCCTAGCATGCTCTGTGATGAAAGAATAATATAGTTATCTCCCTTGAAGAGACCTTAAAGAACCAAGCCAAAAAAGAAATGAAATGGGATTTGGAATGAAAACAAAATGAAATAGGATTCCTTAAAAAATAAATAACCTAAAAAGATAGAAAATAATGAAAGGGTGTATTTTTGCCATTACATCTTTGTACTAACATGGTTGTTAACACAACCAACTTAGCAATGTTGTAAATTTTGAATGTGTACATGCTAGTGTCGTCTCAAGTGTATATTGTTTTGAGTGGTTGGTGTTCAAGCATCTGATTTTTGCTTCATTATTTCCTTATTTATGGACACCCAGAATGTGAACATATTTTTCAGGAAAAAATCCATGTTGCTTAATATTTTGCAAAGAATATATCATATATGTATCATGTATAAATAACTATGAAATTGAAGAACTTATTATCAAAGAAAACAAACATGTTTGTTCTCATTTCAAAAGAAAACAATTTTAATCAAGTAGTCAGTACAATTTCCTTTTAGCACCTTTGATTGTGACATAGTCACATGGACAGATGATTGAAAAATATACTCAGCAATTTTCATAATATATCAACATTGAATGCCATAATACACCACATGAAAGCAACAACACACAATAACAATAGGATCCATTTTAAGTGGCATTGGGTTTGTTGATGTGAAATATGTCAAATTCCAAAAATGATTATCTGTTAATGTATAAATAGTTATCAAAATGTTGTTGTACTTTTAACAAAGTTTGTTATATTTTCATTCAACATTTAACATAACATATTGCTGTATCGGAACGTGTATGCATGTATCTAAAACATTCTCAAAATAATATACATAAGACGATGATGAAATATGACAGAAATTGTTTACATACCTGATATGAAGTGATCAGAACATATCCTCGAGTGTTTTGATGGACTGAAATTCTCTCGCCGTAAATTTGACAGCCATCGATCTCGTCGTCTCTGTGAAATGTCCCTTTTCTTGTCGCATCTCCTTGGTTCAAAATAACAGTTGGGATGCAATAATATGACTTCTGATCCTTGCTAGATCTGTTAGTACAGCCGTAAACTGCACAGCAATGAACCATCGTCTTGACAAGATCAAAACATCGCGGTATAGACAGAAAAAACTTCCAAGTGTCATCGGATCGCGTACCTAGCAACAAGGCGGCAACAAGGCCGCCGCACTCGTACTACTAGCTATAACTTTTTTCCCCTAAGCTTTCCAGAACTCTTATTCATACCTTACTACTCATACCTCGGGGGAAGGATTTTGACATGTTCACTTTCAAGGTCAAAGGTCAAGGTCACGAGTTATGTATTCACTCTAAGAATTCCTTGTAAACGCGATAACTTGAAAACTTTTTGTGCTATGAAGCTCTAACTTGGTATATATCATCCTTGGAAAAGTAAAAAAATTTGAAAAGGTTTTGGCTACAATCCGTCAAAGGTCAAGGTCACAGCAAGGTCATGACGTAAGCATGTTTTAGCGAAAATGGTTTATTTTAACTATGAACACTTTTAATCAATACATGATTCTTATACTCAATAAAAAGTGTTCAATGATTGTGTGACCTTGAAGGTCAAAGGTCAAGGTCATGAGATATGAGTTATTACAAAATGCACTAAATTGGGGTAAAACTTTATCCCATTTAGCTTTTCAGAACTCATGAACATGTCTAAATGTTAATACTTCCAGGGAATCATTATGACATGTTCACTTTCAAGATCAAAGGTCAAGGTCACGAGTTATAAAATCACCAAAAATTCTTTGTAAACACGGTAACTTGAAAAGTTTATGTGCTATGAAGCTCTAACTTGGTATATATCATCCTTGGAAAAGTAAAAAATTTTGAAAAGGTTTCGGCTACAATCCGTCAAAGGTCAAGGTCATAGCAAGGTCATGACTTAAGCATGGTTTAGCGAAAATGCTTAATTTTAACTATGATCACTTTTAATCAATACATGATTGTTATACTCAATAAAAAGTGTTCAATTATTGTGTGACCTTGAAGGTCAAAGATCAAGGTCATGAGATATGAGTTATTGCAATTCCTTGTAAACACAATAACTTGAAAAGTTTTTGTGCTATGAAGATTTTGTATATATTATCTCTTGAGAAGTACAACATTTTCAAAAAGTTTTGGGTACTAACTGTCGAAGGTCAAGGTCACAGCAAGGTCAACATATATGGAGAAAATGAATTAATTTAATTTTTAACACTTTATTTCATTACAATAATGTTATACTCAATGAAATGTGTTCATTGATTGTGTGACCTTGAGTGTCAAAGGTCAAGGTCACAAGAAAACTCCCAATTTGGTGAGGCCTGTAAAAGGCGGAACAGGGTAAGGCGAAACCCAAAGTTCCGGGGCTGCTCTGCTTTTGCGGTATCCCGCAAACGCCAATCTAGTTTGATAAAGAAATTCAAATGGAATGTGTTGCGGGTTTTTTTCCGCCATGGGAAACTGCCGGAACACACGGATTTCGGCGTAATAGAACAGAGGCAATTTCAACATGACGTCATATGCCTCTGTGGGGAGAGAATGTAACCATTTAGCACCTGCAATTAATCACAGTTACGAACAGTGATAAATCAAATAGCTCTGATTTCACTTGTCCTTGGTCTCGCTGTACGTACGTACATACATTGTACTATATAAACATATTACTTTAAAGAATATGAAATACAAATAAAATTGCTTTAGAAACACTAAAATACTTTGCTCACCATTAGTTAAGACCCTTAAATCTGGCCACATGGCCTTTTCAATTGACTGTCATGCTGCCTAGCATGCTCTGTGATGAAAGAATAATATAGTTATCTCCCTTGAAGAGACCTTAAAGAACCAAGCCAAAAAAGAAATGAAATGGGATTTGGAATGAAAACAAAATGAAATAGGATTCCTTAAAAAATAAATAACCTAAAAAGATAGAAAATAATGAAAGGGTGTATTTTTGCCATTACATCTTTGTACTAACATGGTTGTTAACACAACCAACTTAGCAATGTTGTAAATTTTGAATGTGTACATGCTAGTGTCGTCTCAAGTGTATATTGTTTTGAGTGGTTGGTGTTCAAGCATCTGATTTTTGCTTCATTATTTCCTTATTTATGGACACCCAGAATGTGAACATATTTTTCAGGAAAAAATCCATGTTGCTTAATATTTTGCAAAGAATATATCATATATGTATCATGTATAAATAACTATGAAATTGAAGAACTTATTATCAAAGAAAACAAACATGTTTGTTCTCATTTCAAAAGAAAACAATTTTAATCAAGTAGTCAGTACAATTTCCTTTTAGCACCTTTGATTGTGACATAGTCACATGGACAGATGATTGAAAAATATACTCAGCAATTTTCATAATATATCAACATTGAATGCCATAATACACCACATGAAAGCAACAACACACAATAACAATAGGATCCATTTTAAGTGGCATTGGGTTTGTTGATGTGAAATATGTCAAATTCCAAAAATGATTATCTGTTAATGTATAAATAGTTATCAAAATGTTGTTGTACTTTTAACAAAGTTTGTTATATTTTCATTCAACATTTAACATAACATATTGCTGTATCGGAACGTGTATGCATGTATCTAAAACATTCTCAAAATAATATACATAAGACGATGATGAAATATGACAGAAATTGTTTACATACCTGATATGAAGTGATCAGAACATATCCTCGAGTGTTTTGATGGACTGAAATTCTCTCGCCGTAAATTTGACAGCCATCGATCTCGTCGTCTCTGTGAAATGTCCCTTTTCTTGTCGCATCTCCTTGGTTCAAAATAACAGTTGGGATGCAATAAAATGACTTCTGATCCTTGCTAGATCTGTTAGTACAGCCGTAAACTGCACAGCAATGAACCATCGTCTTGACAAGATCAAAAATCGCGGTATAGACAGAAAAAACTTCCAAGTGTCATCGGATCGCGTACCTAGCAACAAGGCGGCAACAAGGCCCTGAACCCCTAAGATGGCGGATGTTGCACACGGCACGCATCGTGACGTCATTCTAATAAGATCTATAAGTCATCCTTCAAAACGTATAGCTTTGGTGACCATGATGCTCTAATAAGGGCCACAGCGGCCCCACTTTTAACCTAATGTCATCCTTCTCCAGCAACATAACGCCCAGAAAGCTGAAATCGTTTGTACAGACTCTTTGATTCGTGAGGATTATAATTTACAGTTTGGGGGGCAATATGTCCCATAATGGTTGGGTTAACATTTGGATACTATACCCTCAATTATCAATT
Source organism: Steromphala cineraria (assembly GCA_916613615.1). Lineage (NCBI taxonomy): Eukaryota > Metazoa > Mollusca > Gastropoda > Trochida > Trochidae > Steromphala > Steromphala cineraria. The sequence goes on from OU744730.1 coordinate 56,541,330, forward strand.
GCAGATTTGGTACCGTTCATATTAAATTCAAATTTGGTTCATTAAACCTTTTACGTTTTCTTTCAATCTTTGAGCAATGTCCATTTCTTAATTGATTTCTTGTATTTGATATATCACATACTTATTTTAGAATTGGTGACCCTGTGGCCCCTACAAAGGGGTAGCCAAATTGACAACCCCTTAAATAAAATTAGATTTGAAGCCAGAATAAATTCAGATTCATTGGCTCTATTTTTCCACTCGGGCTACAATGGACAACCAATCGCATCCAGCATTAATGGAGGTTCCCGAATCAAGAATACTGAGGTTCGAAATTATTTCTTTCAGGTTTCATTGTATGAAACCAAGCAAATGTCGTCATCATTAACCTCATAAACATAAACGGGACATTTGCGATGTAATTGCTATGGACGCACAGTATTATCGGTATATTGCAATACAGAACCATCACAATACGTATCGATATACACTCCTGAAAATATCCATCTTATAGTAATTTTAAGATAAACAAATCCAATGTAACATTGCAGAAAAATACAGCCCACTTAAATATGATTATGCGGGAAATGTAACCTTGTATTGTGCATATAGTTTAAATATGAATAATGTTATAATCACTCATTGCAAATCTCCCTCTTCCAAAATGAGATTATTGGTTGTATTGCTGTTGTTGGTTAAAGAGAGCATTTGTAAACAGGGTGAGGTCTAAAGCATTCCTACAGGCTTCAGCTAGAGGGATATGTCTTTGGTCGAACAAGTAGAGGTTAGGACTCTCCACCCCGAGGTCCCGGGTTCGAATCCCGCTTGCACATGAAAATATTCCATTTTCTTTCCTGCTACATCGGCGCCCAAATAGCCGGGACTATTCCTTAATGTCACAACACCTTTAGTCCTTCATAGGTTTGTAAATCCTTATCTGGTATGTAAATCCTTCACAGGCATATCTCTTGACTGTTTGACTCGAGCAGAACTCAAAAACTGTAAGACCCAGCTCAATAAAACTTGCTATGTAGATGAGTAATCATATGTAGATGTGCCTTTTAGTACTCTTTCAACTTTTTGGGGTATTTATTTTTATTTCCATGGAAATATAACTTTGAATCCAACTTTCGGAGCAAAACTCAAAAACCATTAGACCTTTCTCAATAAAACTTGTATTTTGATTAGTCAGCATGTGAAGATGTGACTTTTGGTGTCTTCAACTTCATCAGATTTTAGTCAGTTTCCATGAAAATAACTGAGTAACTTTAATAGGAACCAGTTGGTTATGACGGCTAATGATGACTCTTGTTTTACACTTTATATTAGATTTATAATTTGTCATTATTGTCTTATCATTTGGTTTCCTTATAATTGTTCTTTAAACCGGATTGTGTGAACACGTTTCTGACAATGGGATTGAGTTTCTTAAATTTTCAAAACAATCATAGTCTGTCAGATAAAGTAGATTAGAGAGTAATAAAACAAACTATTGTTTGGCAGATCTACTTTAATGCAGTGACATATTATAAGTTGTGTTATTGTAAATGTTACAATGTTATAATTGGTGTGTTTTTGTTGAAGTGTTCTGGATGATTCAGAAAAAAATGTATTTTTTTAACTTCTTTTCAATTCAGGAAAAGTGACATAAATAGGTTATTTTGGCGGTTTTTGAAAAAAAAGGACAAATATTGGAGTGTAAAGTGTTAAGTTCTCCATTTATGGGGTATGTACAATAGATGAGACATATATTTATTTCTCATTTCAATATTTAAATTGCCGTTTTTTATTACACATGAAAACAAGTAAGTATAACAACTTATCCTTATTGACATGCAAAAAACGAGAAATGGGTTCGAGACCTCCGGAGATACTATGTAATAGTTCTTGTTTAATTCATAAATAATGAAACATACTTTGTGTTGCTTTAACACAATTAATTCATTTAAAACCTTGGATTTGATAATATTGAACATATTAAACTTACATTTCAAAAGACACGACCTTGTATTAGTAAGTTAACATAACAATTAATATAAATCAGATAGCAATTTAAAATAATTATTAATGAAAATATCATGAATTTGTATTCACGAAAATGGTCGGTCAACAACAACAAACAATAATAACAAATATATGTTAGTGTTTATAGTGTAATGAATCTGCTTTTGTATGTATGTTGCTGCTAAAGGGAACCCCCCCCCCCCCCCCCCCCCCCCCCCCCCCTTCCAGCCCCTTACCCATCACCATCCCCATCCATCAACCAGTAAGAGGTTGTACAGACAGACAGGAAGTCAGTGACATCTAAATGAGGGTGTGAAATATGAACACATTACATATGCTGAAGATAATTGGAACTTGAAATAAAAAAAGCCTATTAGATTACTTTATTGGACAAGTAGCTGATAGTTGACAGGAATTTTGCATGACGCAATCACTATGTATTATCGAAGTTTTGGCAACAACATGACAGTATCTTTTATTGAAGACATATTTTTTTTCACTACACTAGTCAGTGTGGGTAGTGGAGGGGAAGCCATGACATTTTTATAGGTAGAGGAGTTTACATTGAAATAAAGGAAACTTAACCAAAATCTACCAAGTTGGATAAATGACACATTTCCAGAAATACCACAAACCTTCTCTTACATGAAACAGAGTAAGCTGTTTTTGTACAGTCAAGCTGACTTGAAAGTCATTGATCGGAGGAGGCATTTACGTGGCCAGTTTTAAGACATTAATTTGTGCTTTGTTGCCAATGAGGTTTATTCGGGAAATTGACGTAAGTAAATGACCATATGAGAATCAGACACCCTTCATGAATCACTCAGATATTGATTTCCGATTCTGTTTGACCACAAACAAATCCTTGAAAATATTTGCGAAAAAAAAGTTACCTAAAGATGAACTGACAATGCTTTATCATATCACATTGAGTAAATATTTTGAGTGACGCTGATTTTGCAATTATACTTTAAGCCTTGCTGTGATATTATTATGGGAGAGGAAGTTTACAATGTTATCAGTTTATCATATAATAATAACGATAATAGGCCCAATTATTGGCAATAAAAGTCATTTTGGTCCCTAACATAATTTAGTGTGTTATATATACCTCTTGTCTGATCAGTTGTTTTTCGTCTTCATTAACAACGTGTATGATTTCTTTTAGTACCATTGCCACCTTTCATACTAAGTAATGATACTGGATGCACGTGAATGTATCCACACTTGATAAACACGTTGTATCTGAGGGACAATCCATTCTGAGGTGAAAGCGATTCAGTATTCAGACCCCCTGCAGATCAATAAAGACACCGTTTATCAAACAGCAGATACCATCTCCTTAAAATTGTGGGATCTGAAGAAACAACGAAAGCCATAAAGGCGTTTTACATTGAGAGTCACATTTGGTTTGACCGACATGAAAATGATCAGATTTAAGACAAATTATGTTTCAGTTTTTGAAAAACAATGTTATTTCCGCTTCCCACGTGTAATCCAGGAACTGGATAAAGAAAAACTTTAATTTAACACGATTTTCAAAAAACTACACGTGTCCCTCAGGAATACTTTGAGACTCGTGAATTTGCGTTTTCATTAAAGAAAAGTATACATTGTGTCCTCTAACCTACCCATGACCCTATTTTACCTCTGACAATTCTCAATGTCTCTCTGTCCAAGCTCCATCGACTTTACGTCAAAAATGATATGTCAGCATTCAACAACAATGTCATCTTCGCGCACAACATCATTAACAGCTAACATTAACTCATTCACAATTTTTGTCAACATAATGTCCAAACCTTTATTTCAAAACACTGGTGATGATATCCAACAATTGTTATTCTTAATTGATACAGAATGTTTATACTTAACACTTTCAATGCTGACGTTTTTTGTGGACACTTTGTCAAGTCCCTCGCTGAAGTATGATGTGTTTTCTTTGACATTTTATATTCATAAATTCAGAGGGAAGTGAAAAGATTATGGACATGTGCGTAAATCAATTTTGCAAATGTAACAGGGTGCAAAGGTACTAAAATTATCCTAAATGTCAAATGTGTTCTGTACTGAATCACACTGCTTTTCTTTTTTATCATATTAGTTGTTGTCCCTGCTCACATTTTCCAGATGAGGATATTTAATGATAAGGATATTATCTTTGACGGAAGCATTTCCACAAATGAATTCATTAATCATTTTTATTTAAAACGGTGTTTAAGTGTTGATGATCATAAAAAAATGAGAATGATATATTAGTTAATAGAAGATGTCACATAAAAAACACATCACATAAAACAAAAATGTTTCATTTACACAACATTTTCATTTTGTTTTAGCTTCTGTCCGTCAATCTGTCAAGTTTGGGAAACCCAACCCGGAGCATGTAAGCTCCAGCTGGCATAGTTCTCCAGGTTGCTGACGCACAGAAACCACCACAGCACGTTAAGGTATTGGGAGACATTAAGGTATTAGGAGCCGGAGAGAAAGCATGGTCAGAGAAAAGCAGTTGTTAAAATTAAAACTAGAAAGTGTTTTTACTCGTAAAAACAAATATCTCTCCCATACACCATTTCAGCTGAATTTTGTTTTTAAAAATTCCTTGTAGTTTCTTTTTAGCTCAAATAAAAAGTATATTCTTTCTATTAAACAAGCAACTGTAAGTTATGGTTTAGTTATGAAACCAAGAAATTAAGTGTTGAATGTGTCATGAGTCCAGTATACTTTACAAAGGCAACTATTTATCTTCTAAATTGAAATGATAAGGAAAGATCAACTATGTCCACTCCGTTGCGTCTTTGAAAACTACCTGTGTATAAGGTGTCGATCAAGTTATAATAGGATAGCCGTGTTATTAAGAATTCAACAAAAACGTTTAAAATGTTGTTTATCTTGTTTTCTTCAATAGGCGTTAATTGTCCTCCCTGCTGGAACAGTTTCTTTTCTCTATTGTAAAGTGATAACATTTCATAGGAATCTTCTTATATCTGCTGGATCTCAACACCCACTCAATTATTTGTACTAAAACAATTTAAAATCCCTGGATTGTGTTAGCCTGGTCTGTAGAGGATCTTTATCATAATAAGCTTATCAATATTTCATTGCGACATGCCAGGGAGAGACTTATTTCTATGATTGTGGCAATCTTGAAACAGCTAAAGAACGACTTAGCCGCCTTAGTGTTATTTTTCTCATCCCCAATGCAGTTCCTAAAGAATGAATCAGGTGATTTTAGAAAAATAAAGGTTGATCTCATAACCCATTAAATCAATGAATGCCACTTTAATCTGTCGTCAGTATTGAAGAGAATCCTGATAATTATATTGGGTGCCATGAACGTAAAACCAGTTACATCATCTCTTTTTACATTAACATTTTCTAAGACGCTGTAATTTTCCATTTGAGAAATAAATCTTTAGAAAGTTTAACTCTGCTTTGAAATATAGTTACTATAAATTTGATTTATACACTACCATTTTGGGGGAAATCAAATGAATAATAATAACAAGTTTTCCTTCATAAATTAAACTACACTTGACTGACAGCACACAAGAGATGTGAAATAAACTATCAAGTATCGATTATTTTGAAGCATTAGTTTCCTTCATCCTTTCGATCCTTTTCTCCCTGATCTATTTACTCTCTTTTGTATGGCAACATCCACTTGTTTAAAACTGTAATAAAGTTCAAAACACGTTAAACACTCACTCACCCACTCACCAAACAAACAGGAAATAATTATGCTTAAAGCTTCCATTATTTACATATTAGGCAAATGAAAGAGGTTGTGGGAAAATTTACACCAAGATAGTCGTAACTACCATACATGTATATTCACATTGACTTACGACTAGGGCTATGATATATTCGAAGACCTAGGCCCTGGTAATGATAAGAAAATTTTCATCACAAATTATCGAACTAAAATGCTTAATGGTTGAAGGACATTCATGTCGTCTTATGAAAGGCAATGTATTTAACATTGAACGATTCACTGATAAATGCAATATAAACCTAACAGATCCATTTCGCAATTACAAAAATATATTTTATTCTTTAGGAAAGCTATGAATGACTGTCGAGTATCGACATTCCCATTGATTGTTAACTAACCTAACTCAATGCCAAATTCTGCGTCGCTTAATGATGATATTCAAGTAATAAATGGTACGAAGCATTTAAAATATGGCAGTTTCTGTATTTATTCTATTTTCCTACAAGTGACATTAATTGAGAATGAAGTAGATGAATATAATTTGTTAGAAATGTAATGAATTGAAGTGATTTTTAGAAGTCAAGATGTAAGTTTTATTTCAAAGAGGAGACATAATCGTTTAGTTCCATTGTTGGACTTCAATGTGCTTTATATATTGTTATTTCAAATAGAGGCTATTTCACATGGTCGTCACACCATGTTCAGTTTAGGTAATATCAGCCTAATATCAAGTTTGTGTTTATGTTGGACAATAACTCGAAATAACAGAACGTGTTCAACATGTTCAACAACATAAGACTTGCAATGACTATTTAACTTTACAATATACACTTGCTGTGATAATTTACAATAAGCGTGAGTGGCAAAAACGCATACGTTGAGGATTATATGAGTTTACATTATTCAAATTGTTGTCAAGCTTAAAAGAATAAAGCCTTGACATAACGAGAAAAAGATTGCAATAAAAGTTATAATAAATACCTTTATGCAACCTCGAACTGTACAAGTTTCAGAAACCGAGCTAAATTTGATTTTAGATTGTCAAAAAATAACTCTTTTATTCGTTCCCAAATAAGTCTAAAATAAGTTTGAACATGTGTCAATGCCAAAGAATAATAACATATCAGTTTCCCTTTTATTTAGAGTCCTTTTGCGAATTGCGAGTTTTAGAAATCAATAAATGGATGTTTGTTTCTTCGTCCATAGATTGTTGAATGGCATTATTTCATTATCGTCAGGCGTCAACCTGTTCTTTTTGCCTGTTGTTGTATCAACCATTACGAAATATTATTTAAGCATTTAGGTGAATGGTAGATTGATAAAAGCCATAGCAACCTACTAGTCTTTCTACTCTACGTTTTTTCCTGATATGAAATAAGCTAAATACAGACCCTTGCAGAATTAGTTACCTGAAAACCGCGGTCTGATTGCAGTCTGATCGCGATCAACTGCATTCAGATTGCAGTTTGATCGCGGTCAACCGCGGTCTGACTGCAATCTGATCGCGGTCAACCGCGGTCTGACTGCAATCTGATCGCGGTCAACTGCAATCAGATTGCAGTTTGATCGCGGTCAACCGCGGTCTGACTGCAATCTGATCGCGATCAACCGTGATCAGATTGCAGTCAAACTGCGGTCGATCCGATCAAGGGTTGAGAGTGATTATAGACATTGTCTGCATGTCGGCAGTACAGCATAAGTTTAATCATAATAGATTGAGAAACTCAAATCTGCCGTATTCGGTCCAAATTGATTTTACTACATGATTTGTTATTTGTTATTTAAACTTTAACAACGCATACTATTCCTTTGTTCAGATACTTCATGTCTACCTTCTACACTGTCGTAAAACGTATAGCGATTTTTTGCACTGGTTAAAAAATGAAATAATATCCTGTTGCATAAAGTGTAATTTGAATGTACCTTGCTACGACTTTTTGCAGCGTATGTGTGAAGTTATGAACATCGTTAACTCATCATTACTTATATTCCTCATTCATACAAGAGAGATATATCACTTTATGGTGTTATGAAAGCCATTTGACTTCTCTGTAGTTTGTGGGTGTTTAAATTTTAAGACGGCCGAATGAAATCGTGAAAATCTCCATGCCAATACACGTCATAACGTTATACACAAGTTTTAATGACAGATGTAAATTGTTAAATAATTCGTGATATCATATTTGATTTTGTTGAATTTTGGAGACAATAGGAAGAAGGAATAATTACTGATCATGATATTCTCGGCTTTTGGACAACACTGGGTAATTTAGACAGGACACAATGGGAGAAAGTTGTATTATTGGTATATGACTGTCATTTTCAAATATTTTTTCAAAACTGTACATTTTAATTCTTTGTGTGCACGACCTTTTTTTAATACATTTGGAGGAAATAAAGATGGCTTATCAATCATCGTGACAATCTCACATGCCAGTATGGTAAGGCATAACTGAAACGGTACAACCAGTAGCAGTAGTAATATAAAATGTTTCCATCAAATCAAGTCTAATGGTCTATTTTCAAGGTATAACTGAAATAGAACAAGAACACATATGTAATATTGATTATCTGTGATCAGTTTTGCCGATATATGTGCATTAATTTATATGCGAATTGAGAATTTTGAGAATTTCACCTTCCGGGCCGCATACCTTTAATGAGAAGAGACAACCTCTATGTAGATTTTGTAATTCTGTCATTGATGTAAATATTACAGTGTTTATGTTTTCACGGGTAAGTTTATAATTATGATAACACCCGATAGAAACAGTCAGAGAAAAGTTTATGAATTAATTTCTATGTACAACAGCGACTTCTGACCGATGGTGTCATATACCGCATTGATTTTTCAAAAACGTTCATCTTTTACAGGTTTAACAAGTAGTTTATTGGTCGAGTCATTCAGTGTTGCTGCCAAATTACCAGTTATCAGTATGTCAAAAGTCTTGTACTTTAAAATGGCTCAGGTTCATACACGTGGATCAACAATTTAAGTTGGATCAACCATTTAAGTACGCGGATTAAAAATCGGCAAAAATCTTGTCGATCCCGCGTGAATGTCACCTCCACTTATCGAGAATAATGCAGAGGAATATATGGATGACAACTTCTTTGGTCATTGAATGCAAAGTTTACAAGAATCTGTGTTGAAAAGCCGCATGCAATGAACAAAGAAGTTGTCATCAATATATTCCTCTGCATTACTGTCATTCCAACTTATATCATGCCTCTCAAAGAAGTTAATCGAGAACAGTCGATTGGCTTAGAAGGATTAACGCATGGATAATCCCGATCCTCATGAATACAATTGTCGACAGTAACTTGAGTTACGAGTTAAAACGAGACGTTTTACTAATTTACCATTAGCTGAAATAGTATATGTCTTATATTTGTTTTTACGCTGTTAAAGTTGAGTACCATGTTCTATTGTCCACAGTATACATACCATAGACAAGAGATTTTATTTATTAATGTGGACATTTGTCAAGATTTTGTGCCTTTTAATCTAGCCTTATTATGTTCAGTCCAGAGTTTTTATGTATTGTTGCCAAAAGCTGCAGATTTATTTTAGAAAAAGGAAAATCTTTTTTATGTTAGGTTAAATATATTTCATAGTCAATTTTGTTGTATTTATATTTCATATGTCGTAGTCTCTCATAATCCTCATATCAACGGTTGGCTCTTATGTTTTTGTTTTTAGCAAAATATATATGTATGTAATTCATAAGATGCTAATACTGTTTTAATTTGTTTTATCTATTTGTAAATGTTCTATGTAACCCAGCACGTGACTTATTTTCTCTCTCTCTCTCTGTTGATCGGCCCTGTTCGTTTCATTCAAGGACATTTGAACTTGATTTGGAGAACTCAGCAGCTTCATCTCGTTTACTCTAGGGTGGGAGATTGCCCCTATTTTCCTCTTTATTGTGTATTGCTTTGCCTACATACCTGATACAAAGGCCGCCGCCATTACTTCGTTAATTAACCCTTGACCCGATTTACTACCCAACATCTCGCTGTCTTACCGTCTCGCTCTAGGAGACAAATTACCACAAGAAAGGACTTCCGGTTATGTAAAAGCCATAAAGTCCCGATTGTTTCACGAAGATTAAAAAGGAATCGAAGAATAGTATGTTTTAACGTGTGATGTGTCATTTTGCTGCACTGATTTAATTGGGGGAGGGAGAGGAGAACACTGTTAAACATCCATTATTCAGCGTCGCCTACAGCTCGGCTGTACAATCTGAACGCACATACATCTGTAGATTCAAAGTCGGAAACATCAAAGTCCTATTCAGCGATCAAAGCGGTATATCACATACCCATTTCATATCAACGCCGGTGACCGGATTTGTGGTATTTATTGTCTGATATTGCTAAAGAGGTTATGTAATGTATTTTTCCCAGGAATGATAGATCGTTATTGCCAGTACCGTTATCTATGGGAATGAGCGGTTTTAGAGCGCAGCCGAAATTACCAGGCGAACACTTTGAAAACTCATTAGAGCGTGACCAGGCCTGTCGCCACTTGCGTATCTACCATAATGTCCGGAGATAAACCCCCTTAAAACCTAAACCATTTATGTGTTAAATTCTGATTTATAAAAATGGCAGAAGCAGTTACATTAACATCTAAGAAATACGCTAAACTCGAACTTTATAAAACGGTGAGTCAATTTTGTTTGCGGATTCGCTTTGATGGATGTGACTGTACCATTATGCGGAATGTGATGATCCCAAATATAACATTGGTGCATTTTCAATACGAATCGAAACCTTATATATCATAAATATATCAATCACTGCCGTAACAATAATGTATGTTCTTGACATGTGTTGTAAAAATACGGATATTGATCATAACTTACTATAGATTATTCACTGTGGCGTCTATATTTTTCATAAAAATAAAGATATCATGATAAATAACATTTAACCGTCCACACTTTTCCTTTCCATTCATATCACCATGGTACAATTATCCACCGTCTAATGGCTCTTTAGAATAAATCTTTATTTTGCAGTAAACTCACAAAAATGTAACATTATTTAGGTATTCTTTTTTAGAAAATATTCGGTTTGGTCACTGAAAATATAAACAATTTGTTATTTGTCACCGTAAAAAAAACAGTCAGTGTATGTTATGTAAGATTCAGCAAACAACAGACCATCAGATTATCACTTTAAACAGACAAGTCTAGCCACAACGGTGCCAATATAACAATGAAATTTTATCAAGATGAAACCTTGTTGCGTCATTTATAGGGTTTTGAAATATACAATGCGACATGTTTATACAATTAAAAATTAGCTTGAATAAACAATTATTGAGCCGTCGGATATCTATGCTTTCGGAATAAATAAAACTTGAATGTATTTTGTAACTATTTGTATGTAAAATGAACGATGAAAAGGGTGTCATTACACGTTGAAACTACTCCCCTTCTCCTACGTCATAGAAGGTAGATACGCTCGTGACACGCTTCAGTGACCACAGATTCTGTTCGCCGCGGCTAATTAGGCAGTGTATTTGAAAAGCTTTATTTAGGCAGGTTACCGTCGTTCTTTCGAAAAATTCAAAGTTGAATATAATTCAAATTGCAAGCCCCTTTTCATGAATCCCCAAAGTGGCTATAAACCATTTTAGTCCTCCTTAACGATAAGAACTGATGAGGGATACACATTCCTAATCACTGATGAAAGTGGTATATCACATGATCACTCTATGTTACCGCCGGTGACCAGTTTGTCGGTATGTATTGAGTGACAATGGCGTCATCACTGTGTCTTGTATGTTGTGTCATATATTAAGACTGCTTCCATAAAAAATAATGTCTTTTGAACTCAGGCGATCATTCATTGATATACTTTTTAGGATGAGTTAGTGTCAGGATTAATTGTGCAAACACTAAACGACGACAGTTTCTGGTATTGGGCAAAAAGGATTTACTGAACACTTCTCATATTTGATAAAACCTAAATCAAGAATGTCATCTATGATGTTGAAAGAGATTATCATAATACGTTAGACATATATGATAGTAAGAAAATGACATTAACGACTTATCTTATAATTATTCTATTTTTTTTGCATTAAATTACAAACGATCCACTGAAAAAAAGATATAAATAATGTAATAATGATTTTTGATATAAAAAAGCAAGAGTCTGATATCTAATAATTCCTAAATTTGATGATAATGATGTTTCTGAATAACATGAACCCGTAATGTAGCATAGCGACACAAACAGTGGTATATTAAAATTCAGTTATTGAAACAGTGTCAATTGTTCAATAGCAGCATTTACAGGAAATTAATACAGCCAAATGTTAATTCATGACATATTTACATTCAATCATTTCTTATGTTTTCCCGAAATGTTCACTAGAATTACAACCAATCCCGATGTTATGTAACTACGAGACGAGTGACACATGAATAAACTCGTCGGTCTGTCTCTTCTAAGTAAATCCTGATTCACCGAGGGAGCTAGCTAATCACCGAGACATACACATGTACACCTGTTGTATGTACACGATGTCAGACAAACAGACACACAGAATATTTGTGTCTCACTTGGTCACACAACCAATCTATCAGCACGAATAATTACCACCTGCAGTCGTTTTTTAGATTGTTATATTATTGTGCCAACACCCCAATCTCCCGGAAACACTAAGTCTTCATCTCGAAAATGAAAGGAAACTCTTTTGAAAGTTATAATAACCACAAACATATTTTTTTCTATTTCTTTGGAATATATGAAAGTCTGATTACAATATTGTATAGTGCGTCAAAGGTCGCTACTCAAATATGTTCAGTTAGTCGCATACCGTTTCGTCGAATTTATAGTTTTAGGATAGAAAAATCCATTCGACGGATCGGTACTGTAGCCTACTTCATTTATTAACTTAGATTCTCCCAGTGTCTCTTGCTCGTCAAACTTCGAATGATCGTCACAAAATCACCCAAGCGTTATTCGACGGATAGGTACAGAATCAGTTTTGAAAATTCAAAGGATCAGGCTGTAATTGTTCAGTTTGGTAATGGAAGCCACTTTTGATGGGTCGCTTAGACTTGTCTGGCCACAAACCAGTGAATGCATGACTACACACGCCCCCTTTTTGTGACCGGGCGTCATTAACAGAATCAGCCTCGTTTTCTATACATATATCGTAACAATACCACAGAAAAAAACCCAATAAATAACGATTTTCAGAAAATGATTCCACTCAGTTAGATAAATTATTTGACGATGTAACACTACTAAGCATTTGGTGTAAAAGGGATATCAATGGTAATTAAACAATTATTTAGGCGGTATATCAGTTGAATTAATGATGCATTACTTTCTATGTTTATTGTGTCACAACCGCGCAAGTTTTATGGTCCCTAACCCAGGTGGGTTTTTTACAGCCGATAATTACGCTGTCTTAATGAAAGGCCAATTAAAGGTGTTTATTTGACAATTAAAAAAAAAATCAAGTTCCTTTTTCATTTTTTGAAAAATCGAAAAGTGGTAAAGTTGAGGTTAATGGATGTTTAACTTAACGATTGACATGTAAAGTTCATTTACGGTAATTAATATGCTCACATGGCAATTGAAAGCACGATTTTCTTACTGAAATAAAGGGATCTTACGAAAAAATAAATACGTGTTAACAATGGCTAAATAAATAGAGATTATTACCCGAGGAAGTGTGTCATATGACTTTTACGAAACGAGCGTGAATTTTTGTAATACCCGAGCGAGAGCGAGTCATATGACACACCTCCGAGGGTAATAATATCTTTATTTCCGATTCTATTCCATTTTATCATCTTAAAAATATCCAAGAAACGGGCCGCTTCCGTTGCGACGGCCGACTACGATGACGTCACAAACAATGGTGTTATGACGTCCCAGGCGAAAAAATACGGAAACTCGCGCTACAACAATCGTTGCTAGGAAAAATTGATATGTGCACTAGTGCTCATATTGAAAATACGTCACCACTTATTTCCAACCGTGTGGGTAATAATACTTTGTATCAATAAAAATAGTTCTAAAACGAATGCACAATGTTCGGTTACGTCATGTGAGCCGATTTCCCTTCGAGCGGCCACATTGTATTCCATAATGTTCACACATTAAAATGGCCGCTCGAATGTTCAAGTTCAAGGGATCTGACTGATATGGCGAAACACAGTGTGTTATAAACATCCAACAAGCAGGTTAATTTCGAATATGGTATAACTACTTGGCCACTAATTCATCAAACCGTTTAGACACCTTTGTGGCACCATTTTGACACAGAATGAGGCACCATTTTGACAATAAAAATGATCGACACACACATATATTCAAGTGCACATATTGTATTACTAGTATGTATATGTATTATGTGTTATGATAGTGTGAGACAAGAAGGATTGCTAGCGTATCTCATTCCTACAGTGTAGTATCTATTTCAACGCCGCTTCAATTCATATTTCTCAAATCTGGATGAAAAACAAATATCAAACTCAATGAATATACTGTATAATTTTCTGCCATCTATTTTATGTAGCGTATGAAACTTTATGTTGTTCTGTTAGTGAACGTCACCCATTATTATTTTTGCAAATATATCTTCGAATCGCCTTAGCATAACTTGTTGGCCAAACCGATTCATTTATCTTTAATGAAATGAATATGTTTAAACCAAATCAATGAAATCAAAAATGAAAAGAACAATATAATGTGTTTAAAACATCAAATCAGTGAATACCTTATGAAAAGTGTCATGTTGTTGGGTATGCCAAATGATGAAGAGGGCTGCAGCTCTAAATTAAATTTTTGTCGAAGATACGTTTTGGCAGTGGTTCAAACCAAGTATCGATTGTAATATTGTAATGATTAGTACCAGGATCAGCACCTACATATAATCGACCGAAATATTTGTAATAACTTGAGGGAATTGGATACCAACTCAAAGGTGTATACACGTGAACTGAATGTAATTGAAAAATTAGTTCATTGTCCTAAATATTGGTGTAAGCTTTTCGTGTGTGATTATGATATTTTACGTATTTGTTATGAGTATCCGTAAAAGGAGTTGAAAATTTAACCTGTTCAGATTCCCACGTTTCAGGTTAAACGTATACCGTTATTGTCATTAATTTCATTTAAGTATGATTATAGATTGAATAGATTATTCATCAGTGTTAAAACAATAGGCTTTCTTATAAACAGTTAAATATGGGGTCTCTGAAAAACCAAATGATTATTACCATATCACCCAGTTAAATATCTTGCTCATTGCGTAATAATACTTTTGTTTAATGTTCACTGTAATATTATTCACGCAAATCAATTACATATCATTACATGAAATATGTATAGAAAAACCTACACTTTGTCTACTCAACAGTTCTTATTATCAGTAGAAACTGAAAATATAATGAAATAAATATTGCTCATCTCAAATAACCAATGTGAACAGATGAAATTGTAGACGAATTATTCTTTATATTAAAGTGGCAGTAGCACGTTCTTTCTTGAAGAAAAACAATATAAATTTGTCACTGATAATTGAATGTTAATGATTAATGTATTATGTTGATAATGTCAAAAATCGTATTACACAATCATCCATTGTAAGAAAATAAATTATAAAGTTTCACATAAAGACCATTGGCGGTCATTTTTGTATGAACAACTTTAACTCATTTTGTGTAAGAAAACAAGAATCCAATGGCTGAACTTTACAAAATATATTTAATTCATTACTGCTTCATTCAGTTAAAATATTTGTCTTTCAATTGGAACCATTTATTTTCATTTTCCTGACATCAGCTTATATTCCTCCAAAAAACGTACTACTGTCCCTTTAAAATATCCTTTATATGTTAATTCCAGAATACGATTTGTCAAACCTTACGCAAGTTTTTAAATACTATAATGATTATTAAAATCACGCCTCACAACACATAACCTAGTCTTATTCAATTCGAATTGAGTAAAAGAAAATTATTTGTATTGATTACTGATAATCACTTCTGGCCGTAACAAGTGAAACGGTGATACCGATGTTGCATATAACTACTACATGTTTAGTGTTTACAATTAACATGTTTTATTTGGTCATAAAACATATGCCTTTTCCATACATATGTAAATCAACCATAACATTGTTTATGCGTTTTCAAATTATAACTGACGACAAACATATCTGTACAAATTGACTGTCCTCTTTATATCAACTGATGGGCTTTATAGATCAAATTTTCCTTCTTTCAATGATTCTGAATTGACCACGGTCAAACGCGATCAGAATGCAATCCGATCGCGGTCAACCGCGGTCCTACTGCATTCTGATCGCGGTCAACTGCAATCAGATTGCAGTTTGATCGCGGTCAACCGCGGTCTGACTGCAATCTGATCGCGGTCAACCGCGGTCCGACTGCAGTTTGATCGCGGTCAACTGCAATCAGATTGCAGTTTGATCGCGGTAGGTACCGGTAAAGATATCTGCAACCGTCTGTACTGTACCAACTTACAGTTTAGGGGAATCAACTTTCAAATTTGTTAGTCTTTATTTATCTAAGAATTGAATTTGAAATATAGTATCACTTTGTTTTGTCAAATATGTACTTTCCATGTAGAAATAAAATATCTAGAGGGAAAATCTTCGCCATTCAGTGTTATGATATTTTGGTTGATCAATACGTAATCTACATGGTTCTTACAGCCCTGTTGATTCTTTCTAAAGACGGTATTACTATAAGACTTTATTCCATAACACGTTAATTGATGTCTTCAAAGTAAGCTAGTATATAAAAGGGGTTTTGACATACACTTTATTGACATTGATAATTCAATAATGCAATAGTGGCCCAAAATAAGCTTTTGTAACACATGTCAGGATAGAAAGAGATTATTATTTTGTCTCAAGCAATTGGTAAACCTAGATTCCTTTGACCATCTGTGAAGTTTAGCCAATGATTTTCCTATGTAACATATTTGATCAATAACGCTAAACATACTTTTTTAAATTAAAAAAGCAAAGTAGTGAAATAATTGGTAAATTTAAATTTGGAAACTGGATTTGAAATTTCACTTTACTTTTCTGATTGAAGGGTAAAGATGTACCGTTAGGACTCTTGTCAAATGGTATATGTAATTTTTGATAATGCAATCGTTACACTTAATGTAATCCTAACTTACTTCCTTACCCAACCTCACTGCTCATAACATCAAGGGTTTCCATTCATAGAAATGTAGTCAGGATACCAATATGGAGATGTGTACTCTAGGCAGTTCACGACAGGTTCATGTGGCAAACATTATCAGCTACTATATAACTAGTATATAAAGGCAAAAAACATATTGCAAATTGTTTTGATGTATTTCTTTTATATTGTTGATATTCATGCAAGAGGGGTCGGTGTAAGTATTTGTGTTTTATTCATAAACTTGATAATAGTATGTAATTGCCAATTCAACTATTAGACAGTTCGTGAGAGCATAGAGAAATGTAAATGTGGAAACAATTGTTTTGTTCACATCTAAAAAAATATGGAAGTAAGGATATATTGTGAGCTGGTATTGGTTCTGTCCACTGCAGGTTTAAACAATTTCTACAAGTAGTGATTTGTTGGTTTTAATGAGAGAGGGTCTTGTTTGATGTCCCTGATGATTTCTCCAGGGACCGCAATTTATTAGGAAAAAGACACCAAGAACATTAATATATTATCTGCACGTCCAAATCGTAATTACGAAATCTGGTTTTAACAATTTATGAAAGAATTGAATGTAAGATTTTTTTATGTTCGCAGTAGGAAATGAACAATCGCAAACTGCAATAAAACTTTTGTTACAAAGCAAGATTGGAGTTTGACTGAATCTGTGATAACGTTCATATTTCCACGGCAAACATACAAACTGACATATACATAGTTCTTACAATTTATCACAAAAATAAGAAAGGGGACAACAGTAGAAGTGTTGCACTTAGCCTCTTAACCAGAAAACTGTTAAATATCTTCGCCGTATACGTGTGTTATGATCAATTAGGAGATAAACCTAGTGTGTTTTAAAATCAGAGACATGTTATACTGGATTGACAGCGAGTAAATTTTAAATTTAAAATTTACTTGCTATCAATCCAGTATAACATGTCTCTGATTTTAAAACACACTAGGTTTATCTCCATTCTACCATGACGATTTTAATCGTGAACTCTTTGTATAAGCGAATTGCACTTTGTAAAATGTCCTCACTTCCGGCAACAAAAATAAACTCGTCTGTGCCGGGGGTTTCGCTATTTGGTATTTAAAATAAAATTAAGCCGAATGCAAAGGTAAATCTATCATTGGGTGTCCATCAAATAGATTGCTGACTTTGCTCAACGCAGCTATTAATATCGTACCGTTTTAAACATGTGCTTCCATTACTTGATGCCAGAATAGACTGAGATATCCCAATCAATCAAATAGATGATTCTAACAGAAAACCACTGTGACGTAAATGACGTCACTGTATTGTTGCTGTTATCGTAGGAAGCCCGCTGCGTGTGGTGTGATTGACCACTGAAACTTTTCCTTTTGAATAAAATACTCTATCTACTTCAAATTATTAGGCCATCCCTCGTAAACACACGTAAATAAAACATGTTTAATAACTTTTTAAAAGTTTTAATCTCAGTAAACAGCAGAATACCAGTTTTGAAATTGCCAGTCGGCTGTATCAATGCGCAGTGAAGCGGCCTCAAAATCAGAGGACGTTCAATCCAAAATTGATCACGCTTGATTTTCCAGGAGAACCAATCAGAATCTAGTATTCATCACATTCATGGTAGAATTAATCTTGAACTATACGAATAATTGATTTACATACTGTTTGCACAAGACAGGCTGACTGATGTCTGCACATTATGTTATATCTCAACTAGAAGACAGCGAATGGAGGATTTTGCCATCTGTTCGTGTCTATTTGTAAAAATATGTTAACAGCAAGCATTATAGTACGCTTTCAAACAAGTAGGCGTACTCGTCCTTTTTTTATAAAGTACTGATACATTGTAAGTGTTTAGTCTCATTGACACGTCATAGTACCGTTTTTTATCACAACAGAACACAACACAAATATCCAGCGACAACATCTCCTTTTTTTTAAGTTCAGTAGCCAAATGTAGTTCTATACAGTTATGATTTTTGAGAGTCTTTGTAGTCAAATGTTACGTTTTTGATACAATTGAAAATCTTTTTTTCCTTTTATCTTATATAGGTTGTGTAATTTGTTACAAAACGAGAGCTGCTATGGTGAAAAATGCCATAATTGACTTTTAAGCTAATTCATAGCTTTGACACTGACATGACATATCATTCTCTCCCAACAGAGGCAAATCAATTCATGAAATGTTGACCGAGCTTGTTTAAATGAGCGACTGCGCAAATGGACTGGTCACATAAACGTCGATTATTACGCATTCGGTTATTGAAACCGGTTTCGGGTTTTCGGAATTGTTGCCTTGATGCCATACACAAAAATGAGGATTATTAACAAATGTGTCTATTCTAAACGTGTGTAATAAATAAAATACCACACTCGGTCTCATTAGATACGAATTATACGAAACTCGTGACCTTCCTATGGCCAGATAACCCCGGAAGGACACTCGTTTCGTATGATTCGTATCTAATGAGACCTCGTGTAGTATTCTCTATATATCCCCCGCTTCGCGCTAAACGCGCGGCGGGGGATAAAAAACAAAGTAGTGAACAATAAATATACACATTAAAGAAAAACTGAGATCAGAAAAGTTTCGTTTGCATGAACCCAATAAGAATTCTATCACATTGTAATCACATGAAATATGCTACTCAAGTGTTTGCATGTTTCAAGACACGTATTTAGAGGATGAGTATTTTCTATCTCATTTTACTTTTTGCATTTTAGAAAAGCGAGCATACATGTATAACATACATCATATAACATAAAAAGTTTCATTGATAAATGCACAAAAACCCGATAGCTTAATTTCCATTTCCTCATATATATAGAAAACGATGAAGTAATTGAGTCAAATTGATCGTAAATAACCATTTCTACGAGTCTACAATAAAATTGTCACATCTACATCATACAAGTATGTGGTACGCAAGCATTAAAATAGTGATGTAAGAACTACTGATATTCTCGTTTACCGTCTGAATATCCTCTTCACTTCCAGCCATGGGATTACTTTACGCTGAATCCATACTCGAATTGAAAAGTCTGCAAGATATGATGTTTGCAAAATACAATACATAATGATAAGATTCAAATCAAAACCATCTGATTAATTTAAAATGCCTTTTAAAAAATGACTGATGCGGGATAATGGTCTTAGTGTGAGTGTATTGCAAGGTCTAAACAAAGATTGACTTAACCACCTTTGGTGGATCATGCATGTTGTGTAAAAACAAATCATAAGTGGATTAAAAAAAATTGTTAATCTATTTTTCTAAAGTTTAGTTTCATCATTTACAGTATTTACAAATGTTTCTTCATAAAAGGCAATGCTTATTTTCCCCAAAACATGTTACAATAAACAAACAAAAACTTAATAAAAATATTATTTCTCAATCTTTCTCCATATCTTGCAAAATATGCATTAAAAACTAATTATATCCGAGTCCTTTGCTTCTATCAGCGTTATTCTATAGCTGAAATTGCTCATTAACTACAAACCTTTTATTATCGTTCAACATTGAGACAATAATTGTTCTTGCGATGAGACACTTTCCGTGAGTAATGCTTGAGCTTTAAGCACTTCTATCAAAGCTCAGACATACAAATGATGAAACACTTTATTACACCTTGAGGGAAACTTTTACTGTATAGGATACCCTTAAAAGAATATATATGTAGACATAAACAATAAAGTAGAACTTTTTCTATAACATTTCATCTTGTAACTATTCTACCAAAAGAGGAAACCTTTTGCGACAGTGGTTGCATTATACATAACGACTTTAACTTATACAGATCTTCTCCAAAGTAATTGCAATGATACCATATCGAATTGATCATTATGTATTTATCATACCTTTAAAGAGAACAATGATTATGTAAAACTTAGGATGAATGACTATGTGAGCTCTTGCTAATGTAAATGGGGAAACCACGGGTTGGATGGAATGGATAGATAAAAATAATAAGTTGTACATTATTTAATTTTATTTATGGAGCGCGGTGGTGTTATGGAGCGCGGTGGTATAGTGGTAAGCGTGCTGGCCTATCAAGCCAAAGACTCGGGTTCGAATCCAGGTGGAGACACCAAAGATTTGCGACCTAGGCTCTACACCGTGTGGTGTCCTTGGGCAAGGCACTTCATCCACATTGCACTCAGTCTACCCAGCTGTACAATTGGGTACCTGAATACGGGAAGTACGGACTTATGTGGTCGCGCGAAGCGCTTAGTAGCGGCTTTGAAAGTACTTCCTTCAGGGAAATAATGTACAGCCAATGAGCAGTGCTTGCACTGGATATTAGGCTTAAAAATGTTCATTATTATTTATTTATTATTATTATACATTTTCATAATAACTTATGCCTACTTGTGTGCGCTTACATGGTATCGCTTTGCAAATTTTGTAATTGGTCGCAGATTTATAAAAGTATACTTTAGTTTCAAATCCTGTATTGTTTTGTACTAGAAAATATTTTATTCTATAAAACGATACATTTACATTAAAGGTCTGAAACCAAGATTTACAATCTAATAAAGCATATCAATGATATTATTGGAATTGTGAAATATGCAGCTAAAATATGTCAACATTAAATGTTTTGAGAGAAAATGAAACATCCAAAAGAGTGCTATCATGGAGTATGTTAGTGGGCGGAAATGTTTCAAATAGTTTGTAGTGCTCTTAATGGAACCAGGGAACCGAGATACGAGGATGGATCAAGATCACGTGAGCTACCTCCGTGGAGTGGATAAAGAATAGATAACTAGTTCTCGCCTGCACATCTCCAGAGTAAGAGCGGAGAGAATCACTTCTGAAAGTCAAACGATTTAAAGACTGAATTCCATTTTAGTGATGTGCTTTTAAATAGGTTGCAGACTTGCTCTCTGTGAGGGTACAAACTGAAGCAATTTAATACATTTCATATGGAAATAATAACGTAGATCATTAATGGTTTAGTCAGTTCAGACAGAATTTTAAAGAGAAAATATTCACTTGCATCCATATTACAAAATATGAATTTCTGTAGAAAAATAATAAAGCCATACATTGTAACTTAGCAGGATTAATCATTTTAAGTCATTACATTCCAAACTCAAAAAATGAATTGCCACTGCATTAGTTCTGTAAGCTTGTATTGTGAACTATTACCCTGCTGCTGCATTTATTTCACCTCTTGAAAGCTAGAGGCACGACTTTAATTGGCTGCGACTCGAGTTGAGGATGTTCAAGTATAACTCTCAATCGACCATCTATTGATAGAAAGTATTGACGTGTAAGGTCACATATACACTAAAACAACAATGGCTCCAACTGGCCAGGATTAGGGAATGTAGACCCATTGAGATCTAATGGGTGACATAATGCCCTGAAGGTAATCAGAGGTGAACCACTTCAGCTTATCCTTCAGTGTTACTTGTTGAATTTATCACAATGAGAAGGGGTGTTTTGAGATACCACAATAAGTGCGCATGTAAACCCAATTGACTACATTAGAATTTCCATAATACTGGGAACTGCCATGATGTGCAAGTGGGTTAACGTACTTTGAGAACGAGATCGGTAATGTTCTTATTATATTGATACATAGGGAACAATGGTGCGAAAACTTGAATAAACTCGATTAAACCTCACAGGAATTCATTACAAACAACAAAAGCAATGAGCCGTTGTAGAAGTATGTACAACACCCCCTCACTCCGCTTCAATTAATCATGATTCTTTTTAACCACGACATCCAAGAGTGGCACTCGTTGATTTGATAACGTAATTTGAGACCAATTTCAGTTTTTATACTTGACAATTGATTTTCAAGAAAATTGAAGTTTTTGAAAAGCTCACAAAAACTTTCCCGAGCCTTATGTTGGTTCCTTCATAAGGAATTTTATACAGCTTTAGATTCAATATGGTTGGACTTCTGGACTTATGTAGTTACAATTTCCTTGGTACATGTAAACATTCTACCAGTAACAGATGTGTATTTTTAGTAAATAATATGTCCTGCAATTGTAATATTTTTTAGTAAACTGCTAATTGTTATGGGCGACTATATGTCTTTTAAGGGCGATTATTGTTTAGTGCTGTTTTGCTGTCAGTGTAACAATCCACTTTTTTTGCACAATCAAGCTGTTTGTTGAGTCATTGTTTAATAGATGTGAACCTTATGGTCCCTTTATGTTCGCTAAGAAGTGTTTTAAATCGCGGATAATTTTAGGAAAATAAAGTTACATTGTAATCAAAATTCCAAAAGGTAATTGAGTGAAGGGCATCAAATTTCCAGTTGTCGGTGTCGGAGGATGGGCTGGTGTTGATATCGTTTTGTATTCTAAATAGAACGATTTCTGTCATATAAATCTTTCAACTTTATGATTAACGTTAAACTATAGCGAATGCGCAAAAGCTTTAAATATGTATTGGTTATATTTTTGACAAAATATGAAACTCATATTAAACAGTACATTCTTTTGTGATTTATCTATCGCTGTTTTGCTTAAACATTTCAGAATATACAAAACACGATTACGAATTTGGGCTGTAAGATTTGTTGCTGTTTAAGGAATGAGTGCCACATGTTTTCCATGAGTTACATTTGTATAAGTTTAAAGTATGTCATGAGAAGAAGGCTGTTTTCATTCTTGCCTCTAACAATTGTTAATAGCAAAATGGTTGAATTAAACAAAAATAATGCGATTGGATATTTGCACTCAAGGTAATTAAGCAATTGTAGATTTAATCTTTCAATAATAAAAGAGGGCTATTGAAATTGAGATAGGATCCTGAAGAGGATTTCCTTATGGCAAATTGTGGGTCCCTGCTGACATTTTGTGAAACGTCAATTACAAAACATTCTAATAAAAAACAAGTCTCACA
The DNA here is from genome assembly GCA_916613615.1 of Steromphala cineraria. Taxonomy (NCBI): domain Eukaryota; kingdom Metazoa; phylum Mollusca; class Gastropoda; order Trochida; family Trochidae; genus Steromphala; species Steromphala cineraria. Next base: position 56,565,099 of record OU744730.1, read on the forward strand.
AGAAAGATTCCATAACGGTTTAAAAAAATGAGTAATGGGATTATTTGACAACTTGATAAATTTATATTCCGTTCCTTCAAATTTGTTGACACAAATGTTTTCAGATCGCATCACAATCGGAAAAAAAAGACTTTGCTCACAATCATCATCAATTTCCCTCTTTAAGTAACGCTAGCAAAATAACAGTAATCAAATGACATTATTATCTACGTAAATGTTAGATTAACATACCAGATTGCTGCTAGTTATAGGACAGATGTATTAAGTCATGAAATCTACACGATGATATATTTGATTCTAATATGATACATCCCGTAAAAGATTGAGGTACTGTCTAACCGGAACTAAAGAATTGTTCTGACTCACGGACTTATGCTAATACTCTCCTAATTACGGAGATACAGATGCTTATGTATTAATGGCAAGGGATGTACATCTGATATCTCTCCAAAACATTTTCACAACTCACACCTTACCATGGCTTGAACAGTGAACAGTGAACAGTGATACCATGCGAAAGTCAAAACAATCAAATGTCGTGTTCTGGTAATTTGCCCTTGGAAGGAAATTTTATCTTTCAACGATAAGAAGAATAGTTCATATTTCAGTAAGAAACAATGTTCCAGATTGAAGAGGTAACATGAATTGCAAACAATCGGGATTTTTGGTCCTGTCTGGTCCTTTCACTTTTATTGAAATGTCTTAACATACAAAGTCAATTATGAGATCATCAAAGCAAATGGGGAGTCTCATTTGTAGCTTGATTGGTTAATGTGAAACAACCCTATTTTTATTTAGTCATAATATGAAAAAATAAAAGAAAGACATCATAGAATAAATATATTGTTTTCGTATCGCTCAATTTGAATTATACTTGAACTTTCTACATTTATTCATAGCAATTGAATTATTTATCATAAGAGATATTTGAAGACAATTTGTCTTACTGTAACCGAAAAGTAACTAGCACTGAAAGTGAAAGTAAAAGTTGTTTTTGTATTCCAGACCCCATGAACAAAAGTACAAAATCCTATATACATAAATTAAGATTGCATGGACATCGAGGTGGTACATGTATATTACAGAGTCAGATTACGTTTCAGGAAAATTGCAAGGTTCTTAAAGGGCCAGAAGCACGTTTTCTTAAACACATTCACTGATAACTGTATGTTATTGCTAAATGTGTTATTTAGATAATGTCAAAAATCTCAATACACAAACCAATCATCCATAGACAGAGAACAAATTATTAAGATAAACATAAAATTAATTGGAGGCCATTTTTGTGTGAACACCTTTAATCTATTTTGTGTGCTACTGCCCCTTTAATGTTTTCAATATGTTTGTGAAGCCATTAGCAAATCCACTTTTTGCCTTGACAAATTAGTATGAAAATGGCTTGCATTAGTAACAGGGAAAGTTACAGAAAAGTAACTAGGGTTGTATTTGAAAGGAGTATGGCAACATTAAATTTTGGATGATGGCAAATGCTATTTCAAAGTTGAGACATCTACTTGTTTTTATTGTTATACAAATTGACCAATGTATCTTAACATGACGTTATTGGTATCAATTGAGTTTTTCTCTCAAATTCATATCATGAAAGCAACGCTTTAAAAAATCTTAACAGAACAAAAACACTAAGCCAATTTTATATGTGTACCTTTATTTTGTATAAACAATAGAAAGGTCATAAGCCGTTCAAAACTCCTTTGACATCATGTGTGATATTGCATGTTTTTTAACAGACAAAATGTAGCTTGGTAGAAATGGTAGAAAAAACTAGATTAACGTTTGCGAGACACCGTAAAAGCAGAGCAGTCCCGGACTTAGGTTTCTCCTTCTCCGCCTTCTACAAACCCTCAGTAAATTGGGCATTTGCTAAGAAATATATAACCTAAATATTGATATTGAACTCTAAAATGTCATTAGGCAAATAAGAATCAACCAAAGTGGAATTCAGAGATTCAGACCAACATTCAACATACGTTTGAGTCACCGAAAATGACATTCATAGGAAGTAAAAGACATGAAACTTGAATTCAATATGCAAGGTAAAGATTTAGGGGATGTTTATTTGATAACAACAGTAATTTTTTATATTGAATTTGTCGACCAAACTGATCACGTCAATATTTTCCACGATATATATGTAAGTACAGTTAACTGCACCTTTAAATTTATGAAAGACATATTGTTAAGTATATGTTTTCATAACTTAACACTTGTCAAAACATTTTTACCCTCACAGTGATTATTCCTAATTTGATATATAACATAAACTGTAAACATATGTACTTGTATTGTTAAACAATTGACTGTACTATTTGATATTATGGTATCTTCATGAACACTTTGACATGCAGTTTTCGAAATTGATCTGATGAAATAAACATTTATTGATGATACGTAGTTCATTCAACATTTAACACAAATTTATGTATATTTACTATTTGAATATATATTAATAAATGTGCCTGCTTATTTTCAACACGAGAATTTATATGGTAGAAGACAATTTCCTTTTGCATTTCGTTTGTCAAAATGTAAAGATAAATGATAAATACTGCTTTCTTGGTTATTGGAAGAATTAGATCAAAGAGAGACACTCGTTTCCATGTAAAAAAGATGTAAGTTCTTTGCATTGTTGGGATGTGCTAAACACTTAGTCATGGTGCAAGTCTTTCAGACTCGCTGTCTCTGACAGGTGACAACAGAAGCGAATTAATACTTTACATTCGGAAATAGGCTTGGAGGACAAAACTCATTAAGTTTGAAATAGCGTATCCCTCTACGTACTGCAACATGTTAATACCTTAGTATTGAAAGTCAGACATTGTTGAATGTCTGCAAATTCCGTTCAAGTCATTAGATTCAGAAATCGTTTTACTTTTTTTCCTTATGGAGCCTCCTTCATGGATTGCCAATGCGCTAGTTGTGTTAGCATGTTATGTATAAGAGTTCGTTTCACTTGCAATTGGCTTGACTTAAATTTTCCATGAGTAGAGTTTAAAGGAAATTTAAGTTTGAATCTCCATTACGCTTTCTATTCTTTAAATGTACTTACGTATAAGGTCATCACAGACACACGATAACAACGACACAAACTTGACAGGTTGAGTGAATGGAGACCCCTCGAGTTAATGAGATGTACGGTACTTGGGCTGGTCATTCAGATACGAAACAATGATACTCGTTGACATTTTCACTATTTGAAGAGGTTGACTCTACAGAAGATACTCACAATACAAGGATAAGCATGTGCAGACGTGTCTCCCCTATTTGATATCATTCATTGACATGATGATAGTGTGAATTGCCATGATGTGTTAAGTGGAATCAAACTTTCTGTTAGAACTAGATCAGAACTGATGTGTATATTTTGATAAATTTAGAACAATAGTCCGAAATCCTGAATAACTAAGCTATACCTAAATGAATGCTTGAAGTTGTGACAGACACCAGAGGCTTTTGTCTAGTCTAGCAAACTTATCTTTATCAAAAGGAGAACCGTACAAGAAGAGTGAATAACAATACTGAAACAAATTTTTTTTCTGAAACATGAACATGTCCCCCGACAATCAACAAATTAACTGTGGTAGTGAACCTGAGGTAGCTCACGAGGTTTATTGACGTGAACACAATATCGCTGATATTAAAATTAAAAATAGAAAACGAAAACAAAGTTTTGTTCAACAGCTGTGGATCACTTTGTTCAAAAAGTAAAGCTATGTAATAAAAACTGATGATTAACATAGTATTCTTTTATGATATATTCGTGTTCCCTTAAGCGTTTTCTCGTTAAGATAATTAATCCCTACAAAGTTACTTGAAACTTTCAAAAGAAAGCACCATCAACAGCTCTTAAAAATGCAAATGTATTATTTTACATCTCAACAAATGTCAAGGATATCTTCCAATTTTACATGAACAAATGTTTACAGATCGCATCACAATGGCGAAACTACCAAATAATGCTTACACCAACTAATGATAATAAAATTGGTATGTGGTTAGACCTAGTGATTGATGATCCTATTGGTGCCACTTCCTTTGCTACTTTGGTTATTCTGATTTATTTTTGGTAAGTTTTGGTATTGTTTCATTACAAGAACAAATCACATACATGTAGATTTCCTATAAATACAATTTACCAAATACCATCTTAGCAAATATATGAAGTATGTGAAGAGGACAAGAAGACTAGGCAAGGACGTTTGACAACCTGTAACATAGTGCACGCCTTGTAACATCCACAAACTGTCGATGTGATCGATCGCGAGCCTCGTAGAAATGCCTAAAATGATATTTACTTCATAGTTTTCCATAATGCTGTCCTTAGGAGAATGAACCGTTTTTTGTATTTGGGAAATGGAGCTGTCAACTATTAATTGCGTTTGTCAATGAAACTTATTATGTTCTGCTATTCCAAAGGCAACTTTGGTGTTGAAAAAAAAAATCATTTCCTCCTAAAAAGTGTTAAAAACGTGAAACCACTTGAGTAAAGTATTTCTGTGGTGAGATTGTTCTCCTTAATACTCGACACGTTTGAGAATTTGAATATTTCGATATTTCTCTCAAAACGTAACCGATCAATGAATGTGACGATTAAATTTACATTTTATTTTCATTGATTAATCAATGTCAGATAGCTTTTTCTACATCAATACATTTCTCTTGTATGTGATCAGTTTCACATATTTGGACAATTCTTGAGCTCTGCAAGAGGTTGTATTACATATGAGCTACATCTGACATGTCCAACCAAGGTTGGAAATAAACTCATCAGGAAAGGAAAGTTGGAACTCAATGGAAATACTCTCATTAAAAAACGAAGGTTGAAATAGAGCCAATCAAGTAATTCAACCAATCTCCAAAACAACGGAAATTATTATTTGACATAACCCAGAGTGCATTTAAACAGTTAAGTAAGAAGTTGTCAAAAACAAAATTTGCACACCCTCATTATGATAAATTGTTCACTCCTATATCATAAATGTTTGAAAAGATAACGTTCGAAACGAGTGAAAGGCACATAGAAAACATATATAAATAAAAATTAGAAGGATTATGTGACGTGACCTTGACTTTTTTAGTATTCTTTTTTAAACCGTAATCGTTGTTGATCATAAATGGGGGAATCCGATTTGACTCAAGCATGTTTTCTGTGAAAGAATAAGTGACAAGGAAATTGGCATTTACAATCTCTGTTTATATTTAGCATTAACCATTTAGCACCTTTAACCAATATCTACACATCTTGACTGTATTGTGAAAATAAATTGCTAAAAAAAGGTTAGGAACTATGGTGATTCTTCAACAGTCTGATCCATTGACAGTATTTGTCATCTTTCTGAGGTTTATTGTGGTTTTGTGGCCCGACCCTTGATGGTTTGTAGGTTTGTTTTCTTCAGTGTTGATGATTGTGATCAATCATAAACATTTGTTTTTGACAAATTTGTCACATGACTTTGCACCAATCGCAAAGTCCCGCGGTTTTTACCTTTTTCCGTTCAAAAGTGATCCCTTTCTATCGGCGTTGAGTTCATACATGTAGGACAATAACAGCTTATTTTTAGTGTCACGACTTGCTTTTGGGGCGATATTAGATTTCATAAATTAGTTTTACTCCAAGAATCCTTGTTAAGTAGAAACTCTACTGTCGTGTCCTGCTTATGATGTACGACGCTGTGCAGTCATTTCATAATAAGAGTGAAGGTTTTAAATTCTTAAATGAGAGAAATCGATTAAGAAAACAATATTTCTGTAGAAAGAACATCCAGATAAATAGAATTATTGGCTCTGTAGCTCATCAATTTTGGTTAAAGGGTGTGGCAAATGTGGTTCCCTCCTTAATAGGATTCACAGGGTCATCAAATGTACAATTTAGAATCCTAAATTAGGAGTCTGTACACAAAGTTTCAGCTTTCTTAGCCTGATGCCTCTAGAAAAAAAATGAAAATAGGTTTACGGGTGTTACCCTTATTAGGGGCCAAAGGGTCACGAAAGTTATGAATTAAATTCCTCACTAGTCAAGTAGTATGTATAAAAAATTTCAGCTTTCTAGGCCTTACGCTTCTGGAAACAAATATGAAAATAGGTTTTAAGGGTGTGGTCCCTGTGGCCCTTATAATAGGCATAATCAGTCATTTTTTAATAACCAACCAAAATTAGCCAAACTTGGTGTGTGTATGGAACAAAGTTTCAATAATAACATGCAGTTTCAATTTTCAAAAAAAAACATTTTCGTTAAAAAGATATTTGATTTCAAAGACACCCACCCTCGAAAAAAATAAAATAAATTTATTTTTCATAGATTTTTGTTTTGTTAGGGTCTTATAAAGATATTTCTACTCCTCCTAAAAATACCATTGAGTGTTCAATGTCTTCGTTGTTCTCTTGTCTATCAATTATGACTATTCAAAAAAATTAAGTGCCACATTTGGTACAGAATTCTGATCCTCCAAGGGAAGTACCCTCATCATGTTTTATGTCTTATTTTTTCTTGAATATTGTTAATAATTATTTACATTTTCCACAAACTATGTTGTCATGGTCACTGTCATTGTCATCCGAGTCTGTCTAGCTCAAAAATGTGAAATTCAAGTTAACACAGACTATTTTACAACCGATTTAAGATGAGGCTCAACTTTGCAGTTTAAAGGTCTCAAGATAAATGTACATATCGAGCGATACCTAAAATTTGATAAGCTTAAATTAAACAAAACAGAAGTATCATGTTTTTCAAAATTTAAGTATAAGTTACTTTACTCACCAGATATAATAAAGGATGAGTAAAGATTTATATAACAAACATATGACACAACTCGGCTCGAACCCGTGTTATCGGGATTATCGAGCTCAGGTCACTTCAGCGCTTAACCGACCGAGCAACTCACTCGAGTGGCTAATTCGAAAGGCTAATTAATTCAGCGCTTAACCGACAGAGCTACGGCGGCGATGATAATCGTGAGGTTAATTAACTCATTAAGAGTCTCACGTGTGAAAGTATTACTCACTGCGCATGCCTGGGTAAGTAAAAGAACAATGCGTATGCGCATGTGACTTCTGGCCTCCTTCATTCACTAATCCGCCATTGTTTACATAGCTGTCAATCATCCGTGACCTATTGAACTTCGACAACACCTACCCCCTTTCGTCGCTGTTGTTCTAGAAAGTGGGATGACAGTGTGGACACTGTACCTACGTGTTACATAAGACAATATGCCCATCGGCTACCACTTCGTCCCCAGTTAATTCGTCCCTAGTCAATTCGTCCCCAGACAATTCGTCCCCAGTCAATTTGTCTCAGTCAATTCGTCCCTAGTCAATTCGTCCCCAGCCAATTTGTCTCAGACGATTCGTCCAAGCCATTTCGTCCAAGACGATTCGTCTCATAAACCAGTTCGTACCTAATCGGCTACCACTTCGTCCCCAGTCAATTCGTCCCTAGTCAATTCGTCCCCAGATAATTCGTCCAAGCCAGTTCGTCCAAGACGATTCGTCTCATCAACAAGGGAAACTGGCGTAAAAGAACCGAGTCCAAAATTAATTTATTAAAAAATTACAAGTCAATTCTTCCAAAGGTAAAGACAACATAACAAGGGAGAGTGGACGAAAAAAACTGAGTCCAAAATTAATTTTTTAAAATATTACAAATATTAAAACTGCAGCTATAGGCCGGCTCGAACATGCGATGCCGACTCGTTGGATTAGAGAGCAGGCACGTTGACAGCTACAACACAGTGAGATAATTAGCGCCCGGTAAAGTGCATTCTAGTAGTTGTTATAAGTTAAAATTATTTAAGCTTTATTCTAAGTTTTGATTCGTCTATCTACTTAAGAAACAGCACATTAGATTCGAGCAAAATGTTCCTTACCATATATTAAGTCATAAAAACGATGATTACAAACACAATCTTAGCTCACGCTTTGAAAGTGACAGCCAATGAAAGCGGGCGATTGCAATCGGGAGATACTCCGATTGAGACGGTATGGTCGTTGTTTTATTTAATTTGATGTGAGTACGTTGTGATAAAAATCCGATAGATAGTGAAAATTGTAGCTGTATAATTATTCTTTTTAGACATGTGCGCTTTGCGAAAATACGTTTTTTACATTTTTGAAGTTTTCCTCCTCAAAAAGTCAACATTTGACGTCACATAAATGAAAATCTAAATATAAGTGTCTTTGGATTTGTTATCCTATTTTCTTTTGTAGTTTTTTGTGCAATAAGAGGCAACGGTACGAAAATACGTAAAAACACCCCCCTGTTTTGACCCCGATTTCTAACCAACTTTTTAGGCTTGCGAGAAAGTTGTCCTGGTTATCTCCCCTGTCTGGTTATCGCTACTTATAAGGGGTCACAAGGCCATGAAAGCTACACATTATATTCCTCACAGGGCCACCAAAGCTACAATTTCTAATCCCCACTAGTCAAGGGCTAAGTACACAAAATTTTAGCTTTCAATGCATTATGTTTCTGGAGAAGAAGATGAAAATAGGTTTTAAGGGCGTGGCCCATGTGGGCCTTATAAGGGGCCACAGGCCACCAAACCTACAATTGTTATACCTCACTAGGAGACTCAAGGAGTCTGTACACTAAGTTTCAGCTTTCTAGGCCTTATGGTTCTGGAGAAGAAGTCAAAATTCAACAAAGTTTATGGACGGACAGACGGACGCCGGACACCATGCCATGCCATAAGCCCGATGGACTAAAAATTAATGTCATGGTGAATCACTTCACTTGTGATTTCTACATTTGCATCTCAAGCTTGCAAATGGTATTTTAAAATTCATTTCAACAAATGAAATTCTATCTTAAAATTCACCATCAAGTTCTTCAAAATTCATGTATCAAATAGATCAAAAATAAAAGTCTGGAAATGGTTCGAATCCCCTCCCGGTTTTGCTCTGTTCGGTTTTGCTCTTTTCTGTGACAATCATGGGGGCAAAATGTTGTCATGCCATGCAATGACATAAATTAACAAGGGGCGTATAACTCTTGGCAGTCGATCCGTTTACATTAGTCACTTAAATAATAAAAATAGTAAATATTACAATTGACATGTTAGATTACATTTTGCTATTTAATTGTGTCATAAAAGGTTTAATGAACTAATTTTCAGCGCTGTCTGACAAGGCCTTGTAGATGGGGAATACCTTTAAGTTTTGAATTGTACCATAAGAGCAATAGGTGGTATAGATAACATATAATTTTTTGAAAACTTAGGCTTTGCCTTTTATTCTTTGTGAAAGTGAAAGTTAATATTTTAAAGTACCATACTCATATAGGGAGGTTGAACGTTTCTTTAGTAATGGGGAACATTTATAGGTTTCAAGGGTTAAATGTTAATATAAATGGTTGTACGTTTTCTTGAACTGGCTCTTTTAATATGAAGGAGGTCATCACGATTTGTTTCTTCTGAAAATAGCGTCATCAGTTTTCCGTGTGGGATATGGCTTAGTAAAAAGGGATATTTCTTTTGATTCAATCTATAATTTACAAGATCCGTATTTTAAACAATCATGCAGATTCCGTAAGATGAAATGCTGCACTTTTGTATGACGTGGATGACATCATTATCATTGCTAAGAATCAGTTGGTTTTAAGTACACATCCGTTTCTAAAGTGAGATGGCCCTATGGATATAAGTTAAAAAAGAAGCTGAGCATTGTTTACGTCCTTAGTAAAATATAAACTGTGTTAGCTCATATAGTAGCTCAATTGTGAGTAAAACAGTTTCCAAAAGATGAAACAATCATTTAAAAACTGTTGCAATCGTGGTTGAATTTTATACCCAAATTGTATATATGGTAATTTACCCTATCCGAATGTGTGCTGATAGCGCTTCAAATTATTTTACACATGGCAAATACTACAATTTTATTGATAATAAATCCGTATAAGTTTGGAGAGATGAAATGACATTGGATGAGAGGGAGATTGTTCCTAGAGGGTTTGTGCAGCAAGACTGGACATTTTTATAGACAGTTTGACTTTCGTGCAAGGATTGGACAGGAGAAGCTGCTTGTGTGATCGATATTTCTGGAAGCATTCTGAGCTGCTACTTTTCCTAGCCAACAAAACGTTAACTTTAATCAAACAACTAGAAGGAAGAAATGCTTTATTACTTTCATCTCAAGCAATTGTTGGTATAAAGAATTGAAATGCCAATTCAAATATAGCGAACAGATTCTCAATAACACCAGTCTTGCTAATAAATGGGTGGAACCCAGTTTGTAAGATCTTTTATTCATTACTTCAAAACATCAAAACCTGTATTTTTTCGTCAACACATATGTTATCTAAAATAATGTTTACTTAGTTGATAAATACGTTTATTCCACCTGAATTATCTTTGGGGATTTAAAACAAAAATTTTATTTAGAACATTCATGAAAGGACGGAGCAGCTTTTGATTAAAATGAAATTATTACTTTTGGTACATTATGTTGGTAAATTAGAAGATACTCTTCTATAAACGTAAAACTGAGCATCAATGTTTGATTTCTAGAATCATGTTTCTTATAAACCTCACGATGAAAGAATATTTGATAAATGATTACAAGTTTTACAATAAGTCATCCTTAAAAACGTAAAGCTTTGGTGATCATGACGCTCTAATAAGGGCCACAGAGGCCACACTTTTTAACCTTATGTCATCTTTCTCCAGCAACATAACGCCTAAAAAGCTAAAAAAATTTTTACAGACTCTTTGATTCGTGAGGATTATAATTTACAGTTGTGGGGGCAATATGACCCATAATGGTTGGGTGAGCCTTTGGATACTATACCCTCAATTATCAATTGCAGATTTGGTACCCTTCATATTAAATTTTAATTTGGTCCATTAAAACTTTTACGTTTTCTTTTAATCTTTGAGCAATGTCAATTTCTGTACTGATTTCTGGTATTTGATATCACATCCCCTCAATGCTTATTTTAGAATAGGTGACCCTGTGACCCCTACAAAGGGGAAAGCCAAATTGACCACCCTTAAAATAAAATAAGATTTGTAGCCAGATGATATTCAGATCCATTGGCTCTATTTTTTCACTCGGGCTACAATTGACAACCAATCGCATCCAGCAAAAGTGGCGGTTCCAGAATCAAGAATACTGAAGCTCGAAATTATTTCCTTCAGGTTTATCGAATTACAACATTTCATTGTATGAAAGCAAGCAAAGGTCGCCCTTAGTCATCATTAACCTTCAGTTACCAAAACGGGACATTTGCTATGTAATTGTTTTGGTCGCACAGGATTATCGGTGAATCGGTTCAATGCAATACAGAACCAACACAATACGAATCGATACACATTCCTGAACATATCCTTTTTATTGTTCTTTATAGATTAACAATTTCAATCTAACATTGCAATAAAATACAGCCCACTTAAATATCCATATACAGAAATTGTAATCTTGTGTTGTGCAAATAGCATCAATATGAATTATGTTATAATCATCCATTGAAAATCTCCTCTTCCAAACAGGGAATATTGATTTTATTGCTGTTGTTAGGCAAAGATATGCAAAAACATACATTTGAGAAGCCGCAATATATTGCTATACGCTCTTCTGTACGTTTTCTCCCCACAGAAGCAGATCAAGTCAGGAAATGTTGATACAGCCTCTGTTATAATACCCCGAAAACCCTGGGTTCCGGCAGTTTCCCCTGGCGAAAATGATTGCACCACAATCCTTTTGAATTTCTTTATCAAATGACAACGCTTCTCGCATTGAAAGGGTGTTCATATCACAATGCCTTTGCCATCATTTAGAAGCCAAAATGATGAAGTAAGAACAGCGTGGCTGATTGCACAACTAACTTTGATTGCCTCCAATCAGGTGTCTTCCATTTTTCCCACACTCTCGGCCTAATATAACAGAGGCTGTATCAACATTTCATAACTTGAACTCTGTCTTCTGTAATACGTTAAGTAGGAACAATGCCCTTACCACAATAACCATGCAAATGCATCGCTTAAGCCATAGCATCCTTGTTTACAGTTTATATTGAATTTGTTGTTTTTCATTATTGTTTATCATCTGGTTTCTTATAATTATTCTTTGAACCCGATTGTGTGGACACGTTTCTGACAATGCCATTGAGTTTCTTAAAATGTTCATCAATCATAGTCTGTGAGAAGTAAGTTAGAAAGAATGAAACAAACGTTTGTTTGGTAGCTCTACTTTATGTGTCATGGTTAATGCAGTGATATATTATAAGGTTTTTATTGTAAATGTTCCATCCTACATTGGATGTTTTTTTATTGAAGATTTCTAGATCTTTCTGACAAAATGCAATTTAAATTCTTTTCAATTCAGGAAAATTACATATATAGGTTGCATACTTGCCTATTTTAATAAAGACAAATAAGATTTAAAATTGAATGGAAGTGTAAAGTACTTCAATGAAGTGGTACATACAATATATGAGACAAAGATTTTTCTTTTTTTACATTGTCATTTTTCATTTTACATGAAAACAAGTAAGTATAATATTTTGTCCTTATTGACATGCAAAAAAACGAGAAATGAGTTAGAGACGTCAGGAGATACTATATAATGGTTCTTGTATAATTCATGAATAATGAAACATACCTTATGTTGCTTTAACACAATTAACTACTTTAACGCATAATAAGACATATTGAACTTACATTTGTGTACTTTTAGGACAATGTGAAGCTCACTATCATGAAATGTTGCCCCCATGAGAATGAAACATATGTTAGTGCATATAGCGTAATGTATCTGTTTTTGCTTCTTTTGCTTCGCAGACAATATTGCTGCTAAAGAACCCCCCTCTTCTTCCAGCCCCTTACCCATCCCCATCCATCAACCAGTAAGAGGTTGAAGAGTCAGACAGGAAGCCAGTGATATCTAACTGAGGGTGTGAAATATGAACACATTACATAAGCTGAAGATGATTGGAACTTACAATGGAAAAGAAAACTATTCCATTACTTAATTGGACAAGTATCTGACAGCTGACAGTAATATTTCATGACATTTTCCCCTATATATTATAGAAGTTTTGGCAACTTTATGATAGTATTCTTTATGAGAGTCAGTTCGGTAGTAGGGGAAGCCTTGAATTTTTCATAGGTAGCGATAAAGGAAACTTAACCAAACGTCTACCCAGTTGGATAAATAATACAATTCCAACCATACCACAACCTTCTCTTACATAAAAAGGAAGTAAGCTGTTTGGTACAGTCAAGCTGACTAGAAAGTCATTGATCGGAGCAAACATTTAAGTGGCCAGGTTTTAAGATATTTATTTGTCCTTTGTTGCCAATTAGGTTAATCTTAAACTTGACATAAGTAAATGAAGGGATCACTCAGAAATCGATTTTAATATCGAACTATGTTTGTCTAAAAACATTAATTGACAATATTTCTTAAAGAAAAGTTACTTAAAGGGAATTTGGCAATGCCTTATCATATCACATTGACTAAATATTTGGGGTGATGTTTATTTTGCAATAATTGTTTTAGCCTAAAACTGCCTTTAACAATTAAGGGAGAGAAAGTTTTTAATGTGGAATTTTGCTGTGTAACCGTTGTATAACAATTGTGATAATTTGTCCAATAAAAGTTACATTTGTGGGGTCCTCTTTTCCCTGTGTTAATCTGATACATATATCTTTGTGTTCTATATACATTTTTTATCTTCAGAGTTATTTCCAAAGTGTATGATGTCTTGTTTATGATTCCCAACGTTCATACTACATGTAAGTAGTAATGATACTGGATGCACGTAATGTATCCATACATAATAAACACTTTGTATCCGAGAGACAATCCATTCTGAAGTAAAAGCAATTCAGTTTTCAGAACCCCTGCAGTTATTCCCCAGATTCAATAAAGACGTCGTTTATCAAGCAGCTGATACCATCTCCTTGTAACTGTTTCTGGGATTTTTGGAGATCTGAGGGAACAAGGAAATCCATGAAGGTGTTTTACATTGAAGTCAAATTTGTTGTGACTGACATGAACATGATCAAATTCAAGACAAGTTATGTTTCAGTTTGTGAAGAACAATGTTATTTCCGCTTCCCATGTGTAATTCACAAACACGACAAAGAAAAACTTTCATTTATATTAATTAAAAGAATTTGTGAAACAGTTAACAAGATTTTATAAAAACTACACATGTGTCCTTCAGGAAAACTTTGAGACTTGTAAATTTGCGTTTTCATTAAAAAAACTATACATTGCGTCCTCTTTACCTTCCCATTACCCTATTTTACCTCTGACCATTCTCAATGTCAAACCTTTATTTCAAAACACTGGTAATGATATATAACAATTGTTATTCTTAATCGATTCATAATGTTTATACTTTACACTTTCAATGCTGACGTTATTTGTGGACACTTTGTGAAATCCCTCGCTGAAGTATAATTTGTTTTCTTTGACACTTTATATTCATAAATTCGCGAGTGAAGTTAAAAGATCCTAGACATGTGCGTACATCAATTTTGCAAATGCCGTGTTTGATTGATATCTGTGGTGTAAATGATCATAAATAAATGAGTATAATATATTACATAATAGAAGATGTCACATAAAAAACACATAAACAAAATTGTATCATTTTCACAACATTTTCATTTGACTTGGATTAGTAAAAAATAATATAATCATCATAATGTTAATGACGACATGAAATTTTCATGTCATAACATTGTGCTATTACTAACATCCAAACGAGAGTAGACAGATTAGGGAGAAAGTGAATCGATAGGCAAAGTGACAGATAGATATGAGCTTTTTAAGCTTCTATCCGTCAACCTGTCCAGCTTGGGTAACCCAACCCGGAGCATGTAAACTCCAGCTGGCATAGTTCTCCAGGTTGCTGACGTACACAAACCACAACACCATGTTATGGTATTGGTAGACGGAAGGAGAAGCATGGTAAGAGAAAAGCAGTAGTTTTAGAATTAAAACTAGAAAGTGTTTCTACTCGTAAAAACAGATGCCTTCCCAATACACCATTTCAGCTGAATTTTGTTTTTGAAAATTCCTTATAGTTTTTCTAATTCTAATAAAAATATTCTTTCTATAAAACAACAAACTGTAAGCTTTGGTTCAGTTGCGAAACTATGTAATTATATCAGGAATCCAGGAAATTTTACAAACGCAACTATTTATCTTCTTATTTGAAATAATTAGAACAGATCAGCTATCTGCAACCCGTCGCTTCTATGAAAACTACCTGCGTATAAGGTGTCAATTAAATTATAATAGGATAGTCGTGTCATTAAGAATTCAACAAAAACGTTGAAAATGTTCTTTATCGTGCTTTCTTCAATAGGCATTAATTGGTCTCCCACTGCTGGTTCTTTTCTCCATTTTAAAGCCATAACATTTCATGGGAATCTACTTAAGTCTACTGGATCTCAACACCCACTCAATTATTTGTACTAAAACAGTTTAAAGTCCCTGGATAGTGTTACCCTTAGTGTTATTTCTTTCATCCTCAATGCAGTTACTAAAGAATGAATCAGGTGATTTTAGAAAAATATAAGTTGATCTCATAACACTATTAAATCAATGAATGCAATTTTAATCTGTCATCTGTGTTGAAGACAATCCGTATAACTATATTGGGTGTGATGAACACAAAATCAATTAGATCATCTCATACAAATCCCGAACTATTCACATTAACATTTTCTAAGACACTTTGGGTTAAATGTACTTTTCCAAACTTCAACTCTGTTTTGGTTTATAGGTACTGTAAGTTCGATTTATACATCACCTTTCTGGGTAAATAATAATAATAACTAGTTTTCTGTCATTAATTCAACTACACTTGAGATAAATGCAATAAGGTATCAACAAAATACTTGCAACAAAAACGTCTATTAGCATTATTTTCCCTCGTCCTTTCGAACCCTTTTTGCCAGAGGTAACTTCTCTCTATAGCAACATCCACGTGTTTAAAAACTGTAATATTGTTCAAAACATGTTAAACACACCAGGCCTTCACAACGATTATGTACAAAAGCTTCCATTACAATATTGGCCAATGAAACAATTGTTGGAGAAACAATACACCAAGATAGTCCTAACTACCATACAGTCACATTGACTTACGACTAGGGCTATGATCTATTCAAAGACCTAGGCCCTGGTAATGATGAGAAACTTTTCATCACAAATTATCGGACTCAAGTGCTGAATGGTTGAAGGACATTCATGTTGTCTTTGGAAAGGCGATGTATTTAACATTAAATGATTCACTGATAAATGCAATATAAACCTAACAGATCCATTTCGCAATTACACAAATCAATTTTATTCTCCTATAGGAAAGCTATGAGTGACCGTCGAGTATCAACATTCCCATTGATTGTTAACTAACTCAATGCCATTTCTGCGTGGTTTAATGATCATATTCAAGTGATGAATGGTACGAAGAGTTTGAAATACGACAGAGTATTTATTTATTTCTTTTCCTACAAGAGACAATGATTGAGAATGGAACAGATGAATATACTTTTGTAGAAATGTAATGAATTGACATGATATTAAGAAGTAGAGATGTCAGTTCTATTTCAAAGAAGAGACTTACAATTTTAGTTCCATTATTGGACTTCAATATTGTTAATGTTATTTCAACTAGAGGCTATTTCACATGGTCGTCACACCATGTTCAGAGTTTAGGTAATATCAGCCAAATATCGAGGTTGTGTTGCAATTAGAGTTGCAATGGCTACCTACCTCAATTTTGACCTAGTTTTCTTTCTACTCTACGTCTTGCCGATATGAAATACTGTAACAACTTACAGTTAAGGGGAATCAACTTTCAAATTTGTTAGTCTTTAATTATCTAAGAATTGACTTTGAAATATAATATGATTTGTTTTGTCAAATATGTATTTTACATGTAGAAATAAAATATCTAGAGGGAAAATATTTGCCATACGGTGTTATGATATTTTGGTTGGTGTTATGATATTTTGGTTGATCAATACGTTAAAATCTACATGGTTATTGCATTCATGTTGACTATTTCTAGACACGGTGTTACAATAAGATTCAATACGACGTTAAAGTGATGTGTTTCACAATCAGCGTGTATATAAAAGGGTTTTGACATACTTTTTGTTGAAGCTATATTTTAAATTGATTATTCAGTGATGCAGTAGTGGCTCAAAATAAGCTTTTGTAACACATGCCAGGATAGATAGAGATTATAATGTTGTCTCTAGCAATTAGTACATTTAGATTCCTTTGATCATCAGTGAAGTTTTGCCAATGATTTTCCTACATGTATGTAACCTATTTGATCAATAATGCTAAACGTATTTTTCTAAATTAAAAAAGCAAAGTAGTGAAATTATTGTAAAATTTTAATTTGCCTGGATTTGAAATTTCGCTTTACTTTTCTGATTGAAGGGTAAAGATGTACCGTACAGTTAGGAATCTTAAACTTTTTACCTTAGAGCACATCTTTTTTAGCAGACAGTCAAATGGGATATGTAATTTTTGACAATGCAATCCTTAAACTTGATCTAATTCTAACTTTCTTCCTTACCCAACCTACTGCTCATAACATCAAGGGTTTCCATTCATAGAAAAGAAGTCAGGACGACAATATGAAAATTTTTACCCTGGGGAGGTGATGACAGGTACATGTGACAAAAACGTATCTACTACAGTTAGTATATAAAGGCACATATTGAAAATTGTTTTGATGCATTCCGTTAATATTTTTGGATATTCATGCAAAAGTGCTGGGTGTAAGTATTTTGTGTTTTATTCATAAACTTGATAATAATATGTAAACATTGCTAATTCAACTATTTGATAATTCGTGAGAGAAGTGAGAAATGCAAATGTGGAAAGAATTGTTTTGTTCACATCTCAACAAATATTGAAATAAGGATTTATTGTGAGCTGGTATCGGTTCTGTCCACTGCAGGCTTAAACAATTTCTACAAGTAGTGATTTATTGGTTTTAATGAGAGAGGGTCTTGTTTGATGTCCCCGTTGATGTTTGATGATTTCTCCAGGAACCGCAATCTATTATGAAAAAGAAAATTATCTGCACGTCTAAATCGTAATTTCCAATGCTGCTTTTACCAATTTATTAAAGAATCGAATGTAAATTTTTTATGTTCGCAGTGGGAAATGAACAATGGCAAACTGCATCAAAACTTTTGTTACCAAACAAGATTGGAGTTTGACTGACAACGTTCATATTTCCACGGCAAACATACAAACTGACATATACATAGTTCTTATAATTTATCACAAACATAACAAAGGTGACAACAGCTTTAGTTTTGCACATAGCCTCTTAAGGAGGTTGCATACCTTTGTTAGAATAATAACAGTCAGATAATCAGATTGAGCTATTTTAAAGTTTATGCTATTTTGTTTATTTTTCACTGCAAGTGTGAGATTAAAAAACTAAAAAATTAAATAATGATTTAGTTTAACAAAAAACAATGACTATGTTATATTTGTGAACATAAGTATTTGTTTTATGATAAAATTTATTTCACTAGTTAACCTTAAAAACTAATGAAAAATTCTAAAAAGGGTAATGTTGACAATGAAGAGTTATCTCCCCTGGATGTTGATTTTCATTGATGTGGCTTAATTGAATGTGAATATCTCTGTTATCCGCTGGTGACATATCTTTTTTTCTTTTAAATCTTTTTCTAGTGTGTATTAACTATGAAATATATAATTTTCCAAAAAATCTTAATACGAGAAATTGATTTTTTTTTCATAAAAGAATAATATTTTACAAAAATAATCATACAAAGAAAAAGGTTATTTGCATGTCTTAACTTCATATAAGTTTCAAGTTCCCTTTTCCGACTTAGTTTACTTACATACTGCAATGGCTTAATAGAAAAACATTTAAATAACAATTATATTCCAAAGTTATCTTGAAAAGGAGTTTTTAAATTATTGTATTTTCATCATTGGGTGCCCTAACGGATGGGCCCTTTTTCGAACAATAACTGTGGTGACATGGTATTTTTATGACACAATTTGATTCAAGACATATTTTTCAACAAAATAAGACCAAATTTAGCTATTTCTTAATACCTCGATATTTTGTATCCAACCTCCTTAACCAGTAAAACTGTTAAAGATGCTGTATCATACTTGCAAGCGGTTCAGGATGATACTTACCTATTGAGAAATTAAATACCACTGGAGTAACGATCGTTCTTTCCAAAACTTTCCAAAGAATTAAAGGCGTCCTTTCCAAAGACGGAAAGGCGTCCTTTCCACCGTTTGGAAAGGACGCCTTTCCAAAGCCATATTTCCAAAACTGACAAATCATTGAAGCGCTAGTAAAATCCTATTACATCTTTTTACTTGAGAATTCAAGGATCTAATTGAAAAACCCACATAAATTTGTGTTCAGCAATTGATATGTCTGTTGTGTCATTTCAATGAAGTAAGCAGTCATAATATGTTGTTTTAAAAGCTTGAATATATTTTAATGAGTAAGTTGAAGCACTAATAAAATCATATTTCATATTTTTTATTGATAGTATTCAGGATTCTAGAATCTTGTTGAGTTCTTAGTTTGTTGTTGATTAATGAATAGATATATATAATTAATCATTTTTGTTGTGTTGTTTGAGTGGAAATAAGGATCAATAACATACTTTTTTATACTGGGAGTCCGTCATGTTATGAACAATAAATCTTGAATGCGTTCTGTCACTTGTTTTCAAAGCTGACATATTACTGAATCGTTTTTAAAAATGCATTTCAATTTTTTTAATCGAGGATTGGAGAATTTTGTTGAGTTTGAATTCTGTTTCTTAAAGATGAATATTGTTGAAGTTAAAGATAAGTTGAAGATAAAGTGTTTCAGGTCGGATATCTAATATCTGTCTTCTATTTTGAATATATAGAGTTTTTGTCGTTAACTACTTTAGTTCAATATATATTATATCAAAATAATAAGAAAAGACAATAACATTAACAGGTTTATTTATATACAATCATAAATTCATGTCATATACACTTTTCATTCATTTAGTCATTTACAATAATAAATTCATGCAATATTTACTATTCATTCAATCGTTTAGTTATTTACAATAATCAGTGACCTGATTGTGAAAATAAATCTTACATTCTAACATGTATATATCTTGTAATAATCGTAATAGTTCAGTTCTTGAATCGGTCACATTATCATTTTCCTACTGACATTTATTGCAACACGTTTCATAATAAAAATGAGTTGTTTCCTTTTTACTCACTAACTATCAGCAGGACATGAATCTGTCTCCTGGACAACCACAAACATGTTTTGTCCCATATGGCAAATTCCTCTTCAAACTTTGTCTTGATGCACTGACCTCGCATAAAGGATGAGGTCTTCTCCTTCTTGCCAACTGTTATGGTAAGACATCACCTTGACATGAGAGAGACTCCAAGTTGATCTTACCCTCGTTTTCAGTCCAGTAGTCCTTCTGCTTTGCTCTTATCCTCTTTGCTGACTGATGCAATTCATTGTCAGGATGATAAAATTTCTTGTACAGGTTTCTTTCTTCAAGATATTCGCATGGAAAAAAAAGGTAGAAAATTATCAAGTATTCATCAATATTCATAAATAAATATTAACCCATTATTATCCATACAAATTTACATACAATACCTTTATCTTGCCGCTTTTTCAACAATGAATTCAATAGCAGTTATTTTTTACCAAACGGACTCGTTCAAGTAATCAGTTGCATCATTTATATTTGAGTCAAATGAATTTGCTATATTTTGGGTACCATAAATTAACATCCATAGACAGTGAACAGAAGACTATGTCATGTTCAATATTCTACTTCTTGAGTTAATTCTATTATTTTTATGTAAGTATGCATTATTTTTAAAGTAGCAAAAATCTCATAACTCAATACAATATTCAAAAGTTTTGTGGCCATTTTTGTGTAAACCCTTCCATCCATTTTGTGTAAAAAAAGATGTTTGGTTGTACTTTATATTATTTATTTGATTTATAACTGCTTCATTTAGTTTAAATACACTGTCTTTCATTTGGAAGCAGATGGAATTTCAAGTTTCACATTCCCGACATCACCTTATGTTTTCAATATAATGTACTACTGCCCCTCTAATAATTGATTTCGTTTGTAAATAATTATGGAAGACTTATGGAAGGATTAGCTCATTTAAATTAACATTTCAGTACTTCATTGGTAAGATTCTAGTTCTGTCTGTAAATTGACTTCAGTTTTAAACCGTACTGAATTTTAGATACAGTCACTTTGATTTATGAATGTCTGTGGTACTGTGAACCCAAATCAGGACTCAATGCTTCCTGGCCTAATTAATTCTCACTTCAGAAGAAATAGGCCTAGAAACTGTGAATCATTAATAATAGTACTCGTAGTATAATAATCATTTACTAAAGTGTCATGTGTTACATTGCTTAAAAGAACATTTAGGGTACAGTTTAATACAAACACCTGGCCTTTGGATGCATAAATATCACCTTGATTAATACATAAAAATATATGCAGTATAAGTATCTTAAAGACAAAGTTTACGTTACATACATGTATATTAATTGTTTTTATAGACATAGACATAAGAACAGATAGACACAAATATACACATATACATAATAGATACATACAAACCAACCATACATACACATACAAACATATATCAGTACATACACATACACACATAGAAACATACATACACAGAAACATACATGTACATACATACATCGTTATCGATATCAAATATGTCAACACGAGTAGATGAAAGTTACAAATAGTTTGACTTTTATCAAAGAGTGTGATATATTTGATATTAGAAGACACATGGGTGAGATTTTATCTATCATCTAAAATCCAAAGTTTCCATGACATTTAATATCTCTCAACACTTCTCCTGTCTGAAAACTCTAATGTGGTGATGTCACAGCACTGTGACACCATTGCGTTTATATAACATATAGTGATAATAATTGAAATGAAATTCTATTGTTAAAATAACATCACCCTGTCTTCTCACAACGGTGCCTGAGATATCCTTTCATGAAACATACACATTTCTTACTTGGGGTAAGTCAATCTGAGGAAATCTAAACTACCAATAATCAATACCAATTTGTAGAATCATAACAATGAGAAACATTTATTTACACCACAAAACGTGAGATGCTTTCTAATAAATTGCCAATTGGATCAAATGAACTATCATCAGAAGTCTTGTTGATAATGTTAAAGAAAGGGACTAACGTTATATTTGCAAATCGCTGTTTTAACAGCCGTAAGAGCCAAGTGGCCAGAATGTTAATTATGAAGTGAAATTGATGTAATATTTACAAATAGTTTTACAATTCCCAAGACCCAACGTGATCTACTATTACGTTGATCTTCTAAAGTTTTACATTTCTTTAATCTAGTTTCAGTTTGCCATCCGAGAGAGCGCTGCCGACTTAGGGGAAACAACTCTCTTTCTACATACCAAGTTCCAAACGCTAATGTAAAAAAAAACACGAAATAAACATCACTTTTATGTTATGTTTTACAGCATTCCAAAGTTAACAAGACCATCTTTTAAACGGCAATAGCTTTAAATGAACTTATATGTTGCGGCCGCAAATATGCTGCCCCTCACGCTTGAATACACATTTAACACCTGATGGCTCGATCTCATTACCAGGCCTCATTAACCACATCACTAATTGCAATTAGGTGATTACCGGTAGTGTTAATTGCAGTCGCACCGGGGGATTGGAATTAGGTTGGGGTGGAAGCCGAATACTCAAAGAGTTAGTGAGCTTTTCTTATGCTTGTTGCAGTTGGTTTTTTTTATATAATACTTATATTTCATTAGATTGTATATTGCATAAGTTTTGTGTAAAGCAACACTTTTTGGCTTAAAACAGATGTAAGAAATATGAATATAACAAACTAACAAAGTGCATATTAAGTGCATTAGAAAATATTTCTCAAAATTGAATGGCATTAAAGAATTACCGGCTAATAAATGCTAAAAATCCTAAAACAAGGTGTTTGATAGTTATGTTGGCGTTTGTAGATAGAAGGTGTTTATTTAAGGTTCGTTCTTTAATGTCTCTATTCTTTTTATCTAATTTATTTAATGTCTTAAGGTATAGTATCGTTACATTTCATTAATGTGTTTAAAATGTGTTATACCTCGAACCTTTGTTTCTTGTTAAATACATTTTCAAGTAAAAGAAGCATTTATTGACCTCGTAGATACCTTTGAGAGACTTTCATCCAAATTTAAAATATGTTATTATTATGTTCTACACAAGTCCTTGTTGATAACTAAAACAGAAAGTACAGCACTCAATAATGCTAAACAAACAAATACCAATAACATTTTATTATGATCCATAACATGGCTCATTATATATTACGTGCATTTATGCCAGAATTGTGTCTGTAACGTGTGAATTCTGACTTATGTGTAATCTTGTGTCTATGTTGTGAAAACCCATGATGCCTTACATTTGTTACTTATTTGGATTACAAAGGATGCATTTTAACTATTGTCATGATTCATGTCATTCTATTAACCTGTATCTTGGCATCAAACTTGGTGCATGCAATTAGTTTCATTGTAAATGGTTTAAAAATATGTATTTCAATGAAGGATTGGATTGGTAAATCTAAAAGCTTATGTTAATACCGCTCAAAAGTACAAGATGTAGAACATGTCATGGTGAATATTATATAGGTATCTATACAAACGCCAACACAATAAAGAATGATTGTTTAACATAATATATCGTTCATCTAAATAAATAAGTAAACACCGACAAGCTTAACAAAACAACATGAAAAATGCCTGTAACTTTTTAACTCATTAACCCCTGGACATACTTCATGGCTCAACGCCTAGGCCCCTTGTCAGCGTAACTGCCGAGACGGGATGAAAGGAAACTGTCTAGTCTACCATAAAGTTCTGATTGTTTCCTCGCCGCTAATGGCTGTAATATTGCCCAAGCGGCGCTAAACAATAACTCACTCACTCTGATTGTTTCATGTAGATCAGTCGGGGATATCAAACAGAGAATTCAGAGACGTTATCTTGTAATTTTCACCATTGTTGTTGGTAATTTAAGGTGAGTTGTTCATCTATAGTTTATTGACATATGAATAAACAGTCACTTGTCTTTTGATCGTAAATCTGTTCACACGTGACGGGCGTGGTCTATATTTCTGGTGAGCAAGTCCTGTAACTTCATAGCTTGAACATATTGCCCTGAATGAATATTCTAAATATGATATAAAAATGTAGACAGACGGACAGATATTTTATTTATCATAACTGTCTGTCTGTCTATAAAATGTATCTTGTATTAATACTGTCGGTTCCTAAACGGTGTGAGGCATTCAACAAAACGTAAAAACAAATTGTAACTCTATTTGACTTGTTGAACACACAAACAAGCCTATTTGTAAACAAAACAGAATTAATATGTCGTACATGTAGAATGTCACATTATTACATACATGTACGCAAATTAACCTTTATAATACTTTTTACGTATTTAACTCTCTTTGAAACATAAGTTTAGAATGCAAAACGTTTAACAGCATACAAACTTTACACGACAGAATAACACATGCAAAGAGATTATTGTGCATTAAATTCAAATATGAATGAAAAACGCAAGCGAGGGGCATGGAATAGCCAGTTATTCAATAGGTTATAAAAAAAATTATGTCCAAAGAAATCAATTGCACGTGTTTGTTCTAAAATTGCTAGCGTATGTAGTTGTGCATCTTGTTATTTCAAGGTCAATCTGTTATGATAATGATTTTTTTATTTCTAGAGTCTGATTGGATGTTTATTCACGTGAGGATCCAACCCGTAGTTAAATCTAGATTCGGCTTTTATTGAGGATTGGTTACAAAAGACTGAATTCATTTGATGGCGATGTGATAATTACATCAAACTGCATCAGTGAATCGACATATCTTGCATAGGATATACATTTTTGTTTATAGTTGCCAAATTATGTCTAGAACGACCTCATTGCAAGCAGATACGACGCGTTCATTATTAACAAAATAACAACAATTTGGGTTTCCAAATAAATCTCAAATCAAAACCGTTATTATAGAAAACATACTTTGTCTTGGGTGAACAGCGGATATGAAAAGAAATGTGTCGTATCTTCACCATCGTGGTTATGACCTCACTACAGGCGGGAATTTGTATTGGATCGTGCATTTAAATCGCTGCATCTACTGCCATAACTAAAATTGAAATTACTATACATCAGTTTCACTGGCGATAGCTTTTTTAAAAGATCAAAGATGGCGAATTCCAATGTTCTATCGGTAATGAAATCCAAAGGAAGAATTTTTGCATAATTTACAGTTTTACAGTTCTGAAATGGTCTGAAGTTAAAAAACATCTGAGATTTCACGAAACTCTAGGTTTGTTTTAGTTTTGACCGCTTTATAAAACAAGCTAATTTTGTTAAAATATCGTCGGTTTACAGCTCGTTTCTTTATATATTTTGTTATATCAATGCATGACTTGTCCCTCAGTTTGGTCGCAAAGCAACTAAATGCAAACTTACGATAATTCTCTTGTTCTGTGTACAGTTATCTCAATTGGCGAACATCAATCAAATCAAAATCAATCAAAAATTGGCAATATGTAAGATTTGTACTTTTGCAGTAATGACTTCCTCCACAATCTTAACTAATGTCTATGAAGGCATTTACTAAGGGACTTACCCTTTCAACTACATGTAGTTCATAAATTATTCCTCAATGCTTATGTTGATCAGCTTCATTAATATCTACTCCTTATATTATAAGACTAGTTTGGCGTTTGACTACTTTTACGTGAGAATAGAATTGCATCAGCCTTACCAGGATTAAAATCAACTTGCCATATTTTAGCCTATTGAGATAAAGATTTATAAAATATACTTGTGTAATTATTTAAACATCCACTAACCTCGACTTTATCACTTCTAGATTTTAGTTTTTACAACAAAATAAAAACTGGGCTTGATTTGTGTTAATTTGTCCACCTTTAATTAGCCTTTTATTAAGACAGCGTAATTATCTGCTGTAAAAAAAAACCCCTGGGTTTTGGGTCATAAAACTCGCACGGGTGTGACTGTACAGATTAACGTGTCATCATTTAAACTGAAATACTTCCTAAATGATTACCATTGATGTGGATACCTTTTTTACACCAAATGCTAACCTAGTAATATTACATCGTCAAATGATTTATATAACTGAGTGTAATACATTTTCTGAATTATTTGTGGTATTGTTGATAACGAAGCCGATTCTGTTTAAGGCGTCAGAAAAAGGGGGTGTGACCAGTGACGGGCAGTCATGCATTCACTGGTTTGTGACAATATAGGTCCAACAAAAGTGGCATTAAACACGGCTTTCATTACCAAACTAAATATATTTGAGTAGCGACCTTTGACGAACTATACAATATTGTAATCAGACTTTAATATAATTTAAAGAAAAGAGAGAAATGTTAGTGGTTATTTGAACTTTTAATTTAGAGAAACAGCACTTTGATTATGATTATCAACAACAATCACTGAACTGTTGTTAGCCCTCAAAGTTGCCATTACTTCCTATGATCACTGTTGCTTAAAGGGGCAGTAGCACGTTTTTGATGATTTGAAATTTTGTGTAGTGTAAATAATCTTATTGCACAAGCCAATCATCCATAGTCAGAGGACAAAGTTTGAAGATTCACATAAAAGCCATTGGCGGCCATTTCTTTGTGAACACCTTTTATTCATTTTCGAAAGAAAAAGGAATCGCACAGCTAAACTTTACATTATATGTTTGAATTGTTACTGCTCCATTTAGTTTATATACATTGTCTTTCAGTTGAGCCATTTATTTTCATTTCCCTGACATCACCTTATATTCCCACTAAAAACGTGCTACTGCCCCTTTAAGCCTTGTCTCCCTAAAATCCTACATCATTACTCCTACAGTTTATTCATGCCTATCGATTAAACCAGTTTTCTACTTGTTAGGTGAAGCTTTAAAAAAGATTTGTTAAACTCACATGCAAAGTATACCTGATAAGTGTAATACTCAGTTGATACAACGATAACAGTCCTCCCATTATAAATTGTAAACGATTTTTGTTAAAACCGTGATTCTCAAAATAAAAGGAATGAAATGGGAAGCATTAAATGTAAAGAAATATTGCTTACCTGAACAGAGTCAATGAGCTTTTCAGAGAGTTCTTCAGCTGGGGTTACCAATCACCGGATAGAGAAGTATAGAGTTCATCAATGACGGTTGATTATATTTCAATACCATAAATCACGTGAGTGTTCACTGACCAATTATACTAACAAAGGTAACTCCCGGTACGGCACGTGATAACGAGTAACCAATCGATAAAGAGTAATCTTGTTACCCGTTGTTTAAACCCATTACATAATATGCATTGGATTTTGCAGTAGTAGTAAAAATATATGTGATTTTTGTAGCTGAAAATAAATGCATGTTGATAGATTTGGTTCTTGTCTTTCCCTTTGATATTCAAATATCAAAGCAAAACAAGCAATTTAATACTAAGCCGTATGAATGTATAATATAAATATATTTCATCATAATAACAACTGCACATGACGATAGGAATTTTAAAGGTCCATACATGAAGAGAACAGCATCTAGTTTGACTGTGCGAATATAGTTAATAAAATATGAAATACCAACAAGATCTTGAAGAAAGAAAAAGAAAAGAAGAAGAAAATTATTTTATTATTGTGTCACCAGGATTGTACAATACAGGTTGCAGCATAAACGATACATTTATAAAAGTACACCTCTTGTTTGCAAAACCAAATCGTTTGTTATGACAATTTAAAAACCAAAAGATTTCATCTCTCTTATGTAAATAACATTTCCTTGTGTGATGATCAATAATACCGACTGTGTATCAAGTGTTAATGCTTTCATAAGCAACAGTTAACATTTTATAAAATTATGTTTTTAAAGATGTTTCTCTGGGTATTGTAAAGGAGACTAATAAAACACTACCCCGAAGATACACCTGTCAAAAAGTATTGATTATAAAGAAAACAAACGGTAACAGAATATTCACGAAAAATATGTTTATACAAGTAAAGGCTTTATCACCGTCATTTACTTTTTGAGAGCAACATTTACCTACAGCTTTTTTACAATTGTCATCGCCATGGCAGAGGATATTCAACAGCTATTGTTTTCAGTGTCAGGGGATCTGAACAGTTAAACTTTGACAACTTTTCAAGAGAAATCTACACGTTTTTTTTATGCCAATCACTCATTAAAACAAAATTATAAATATTATGTCGATATTGTTATACACAAGGTAACGATTCATATGAACTTTTACACAATGGTTATGTTTGGAAACTTATTCTTTTATTTGAAAATACAAAGTTATTTGTAACCGCATGATGAGGGTTTCTGTATTCATGAAGGCGTGTGTGATATACATCTTTTTATTATAGAATTTAAATTATTACATAAAAAGTATTCGTATTTTACAACGAAATACTGTAACATATATTCAATAAATTAAAGAAAACATATGGAAGCAATTATATTACACACGGTTAGCATAAATACTTTCTACATTAATTCTGAATCAATTTGAGACGTTTTTCTTAGGATTATATCTGAAATGCTTAAAAAACTATTTTTAAATCGTGTCCATAAAACTATTAACAACTGATTTAAACTCTTTCCATAAAACATTACACAAAATTCGGAATAAATTTATATATACAAAAAGGCAAAAACGGTAGAAACAGGCAGCAAATGCCTATATGAATGCTTCTCTTGAAAAATAACCATAAAACGATTCAGATATCAAATACCGGTACATTGGTTGATATATATATTTGCAATTATTCCTACTGACCTCGAATTAATATTAAGCTGTCTCTACCTTTGCATCTGGTACAGATTTAATATGAGACCTATGAAAATCATTTAGTATCATTTATGAATGGTATACAGAATATCATTAGGAATTATCCTTAACATTTGCTTGATGTCTTTATTACTTACTATTAAAGTAATTGACTTTTATTTTGTCGTATATTACACACTTTAATGCTATTTCTTAAAAGGACTATTAAAAGCTTGATAATATATGTTTACGTAATGAACTAGTGGAATAAAGTGAATCAAATAATCTCAACGTGCGCGTAAACTAACATCAAAAGGCAAGCCGCCCTTTTGCACCCCTCCCCCATATCGATGTATATTGTCAGCAGTGCGGACGTGTGCATGCCTTGATATGACATAACCTGAGAGCACGACAATCCCTTCCTGGCGCCAGTGCAGTCTCAGCAGTCTTTGATGTCCGCCGCCGTCACTTATCGTGTCTGCATCTAATCAGACTGCCCAGATAGACAAATCGTCTTTAGAAATGAACATCAATTGTTTACTAATTTATTAGGGAGATACACCGCTATCCAAATCGCATGTTTTATGTGGACCATCTCGCGTCGACCTTTTGTGGCGGATTTCATTATTCCTTTCAATCAAATGGAATATTTTGTAATGTTCTTTACACTTATGTGGGTTCGATTTTGTAATTGTAATTCGTATGGGTTTTTTTCAGACATCCTAAATCTTTGCTTCAGTATATCAGGGAAGTATGTCTCTATGATTTGTCGACAGATTAGTAGAAAATAGATTAACGTATTATTATAATATAATTATTTTGGTTTAAGCATATTTTATTTAATGAAGAATCCTATTCAGTAAAGAAGCAAAGCTTTGCTTATCTGAAGACATCACCAGTAAAAACATAATAAACAAAACACTCAAGACACAAACTAGACAAATATCAAACATAGAAATTAAGAACCTGACATATCTGTATTACATAACTGGGTGACTTATTGCCAGCGGTTGCTTTTTATATGATGTTTTACAACGATCATTTTACAATGTATATCAAATCGCACACTCCTGTAGATAAATTGACGTAAAGATATTGTTGTTCTATTATCTAGGGAATCGTGTTCCCATATCAGCAAACATCTCAAGAAAACAATGAAAGAACGGAAGAAGATAACAGGGCCTAAGATTGACGTATTGTTCCGTAATTCCCAACTTTCTATAACACTTGAAGAATCACAATTACACAATTATTAACTATGTCGCCTATGTGTTTATCTAAAACATGTATATCATCTATATGTGTTGAAGGATTGATCTGGTATATATAAAGAATGTATTGTTGAAAATGCTAGAAAAGAAATATAAAATGTTTGGAGTATGATTGAAGATTGTCTGAATGGAATTGTACACTTGTTAGAAACGGGTTTAAAAAAACAAATGAAAATATATTATTTTGATGAATATGCATGAGCGTGTGACGTAAATAAACCATCTGTATTTTGGTCTGTCATATTTGACTCTAATTGATCTTCAGTATCGGCAATTCAGTAGTGTATATAGACAGTTTTATGTAATATATTTTTTTTAAAATATCACGATGTTGTTTATTGTTTCAATCAAAATAAACTCGACTTTTACTAAGGTGACCTCTTGCTACGCCAACATTTGGAGAAAAAAACTTGGAACGCTAAGAAAAATTAAACAAAAGAATTCGCTAATCCAATCTAGCAGAGCTTAAGCTTCACCCTTGAGTGACCAAAAGTTTTCTTATCCAGCCCAAATGTTTGTTTTACTGCTGCCAAAACCTGCAATTTAATTCTTTCTAAACGTCAATCTTACGAATAAAATTCATGATTTTATCTCAATAGATTTATCTTTATAAATGTTATGACTATAACTTTAGGCACCTATTTTGCTTCTTGTAAATATTTTAATGACATAAGTCTCTCATAATCCCTTATAGGGGTGGCTCAACTTTTACTGTTTTATCAAATGTATTGTATATATGTTCATGTTGAGGTGAGACTTTAATAACAATCTGTCTGTCTGTAATGCATAGATAATAATTATTGGTGAACACATTTAACCACCAACACGTTGACTGAATGCAATATTTACCAAATGTTGGCGTAGCATGATTTAACCCCCTTAAGTACCTAATGCGCCATTAAAAATACACCTTTGTCATCTGTACTTTTACACACTGTGTTTTCTATCTGACATATATATCTTCATGTATGTATTAAAGTCCTCAAACTGATATTTGTTCATTGTACAAAGCAATGAGATAAAATAAACAAGTATTTGTAGGAAAAAGTAATAAATTTTCTAAATGAAAGTATATTGTTGATCAATTTATTATACATCAAACCACACGTTTTTCTTATAATAAGAATATTGCCCTTGAAAAGGTGCGGTTGTAATTGAATGTACGGTATTATGTTAATTTCGTTGATGTTATGTTTTGTGATTGATTGCTTTTACCCCTTGATGTCACCTTGTCGAAGTGGGGCCTTTGCCTCAGTTATTTCCAATGAATGGGCGAATAAAGTTTAGAATAGGTCAAAGATGATAAATAAAATAGCTTTGGATTTTGAATGTTGAAGTGGAAGGGATATTTTTTCAAACAGTAATAGATAATAGCTTTAGTGTGCATGACCGAAGTTTAAGGATATTAACATTAGTCAAATAATATTAGTATGACACAGGTTGGTGGTCATTAAACAGATTAAACATGTTTAAGCTCAATATTGCAGCTACAACTGTCTACAATTGTCAACCCATGAGTAGTAATAAAAAGCTTTGACATAACTTAATTGGTGGTGTCCCTCTTAGGGGGTTGTCAACTCTTTGACGATGTGATTACAATGATTAGCCAAAGGATGTTGTTATAGAGAATAAGCATGTCTGCCAAAGCATCTAGGTCATGCCAAGTTGTCAAGGCACAAGTCACTCATTGGTCGACATGATGTCAAACTAGATCCAATGAAAAATTTAACTATTCATGATCATCATATATAGTGTATGTGTTTTGAGATGAACACATGACATATCTATTGGAGTACATTGCCCTTGGGACTTACATGCACATGGAATATTTTCAACAAGGTACGTTTTGTTTACAAGATTTTACAAGAAGTAATTCATTGAAATGAAAATGTTTTCATTTTGAGAATTTTAGAAACATGCTTTGCATTAGTTCAGTTCAGTTTTGAAAAGAATTCAAATGCAAGGGAACCAGTGTTTTCGTAGACAAAACGGGTTCGTAGTCGGGGAGTTTTGCTTGGACACTTTTGGTTCATAGACATATAAAACGGTGGGTTCGTAGACTGATAAATAAATATGTTCAACACAATAATATTTTTTTTTATAATAACTAAATTATGTTCTTAGTATGATTTTTGAAATCCTAAACAGCCCATGGTACAAACACAATGAGAAATATAAACATTACAACATATAACAAGAAGTATTGTAACAAAACGATCATCAAAATCCATCACAATACACAAATCCATAAGTGATCCTTTTTTACCATAACATACTAATATATATGACATTTAATCATAAGTCATGTGTAACATTTATAATTAAGAATTAGTTTATTGCCAATGTTGCAAGTGTCTATGAACCAAACCCCCCCCTCGTGTCGAAAACACCCAAACAAAATACAAAATTGTCTATACGAATTAACAAGTGAAATGTATAGTGTATATTGATGTTTTTTGGAACCACACTTTGTTTCTTTAGATTAATTGAGATACTCAAAATGTATATATTATTATATTTAACAGGCCTACATACTATAATTTCATGTGCGCCAATGATGTGCTATTTCTGAATTATCCTCATTTACATTTGATGAAGGATTAATAATATTTTTTTCTTTTACATTTTTTGATAGTGATAAACATTAGAAACGAATAGGAAATCTTATCAATTTGCAACATACGATGACATACTATATATATGTTTTATATATATACAGAACCCTAAATAACACTATGTATAGTTTTCTATATCAAACAGAAATAACTAAATGAAAATCATATTGTTTTTTTTTTTGTGAACGTCAATTCTTCAATTTAGTAAATATCAAAATCAAACTCTCAATCATTGGGTTATTTGTTTTTTAAAAAGATAAACTTTTGTCTTTTAAATATATTGTTATGAATAATAAATTCAATATTAAGAACAAATTGAGAATGCATATATTGTAACCAAAACACTCTTTTCAAATACTTCTTCAATAATCAAATGTCTTCAAATTATAGAATTTTAGTATATCAAATTTTCTATCTATATAATTTCAAATGAACCTGCTTTATAACCACATTCCTTGGTATATCTATCACCAGTTATATTCCTTGGCTAATCAGTCGCCAGGTGCTATTTATAGACGGGATAAAGGGACATAACTCATGGGGAGACATCTAACGAGCTCTTAAATTGAAGTCTGTGGAAAGGCCGTACCTTTCCATTCGTCCTTTCCATAGGGCTTTGGAAAGGTCGTTCTTTAATTCGTTTGGAAAGAGTGGAAAGGTGCGCTCTTTCCTTGGCTGAAAGATTGGAAAGGTGCACTCTTTCCTTTTGGAAGGAACGCCTTTAATGCTTTGGAAAGGACGATCGTTGCTCCTGTGTACATCACTTTGTAGAAAAATCTTTCGTCGAAATTTTGATATCATATTTAGATTGTTTAATCATCAATAACATACTTGTTTTGACGCTCAATGCACAGTACCCCTCGTAGAAAGGGCATGTCATTTAACGAACCCGCTTTCGGTGACGTAATCATTATGCTTGTAGGATTTACACCGTGTCTCAACTACCGTAATTGCGTTCGATGGGTATCAACTTTGACAGCAAAGAATACCTAATTCGGAGAAAAATAACATCAAATCGGGTTGAGCGCGACAAAGACGGTTTTCAAGCATACAGTTAGAAACCGGAAGTTGTGAAATGGCCCAACTTGATTCGCCCTTATGTCGACTGCCGTTTCGGTAGTTTTTAGTAAATTTTGGTCCGATTTTCTCAAGGTTGGTCGATTTTTTTCTAACAATGCATCGTATACATTAAAAATACTTTTTAAAATATTGCAAGTATGATATAGCATGTTTAAGTATCTTAGACGTATACGTGTGTTATGATCAATTAATCTTGTGCTATATGGATAATTGATATACGTACTATTTGCACTAGACAGGCTGACTGATGTCTGCACATTATGTTATATCTCAACTCAAAGACAGCAAACGGAGGAGTTGGCCTTACGATAACTAGCGGGTGCCATCTGTTCGTGTCTTTTTGTAAGTACGCTTTCAAACAAGCAGGCTTATTCGGCCGTATGTATAAAGTATTGATACATTGTAAGTGTTTAGTCTCATTGATACGTCATAGTACCGTTTTTGATCACAATAGAATACAACACAATTATCCAGCGACCATATCTCCTTTTGTTAAACTCAGTAGCCAAATGTAGTTCTATACATTTATAATTTTTAAAGGGTCTTTGTAGTCAAATGTTACGTTTATGATTCAATTGATTTTTTTCCTTTGATTTTATAGAGCAAGTGTTGTAAAAAAACGAGAGCTTCTATTGTGAAAAAGGTAATGAATGACCTTTAAGCTTATCCATAACTTGGACACTGACATGACTTAGATGATTCTCTCCCAACAGAGACAAATCAATTCACGAATTGGTGACTGAGCTTCTCGTCTAATATACATGTACATGTAGGCATAATCAGTCATATTTTAATAATCAACCAAAATGAACCAAACTTGGTGTGTTGGTAGAAAAAAGTGAACATAATAACATGCAATTTCTATTTTCAAAATACAAATTTTCATTAAAAAGATATTTGATTTCAAAGACACCCACCCTTTTCATCGGTTTTTTTTTTGGTAAGGGTCTTATAAAAATATTTCTACTCATCATAAAAATACCGTTGAGTGTTCAATGTCTTCGTAGTTCTCTTTCTATCGATTATGATAATTCAAAAAAATTAAGTGCCACATTTGGTATAAATGTTAACCCTCCAAGATTAGTAGCCCCATCACGTTTTTTTAACATGTCCTATTTTTTTCTTGAATATAGTCAATAATTATTTAAATATTCCACAAAGTATGTTGTCATGGTCACTGTCATTGTCATACAAATCTGTCTAGCCTTAAAATGTGAAATTAAAGTTAACACAGAATATTTTACAACCGATTTAAGATGAGACTCAACATTGCAGTTTAAATGTCTCAATATAAATGTACATATCGAGCCCTACTTCAAACTTGATAAGCTTAAACAAAACAGGAGTATCATGTATTGCCAAATGTAAGTAAAAGTCATATGTTTTCATATGTTTGTGACATAAATCTTTACTCATCCTTTTTTATATCTTAGTTGTTGGAAATTATAAGTTAAAACTATTAAAGCTTTATTCTAAGTTTTAATCCATCTATGTTATCAAGAAACAGCACATTAGATTCGAGAAAGGTGTTCCTTATCATATATTAAGTCGTAAAAAGGATGATTACAAACACAATGTTAGCTCACGCTTTTATTGTGCCAGCCAATTAAAGAGGGCGATTGCATGAGGGAGTTTCTCAGATTGAGACGGTATGGTCGTTCTTTTATTTAGTTTGCTGTGAGTACCTTGTTATAAAAATCCGATAGATAGTGCAAATTTTAGCTGAATAATTATTCTAAATCATGAATTCTTTGTAGACATGTGCGCTTTGCGAAAATACGTTTTTTACATTTTTGAAGTTTTCTCCTTCCAAACTCACCATTTGACGTTACATAAATGAAAATCTAAAAATAAGTGTTTCTAAATTTGATATCCTTTTATCTTTTGTAGTATTTATATTTTTTGTGCAATAAGAGGCAATGGTACGAAAAAACGTAAAACAACCCCCCTGTTTTGACCCCAATTTCTGAACAACTTTTTAGGCCTGCGAGAAGAGTTGTCCTGGTTATCTCCCCTGTCTGGTTATCGCTATAGTATGGGACGTGTCTGTTGTACAATCAGCGGCGCTGTCCTAAAATCATCATTTTGGCTACTGAATCATGGCAAAAGCATAATTGTGATATTAAAGTTCACATAACCACAAACATTTCTAACTATTTTCTTTGAAATATATAAAGTCTGATTACAATATTGTATAGTGCGTCAGAGGTCGCTACTCACATATGTTCAGTTTGGTAATGAAAGCCGTTTTTGAAGGCAACTTTTGATGGACCGCTTAGATCTATCGTGCACCAAACCTGTGAATGCATGACTGCCCGTCCCTGGTCACACCCCCTTTTTGTGACGTCATTAACAGAATCAGCCTCGTTATCTATACATCTATATATACCACAGAAAGAAACTCAATTATTAACAATTTTCAAAAATGTTTTTCACTCAGTTAGATAAATCATTTGACGATGTAACATAACTAAGCATTTGGTGTCAAAAAGATATCCACATCAATGGTAGTTAAACAATTATTTAGGAGGTGTTTCAATTGAAATAATGATACGTTAATCTGCATTGTCTGTTTATTACATCACACCCGCGCGAGTTTTATGGCCCTTAACCTAGGTGCGGTTTTCACAGACGATAATTACGCTGTCTTAGTGAGAGGCTAATTAAAGTTGTTTATTGGACAAATTACTAAAAATCAAGTCCAGGTTATATTTTGTTGAAAAATCTTTGAACGAAAATCGAGAATTGACAAAGTCAAGATTAGGTGATGTTTAATTACTCAATCCATGCAAAAAGTGTTGTCATTTGCTAAAAAAATCAAATGGATTGTTGTGCAATTTGTTTCCGCCAGAGGTAACTGCCGAAAACTACAGATTTGGTCTGATTTGAAGAGAAGTAGAATCAAATTTTTATGACATGATCTACCTCTGTGCGGAGAGAATGGACTTAGATCTTCAATAAAAGGTTGGAATGTACTGTACATATGATGGTGGTATCAACCAATAAATATTTGGGTATATGTGTAAACTTCAGTACAAATCAGTAAAAGTATAAGCACTACTACAACCCTTCAACAACCAAATCTGGCAAATGTTAAAGATAGAATGTGTCATATCTTCAATTAATAAAATATGACAGCTACAGAAGTGAAAGTCAGAAGTGTATACATTTCTATACTTCTTTTTGATACTTTATCTTCAAAACTGTAACTATGCTCAACATTGCCTGACTACAATAATGTTTTAACTTCATTTTTAACGCATTTAAGGGTATGAGGACTCCTATTATTTACTGTCAAGGTCAGTTTTAACCATTCATAAGATATCTATAACAAAAGACAGGTCAAGTTTTCTTTTTCTTCAGGTTTTATTTTTTCCAGTAAACAATTGACATTTATTCAAATACATCGAGTCAACTACAAGATTTTCTGATATTGGTAATACGATACAAATGAATATATTTAAAGTCTCTAAATCGTTAAAGAAGGCAAAAGTGAGCACAGATCATATACCCTCGCTGTAATCTCAACGCCATTATATAACAAATTTTCTAAATATTTTGGTACCCTGGAATTGAAACAAACAAAAGGCACCACATAGGTAACATCCATACCAAATTTGAAGTTTCTAAGTCAAATAGTTTTTTAGTTGTGCTCCAGAAACGACGTCGGACGCACGGACGGAAACGCGGAGTGTTACATACCCCCCGACTATGTAGAAAAACAAACACTATGTATAAAAAACTTGCAATTCTTTGATCGGTAAACTGATAAGACCTTTAGCAGATATGCAAACATTATGTAATAATTGTTTTGCAAGTCTTTGATCAATACACCGAGACGACATTCTTTTGCTATCGATGTCAAACCATTGTTACATCTGACATCTCAAGGGTTCTATGTCATCCTTGAAGTCTATTAACAGCGAAGATATCGAGATGTCTGCATAAAATAACATTGTCAATTATATTGCAAAGCTTTTGTTTCATAACCAGATAACCTATTGCATTATAACTGACAACTGTTAATGTTAATGTGAAACTCAAAAGTTCTGTTAATCTTTGTAACATATATTTGCGCTGTAATATACAATTATAGACTGGTGATGAGGTCAATACCTGTTTTTATAGACCCGAGGAATACAATATTGACCGAGGACGAAGTCCGAGGTCGATATTGTTTTCCTCGAGTCTATAAAAACAGGTATTGACCGAATTCACCAGTCTATAATTGTTTTATTATGTCTAGGTTAAAAAACGAAAAAGAAATAGAAAACTACAGGTATGAGCGGCATTTCGGATCGATTGTTGGCAAGGACGGGTCAATGACGTCATGATAACAATAGCATGACGTCATGAAACAACGGTTTGACGTCATCGGCTCTATTTTTAGTAACTCAAGTCAATATCACTTTTGGTCGGACTCGGGGTCACGGGGGTCAAGTCAATATCACTTTCTGTCGACTGTCACGTGACCGGTCCTCGACCAATCGGATTGCCGGAAAATTACGTTCACATAATAATTGTTTTTGTAGTTACGCTCTCAATTTGATGTCTCTTGCTGACGTTTTTTGGCAAGTGTGTTGTATGGTTGAAATAATGACCGCTGATGGAGTGAATATCCGTTATGACAATCGAGGGATCAGCGAGATGGTTATCACAGATATTCATGAAGTCGAGTTCATTATTTCACATACACCACATGCTTAACGTTGCTTTGCATTTTAACAAAAGTAGAATATCAACAATATAATAAGTTATTTGTATAGTTTTTGTTACGAGGTAAATCTAAATTAAACATTAAATAAATCATTGCTTCAATGTCATTTGCACACTACGCGAATTGTACGTGCAGATTAAGCATGCCCTGGTGAAGTTGTCAATCAAATAAATCTTGTTATACAAAATAGTTGACCTCTGATGTTGACCTGATAACCACACCACATGGTTTCCATGGTTGGTTGGAGGCAGAGTACAGTATGTTTCATACCATTCAAAAGTTAAGTCTAACGCCGTCGGTTTTAAACTACATATGGGGGTGTTGAATAACAATGAATCAAGAAACCAGTTATCTTCTCAATGAAATATCATACCACTTTTAACAGTTGCTTCTTCGGGGGAACTTGGAACATTATTGATAAAATTAAGAATCTGAGGGAACTGTGATTTCTTTTTATCTTCTAAAGTTATTTTTATGAAATGTCCATCAACATTTAATGATTTCCTGTTTAATATTTGTTCAATTTTTACTGTTTCCATAATCAATGTTAAAAGCAACATATTTCTGTAGGTGTCTTTAAGTGTCTGGTTTATATACTTAATTAGTTTACATTATTTGGATAATTACAACATAATCAGGCGACATCAATGTGTCAAGGGTTGAAATAACGTAAGATCGAAACATTACTGATGCATAACATAGTTAATCAATGGCATTCATATAACCATCAATTCTTTCTTAATGTAGATGGACAAATATCTTTTATAACATCATTAACTGCAGCACTAATTTCTTACCTATTCCTTGTTTTAATTCCAGGGTGTTTCAATAAAGGCAACCAATTAACATGTCAATTGTTCTTTTTACAAAATTACTTTTAGTGATTATTTTTAATTACATAAACCCTATTTCTAATTTCTAAAGGACGTTAACTATTGTTTGAACGCATTCATTCTGTTTAATATAGTAATGCAGTGGTTGCTCTTCGTTAGATCTACAATTAGAAAGAGCATTCTTTTGAAGATTAATTCTGGTATTCATCACTAAACCTTTTCATTTTACATAACAAAAAAAAAAGAAATAATCTCATCATTTACTTTCGATGTCCATCTGTCTTTTTGTAATTGAATGATTGAATTTTTCAAATGAATAAAACAAGAATGAAAACACATCAAACCTCTGTTTTAAACGAACAAATATGTATACAGAAACTTTTATACAAACCATGTATGTCTTCCACGCAGATACGTTTTCTATTTTGGTAGTGTTTCTGTAACTACAACTGAATAACGCAAAATATATTTTGAAACATGATGTCAAGATTGACATTAGTTAATGTTACGAAATAGACAACACTCACTTTATGTATCACACTCAAAACGAAAGCTTATAAAAGGCCTCTTTGGTCGAACATGTGGTAATTTTGGTCAAAAAGTTCTTGACATATCATAATATTGTTCTATTTTAAGTCATTGTAGATTGTAGAAGTTATGTAAAACAAATGACTTTAACAAATGATATCACAGTCAGTGGTGAGAACGCTTATTCTCAAACTTAAAAAACTCTTACTTACCGCCTAGTAAATAAGAAAACATTATGCTTAATTATGTAATTAATAAGCAAGATCTTTCCTACATTGCTTAAAAGATAAGTCGTGAACAATAAATATACATAATAAAGAAATGCTGAGAGCATAAAAGTTTTGTTTGCATGAACCAAATAACCAACCAACGGATTTGTGAAACTCTAAGGGAAATACAACAGGTACATGCTCTTAACCTATCTATCAATATTCCATCACATTTAATTAGATGAAATATACTACTCAAGTGTTTGCATGTTTCAAGACATGTATTGTATCTCATTTGACTTATTTGCATTGTAGAAAAGCGAGCATACACACTGTATGGGAGACGCGTCGCTACAAGATGTTTTTAACCGATAAATACGCGACGGAAGTACGCCGATAACTAACCATTCTGACATTTTAGGAAGGTGTCTTCGGATATTGTTATCGTATGTTAGAATGGTGAGTTCAACGATTCTGAAATATATGTCAATATTTTGTTGAATGATTGGAGATTATTTCACTGCATTTTTATACAATTTAATGAGCTATTTGGAAAGAAAAAAAGAGTTAATCATTATAAATTGAAGTCGTAATATAAAACGGCAATAAGACACATTTATACAAGACAAATTTTATCTCAAATATGTGAATATTAACATTGAATCTCTTTTCTTTCAAAATAAATAAGATTTGTTAATCAAGGTTCGCGTGTTTAATTTTAACAGGACATTTAATGTCGAAAGTGTAAAACTTAGGCGACGGCTTTTAGATTCCGGGTTGCGTTTTTTAACCATGATTGAGAGTGATTGTTACAGTTTTTAACTAATATTTGCAGTCGTTCGGCCAATACAAATATTGAAAAACTAACTCAAAATCTAACATAGTATGTATAATTCTTAATATTTTAAGTATCCAACCAATAGTTTTCTTAGGTGTATATATATAATTTCCTTTTTTAATGACATTCGAAAATGGTAATGAAAAATTTCCTTTTGGCACAATCGATTGAACTATCTGAATTTACCTCTTTGTGTTTCACTTACGACTGCTGTCAACTCTGCAAGTTTATTTTATAATAGTAGTACCGAGGGTACAGAAGCTCATCTTAAAATGAATGATGTGGTAATATTTATAATTTCACAAAGCATAGTTAGCTAATGTCCTAAATTGATTTTGTGTCAAGAAGAACTTCTGTTAGATAAAGAAATGGTACAAACAGGAACTGGAACCTGATGCAAAATAACTCTTTCCACATCAACTTATCATGTAGATTGCTAAACACAAAGCTTATTGTTGACAAGTTTTGTGTAAGTTGTTATTCTTAGAAAGAACATATCACTGTCATGAGAATACAAGTCTAATTTCCATAACTCTTATTGCATACACATGGCCATATAACATAATGCTCTACCATATCAATTGGGTCAGGTTGATTATGCAACAGACTAGCAGCTGACACTGTGATGCTAGCAGCCTGTATTGGGATGTGTATTAGAAAACATAGTGGACTCAACAGGAATATCTGAACTCTTGTTGACCCCTTATGTGTAGTATTTAAAGGAATATAAGGGAGATACCATTGTTTAAAATTTAATATGATGTTTAATGTGATTTGGTTTTTGCAGCTAGTTGCCATAAATATTTTAAACAAATTAATTAATTATGTTTGTCTTTAATCTTAATTTATTTTAGAAACACTTAAAAATATAGAACAATTTGCATGACCATCTTAAATATTCCATATTCAAGATAATATTATGATTAGTAAATTCAAATAAGAGAATTTATATGGTGCGAGTGATCACTTGATAAAAGCTTAGAATTTAATTATAATGATGTGTCATCTGCAGCTGAAAAGTCAATATGGCTGCTATCGCGGCCATCTTGGATTCTCAAAACTGAAACGTCTACCTTTCTGTGCGGAATCACCATAGGTATAACATGATACAATTTCAGAATGATATCTATATTGGTTTAGAAGGGGTAGTCCTTTTCATGAAATCTAATTGAAAATTTAATACGGCTGCCATGGCGGCCATATTGGATTCTCAAAACTGAAACGTCTACCTTTCTGTGCGGAATCACCATAGTTATAACATACTACAATTTCAGAATGATATCTAGATTGGTTTAGGAAGAGTAGTCTTTTTCATGAAATCTAATTGAAAATTCAATATGGCTGCCATGGCGGCCATATTGGATTCTCAAAACTGAAACGTCTACCTTTCTGTGCGGAATCACCATGGGTATGACATACTACAATTTCAGAATGATAT
Source organism: Steromphala cineraria (assembly GCA_916613615.1). NCBI lineage: Eukaryota > Metazoa > Mollusca > Gastropoda > Trochida > Trochidae > Steromphala > Steromphala cineraria. Next base: position 56,607,554 of record OU744730.1, read on the forward strand.
CTGGATTCGTTTAGGAGGAGTAGTCTTTTTCGTGACGGACGGACAGACGGACGACGGATGAAGCGCCACGACATAAGCTCACATTTACTTTGTAAAGGTGAGCTAAAAAATTGCAAAACTTAATCTATACCATTTATTTTATGCTATGAAGGAGAGAAGTTTACACTTTTGTAAACAGGGTGTTGTAATACATTTGTCCAGATGTCTATTATGCTTGTTCTGAATGCTAAGTTGTGATTAACAGATGTTAGAATATATAAAGTTTGTTCCATTTCAATCTGCGTTTAGAATGACATATATATCATTAATTCTAATATATAATGTTATTTTAACGATATTCAGTGCATGTAAAATGACCTTATGACAAGGATAACACTAGCGAAAATCTGATTAAAAACCGTAACCTCTCGGTTAAAAACAGTAGCATGCTTAAAAACAGTCGCGGTTCTCAGAAATTTTCAAAGATGAATCATTCCGATTGGTGAGGTTCAAAACTTGAAATTTTTAGTCAAAATTATGTAAACTGTAGTAACGATTATAATTATACTTAGAAGGAATGTTTATGTTGATAAATAGCACAATGGAAGACAATAAATAACCTTTTCAGGTATAAATGCAATTTAAAATCCAAATAAATTGCGATCAAAGTGATCAGAACTTGTCTTCTTCATTATGGTAATAAAACTATCCTTTATCTTTCAATATCACCAAAAACTGGAATTAGATGAGGTTGATGAGCAAAGTTAATTGTACCGTTTGTGTCCTCAACCAAGTATTTCTTATTGCTTCTTGGGGTTATCGGCGTACTACCGTCGCGTATTTATCGGTTAAAAACATCTTGAAGCGACGCGTGTCCCATACAGTGATACATGTATAACATAAAAATGTTTCATTGATAAATGCATCGAAACCAGATAGCTTAATTTCCATTTCTTTATATATATATATATAGAAAACGATGAAGTAATTAAATCGAATTGATCGTAAATTTCTACGAGTCTACAATACAATTGTCACATCTACATCATACATGTATGTGGTACAAGCATTTAAATAGTCATGGAAGAACTACTGATATTCTAGTGTACCATCTGAATATCCTCTTCACTTCCAGCTATGGGATTCCTTTACGCTGAATCCATACTTTAATTGAAAAGTCTGAAAGATATGATGTTTGCAAAATACAATACATAATGATAAGATTCAAATCGAAACCATCTGATTAATTTAAAATGCCTTTTAAAAAATTACTGATGCGGGATATGGTGAGTGTATTGCAAGGTCTGAACGAAGATTGACTTAACCACCTTCGGTGTCTTTGATGGATGATGCATGTCGTGTTAAAATAAATTATTACTGGGTTAAAAAAAATTGTCAATCGATTTTTCAAAGTTTAGTTTAAACGTTAACAGTATTTACAAATGTTTCTTTATGAAAAGCAATGCTGATTTTCCCCAAAACAAGTTACAATAAACAAACAAAAACTTACTAAAAAATATTATCTCTCAATCTTTCTCCATATCTGGCAAAATATGCATTAAAAACTAATATTTCCTTTGCTTCTATCAGTGTTATTATGTAGCTGAAATTGTTTATTAACTACAAACCTTTTATTATCGTTTAACATTGAAACAATAATTGTTCTTGTGATGAGACATTTTCTGTGAGTAATGCTTGAGCTTTAAGCACTTCTATCAAAGCTCAGACATACAAATGATGAAACACTTTATTACACCTTGAGGAAAACTTTTACTGTTTAGGATACCCTTACAAGAATTTATATGAAATCATAAACAATAAAGTAGAACTTTTTTTTAAACATTTCATCTTGTAACTATTCTACCAAAAGAAGAAACCTTTTACGACAGTGGTTTCATTATACATAACGACTTTAACTTATACAGATCTTCTCCAAAGTAATTGCAATGATACCATATCGAATTGATCATTATGTATTTATCATACCTTTAAAGAGAACAATGATTATGTAAAACTTAGGATGAGTGACTATGTGTGCTCTTGCTTATGTACATGGGGAAACCATGGGTTGGATGGAATGGATAGATAAAAAAAATAAGTTGTACATCATTGAATTAATTATACATTTTCATAATAACTTATGCCTACTTGTGTGCGCTTAAATGGTATCGCTTTGCAAATTTTGTAATTGGTTGCAGATTTATAAAAGTATACTTTAGTTTCAAATCCTGTATTGTTTTGTACAAGAAAATATTTTATTCTATAAAAAGATACATTTACATTAAAGGTCTGAAACCAAGATTTACAATCTAATAAAGCATATCAATGATATTATTGGAATTGTGAAATATGCAGCTAAAATATGTCAACATTAAATGTTTTGAGAGAAAAGGAAACATCAAAAAGAGTGCTATCATGGAGTATTTAAGTGGGCGAAAATGTTTCAAAAAGTTTGTAGTGTTCTTAATGGAACCAGGGCACCGATATATGATGATTGATCAAGATCACGTGAGCTACCTCCGTGGAGTGGATAAAGAATAGATAACTAGTTATCGCCTGCACATCTCCAGAGTCATTCTCTCCCCACAGAGGCAGATCAATTTATGTTGATTTAGCCTCTGTTCTATTACGACGAGTTTATGGGATAGAATGGGAGATGCCTGATTGGAGGCAATCAAAATTAGTTGTGCAATCAGCGACGCTGTTTTTAAATCATCATTTTGGCTACTGAAACAAGGCAAAGGTATTATGATATGAACCACCCTTTCCATGCGAGAAGCCTTGCCATTTGATAAAGAAATTCAAATGTATTGAGATGAAAGTTTTTTCCGCCAGGGGAAACTGTCAGAACCCACGGATTTTGGCGTAATAGAACAGAGGCTAAATCAACATGACTTGATCTGCCTCTGTGGGGAGAGAATGCTCCAGAGTAAGAGCGGAGAGAAACATTCCTGAATGTCAAAAGATTTAAAGACTGAATTCCATTTTAGTGATGTGCTTTTAAATGGGTTGCAAACTTGCTCTCTGTGAGGGTACAAACTGAAGCAATTTAATGCTTTTCATATGGAAATAATAACCTAGATCATTAATGGTTTAGTCAGTTAAGACAGAATTTTAAAGAGAAAATATTTCACTTGCATCCATATGACAAAATATGCATTTCTGTAGAAAAATAATAAAGCCATACATTGTAAGTTAGAAAGAATAATCATTTTTAGTCATTACATTCCAAACTCAAAAAATGAACTGCCACTGCATTAGTTCTGTAAGCTTGTATTGTGTACTATTACCCTGCTGCTTCATTTATTTCACCTCTTGAAAGCAAGAGGCACGACTTTAATTGGCTGCGACTCGAGTTGAGAGGAGGTTCAAGTATAACTCTCAATCGACCATCTATTGATAGAAAGTATTCATGTGTAAGGTCACATATACACTACAACAACACTGGCTCGAACTGGCCAGGATTAGGGAATATAGACCCATTGAGATCTGATGAGTGACATAAAGCCCTGAAGGTTATCAGGGGTAAACTCTTCAGATACGGAACAATGTTACTCGTTGAATGTATCACAATGGGAAGGTATTTTTTAAGATGCCACAATTAAGGCACAAGAACGCTAATAAGTTAAACCCCATTGACTACATTAGAATTTTGATAATACTGGGAACTGCCAGGATGTGCAAGTGGAACCAACGTACTTTTAGAAACAAATCGTTAATGTTCTTACTATTGTGATAAATAGGGAACAATTGTGCAAAAACTTGAAGAAAATCGATTAAACCTCACAGGAATTCATTACAAACAACAAAAGCAATGAGTCGTTGTAGAAGTGTGTACCACACTCTCTCATTCAGCTTCAATTAATTATTATTCTTTTTAACCATGACATCCAAGAGAGGTACTCGTTGATTTGATAAAATAATTTGAAACCGATTGCAGTTTTTATACTTGACAATTGATTTTCAAGAAGTTTTTAAATAGCTCACAAGAATTTCCCCCGAGCCTTATGTTGGTTCCTTCATAAGGGATTTTATACAGCTTTAGATTCAATATGGTTGGAATCTAGACTGATGTAGTGACAATTTTCTTGGTAAACAGTTCTACCAGTAACAGATGTGTCCATTTAGTAAATAATATGTCCTGCAATTGTCATCTTGTTTATTAAACTGTTAATTGTTATGCGCGACTTTATGACTTTTAGGGGCGATGATTTTTAGTACTGTTTTGAAGTCAGTGTAACCAAACACTTTTTTGCACATTCTCGTATCAAGCTGTTCGTTGAGTCATTGTTTAATAGATGTGAACCTTAGGATCCTTTTATGTTAGCAAAGAAGTCTGTTAAATCACGGATAATTTTAGTAATAATAAATAAAGTTATATTATAATGAAAATTCCAAGAGGTGATGGAGTGAAGGGCATCAAATTACCAGTCGTCGGTGTCGGCGGATGGGGTGGTGTTGATTTCGTTTTGTCTTCTATACACAACAATTTCTGTCATATAAATCTTTCAAAGTAATGATTAACGTTAAACTATAGCATATGAGCAAAAGTTTTTGTAAACTTGAAAGTTCATAAGCTTTTTTATATACTTATTTTCAAAAACATATAATTTGTAAAATAATCGCTTAGAATACTTTTTGGATATTTCAATTAAAGATTTATTGATTATATTTTTTACAAAATATGAAGCTCATATTAAACAGTACATTCTTTGGTGTTTTATCTATCGTTTGTTTGCTTAATCATTTCAGAATCTACAAAACACGATTACGAATTTGGGTTATAAGATTTGTTGCTGTTTCATAAATAAGCGATATGGGTATAAACTTAAAATCTGTCATGAGAACAAGGTTGTTTTCTTCCTTTAATCTAGCAATTGTTAATGGAAATTTTTTTGAATTAAACAACTATAATATGATTGGATATTTGCACTCAAGGTAATTAAGCAATTGTACATTTAATCTTTCAATAATAAAAGAGGGCTATTGGAATTGAGATAGGTTCCTGAAGAGGATTTCCTTATGGCAAATTTGTGGGAACGTCAACTACAAAACATTCTAATAAAAAACAAGTCTCACAAGAAAGAGTCCATAACGCTTTCAATAAAAGAGCAATGGATTATTTGACAACTTGATAAATTTATTTTCCACTTCCTTCAAATTGTTGACACAAATGTATTAATATCGTGTCACAATTGAAAAAAAAAGACTTTGCTCACAATCATCATCAATTTACTTCTTCAATTAACGCTAGCAAAATATTATCTAAGCAAATGTTAGATTGACTTACCAGATTGCTGCTAATTATAGGACAGATGTATTAGGTCATTAAATCTACACGATGAAATATTTGATGAAATATTTGATTCTAATATGATACACCCCGTCAAAGATTGAGGTACTGTCTAACCAGAACTTAAGAATTGTTCAACTCACTGACATATATGAATGTGACTGGAGAAAAAACCTTGAAATTTTCGAAAGAAAGATTTATAATTTGGTATTGAAAACAGGTTAAGGTTGCTTAAGTTGGATAGAGATGTATTCAGTGCGACAATTGCATATCATACAACCTACAACTATTTTGATCGCCTGCTACTGAAGTGAATTCGAGTGCTAATTGTTTCACAACCAGAAAGGCATAGAAAGAGTTCAGAATTTGTCAAAACGTTATTCCTTGAAATAGTGTTTTGCTGAAACTAATGTTTTGAAATTGAACTTTTGAATAATCATTCAGAAAATGAAGAAATTATCAATGTTATTTCAAGTTTTGATGAAGATGTTTTATAGTGTTAAAGTAACTGTGGAATTCCTCTCCATTCTAACAAGTCTTACTTGCAATTTTTATAGCAGTTTGTCTATTACTTGTACTAGTACTACCCATTGACTACCCAACGCCTCATTAAATATTTCCAAAGATGGGTATGCCGCCTATTGAGTGTTTTACTAATAACTGAGATGCAGGAATTGAAACAAATCATATATATTGCTTGTGTATTAGTGGCAAGGCATGTACATCAGACATCTCTCAAAAACATTTCACAATTCACACCTTCCCACGTCTTGAACAGAGAACAGTGATACCATGTGAAATTCAAAACAATCAAATGTTGTGTTTGCAGATGGATTTCTTGTTCTTTTGTAATTTTCCCTGAGAAGGTAATCTTATCTTTGGAACGATAAAAATAATAGTTCATATTTCAGTACGAAACAATGTTCCAGATTGCAAAGGTAACTTGAATTGCAAACAATCTGGATGTTTGGTCCTGTCTGGTCCTTTCACTTTTATTAAACGTGTTAACATACAAAGTCAATTATGGGATAATCAATATCAAATGGGGCGTCTGATTTGTCGTCAGCTAGTTTGATTGGTTAAATTTGACTATTTGTTTTAGTCATTATATGACAAAATTAAAGAAAGACATCGTATAACACATTTATTGTTTTCGTATGGATCAATTTGAATTGTACTTTAACTTTCTAGATTTATTCATAGAAATTGAATTATTTATCAATAGAGGTATTTGAAGACAATTTGTATTACTGTAACCGAAAAGTAACTAGCACTGAAAGCGAAAGTGAAAGTTAATTCGTATTCCAGGCCTCATGACCCAAAGTACAAAATCGTATACACATAAATTAAGATCGCATGGACATCAAGGTGGTATATTACAGAGTTAAGTTACGTTTCAGGAAAATTGCAAGGTTCTTAAAGGGGCAGTAGCACGTTTTTTTGAAAAACATTTACTGATAATTGTATGTTAATGCTAAATGTGTTATTTAGATAGTGTCAAAAATCTCAATACACAAGCCAATTATCCATAGTCAGAGAACATTTAATTATTAAGATACATAAAATCAGTTGGAGGCCATTTTTGTATGAACACCTTTAATCTATTTTGTGTGCTACTGTCCCTTTAATGTATTCAATGTTTTTGTGAAGCCATTAGCAAATTAACTTTTTGCCTTGACAGATTGGTATGAAAATTAGTTGCATTAGTAAAAGGAAAAGTTACAGAAAAGTAACAAGGGTTGTATTTGAAAGGAGTATCGTAACATTAAGTCTTTGATGATGGCAAATGTTATTTCAAAGTTGAGACATCTTCTTGTTTTTATTGTTAAACAAATTGACCAATTATCTTATTATGACGTTATTGGTATCAAGTGAGTTTTTCTCTCAAATTCATATCATGAAAGCAATGCTTTAAAAAATCTTAACAAAAAAAAAAAAGCTAAGTCAATTTTCTATGTGTACCTTTATTTTGGTTATTATTACCCTATTGCTTGGCAATTTGTACATATTTTTCAAACAGTATTGCTATTAAACTCTTTCATTGTTTTTTGTTTCATAACAAGAATAATCTCCATATATTTTCCCCAGTTATTTTTTACAAACAATAGAAAGGACATAAGCCGTTGAAAACACCTTTGACATCATGTGAGATATTGCATGTTTTTCAACAAACAAAATGTAGCTTGGTAGAAATGCTAGAAAAACTAGATTAACGTTTGCGAGACACCGTATAGGCAGAGCAGTTCCGAACTTAAGGTTTCTCTGCCTTTGGCATTTGTTAAGAAATATCTAACCAAAATATTTATCTTGAACTTTATATTGTCATTAGGCAAATAAGAATCAACCCAAGTGGAACTAGAGATATAGAGATTACAAAACGAGTGAGTGTTGAATATCGAAAATATTTCAACGAGATATATTCAAATGTTTTGATTTATTCACGAGCCAAAGCTCGTTAATAAATCAAAATTTTGAAAATTTTGAGTTGAAATATTTTCGATATTCAATACTCACGAGTTTTGTGATCTAATTATTACATACAAAAAGGGATATCTATACTCATGCCCAATAGAAAGTTAAAATCGTTTTAGAAGTAACACTGAAGAAAAAATAAGACATACTAAACGAATTAAATGCTTTATTTGGATTGCAAAATCATTTTTCAAACAAACTGTTTTAGTTTCATGTCAGTAAATCATTCAAAATAGTAAATATTTAACATGAAAGTGACACTAGGTAGGAAACTGAGAAAATTACATCAGGTGGGATAACAGAAAAAATTAAAAAAACATCTTCAACCCAATAATATTGAAGAGTCAATATCAAGTATGTCCTCGTACGTCAATGCATGCCTGGGCACGACGACGACGCAACGATGTTGTCAAACGTCAAATGACATTGGGGGAAATGTTTTGCCATTCTTCAGACATCAGTTCAAGACTTGAAGTGTTACTGGTGCCACCTGTCGTTGTCTGATTTGTCCTCCAAGATGATCCCATACGTGCTCGATGGGATCCATGTCTGGAGAACAAGTTGGCCACGGCAGAGTCTGAATGTTATTATCAGCCAGGTAATTCTGGGTTATTGCTGCAGAATGTGGTCTCGCTTTGGTGGGCCACTCCTATGGACCTAGGCATAAGTGTGTGTTGTTGTTTTGCTGTGTTTTAAACGTGTCTAAGCAGCTACTTTATACGATTTTGTGCAGGTGCATTTCGTGGTTCTCGGCGCAAATGTATGTTTTCCATTTTTATCATTTTTATCGTTTTCTGTCGAAGTTTATTGAATAAAGTGTGTTTCGACGATGTGTTTCCTTTCTTGGATCACAGTTATACGTATATCTGTTCATTTTTACTTTAAAAAACAGCCCATTATTAACCAAAAAAATGTTTTATTGTATCAACTTTCTTTTGGACATTAGTATATTTCTTTGAAACCACGATCAAACAATGCGCAACATAGTTGCATAATGATACACTGGTGAGGTACCTCTGTGTTCGCAAAGCAAAAACATAATCCGTTTTACGTTAACATCATCTTCACCTCTAAACAAATCCTTTTGTGTACAGTTTATCGACAGAGTTATCCAAAGTTACTGTAGTCTAGTGACGTGGATTTTGAACGATTCGTTCTTGCTAAACGTTTCTAGATGAATGCTGATTATTCAGTATTTTGCTTGATTATGTAAAGCGGTGTTCATATTATAAATGAAACTGCATCTTACACAACCCTGATCGGCTTTCGCTCAAACTTTAAAAGCTCCTTGTTTACAAAACGCGTTCGTTGAATACAAAGGGAGATAACTCTTTCCAAACTAAATTTAGACAAGATATTTTTTAATTTAGTGATGAAATCGCCGAGATCGGAACGCGAATATTTGTTTGATAATCTTGCACAAATATCTTTGATGTGATGCAATTTTATTTTGAGGGAAAATACGAAAATGGAAAAAAAATATGCTCAATTAAAAATTCGAAGCGGCAGGGGGTTCGGTTGCACCCGATCAGCTCATTGTAAAAGTAGTCTATGGCATTATGACGTCACTATCGTTGAATAACCTGCTTTGGTTACACAACACTTGATGAAAAACTTTCAACTGGTTACACTACACTTGTTTCAAATAACCAAAATTATCTAATGAAGATTTTTAGAACATGTATGTAATAATAATGTCCATTTACTTTTTGAATATATATTAATAAATGTGCCTACTTATATTCATCACGATAATTTTATCATTTGGGGGAATGTATAGATAAATGATAACTACTGCTTTCTTGGTTATTGGAAGAATTAGATCAAAGAGAGACACTTGTTTCCATGTAAAAAAGATGAAAGTTCCAAATTTGCATTGTTGGGATGTGCTATACACTTAGTCATGGTGCAAGTCTTTCAGACTCGCTGTCTCTGACAGGTGCCAACAGAAGCGATTTAATACTTTACATTCGGAAATAGGCTTGGAGGACAAAACTCATTAAGTTTGTATTAGTGTATCCCTCTACGTATTGCAACATGTGAATACCTGTAAAAAGTATTGAAAGTCAGACATTGTTGAATGTCAGCAAGTTCCGTTCAAGTCATAACATTCAGAATTCGTTTAACTTTTTTCCTTAAGGAGCCTTCATCTGGATTGCCATTGCGCTAGTTGTGTTTGCATGTTATGTATTAAGAGTTCGTCTCACTTGCAATTGGCTTGACTTAAGTTTGCCATGAGAAGAATTTAAAGGAAATCTTAGTTTGAATCTCCATTACGCTTTCTATTCTTGAAATGTACTTACGTATAATGTCATCAAAGATACACCACAACAACTACACAAACTTTGTGAAAGTGAAAGTTAATATTTTAAAGTACCATACTCATGTAGGGAGGTTGAACGTTTCTTTAGTAATGGGGAACATTTATAGGTTTCAAGGGTTAAATGTTAATATAAATGATACGTTTTCTTGTTCTGGCTCTTTTAATATGAAGGAGGTCATTACGATTTGTTTCTTCTGAAAATAGCGTCATCAGTTTTCCGTGTCAGATATGGCTTAGTAAAAAGGGATATTTCTATTGATTCAATCTATAATTTACAAGATCGGTATTTTAAACAATCATGCAGATTCCGTAAGATGAAATGCTGCATTTTAGTATGACGTGGATGACATCATTATCATTGCTAAGAATCAGTTGGTTTTAAGTACACATCCGTTTCTAAAGTGAGATGGCCCTATGGATATAAGTTAAAATAGAAGCTGAGCATTGTTTACGTCCTTAGTAAAATATAAACTGCGTTAGCTCATATAGTAGCTCAATTGTGAGTGAAACAGTTTCCAAAAGATGAAACAATCATTTAAAAACTGTTGCAATCGTAGTTGAAATATACCCAAATTGTATTTACCTTATCCGAATGTGTGCTATAAAATCAAATCATTTTACACATGGCAAATACTACAATTTTATTGATAATAAATCCGTATAAGTTTGGAGAGATGAAATAACATTGGATGAGAGGGAGATTGTTCCAAGAGGGTTAGTGCAGCAAGACTGAACATTTATAGACAGTTTGAGTTTCGTGCGAGTAGTGGACAGGAGAAGCTACTAGTGTGATCGATATTTCTGGAAGCATTCTGAGCTGCTACTTTTCCTAGCCAACAATACGTTAACTTGAATCAAACAACTAGAAGGAACAAATGCTTTATAACTTTCATCTCAAGCAATTGTTGGTATAAAAGGATTGAAATGTCAATTCAAATATAGCGAACAGATTCTCATTAACACAAGTCTTGCTAATAAATGGGTGGAACCCAGTTTGTAAGATCTTTTATTCATTACTTCAAAACATCAAAACCTGTATTTTTTCGTCAACACATATGTTATCTAAAATGATGTTTACTTAGTTGATAAATACGTTTATTCAACCTGAATTATCTTTGGGGATTTAAAACAAAAAATTTATTTAGAACATTCATGAAAGCACGGAGCAGCTTTTGATTAAAATGAAATTATTACTTTTGGTATATTATGTTGGTTAATTAGAAGATACTCTTCTATAAACGTAAAACTGAGCATCAATGTTTGATTTCTAGTATCATGTTTCTTATAAACCTCACGATGAAAGAAATATTTGATAAATGATTACAAGTTTTACAATAAGTCATCCTTAAAAACGTAAAGCTTTGGTGATCATGACGCTCTAATAAGGGCCACAGAGGCCACACTTTTTAACCTTTTGTCATCTTTCTCCAGCAACATAACGCCTTAAAAGCTAAACAAAATTGTACAGACTCTTTGATTCGTGAGGATTATAATTACAGTTGTGGGGGCAATATGACCCATAATGGTCGGGTGAGCCTTTGGATACTATACCCTCAATTATCAATTGCAGATTTGGTACCCTTCATATTAAATTTTAATTTGGTCCATTAAAACTTTTACGTTTTCTTTTAATCTTTGAGCAATGTCAATTTCTGTACTGATTTCTGGTATTTGATATCACATCCCCTCAATACTTATTTTAGAATAGGTGACCCTGTGACCCCTAAAAAAGGGGAAAGCCAAATTGACCACCCTTAAAATAAAATAAGATTTGAAGCCAGATGATATTCAGATCCATTGGCTCTATTTTTTCACTCGGGCTACAATTGACAACCAATCGCATCCAGCAAAAGTGGCGATTCCAAAATCAAGAATACTGAAGCTCGAAATTATTTCCTTCAGGTTTATCGAATTACGACATTTCATTGTATGAAAGCAAGCAAAGGTCGCCCTTAGTCATCATTAACCTTCAGTTACCAAAACGGGACATTTGCTATGTGATTGTTTTGGTCGCACAGGATTATCGGTGAATCGGTTCAATGCAATACAGAACCAACACAATACGAATCGATACACATTCCTGAACATATCCTTTTTATTGTTCTTTATAGATTAACAATTTCAATATAACATTGCAATAAAATACAGCCCACTTAAATATCCATATACAGAAATTGTAATCTTGTGTTGTGCAAATAGCATCAATATGAATTATGTTATAATCATCCATTGAAAATCTCCTCTTCCAAACAGGGAATATTGATTTTATTGCTGTTGTTAGGCAAAGATATGCAAAAACATACATTTGAGAAGCCGCAATATATTGCTATACGCTCTTCTGTACGTTATCTCCCCACAGAAGCAGATCAAGTCAGGAAATGTTGATAACCAAACGTCTACCCAGTTGGATAAATGATACATTTCCAACCATACCACAACCTTCTCTTACATGAAAAGGAAGTAAGCTGTTTGGTACAGTCAAGCTGACTAGACAGTCATTGATCGGAGCAAACATTTAAGTGGCCAGGTTTTAAGATATTTATTTGTCCTTTGTTGCCTATTAGGTTAATCTTAAACTTGACATAAGTAAATGAAGGGATCACTCAGAAATCGATTTTAATATCGAACTATGTTTGTCTAAAAACATGAATTGACAATATTTCTTAAAGAAAAGTTACTTAAAGGGAATTTGGCAATGCCTTATCATATCACATTGACTAAATATTTGGGGTGATGTTTATTTTGCAATAATTGTTTTAGCCTAAAACTGCCTTTAACAATTAAGGGAGAGAAAGTTTTTAATGTGGAATTTTGCTGAGTAACCGTTGTATAACAATTGTGATAATGGGTCCAATAAAAGTTACATTTGTGGGGTCCTCTTTTTTTCCTGTGTTAATCTGATACATATATCTTTTGTTCTATATACATTTTTTATCTTCAGAGTTATTTCCAAAGTGTATGATGTCTTGTTTATGATTCCCAACGTTCATACTACATGTAAGTAGTAATGATACTGGTTGCACGTAATGTATCCATACATAATAAACACTTTGTATCCGAGAGACAATCCATTCTGAAGTGAAAGCAATTCAGTTTTCAGACCCCCTGCAGTTATTCCCCAGATTCAATAAAGACGTCGTTTATCAAGCAGCTGATACCATCTCCTTGTAACTGTTTCTGGGATTATTGGAGATCTGAGGGAACAAGGAAATCCATGAAGGTGTTTTACATTGAGAGTCACATTTGTTGTGACCGACATGAACATGGTCAGATTCAAGACAAGCTATGTTTCAGTTTGTGAAGAACAATGTTATTTCCGCTTCACAAACATGACAAAGAATAACTTTCATTTATATTACTTAAAAGAATTTGTGAAACAGTTAACAAGATTTTATAAAAACTACACATGTGTACATGTCCTTCAGGAATACTTTGAGACTTGTAAATTTGCGTTTTCATTAAAAAAAATATACATTGCGTCCTCTTTACCTACCCATTACCCTATTTTACCTCTGACCATTCTCAATGTCTCTCTGATCAAGCTCCATCGATAGACGATCGACAACAATGTCATCTTCGCGCACAAACTTCATTAACAGCTGACATTAACTCATTCACAATATTTGTCAAAATAATGTCCAAACCTTTATTTTAAAACACTGGTGATGATATCCAACAATTGTTATTCTTATTGATTCATAATGTTCATACTCTACACTTTCAATGCATGCTGACGTTGTTAGTGGACACTTTGTGATATCCCTCGCTGAAGTATAATGTGTTTTCTTTGACACTTTATATTCATAAATTCGCAAGTGAAGCGAAAAGATCCTAGACATGTGCGTACATCAATTTTGCAAATGCAACAAGGTGCGAAGGGATTAAAATTATCCTAAATTTCAAATGTTTTCTGTACTAGATCACACTGATTTTATTTTAATGATATTAGTTGTTGTCCCTGCTAACATTTTCCAGATGAGGATATTTCATGATAATGATATTATCTATGATGGACACATTAACACAAATGATTTCATTGATCTTTTTTTTCAAAACCGTATTTGATTGATATCTGTGGTGTAAATGATCATAAATAAATGAGTATAAAATATTACATAATAGAAGATGTCACATAAAAAACACAAAAACAAAATTGTATCATTTTCAGAACATTTTCATTTGACTTGGATTAGTAAAAAAGGATATAATCATCATAATGTTAATGACGACATGAAATTTTCATGTCATAACATTGTCCTTTTACAAACGTAAAGCAGTTTATTGTCATGAGCGCGTACTGGGGTCTTACATTGTGTCATCAATGTTTTTAACACAGGATGCTACCATCCAAACGAGAGTAGACAGATTAGGGAGAAAGTGAATCGATGGGCAAAGTGACAGATAGATATGCGCTTTCTTAACTTCTATCCGTCAACCTGTCCAACTTGGGTAACCCAACCCGGAGCATGTAAACTCCAGCTGGCATAGTTCTCCAGGTTGCTGACGTACACAAACCACAACACCACGTTATGGTATTGTAAGACGGAAGGAGAACCATGGTAAGAGAAAAGCAGTAGTTTTAGAATTAAAACTAGAAAGTGTTTCTATTCGTAAAAACAGATGCCTTCCCCATACACCATTTCAGCTGAATTTTGTTTTTGAAAATTCCTTATAGTTTTTCTAATTCTAATAAAAATATTCTTTCTATAAAACAACAAACTGTAAGCTTTGGTTCAGTTGCGAAACCATGTAATTATATGTTGAAAACGTCAGGAATCCAGGAAATTTTACAAACGCAACTATTTATCTTCTTATTTGAAATAATTAGGAAAGATCAGCTATCTGCATCCCGTCGTTTCTATGAAAACTACCTGCGTATAAGGTGTCAATTAAATAATAATAGGATAGCAGTGTCATTAAGAATTCAACAAAAACGTTGAAAATGTTGTTTATCGTGCTTTCTTCAATAGGCATTAATTGGTCTCCCACTGATGGTTCTTTTCTCCATTTTAAAGCGATAACATTTCATGAGAATCTACTTAAGTCTACTGGATCTCAACACCCACTCAATGATTTGTACTAAAACAGTTTAAAGTCCCTGGATAGTGTTACCCTTAGTGTTATTTCTTTCATCCTCAATGTAGTTACTAAAGAATGAATCAGGAAATTTTAGAAAAATATAGGTTGATCTCATAACACTATTAAATCAATGAATGCCATTTTAATCTGTCATCTGTGTTGAAGACAATCCGTATAACTATATTGGGTGTGATGAACACAAAATCAATTAGATCATCTCATACAAATCCCGATCTATTCTCATTAACATTTTCTAAGACACTTTGGGTTAAATGTACTTTTCCAAACTTCAACTCTGTTATGGTTTATAGGTACTGTAAGTTTGATTTATACATCACCTTTCTGGGTAAATAATAATAATAACTAGTTTTCTGTCATTAATTCAACTACACTTGAGATAAATGCAATAAGGTATCAACAAAATACTTGCTACAAAAACGTCTATTAATCGTCCTTTCGACCTCTTTTTGCCAGATCTAACTTCTCTCTTCAACAACATCCACGTGTTTAAAAACTGTAATATTGTTCAAAACATGTTAAACACACCACGCCTTCACAACGATTATGTACAAAAGCTTCCATTACAATATTTGCCAATGAAACCATTGTTGTAGAAAAAATACACCAAGATAGTCGTAACTACCATACATGTATATTCACATTGACTTTCAACTAGGGCTATGAGATATGCAAAAATCTAGGTCCTGAAAATTATAAGAAATTTTTCATCACAAATTATCGGACTCAAGTGCTTAACGATTGAAGGACATTCATGTCGTCTTATGAAAGGCGACGCATTTAACATTAAACGATTCACTGATAAATGCAATAAAAACCTAACAGATCCATTTCGCAATTACAAAAATCTATTTTATTCTCCTTAGGAAAGCTATGAATGGCTGTCGAGTATCGACATTCCCATTCATTGTTAACTAAGTCAATGCCATTTCTGCGTGGTTTAATGATCATATTCAAGTGATGAATGGTACAAAGAGTTTGAAATACGACCATGTATTTATTTTTTCCTTTTCCTACAAGAGACAATGATTGAGAATGAAACAGATGAAGATACTTTTGTAGAAATGTAATGAATTGACATGATATTAAGAAGTAGAGATGTCAGTTCTATTTCAAAGAAGAGACATACAATTTTAGTTCCATTATTGGACAACAATATTGTTAATGTTATTTCAACTAGAGGCTATTTCATATGGTCGTCACACCATGTTCAGAGTTTAGGTAATATCAGCCAAATATCGAGGTTGTGTTGCAATTAGAGTTGCAATGGCTACCTACCTCAATTTTGACCTAGTTTTCTTTCTACTCTACGTCTTGCCGATATGAAATACTGTAACAACTTACAGTTAAGGGTAATCAACAAATTTGTTAGTCTTTAATTATCTAAGAATTGACTTTGAAATATAATATGATTTGTTTTGTCAAATATGTATTTTACATGTAGAAATAAAATATCTAGAGGGAAAATATTTGCCATTCGGTGTTATGATATTTTGGTTGATCAATACGTTAAAATCTACATGGTTATTGCATTCATGTTGACTATTTCTAAACACGGTATTACTATAAGATTCAATACGACGTTAAAGTGATGTGTTTCACAATCAGCGTGTATATAAAAGGGTTTTGACATACTTTTTGTTGAAGCTTTATTTTGAAATTGATTATTCAGTGATGCAGTAGTGGCTCAAAATAAGCTTTTGTAACACATGCCAGGATAGATAGAGATTATAATTTTGTCTCTAGCAATTAGTACATTTAGATTCCTTTGATCATCAGTGAAGTTTTGCCAATGATTTTCCTATGTAACCTATTTGATCAATAATGCTAAACGTATTTTTCTAAATTAAAAAAGCAAAGTAGTGAAATTATTGTAAAATTTTAATTTGCCTGGATTTGAAATTTCGCTTTACTTTTCTGATTGAAGGGTAAAGATGTACCGTACAGTTAGGAATCTTAAACTTTTTACCTTAGAACACATCTTTTTTAGCAGACAGTCAAATGGGATATGTAATTTTTGACAATGCAATCCTTAAACTTGATCTAATTCTAACTTTCTTCCTTACCCAACCTACTGCTCATAACATCAAGGGTTTCCATTCATAGAAAAGAAGTCAGGACGACAATATGAAAAATTTTACCCTGGGAAGGTGATGACAGGTACATGTGACAAAAACGTATCTACTACAGTTAGTATATAAAAGCACATATTGAAAATTGTTTTGATGCATTCCGTTAATATTTTTGGATATTCATGCAAAAGAGCTGGGTGTAAGTATTTTGTGTTTTATTCATAAACTTGATAATAATATGTAAACATTGCTAATTTAACTATTTGATAATTCGTGAGAGAAGTGAGAAATGCAAATGTGGAAAGAATTGTTTTGTTCACATCTTAACAAATATTGAAATAAGGATTTATTGTGAGCTGGTATCGGTTCTGTCCACTGCAGGCTTAAACAATTTCTACAAGTAGTGATTTATTGGTTTTAATGAGAGAGGGTCTTGTTTGATGTCCCCGTTGATGTTTGATGATTTCTCCAGGAACCGCAATTTATTATGAAAAAGAAAATTATCTGCACGTCTAAATCGTAATTTCCAATGCTGCTTTTACCAATTTATTAAAGAATCGAATGTAAGTTTTTTATGTTCGCAGTGGGAAATGAACAATGGCAAACTGCATCAAAACTTTTGTTACCAAACAAGATTGGAGTTTGACTGACAACGTTCATATTTCCACAGCAAACATACAAACTGACATATACATAGTTCTTATAATTTATCACAAACATAACAAAGGTGACAACAGTACTAGTGTTGCACATAGCCTCTTAACCAGTAAAACTGTTAAAGATGCTGTATCATACTTGCAAGCGGTTCAGGATGATACTTACCTATTGAGAAATTAAATACATCACTTTGTAGAAAAATCTTTCGTCGAAATTTTGATATCATATTTAGATTGTTTTATCATCAATAACATACATGTTTTGACGCTCAATGCACAGTACCCCTCGTAGAAAGGGCATGTCATTTAACGAACCCGCTTTCGGTGACGTAATCATTATGCTTGTAGGATTTACACCGTGTCTCAACTACCGTAATTGCGTTCCATGGGTATCAACTTTGACAGCAAAGAATACCTAATACGGAGAAAAATAACATCAAATCTGGATGAGCGCGACAAAGACGGTTTTCAAGCATACAGTTAGAAACAGGAAGTTGTGAAATGGCCCCACTTGATTCGCCCTTATGTCGACTGCCGTTTCGGTAGTTTTTAGTAAATTTTGGTCCGATTTTCTCAAGGTTGGTCGATTTTTTTCTAACAATGCATCGTATACATTTAAAATACTTTTTAAAATATTGCAAGTATGATATAGCATCTTTAAGTATTTTAGACGTATACGTGTGTTATGATCAATTAATCTTGTGCTATATGGATAATTGATATACGTACTATTTGCACTAGACAGGCTGACTGATGTCTGCACATTATGTTATATCTCAACTCAAAGACAGCGAAGGGAGGAGTTGGCCTTACGATAACTAGCGGGTGCCATCTGTTCGTGTCTTTTTTCAAACAAGCAGGCTTATTCGGCCGTCTGTATAAAGTATTGATACATTGTTAGTGTTTAGTCTCATTGACACGTCATAGTACCGTTTTTTATCACAATAGAACACAACACAATTATCCAGCGACCACATCTCCTTTTGTTAAACTCAGTAGCCAAATGTAGTTCTATACATTTATAATTTTTAAAGGGTCTTTGTAGTCAAATGTGACGTTTATGATTCAATTGATTTTTTTCCTTTGATTTTATAGAGCAAGTGTTGTAAAAAAACGAGAGCTTCTATTGTGAAAAAGGTAATGAATGACCTTTAAGCTTATCCATAACTTGGACACTGACATGACTTAGATGATTCTCTCCCAACAGAGACAAATCAATTCACGAATTGTTGACTGATCTTCTCGTCTAATATACATGTACATGTAATCAGTCATATTTTAATAATCAACCAAAATGAACCCAACTTGGTGTGTTGGTAGAAAAAAGTGAACATAATAACATGCAATTTCAATTTTCAAAATACAAATTTTCATTAAAAAGATATTTGATTTCAAAGACACCCACCCTCGAAAAAAATTTAAAAAAATTATTTTTCATCGGTTTTTTTTTTTGGTAAGGGTCTAATAAAAATATTTCTACTCATCATAAAAATACCGTTGAGTGTTCAATGTCTTCGTAGTTCTCTTTCTATCGATTATGATAATTCAAAAAAATTAAGTGCAACATTTGGTATAAAATGTTAACCCTCCAAGATTAGTAGCCCCATCACGTTTTTTTAACATGTCCTATTTTTTTCTTGAATATAGTCAATAATTATTTAAATATTCCACAAAGTATGTTGTCATGGTCACTGTCATTGTCATACAAATCTGTCTAGCCTTAAAATGTGAAATAAAAGTTAACACAGAATATTTTACAACCGATTTAAGATGAGACTCAACATTGCAGTTTAAATGTCTCAATATAAATGTATATATCGAGCGCTACTTCAAACTTGATAAGCTTAAACAAAACAGGAGTATCATGTATTGCCAAATGTAAGTAAAAGTCATATGTTTTCATATGTTTGTGACATAAATCTTTACTCATCCTTTTTTATATCTTAGTTGTTGGAAATTATAAGTTAAAACTATTAAAGCTTTATTCTAAGTTTTAATCCATCTATGTTATCAAGAAACAGCACATTAGATTCGAGAAAGGTGTTCCTTATCATATATTAAGTCGTAAAAAGGATGATTACAAACACAATGTTAGCTCACGCTTTTATTGTGCCAGCCAATTAAAGAGGGCGATTGCATGAGGGAGTTTCTCAGATTGAGACGGTATGGTCGTTCTTTTATTTAGTTTGCCGTGAGTACCTTGTTATAAAAATCCGATAGATAGTGCAAATTTTAGCTGAATAATTATTCTAAATCATGAATTCTTTGTAGACATGTGCGCTTTGCGAAAATACGTTTTTTACATTTTTGAAGTTTTTCTCCTTCCAAACTCAACATTTGACGTCACATAAATGAAAATCTAAAAATAAGTGTTTCTAAATTTGATATCCTTTTATCTTTTGTAGTATTTATATTTTTTGTGCAATAAGAGGCAATGGTACCAAAAAACGAAAACAACCCCCCCGTTTTGATATTATATGTGGTCTTTATATCCTCCTTAACATATTTAATATTTGGTATTTTTTCTTGCAATTTCATCTTGTATATGTTATAGCTGGTCGTAGTTATTATAAGATTTAGTACATAATTTCTCTTTTCGCAATATCCTAGAACAAAGTTTTTGTTTGAGAATATTATATTAGTTCCTGTTTTGCTAAATATCCATTCTTCGATTTCTTCCCAAATTTGTTTCACATATTTGCAAGTATATAACAGATGAATTATTGATTCTTTTTCGGTCTTGCAAAAGGTACATTTGTTAGATTCCTTAAGTTTCATTTTTGTTAATAAATCGTTTGTTGGTAGAAGCCTATGCAATACACTATATTTGAACCAAGAATGCTTTACACTATTGTATGAGTTGAAGGTGGTCTTCTCTATCGTGTTCCATGTGTTCTCATCAATGAATTCATTTAATTCTTTTTGCCATTTTTCTCTGTATTTTAGGAGTTTAGTGGTATTACTTTTTATCAGTGTATCATAAATTTCTCGGCATCCTTTTGGATTTCTGACACTATCTTTCAGAAAAAAGGGTAAGATTGGGAGGTCAGTTTTCATGGTAATATTGATGTTTCTGGATTTACAGTAGCATTTAACGGATTCTAATATGCCTTGGCGCTCTAAGAAATTTGTTTTGCATCCGTATTGACATTTTAATTGCTCCACTGTTAGGAAGGTTCCATTGTTGTCTAATAAGTCATTAATATAAGTTATACCCTTGCTTGAGTAGTGTTTATAGTTAATTATTTTGCCATCTATTGTTTTTTCTATATAATGTTTTCATTTAACCATAGGGGTTGTGTTAAGATATCCTCCAATTGTTCGTCGTTTTGGGATTTTTTATTTAGGAATTTGCCCTAAGATTTTAATGTGTCTTTCCAAAATTGATTTGTCTGTGGCGTTAATACCGATTCCATTATGTATGTTTCGCAAGTTTGTATGAAGTTGGTTATGCTACATTTTGTACTTCTCTGTAATAAGTTCCTTATTTTTGAATCTGTATTAAATATTCTTTTTATCCACGATATTTTTTGTGATCTGATGAGGTTTAATATATCAGGTGCCCTTATTCCGCCTTGGTCATAATCTTTAGTAATAGTGTCACGACTAACTTTGTCGGGTTTATTTTTCCATATGAATTTGAAACATAGTTGTTCAATTTCTTTGATAAGTTTGTGGTTTGGGTTGAGCAAAGTTGCAAAAAGATGATTAAGTTGTGGCAGGAGTAAGCTTTAAGAATGGCATTTCTACCTAAGGGTGTTAAATCTCTTGCTAGCCATTGATTCATAGACTGCTTGAGCGTCTTTAGTTTATCCTTATAGTTTCTTTCGACCATTTCTGCAAGATTATGAGTAAATATAATGCCTAATAATATGAATGAGTCATTTTTCCAGTTCAGGTTCCAGTTTCTGCAAAGTTTTTTGTTAGAGTTTTTCTGAGAGCCTATCCATACTACCTGAGTTTTAGTTAAGTTAATATTTAGGCCTGAAAAGGAGGCATATTGACGAAGAGTTTCTAGTGTAGCCTGCAAACATTTTTCAGTGCCGTCTAATATGAGTGCTGTGTCGTCAGCGTACTGAGAAATAAGGTATTCTTTCTTTCCAATTCATATTCCTTTAATTTGTTTATTATTTCTTATCATTATAGCTAAAATTTCAGCACAAAGTAAAAAAACGTATGGAGAAATGGGATCTCCCTGTCTGCAGCCTCGTGAGACACTAAAATAGTTTGAGAGGAATCCATTTACTACAACACAGGACTGAATATTGTGAAAGAAAGTATTTATCCATCTTGTTATAGATTCTCCAAAATTAAAGAATTTGAGGACTTCTTGAATAAAATCCCGATCAACGGAGTCGAAAGTTTTTTTCAAAGTCTATAAGGAGAAGAATACCTGGAATTTTCATTTATTCAGTGTAGTCAATAATATCATATATTAAACGGGTACATTCGCCAATATATCTTTTGGACATGAATCCTTTTTGATCTTCGTTTATAATAGTGGGTAGAACAGTTTTTATTCTGTTAGCAATAGTTGATGATCCGATTTTATATGCAACGTTAAGTAAAGAGATTGGTCGCCAATTTTTAATCAGATGTTTAGGTTTTCCTTTTTTAGGAAAACAGGTTATAATACCTTGTTTTTGAGTCAGGGATAGTTCACCTTTTTCATATGCAAGGTTCAATGATCTTATAAGGTGTTCGTGAAGATTGAGCCAGAAGAATTTAAAGAATTCAACAGTAAAACCAGATGAGCCAGGGCTTTTTTCATTTTTCATTTTTTTCAGAGTGTTTAGTCCTTAGTCGTATTTCAGTTGTCCTTCAAGGTTTTCTTGTTGTGTTTTTGACAACTTTGGTATATCCTGTTCTATATCTTTGAATAATTTTGATAAATTAACTGTTGCACTTGACTTTTTCTGATACAAGTTATGATAAAATGATCTGGTTTCAGTTATCAAATCTTCTTTTTTAGTGAGTATTTCTTCATGTTTTTTTTCTAGTTCATAAATTGCTTTATTCAAGAAGTTTCTGTTTTCTAATGATAAGAAGAATATACTTGGTTTTTCACCTTCTTCCTTCCATTTTGATTTAGATCTTAAAATTATACCTTCTACTTCATTTTTATTAATAATCTGTAATTCTGTGTTTGCATCTTTCAATTGTTCATGAAATTTTGTTTTGGAGTCAATGTCATTTGATGTATCTAATTCCATTTCCAAGTCATTTATTATTTTTTCTAGAGACTGTTTAAGTTTGAGTTTTTCCTTTTTCTTATATGATGAATATTTGATTGTATGTCCTCAAATCATTAGTAAAAGTGTTTCAAAAAACATTTGATCATTGATTTTAAAAACATATTTTCCTGTTTCATCAATATACGATTTATATTGGTCTTTTGTTTCATTGATCAGTACTTTTATTTCATCTACATACGTTTTGTCATAAAGTAAGGATTTATTAAATTTCCAATATCCTTTTCCGGGTTCGATTTCGTTTAATTTTAACTCAATCCAAATTATAGAATGATCAGATCTGTATGCGGCATCAATGCCAGCTTCATGAATTGAGCTTTCAAGGTTTTTGGACATAATAAAGTAATCTAGTCTTGCTTGTTTTGTTGGGTTTTTCTGTCTCCATGTATATCTTAGAGTATCTGGGTTTAGTTGTCTCCAGGGGTCTATTAAATCATTATCCTCCATATATTCTAGCCATGTTTCTCTTGCTTTTGTGTTATTGACGTTTTTATAATTAAAATGGTCAAATTTGGGATCTTGTACAAAGTTAAAATCTCCACATATAGAAAAGTTATCAGATTCAAACTCTGAAATGATTGAAATTATTTTTTGGTAAAATTCTGGTGTATCAGTATTTGGTCCATAAATCGTTATTAGCGTAATTGTCTTCTCCATGATTTTGATTTTTAATGCTAAATAGTTTCCGTTCTTATCATATCTAGTATCATCTATAGTATAGTCAAAGATCAATTTATGTTGATTTAACCTCTGTTCTATTACGACGTATGTGGGATAGAATGGGAGATGCCTGATTGGAGGCAATCAAAATTAGTTGTGCAATCAGCGACGCTGTTTTTAAATCATCATTTTGGCTACTGAAACAAGGCAAAGGTATTGTGATATGAACCACCCTTTCCATGCGAGAAGCCTTGCCATTTGATAAAGAAATTTAAATGTATTGAGATGAAAGTTTTTTCCGCCAGGGGAAACTGCCGGAACCCACGGATCTCGGCGTAATAGAACAGAGGCTAAATCAACATGACTTGATCTGCCTCTGTGGGGAGAGAATGCTCCAGAGTAAGAGCGGAGAGAAACATTCCTGAATGTCAAAAGGTTTAAAGACTGAATTCCATTTTAGTGATGTGCTTTTAAATGGGTTGCAGACTTGCTCTCTGTGAGGGTACAAACTGAAGCAATTTAATTCATTTCATATGGAAATAATAACGTAGATCATTAATGGTTTAGTCAGTTCAGACAATAATAAAGAGAAGATATTTCACTTGCATCCATATTACAAAATATGCATTTCTGAAGAAAAATAATAAAGCCATACATTGTAAGTTAGCAGGATTAATCATTTTAAGTCATTACATTCCAAACTAAAAAAATGAATTACCACTGCATAAGTTCTGTAAGATTGATTGTGTACTATTACCCTGCTGCTGCATTTATTTCACCTCTTGAAAGCTAGAGGCACGACTTTAATTGGCTGCGACTCGAGTTGAGAGGAGGTTCAAGTATAACTCTCCATCGACCATCTATTGATAGAAAGTATTGACGTGTAAGGTCACATATACACTACAACAACAATGGCTCGAACTGGCCAGGATTAGGGAATGTAGACCCATTGAGATCTGATGGGTGACATAATGCCCTGAAGGTTATCAGGGGTAATCTCTTCAGATACGGAACAATGTTACTCGTTGAATGTATCACAATGGGAAGGTTTTTTTAAGATGCCACAATTAAGGCACAAGAACGCTAATAAGTTAAACCCCATTGACTACATTAGAATTTTGATAATACTGGGAACTGCCAGGATGTGCAAGTGGAACCAACGTACTTTTAGAAACAAATCGTTAATGTTCTTATTATTTTGATGAATAGGGAACAATTGTGCGAAAACTTGAAGAAAATCGATTAAACCTCACAGGAATTCATTACAAACAACAAAAACAATGAGTCGTTGTAGAAGTGTGTACCACACTCTCTCATTCAGCTTCAATTAATTATTATTCTTTTTAACCATGACATCCAAGAGAGGTACTCGTTGATTTGATAAAATAATTTGAAACCGATTGCAGTTTTTATACTTAACAATTGATTTTCAAGAAGTTTTTAAATAGCTCACAAGAATTTCCCCCGAGCCTTATGTTGGTTCCTTCATAAGGGATTTTATACAGCTTTAGATTCAATATGGTTGGAATCTAGACTTATGTAGTGTCAATTGTCTTGGTAAACAGTTCTACCAGTAACAGATGTGTCCATTTAGTAAATATATGTCCTGCAATTGTCATCTTGTTTATTAAACTGTTAATTGTTATGCGCGACTTTATGACTTTTAGGGGCGATGATTTTTAGTACTGTTTTGAAGTCAGTGTAACCAAACACTTGTTTGCACATTCTCGTATCAAGCTGTTCGTTGAGTCATTGTTTAATAGATGTGAACCTTATGATCCTTTTATGTTAGCAAAGAAGTCTGTTTAATCACGGATAATTTTAGTAATAACTAGGATTGACGCGTCAATACTTAGGTCTTAAAGATTCCTCTTTGACCTTCAGAAAGTGTTTGACCTTCACATGACTTTTTGTCTAAGAGGTAAACAGTAGCTAATAAATTATCAAAATGACCAAATTCCACTTGATATTCAGTGTTAAAGACTTTTTCAGAAAAATTCATCATGGTGGCCAGTGTCAGCTTTGACACAATTCTTCAGAGAATATTATTCCTAGTAGCAGAAATTTTTTTTGTTAAATTATCTCTCGCCGTTTTCGAGATACTTGTGATTTAACGTTGTGATGTAAAGAAAACACTGAAATTTGAAGATTGTTTTACCCCTACTCCATGTTGGTCCTTCTATCTCCTTAACTATCAACATTTTTATGATAAAGTACAACAAAGCAAAAGTTGTGCTTGGAATGGCGCATGTGAAAATACAATCAATTAGAATATATCTTTCTTAATAAAGAAACTGTGGAACCTTGAAATGTGGTAAAAATTAGGATTTTCACAAAATCGCAATATTCAAGGACCGGTCATGGACAAAAACATTTTTATCACCACTTGTTGATATTTTTTTCCGTCTACTCCTTACATCTGCTTCACAAAACATCAATGATAAAATTTCTATCTGTAACAGTTTTGAAACTAAAATTCTCAAAGTAAAATAACCCTCGAAAGATGTTAAAATCGACGAAAAATGTAAAAACTTGTTCACCTATCGTTGTAGAACAGAATGCATCAAACAGATTTCATTTTTGACATTTCCTTACAGAGTGGTGCCCCTTTTAACGTGACGCATAAAAATCCTTTATTTCAAAAGATCATTTTTGAAACTGCTGTAGCTCAAAAACCGATGAAAATAGATGCCTAAAAGGAAGTATCGATTAAACAGTATTCATTTAGTTTTTAAATGAGCTATAGCATGCGTCTGTATGTATTACCGTTAGTGAGGAGAAGATTTTCAAAGACGCGTACCGTCAGAACCGCGAAATTTCACCAAAATTTCAGTTTTTCGAAAATAGAAAAAAATCTATTTATACGGCCGTAAACTGCTATGGGCTTAATCAATGGAGAATTGTGTTGCCCACAGAGAAATTGAGGTTTGAAGTTTTGACTTTAAGGGGAGATTACTCAAAAAGAAATTCGAAATTCAAAAATCGCCCACGTCATTCCATAGATTAGGTCATACTCTTCAATCCCTGAAAGTTTCATGAAAATCGGCTTGTCAATAAGGTCAGAAATGCTGACAGAAAAAACGTCCAAATAATAATAATAATCCAAATAATAACAATAGGTCTTCCAGACGTAGTCTTGAAGACCTATTAAATATAATAATATAATAATATTGAGAAAATCCATTGTTTCTTTTTCAAACGTTTCCTTTGTGTTAATAAAACTATTTCGTCCAATGCTATACTTGGTGAAATTGGAAGAACATATCTATGTGTTAAATATTTCAGCAGATGTATAACATATTGGTGCAGAGTATTACATATGGATGATCATCGTCTTCCGAAAGCATGTTATGATATGTTAAAGCAACAAGATGATCATGGCAGCTGCAGTTGGGTCACCCATGTACGCTTGCTTCTGTTTCGTACTGGATTCTCATGTGCATAGATTACACAAGACTGTGGTAATATTGATGTATTTGTTAATGAATTTAAACAAAGATGTAAAGATATTGAACTTCAGAATTGGCATTCTAGAATAACATCCTCATCTTTTCTTAAATATTATGGAGAAATTAAATCTGCCCTGGAACATGAGAAATACATTTTAGCACTGAATACTGATAAAGATCTTATTCGTATTTTATGCAAATTTCGCTGTCTGAGTCATAAGTTGAACATTCAACAACAAAGGTATAATATTGATACACAAATGAGTAAACTCTTATGTGACAAATGTGATTATAATGTTACTCAAGATGAATTTCATTTTCTACTTGTGTGTCCTTTCTATTCTGTACATAGACAATTGTATAAACCCAGTTATTATCATACCTTCCCATCCGAATTAAAATTCAAACAACTTCTAACAACAACAAATGTACATTTATTGAAATCTGTTGCAATATTTCTTAAACGCAACCTGCCTGTGTAAATACAAATTTTGTAAGAACACTTGATGATATCCTGTCCATACGCAAACTATTATTTAAATGATTGTACTCTTGGCCATGAGGCCTTCAATACTGAATAAACTTCTTCTTCTTCTTCTTCTTCTTCTTCTTCTTCTTCTTCTTCAATAAAGTTATATTATAATGAAAATTCCAAGAGGTGATGGAGTGAAGGGCATCACATTACCAGTCGTCGGTGTCGGCGGATGGGGTGGTGTTGATTTCGTTTTGTCTTCTATACACAACAATTTATGTCATATAAATCTTTCAACGTAATGATTAACGTTAAACTATAGCATATGAGCGAAAGTTTTTGTAAACTTGAAAGTTCATAAGCTTTTTTGTATACTTATTTTCAAAAACATATAATTTGTAAAATAATCGCTTAGAATACTTTTTGGATATTTCAATTAAAGATTTATTGATTATATTTTTTACAAAATATGAAGCTCATATTAAACAGTACATTCTTTGGTGTTTTATCTATCGTTTTTTTGCTTAATCATTTCAGAATCTACAAAACACGATTACGAATTTGGGTTATAAGATTTGTTGCTGTTTCATAAATAAGCGATATGGGTATAAACTTAAAATCTGTCATGAGAACAAGGTTGTTTTCTTTCTTTAATCTAGCAATTGTTAATTGAAATTTTTTTGAATTAAACAACTATAATACGATTGGATATTTGCACTCAAGGTAATTAAGCAATTGTACATTTAATCTTTCAATAATAAAAGAGGGCTATTGGAATTGAGATAGGTTCCTGAAGAGGATTTCCTTATGGCAAATTTGTGGGAACGTCAACTTCAAAACATTCTAATAAAAAACAAGTCTCACAAGAAAGAGTCAATAACGCTTTCAATAAAAGAGCAATGGATTATTTGACAACTTGATAAATTTATTTTCCACTTCCTTCAAATTGTTGACACAAATGTATTAATATCGCGTCACAATTGAAAAAAAAAAAGACTTTGCTCACAATCATCATCAATTTATTTCTTCAATTAACGCTAGCAAAATATTATCTAAGCAAATGTTAGATTGACTTACCAGATTGCTGCTAATTATAGGACAGATGTATTAGGTCATGAAATCTACAGGATGAAATATTTGATGAAATATTTGATTCTAATATGATACACCCCGTCAAAGATTGAGGTACTGTCTAACCAGAACTTAAGAATTGTTCAACTCACTGACATATATGAATGTGACTGGAGAAAAAACCTTGAAATTTTCGAAAGAAAGATTTATAATTTGGTATTGAAAGCAGGTTAAGGTTGCTTTAGTTGGATAGAGATGTATTCAGTGCGACAATTGCATATCATACAACCTACAACTATTTTGATCGCCTGCTACTGAAGTGAATTCGAGTAATAATTGTTTCACAACCAGAAAGGCATAGAAAGAGTTCAGAATTTGTCAAAACGTTATTCCTTGAAATAGTGTTTTGCTGAAACTAATGTTTTGAAATTGAACTTTTGAATAATCATTCAGAAAATGAAGAAATTATCAATGTTATTTCAAGTTTTGATGAAGATGTTTTATAGTGTTAAAGTAACTGTGGAATTCCTCTCCATTCTAACAAGTCTTACTTGCAATTTTTATAGCAGTTTGTCTATTACTTTTACTAGTACTACCCATTGACTATCCAACGCCTTATTAAATATTTCCAAAGATGGGTATGCCGCCTAATGAGTGTTTTACTAATAACTGAGATGCAGGAATTGAAACAAATCATATATATTGCTTGTGTATTAGTGGCAAGGCATGTACATCAGACATCTCTCAAAAACATTTCACAATTCACACCTTCCCACGTCTTGAACAGAGAACAGTGATACCATGTGAAATTCAAAACAATCAAATGTCGTGTTCGCAGATGGATTTCTTGTTCTTTTGTAATTTTCCCTGAGAAGGTAATCTTATCTTTGGAACGATAAAAATAATAGTTCATATTTCAGTACGAAACAATGTTCCAGATTGCAAAGGTAACTTGAATTGCAAACAATCTGGATGTTTGGTCCTGTCTGGTCCTTTCACTTTTATTAAACGTGTTAACATACAAAGTCAATTATGGGATAATCAATATCAAATGGGGCGTCTGATTTGTCATCAGCTAGTTTGATTGGTTAAATTTGACTATTTGTTTTAGTCATTATATGACAAAATTAAAGAAAGACATCATATAACACATTAATTGTTTTCGTATGGATCAATTTGAATTGTGCTTGAACTTTCTAGATTTATTCATAGAAATTGAATTATTTATCAATAGAGGTATTTGAAGACAATTTGTATTACTGTATCCGAAAAGTAACTAGCACTGAAAGCGAAAGTGAAAGTTAATTCGTATTCCAGGCCTCATGACCCAAAGTACAAAATCGTATACACATAAATTAAGATCGCATGCACATCAAGGTGGTATATTACAGAGTTAGATTACGTTTCAGGCAAATTGCAAGGTTCTTAAAGGGGCAGTAGCACGTTTTTTTGAAAAACATTCACTGATAATTGTATGTTAATGCTAAATGTGTTATTTAGATAGTGTCAAAAATCTCAATACACAAGCCAATCATCCATAGTCAGAGAACATTTAATTATTAAGATACATAAAATCAGTTGGAGGCCATTTTTGTATGAACACCTTTAATCTATTTTGTGTGCTACTGTCCCTTTGATGTATTCAATGTTTTTGTGAAGCAATTAGCAAATTAACTTTTTGCCTTGACAGATTGGTATGAAAATTGGTTGCATTAGTAAAAGGAAAAGTTACAGAAAAGTAACTAGGGTTGTATTTGAAAGGAGTATCGTAACATTAAGTCTTTGATGATGGCAAATGTTATTTAAGTTGAGAAATCTACTTGTTTTTATTGTTAAACAAATTGACCAATTATCTTATTGTGACGTTATTGGTATCAAGTGAGTTTTTCTCTCAAATTCATATCATGAAAGCAATGCTTTAAAAAATCTTAACAAAACAAAAAAGCTTAGTCAATTTTCTATGTGTACCTTTATTTTGGTTATTATTACCCTATTGCTTGGCTATTGGTACATATTTTTCAAACAGCATTGCTATTAAACTCTTTCATTGTTTTTTGTTTCATAACAAGAATAATCTCCATATATTTTCCCCAATTATTTTTTACTAACAATAGAAAGGACATAAGCCGTTGAAAACACCTTTGACATCATGTGAGATATTGCATGTTTTTTAACAAACAAAATGTAGCTTGGTAGAAATGCTAGAAAAACTAGATTAACGTTTGCGTGACACCGTATAGGCAGAGCAGTTCCGAACAGTTTCTCTGCCTTCTACAAACCCTCAGTAAATTGGGCATATATAACCAAAATATTTATCTTGAACTTTATATTGTCATTAGGCAAATAAGAATCAACCCAAGTGGAATTCAGAGATTCAGACCAACATTTAACGTAATTCATTCAACATTTAACAGACATATAGAGATTACAAAACGAGTGAGTGTTGAATATCGAAAATATTTCAACAAGATATAATCAAATGTTTTGATTAATTCACGAGCTAAAATCATTTTTCAAACAAACTGTTTTAGTTTCATGTCAGTAAATCATTCAAAATAGTAAATATTTAACATGAAAGTGACACTAGGTAGGAAACTGAGAAAATTACATCAGGTGGGATAACAAAAATAATTAAAAAAACATCTTCAACCCAATAATATTGAAGAGTCAATATCAAGTATGTCCTCGTACGTCAATGCATGCCTGGGCACGACGATGCAACGATGTTGTCCAACGTCGAATGACGTTGGGGGAAATGTTTTGCCATTCTTCAAACAGACATCAGTTCAAGACTTGAATTGTTACTGGTGCCACCTGTCGTTGTCTGATTTGTCCTCCAAGATGATCCCATACGTGCTCGATGGGATCCATGTCTGGAGAACAAGTTGGGCACGGCAGAGTCTGAATGTTATTATCAGCCAGGTAATTCTGGGTTATTGCTGCAGAATGTGGTCTCGCATTGGTGGGCCACTCCTATGGACCTAGGCATAAGTGTGTGTGTGTTTTTTTTGCTGTGTTTTAAACGTGTCTAAGCAGCTTCTTTATACGATTTTGTGCAGGTGCATTACGTGGTTCTCGGCGCAAATGTATGTTTTCAATTTTTATCATTTTTATCGTTTTCTGTCGAAATTTATTGAATAAAGTGTGTTTCGACGATGTTTAATTTCTTGGATCACAGTTATACGTATATCTGATCATTTTTACTTTAGAAAACAGCCCATTTTTAACCAAAAATTTTTTTATTTTGTCAACTTTCTTTTGGACATGAGTATATTTCTTTGAAACCACGATCAAACAATGCGCAACATAGTTGCATAATGATACACTGGTGAGGTACCTCTGTGTTCGCAAAGCAAAAACATAGTCCCGTTTTACGTTAACATCAACTTCACCTCTAAACAAATCCTTTTGTGTACAGTTTATCGACAGAGTTATCCAAAGTTACTTTAGTCTAGTGACGTGGATTTTGAACGATTCGTTCTTGCTAAACGTTACTAGATGAAAGCTGATTATTCAGTATTTTGCTTGATTATGTAAAGCGGTGTTCATATTATAAATGAAACTGCATCTTAAACAACCCTGATCGGCTTTCGCTTAAACTTTAAAAGCTCCGTGTTTACAAAACGCGTTCATTGAATACAAAGGGAGATAACTCTTTCCAAACTAAATTTAGACAAGATATTTTTTAATTTAGTGATGAAATCGCCGAGATTGGAAAGCGAATATTTGTTTGATAATTTTGCACAAATATCTTTGATGTGATGCAATTTTTTTTTGAAGGAAAATACGAAAATGGAAAAAAAATATGCTCAATTAAAAATTCGAAGCGGCAGGGGGTTCGGTTGCACCCGATCAGCTGATTGTAAAAGTAGTCTATGGCATTATGACGTCACTATCGTTGAATAACCTGCTTTGGTTACACAACACTTGATGAAAAACTTTCAACTGGTTACACAACACTTGTTTCAAATAACCAAAATTATCTAATGAAGATTTTTAGAACATGTATGTAATAATAATGTCTATTTACTTTTTGAATATATATTAATAAATGTGCCTACTTATATTCATCACGATAATTTTATCATTTGGGGGAATGTATAGATAAATGATAACTACTGCTTTCTTGGTTATTGGAAGAATTAGATTAGATTAGTCATGGTGCAAGTCTTTCAGACTCGCTGTCTCTGACAGGTGCCAACAGAAGCGATTTAATACTTAACATTCGGAAATAGGCTTGGAGGACAAAACTCATTAAGTTTGTATTAGTGTATCCCTCTACGTATTGCAACATGTGAATACCTGTAAAAAGTATTGAAAGTCAGACATTGTTGAATGTCAGCAAGTTCCGTTCAAGTCATAACATTCAGAATTCGTTTTACTTTTTTTCCTTAAGGAGCCTTCATCTGGATTGCCATTGCGCTAGTTGTGTTTGCAGGTTATGTATTAAGAGTTCGTTTCACTTGCAATTGGCTTGACTTAAGTTTGCCATGAGTAGAATTTTAAGGAAATCTTAGTTTGAATCTCCATTACGCTTTCTATTCTTGAAATGTTCTTACGTATAATGTCATCAAAGATACACCACAACAACTACACAAACTTGACAGGTTGAGTGAATGTAGACCCCTTGAGGTAATGAGATGTACAGTACTTCAGCTGGCCATTCAGATACGGAACAATGATACTTGTTGAAAATTTCACTAAGTGAAGATGTTGACTCTACAGAAGATACACACAATACAAGGACTAGAATGTGAAGACGTGTCTCCCCTATTTGATATCATTCATTGACATGATAGAGTGAATAGCCATGATGTGTAAAGTGGAACTAGATCAGAACTGATGTTTATATTTTGATAAATTTAGAACAGGCCTTACAGGCCTTACAGGCCCGATGGACTAAAATTTAATGTCATGGTGAATCACTTGACTTGTGATTTCTACATTTGCATCTCAAGCTTGCAAATGGTATTTTAATATTCATTTCAACAAATGAAATTCTATCTTAAAATTCACCATCATGTTCTTCAAAATTCATGTATCAAATAGACCAAAAATAAAAGTCTTGAAATGGTTCGAATCCCCTACCGGTTTTGCTATGTTCGGTTTTGCTATTTTCTGTGACAATCATGGGGGCAAAATGTTGTCATACAATGACATAAATTAACAAGGGGCGTATAACTCTTGGCAGTCGATCCGTGTACATTAGTCACTAATATAATAAAAAAAGTAAATAATACAATTGACATGTTAGATTATATTAAGCTATTTAATTGTGTCATAAAAGGTTTAATGAACTAATTCCCAGCGCTGTCTGACAAGGCCTTGTAGATGGGAAATACTTTTTAGTTTTGAATTGTACTATAAGAGCGATAGGTGATATAGATAACATATAATTTTTTGAAAACTTAGGCTTTGCCTTTTATTCTTTGTGAAAGTGAAAGTTAATATTTTAAAGTACCATACTCATGTAGGGAGGTTGAACGTTTCTTTAGTAATGGGGAACATTTATAGGTTTCAAGGGTTAAATGTTAATATAAATGATTGTACGTTTTCTTGTACTGGCTCTTTTAATATGAAGGAGGTCATTACGATGTGCTTCTTCTGAAAATAGCGTCATCAGTTTTCCGTGTCAGATATGGCTTAGTAAAAAGGGATATTTCTATTGATTCAATCTATAATTTTCAAGTTCGGTATTTTGAACAATCATGCAGATTCCGTAAGATGAAATGCTGCATTTGTGTATGACGTGGATGACATCATTATCATTGCTAAGAATCAGTTGGGTTTAAGTACACATCCGTTTCTAAAGTGAGATGGCCCTATGGATATAAGTTAAAATAGAAGCTGAGCATTGTTTACGTCCTTAGTAAAATATAAACTGCGTTAGCTCATATAGTAGCTCAATTGTGAGTGAAACAGTTTCCAAAAGATGAAACAATCATTTACAAACTGTTGCAATCGTGGTTGAATTCTATACCCAAATTGTATTTACCCTATCCGAATGTGTGCTGATAGCGCTTCGAATTATTTTACACATGGCAAATACTACAATTTTATTAATAATAAATCCGTATAAGTTTGGAGAGATGAAATGACATTGGATGAGAGGGAGATTGTTCCAGAGGGTGGTGCAGCAAGACTGAACATTTATAGACAGTTTGAGTTTCGTGCGAGTAGTGGACAGGAGAAGCTACTAGTGTGATCGATATTTCTGGAAGCATTCTGAGCTGCTACTTTTCCTAGCCAACAATACGTTAACTTGAATCAAACAACTAGAAGGAACAAATGCTTTATAACTTTCATCTCAAGCAATTGTTGGTATAAAAGGATTGAAATGTCAATTCAAATATAACGAACAGATTCTCATTAACACGAGTCTTGCTAATAAATGGGTGGAACCCAGTTTGTAAGATCTTTTATTCATTACTTCAAAACATCAAAACCTGTATTTTTTCGTCAACACATATGTTATCTAAAATGATGTTTACTTAGTTGATAAATACGTTTATTCAACCTGAATTATATTTGGGGATTTAAAACAAAAAATTTATTTAGAACATTCATGAAAGGACGGAGCAGCTTTTGATTAAAATGAAATTATTACTTTTGGTACATTATGTTGGTAAATTAGAAGATACTCTTCTATAAACGTAAAACTGAGCATCAATGTTTGATTTCTAGAATCATGTTTCTTATAAACCTCACGATGAAAGAATATTTGATAAATGATTACAAGTTTTACAATAAGTCATCCTTAAAAACGTAAAGCTTTGGTGATCATGACGCTCTAATAAGGGCCACAGAAGCCACACTTTTTAACCTTATGTCATCTTTCTCCAGCAACATAACGCCTTAAAAGCTAAACAAAATTGTACAGACTCTTTGATTCGTGAGGATTATAATTACAGTTGTGGGGGCAATATGACCCATAATGGTTGGGTGAGCCTTTGGATACTATACCCTCAATTATCAATTGCAGATTTGGTACCCTTCATATTAAATTTTAATTTGGTCCATTAAACCTTTTACGTTTTCTTTTAATCTTTGAGCAATGTCAATTTCTGTACTGATTTCTGGTAATTGATATCACATCCCCTCAATACTTATTTTAGAATAGGTGACCCTGTGACCCCTACAAAGGGGAAAGCCAAATTGACCACCCTTAAAATAAAATAAGATTTGAAGCCAGATGATATTCAGATCCATTGGCTCTATTTTTTCACTCGGGCTTCAATTGACAACAAATCGCATCCAGCAAAAGTGGCGGTTCCAGAATCAAGAATACTGAAGCTCGAAATTATTTCCTTCAGGTTTATCGAATTACGACATTTCATTGTATGAAAGCAAGCAAAGGTCGCCCTTAGTCATCATAAACCTTCAGTTACCAAAACGGGACATTTGCTATGTAATTGTTTTGGTCGCACAGGATTATCGGTGAATCGGTTCAATGCAATACAGAACCAACACAATACGAATCGATACATATTCCTGAACATATCCTTTTTATTGTTCTTTATAGATTAACAATTTCAATCTAACATTGCAATAAAATACAGCCCACTTAAATATCCATATACAGAAATTGTAATCTTTTGTTGTGCAAATAGCATCAATATGAATTATGTTATAATCATCCATTGAAAATCTCCTCTTCCAAACAGGGAATATTGATTTTATTGCTGTTGTTAGGCAAAGATATGCAAAAACATACATTTGAGACGCCACAATATATTGCTATACGCTCTTCTGTACGTTTACTCCCCACAGAAGCAGATCAAGTCAGGAAATGTTGATACAGCCTCTGTTATAATACGCTGAAAACCCTGGGTTCCGGCAGTTTCCCCTGGCGGAAAATGATTGCACCACAATCCTATTGAATTTCTTTATCGAATGACAACGCTTCTCGCATTGAAAGGGTGTTCATATCACAATGCCTTTGCCATCATTTAGAAGCCAAAATGAAGTAAGAACAGCGTCGCTGATTGCACAACTAACTTTGATTGCCTCCAATCAGGTGTCTTCAATTTTTCCCACACTCTCGGCGTAATATAACAGAGGCTGTATCAACATTTCATAACTTGAACTCTGTCTTCTGTGATACGTTAAGTAGGAACAATGCCCTTACCACAATAACCATGCAAATGCATCGCTTAAGCCATAGCATCCTTTTTTACAGTTTATATGGAATTTGTTGTGTTTCATTATTGTTTATCATCTGGTTTCTTATAATTATTCTTTGAACCCGATTGTGTGGACACGTTTCTGACAATGCCATTGAGTTTCTTAAAATGTTCAACAATCATAGTCTTTGAGAAGTAAGTTAGAGAGAATGAAACAAACGTTTGTTTGGAAGCTCTTCTTTATGTGTCATGGTTAATGCAGTGATATATTTGTCACAAAGTGACTATGGTACTCAGTGATAACAAAGAGGAATTTGAAACACAAAAATTTATTACAAACAACAATAAAAAAAAACAATTACAAAGTAAACGAGAAGACGCGAGATTTCAATTTGATGTCATAGGGGTCAACTCAACCTGAAAAGAGAAATCATATATTGTTGCTAGCAGTGCCCAGGTGCCATGCAGAACGTCAGAGTGCACCCGTGATATTAGTCGAATATTAGCTGAACTGGAGCTGCAACAGAAATATCTCAATTACACACAAATTTCACAATATCAAACCCTATGGCATCATACCGAATTAAAAACAAAAACAATTACTTTACATTTACTTGAAATACACTTAAAGATTTAACACTGAATCTATGAAACACTGATAACTTCCTTTGATTACTTTACGGTAATATTATAACATATTCAAAGTAACATAGGTTATAGTTACAGATCAATGAATATCAGAAAATCTTCAATTAATTCAAATATCACAAACAATTCAACACAA
This sequence comes from Steromphala cineraria, assembly GCA_916613615.1. Classification (NCBI taxonomy): domain Eukaryota; kingdom Metazoa; phylum Mollusca; class Gastropoda; order Trochida; family Trochidae; genus Steromphala; species Steromphala cineraria. The sequence continues at coordinate 56,645,257 of OU744730.1, forward strand.
CTCAAAGTGTCAAAATTCACATTCCAAATATCTCACAACATAAACATTCACAATCAATATAGAAGAATTTCAATTCTTACATGACAATACCCATTGTAACACAAACAATTCAACAATTTCTCCATGAAACTTTCATGGGCTCATCCTTGTGCCTGACTCCACAAGGTCAACTCGACATACAGTCAAAGGTACAGTCGTAACATACGACACAGCTGCATCGATAACAGCAACATCCGTACTCAGTACGGTCACCGGATCCACAGCCCAGACCTTTCGTACTGGCTACACCATGGTCCGTACATGACTTCACTGGGGTCACCACACAACACCGTTTTCAGGGTGGACCGACACTAGGGTCAAAGGTCGTGATGATTGTAGAGCAAGTCTACGCTTGGATGCATCCAATCTTGATAAACAGGCTGTCCCTCAGGGAGTTGTTTCCACCCGGTACTGATTTACCGTATGATGGTCCCCAACATCTGTTTATCACCCTCACAGCATGAAGCCCCGGCAACAACACCAATGCAAGTGTCAACTAACCAGACAGCTTGCCTTTTATACCATTGCACTCATGCCGTGCATGCTTTTCTTGCTTGGCTTGAGAGTAAGTCAGCTTGCTCTGAGCTTCTTGGTTCTGGGTTCAATTGGGTCACTGTTACCTTGGTGAAATTTATCATCCAGTTTGTGACAATATTATAAGTTTTTTATTGTAAATGTTACAATACTACATTGGATGTATTTTTAATGAAGATTTCTAGATCTTTCTGAAAAAATGCAATTTAAATTCTTTTCAATTTAGGAAAATGACATATATAGGTTGCATACTTGCCTATTTTAATAAAGACAAATAAGATTGGAATTGAATGGAAGTGTAAAGTACTTCAATGAAGTGGTACGTACAATATATGAGACATAGATTTTTCTTTTTTTTTTACATTGTCATTTTTCATTTTACATGAGAATGAAACATATGTTAGTGCATATAGCGTAATGTATCTGTTTTTGCTTCTTTTGCTTCGCAGACAATATTGCTGCTAAAGAACCCCCCTCTTCTTCCAGCCCCTTACCCATCCCCATCCATCAACCAGTAAGAGGTTGTAGAGTCAGACAGGAAGCCAGTGACATCTAACTGAGGGTGTGAAATATGAACATATTACATAAGCTGAAGATAATTGGAACTTACAATGGAAAAAAACTATTCCAATACTTAATTGGACAAGTATCTGACAGCTGACAGTAATATTGCATGACATTTTTCCCTATATATTATAGATGTTTTGGCAACTTTATGATAGTATTCTTTATGAGAGTCAGTGTGGTAGTAGGGGAAGCCATTTTTTTTTCATAGGTAGCGATAAAGGAAACTTAACCAAACGTCTACCCAGTTGGATAAATGATACAATTCCAACCATACCACAACCTTCTCTTACATGAAAAGACTGTTTGGTACAGTCAAGCTGACTAGAAAGTCATTGATCGGAGCAAACATTTAAGTGGCAAGGTTTTAAGATATTTATTTGTCCTTTGTTGCCTATTAGGTTAATCTTGAACTTGACATAAGTAAATGAAGGGATCACTCAGAAATCGATTTTAATATCGAACTATGTTTGTCTAAAAACATTAATTGACAATATTTCTTAAAGAAAAGTTACTTAAAGGGAATTTGGCAATGCCTTATCATATCACATTGACTAAATATTTGGGGGGATGTTTATTTTGCAATAATTGTTTTAGCCTAAAACTGCCTTTAACAATTAAGGGAGAGAAAGTTTTTAATGTGGAATTTTGCTGTGTAACCGTTGTATAACAATTGTGATAATGGGTCCAATAAAAGTTACATTTGTGGGGTCCTCTTTTTTTCCTGTGTTAATCTGATACATATATCTTTGTGTTCTATATACATTTTTTTATCTTCAGAGTTATTTCCAAAGTGTATGATGTCTTGTTTATGATTCCCAACGTTCATACTACATGTAAGTAGTAATGATACTGGATGCACGTAATGTATCCATACATAATAAACACTTTGTATCCGAGAGACAATCCATTCTGAAGTGAAAGCAATTCAGTTTTCAGACCCCCTGCTTTTATTTCCCAGATTCAATAAAGACGTCGTTTATCAAGCAGCTGATACCATCTCCTTGTAACTGTTTCTGGGATTTTTTTTAGATCTGAGGAAACAAGGAAATCCATGAAGGTGTTTTACATTGAGAGTCACATTTGTTGTGACTGACATGAACATGATCAGATTCAAGACAAGTTATGTTTCAGTTTGTGAAGAACAATCTTATTTCCGCTTCCCATGTGTAATTCACAAACACGACAAAGAAAAACTTTCATTTATATAATTAAAAGAATTTGTGAGACAGTTAACAGGATTTTATGAAAACTACACATGTGTCCTTCAGGAATACTTTGAAACTTGTAAATTTGCGTTTTCATTAAAAAAAATATACATTGCGTCCTCTTTACCTACCCATTACCCTATTTTACCTCTGACCATTCTCAATGTCTCTCTGATCAAGCTCCATCGATCGACGATCGACAACAATGTCATCTTTGCGCACAAGCTTCATTAACAGCTGACATTAACTCATTCACAATATTTGTCAAAATAATGTCCAAACCTATATTTCAAAACACTGGTGATGATATCCAACAATTGTTATTCTTAATCGATTCATAATGTTTATTCTTTACACTTTCAATGCTGACGTTTTTTGTGGGCACTTTGTCAAATCCCTCGCTGAAGTATAATATGTTTTATTTGACACTTTATATAATCATAAATTCCTGAGTGAAGCGAAAAGATCCTAGATGTGTGCGTACATCAATTTTGCAAATGCAACACGGTGCGAAGGGATTAAAATTATCCTAAATTTCAAATGTTTTCTGTACTAGATCACACTGATTTTATTTTAATGATATTAGTTGTTGTCCCTGCTAACATTTTCCAGATGAGGATATTTCATGATAAAGATGTTATCTTTGACGGAAGCATTAACACAAATGATTTCATTGATCTTTTTTTTTTCAAAACCGTGTTTGATTGATATCTGTGGTGTAAATGATCATAAATAAATGAGTATAATATATTACATAATACACTCAGGGGCAAAAGAAACGAAACCAACTTTTCAAAAGAATACAAAACAAAATCCTGTAGTAAATGAAATGCTTGTGATAGGCACATCAGTTGTGAAGAAGTACTCACAATTTCAAACATCAAAGTATGATACTTATAATTGTATGACTGTTCAAATACACGAGGGGTCCCAAAACAGCTTTTTCAGTGTTATCTTTGGTCATAATGATTGGAATTTGAATACAAAAATTATGAAATGTAAAAATCTAATATATTTAAGATGTAATCAATATAAAAAAAACCTGGTAGAAATAAATTTGTTCACGCATTTTGCCTGTAAGTTGGTTTTAAAACAAGAAAAAGGGCCATTTTCACTATCCTATCTCCTCCAGTTAAGGAGATTTTCAAACAGCGTTTTTTGAAAGGCTTGTATTTCAAAAGCGTCAACAGATATAGCTTTGAAATTAAAAACTTAGTTATGTAAGCTCTTGAAGACATGAAACAACCCTGTTTCAGTCGTAAATATCCCTCGTAGCTTAACCTATCATGCATTTTATATGGTATCGTTTCTTTTGCCCCTGAGTGTAGAAGATGTCACATAAAAAACACATAAACAAAATTGTATCATTTTCACAACATTTTCATTTGACTTGGATTGGTAAAAAATGATATAATCATCATAATGTTAATGACGACATGAAATTTTCATGTCATAACATTGTGCTATTACTAACGTAAAGCAGTTTATTGTCATGAGCGCGTACTGGGGTCTTACATTGTGTCATCAATGTTTAAACACAGGATGCTACCATCCAAACGAGAGAAGACATATTAGGGAGAAAGTGAATCGAAAGGCAAAGTGACAGATAGATATGAGCTTTTTTAGCTTCTATCCGTCAACCTGTCCAGCTTGGGTAACCCAACCCGGAGCATGTAAACTCCAGCTGGCATAGATCTCCAGGTTGCTGACGTACACAAACCACAACACCACGTTATGGTATTGGTAGACGGACGGAGAAGCATGGTAAGAGAAAAGCATTATTTTAAGAATTAAAACTAGAAAGTGTTTCTACTCGTAAAAACATATGCCTTCCCCATACACCATTTCAGCTGAATTTTGTTTTTAAAAATTCCTTATAGTTTTTCTAATTCTAATAAAAATATTCTTTCTATAAAACAACAAACTGTAAGCTTTGGTTCAGTTGCGAAACTATGTAATTATATGTTGAAAACGTCAGGAATCCAGGAAATTTTACAAACGCAACTATTTATCTTCTTATTTGAAATAATTAGGAAAGATCAGCTATCTGCATCCCATTGCTTCTATGAAAACTACCTGCGTATAAAGTGTCAATTAAATTATAATAGGATAGCCGTGTTATTAAGAATTCAACAAAAACGTTGAAAATGTTGTTTATCGTGCTTTCTTCAATAGGCATTAATTGGTCTCCCACTGCTGGTTCTTTTCTCCATTTGAAAGCGATAACATTTCATGGGAATCTACTTAAGTCTACTGGATCTCAACACCCACTCAATTATTTGTACTAAAAAAGTTTAAAGTCCCTGGATAGTGTTACTCTTAGTGTTATTTCTTTCATCCTCAATGCAGTTACTAAAGAATGAATCAGATGATTTTAGAAAAATATAGGTTGATCTCATAACACTATTAAATCAATGAATGCCATTTTAATCTGTCATCTGTGTTGAAGACAATCCGTATAACTATATTGGGTGTGATGAACACAAAATCAATTAGATCATCTCATACAAATCCCGATCTATTCACATTAACATTTTCTAAGACACTTTGGGTTACATGTACTTTTCCAAACTTCAACTCTGTTTTGGTTTATAGGTACTGTAAGTTTGATTTATACATCACCTTTCTGAGTAAATAATAATTCAACTACACTTGAGATAAATGCAATAAGGTATCAACAAAATACTTGCAACAAAAACGTCTATTAGCATTATTTTCCCTCGTGCTTTCGGACCCTTTTTGCCAGATCTAACTTCTCTCTATAGCAACATCCACGTGTTTAAAAACTGTAATATTGTTCAAAACATGTTAAACACACCACGCCTTCACAACGATTATGTACAATAGCTTCCATTACAATATTGGCCAATGAAACAATTGTTGGAGAAACAATACACCAAGTTAGAAACCTATCGGGGATTTCGTCTATTGTTTTGGAGGTCTCTTGTATTCCCGTAATAACCTCTAAGGAGGGTTTACATTGGGAAGTCAGGGCATTATATTCACATGTAACACCTATTCGGGGGGTTGGAAGGTTTTTATATTCATATGTAACACCTACTCGGGGGTTGGAAGGTTTTTATATTTCAAAATCAAAGGGTTTTATATTACTTTGTGTAACCTAACCCCTAAGTCCACATTATCTTGAAAAAACTTACAATGCTTCCGATGTGCGGGATTCGAACCCTCAATCCTCTGAACCGTAAGCTAGAGCTATAACCACTACTCTAACGGGCCAGTTAGAAGTGAAGGTTATGTTAAACAATCTATTGATTGAAGATCAGATTTCGGTACACAAAATCGGCCCTAAAGCATTAGGAAATCCAATTGCACTTTAATTCCAATTTTAAATGCATACAAACATTCAAAATGGATATAAACAGTGTTACACCTTATCATTTGTGATAAATTTAAAGGATCCAAATACGGTGTCAACCACGTGACTTGTCGATTGTCATTTGTAAAACCTTACACCTCGAAGAATGCTTTGCACGTGCATTATGTGCTATGTAAATATCAAAAAGTCGTCTGAACACAATGCTTTTTTTGAAGGAAATTCATTTTAATCTTTTATATTCAGAATTGAAGCGACAGTATAAAGTAATGTAATCCAATAATAAATGTTAAAATTAACCGACGAACATGAATCCTTGATATTTGTTGTTTTTTTCTCAATTTTTATGATCAGTCTGAAAATATGATTACAAATACTACAATATGGACAAATGATTACGGGTTGTTAATAACGGCATCTAAGTTAGTTCGGAAAGAAACTAGTTCTAAGTTCTAACGGCATCTAAGTGAGCTCAGCCTTCTTATCTCAGGTTTTGAAATCCCAAGCATAACCTCGTTCTCGTGTTTTAACCCTAACATAGTCGTAACTACCATACAGTCACATTGACTTTCAACTAGGGCTGAGATATTCGAAAACCTAGGCCCTGGTAATGATAAGAAAATTTTCATCACAAATTATCGGACTCAAGTGCTTAACGATTGAAGGACATTCATGTCGTCTTATGAAAGGCGACGCATTTAACATTAAACGATTCACTGATAAATGCAATAAAAACCTAACAGTTCCATTTCGCAATTACACAAATCTATGTTATTCTCCTTAGGACAACTATGAATGACTGTCGAGTATCGACATTCCCATTGATTGTTAACCAACTCAATGCCATTTCTGCGTGGTTTAATGATCATATTCAAGTGACGAATGGTACGAAGAATTTGAAATACGACCGTGTATTTATTTATTCCTTTTCCTACAAGAGACAATGATTGAGAATAAAACAGATGAAGATACTTTTGAAGAAATGTAATGAATTGACGTGATATTAAGAAGTAGAGATGTCAGTTCTATTTCAAAGAAGAGACATTATTGGACTTCAATACTGTTAATGTTATTTCAACTAGAGGCAATTTCACATGGTCGTCACACCATGTTCAGAGTAATATCAGCCTAATATCGAGGTTGTGTTGCAATGAGAGTTGCAATGGCTACCTACCTCAATTTTGACCCAATTTTCTTTCTACTCTACGTCATGCGGATATGAAATGAGCTAAATACTGTACCAACTTACAATTAAGGGGAATCAACTTTCAAATTTGTTAGTCTTTGTCAAATATGTATTTTACATGTAGAAATATAATATCTAGAGGGAAAATATTTGCCATACGGTGTTATGATATTTTGGTTGGTAAATACGTAATCTACATGTTGACTCTTTCTAAACACGGTATTACTGACGTATATATATGATATATATGACGTAAAAGTGATGTGTTTCACAATCAGCGTGTATATAATAGGATTTTGACATACTTTTTGTTGAAGCTATATTTTGAAATTGATTATTCAGTGATACAGTAGTGCTTTGTAACACACGTCAGGATAGATAGAGATTTGGTAAATTTAGATTCCTTTGATAATCAGTGAAGTTTTGCCAATGATTTTCCTATGTAACCTATTTGATCAATAATATTAAGCGTACTTTTGTAAATTAAAAAAGCAAAGTAGTGAACTTATTGTAAAATTTAAATTGACAACTGGATTTGAAATTTCGCTTTACTTTTCTGATTGAAGGGTAAAGATGTACCGTACAGTTTGGAAACTTGAACTTTTAACCTTAGAACACTTTTTTTTAGCAGACAGTCAAATGGTATATGTTATTTTTGTAAATGCAATCTTTACACTTTATACTTCTAACTTACTTCCTTACCCAACCTACTGCTCATAACATCAAGAGTTTCAATTCATAGAAAAGTAGTCAGGATGACAATGTGAATATGTGTACTCTGGGCAGTTCATGACAGGTTCATGTCGCATACAATGAACAAAGAATTTGTCATCCATATATTCATTCCTCAGCACTATTGTCATTCCAACTTCTAAAATGCCTCTCAAAGAAGCCAAAGAAGGTTCATGTTGCAAAATATATCTACTACAGTAAGTATATAAAGGCACAAAACACATTGAACATTGTTTTGATGTATTCCTTTTATATTGTTATGTTCATGCAAGAGGGGTGGGTGTAAGTATTTATTTTATTCATAAACTTGATTAATGTATGTAAACATTGCTAATTCAACTATTTCATAATTCGTGAGAGAAGTGAGAAATGTAAATGTGGAAAGAATTGTTTTGTTCACATCTAAAAAATATTGAAATAAGGATTTATTGTGAACTGGTATTGGTTCTGTCCACTGCAGGTTTAAACAATTTCTACAAGTAGTGATTTATTGGTTTTAATGAGAGTGGGTCTTGTTTGATGTCCCTGGTGATTTCTCCAGGGACCGCAATTTATTATGAAAAAGCAATTTATCATGAAAAAGACACCAAGAACATTATCTGCACGTCCAAACCGTAATTTCGAATGCCGTTTTTTAACAATTTATTAAAGAATTGAATGTCGGTTTTTTATGTTCGCAGTGGGAAATTAACAATGGCAAACTGAATCAAAACTTATGAAACAAGATTGGACTGAATCTATGATAACGTTCATATTTCCACGGCAAACATACAAACTAACATATACATAGTTCTTACAATTTATCACAAAAATAAACAAGAAAAGAAGAGAGCAAAGCTCACATACCCCCGCTCTCCACTTTGTTAAACAAAATTCAAATAGTAAAACTGATTAATATTGGTTAAAGTTGTTTGATAGTTGAGTATACAGTAACTCATTGTGTAAGTCTTCTTTTCACTGAAACCCCAATACCAAATTCATTAATAGGTTTTACAATCAAAAGGGTACATCTAGCGATAATGGTTGATCTTTGTTTCAAATTTGAGGTAGTTATCATGAATATTCTACCAGATGTACTGAGGAAAAAAATATTTTTGTTGAGTCACTATGTAAGTCATGTTTCCAAACAAACCACAGAAAAGAAAATCCATATATCGCTTAACTCTCAGAAGGCATATCCAGCAACCATGATTGACATATGTAGCAAATTTGTTGAAGCTGAGATGTATATTTCAGGAAATATGTTCGGGACAAAGTAATTTATCATAGAATCGATTTTTAGTCATATATCCATGGAAACTGCAAACACAAAAAATAATTTGTTGGTCTAACCTTCAAAAGGCACATCTAGGGATCATGGTTGATAAGTGTATGAAGTTTAGTGAAGCTAGCACGAATAGTTTAGGAGATATGCTCCGGACTATGGAATTGGTCATAGAGTCACTGTTTTAGTCATGTTTTCCATGGAAACCACACAAAAATTTTAATAATTTGTTGGTCTAACCCTCAAAAGGCACATCTAGGGATCATGGTTGATAAGTGTATGAAGTTTGGTGAAGCTAGCCTGAATAGCTTGGGAGATATGCTCCGGACAAAGGACTTGGCCATAGAAGGATTGTTTTAGGCATGTTTCCATGGAAACCGCAAAAAATAAAAATAATGTGATGGTCTAACCCTCAAAAGGCACATCTAGGGATCATGGTTGATAAGTGTATGAAGTTTGGAGAAGCTAGCATTTATAGTTTGGGAGGTATGCTCCGGACAAACGTTTGTGACGGACAGACGGAGAGACGGACGGACAGAATGAGCGCTATATACCCCCGCTTACGCTGTAAGGCGGGGGTATAAAAAGGGGACAACAATACTAGTGTTGCACATAGCCTCTTAACCAGTAAAACTGTTAAATATCCTCGCCCTATACGTGTGTTGTGATCAATTAATCTTGTGCTATATGGATATTCGTACTATTTGCACTAGACAGGTCGACTGATGTCTGCACATTATGTAATATCTCAACTCGAAGACAACGAACTTCCGATAACTAGCGGATGCCATCTGCTCGTGTCCATTTGTGAAAATATGTTAACAGCAAGCGTTATAGTACGCTTTCACAACAGACAAACAGACCACAACACAAATATCCAGCAACTACATCTCCGTTTGTTCAGTAGCTAAATGTAGTTCTATATAGTGATGATTTTTTAGAGTCTTTGTAGTCATATGTATGTTAAGTTTTTGATTCAATTGAATTGTTTTCCCTGTTATCTTATAGAGCAAGAGTTATTTTTTGTACAAAAACGAGAGCTTCTATTGTGAAAAGGGTAACGAATGACTTTTAAGCTTATCCATAACTTGGACACTGACATGACTTAGATCATTCTTTCCCAAAAGAGACAAATCAATTCATGAAATGTTGACCGTACTTCTGGTCTAATAAGCCCACTTTATGGGCTAGTATGGGACGTGTATGTTGTGCAATCAGCAGCGCTGTTCAAAAATCATCATGTTGGCTACTGAATCATGACAAAAGCATAATTGTGATATTAATTACTCTTTCCATGCAACAAGTCATGTAATTTGCTGAAAAACATCAACTGGATTGTTGTGCGATTTGTTTCCGCCAGGGGTAACTGCCGAAAACCACATATTTGATCTGATTCGAAGAGAGGTAGAATCAACATTTTATGACATGATCGATCTACCTCTTTTGGGAGATAATAGACTTAGATCTTCAATAAAAGGCTGGAATGTACTGTACATGTGATGGTGGTCTCAACCAATGATATTTGGGTATATGTGTAAACTTAACCACATCAGTAAAAAGTAAAAGCACAACTACAACCCTTTAAAAACCAAATCTGGCAAACGTTAAAAATAGAATTTGTCATATCTTTAATTAATGAAATATGACAGCTACAGATGGGTATACATTTATATACTTCTTTTTGATACTTTATCTTCAAAACTGTAACTATGCTCAACATTGCCTGACTGCAATAATGTTTAAGTATTCATTTAACTTCATTTTTAACGCATTTGAGGGTATGAGGTCTCCTATTGTTTACTGTCAACATCAGTTTTAACCATTATTAAGATCTCTATAAAAAAAGACTGGTTAAGATTTCTTTTTCTTCAGGTTTTATTTTGTTTATATTTTGACATTTCTTCAAATACACCGAGTCAACTTCAAGATTTTCTATTATTGGCAATACAATACAAATGACAATATTTAAAGGTGACAATGTCTTTATTTGATCTGTTATTGATTATTTTTTGTCAAACTTTGAAAATGTTATGGCCGACTAGAATATATATATCCCTTAAAGGCAAATCAGCAGGAAATGGAAATGTCACATTTGGTATTTGAAATTATGCTCCGGAAACGGAATAAGTCAGAAAAATTTCAAAATAGTTTGGTACCCTGGAATTGAAACAACCAAAAGACACCACATAGGGAACACCCATACTAAATTTGAAGTTTCTGAGTCAAATAGTTTTCAAGTCATGCTCCAGAAACGGAACAAAGTCAGAAATTTGTTCTTTTTAGAACCAAGATATTTGGTACCCTGGAATTGAAACCCCCAAAAGGCACATCTGCACCACATTGGTAACATCCATAACAAATTTGAAGTTTCTAAGTAAAATAGTTTTCAAGTTGTGATCCAGAAACGATGTCGAACGCACGGACGCATGGACGAACGGACGAAAACGCGGAGCGCTACATACCCCTGACTATAAAAATATAAATATAAAAAGCATATAATTTGTTCAAGTTTTTGATCAATACCCTAAGAAGACTCACTTTTGCCGTCAATGTCGAACCATGGCTAGACTGTATTACATCTGACATCCCAATGGTTCTATGTCATCCTTTATTTGAAGTCTATTAACAGCGAAGACTTCGAGATGTCTACATTCAATAACATTGTCAATTATGTAGCAAAGCTTTCATTACAAATGTGATATCCTCTTGTATTATAATTGACAATTATTCCTTTATAACTCAAAAGTTCCGTTTGCGCTGTAGCTGTTGATGTAGTTACGCTCTCAGTTTGATGTATCCTGCTGAAGTTTTTTTTCAAGTGTGATGGATGGAGACATGGTACATTTCCATGGTTGGTTGGAGGCAGAGTACAGCATGTTGTCTACCATTCAAAACTCCGTCTGTTTAAAACTAAATATGCGGGTGTTAAATAACAATGAACTATTTATCTTCTAAATAAAATATCATACTACTTTTGACAATGGATTCTTCGTGGGGAATTGCACCATTATCTATGAAATAAATAACACTGAGAGAACTGTGAGTTCTTAATAAGGTGTTTTTTATTAAATGTTCATCAACAGTTAATGATTCCATGCTTAAAGCACCATTATCATACTTGCATGCGGTTCGTGAAAACATTTAGCTATTAACAAAAGAAATACATCACTTGGTAGAAAATCTTTTGAAAGTTTTATATCATATTTTTAATCAAGTTTAAATCAACATTTAAATACTTAATTCGACGTCCAAAGTACAGTGCCCCCTGCAAAAGTACCATAGCATTTAAATGGCTGGTCACAAAATATTGCTAGAAATACCATGAATACAGTGAAAATACTTTTCAAATTATTGCAGTTTGAATTTGGATCTTTTATATCTGTTCAATTTTTACAGTTTCCTTAATCAATATAATTATTCTAAAGGCATTATATTTCATTAGGTGTCTTCAGTTCTCTATATACTTAATTAGTTAACATTACGTGGATAATTACAACATAATCAGGCGAAATCAATTGGTATTCAAGAGAAAGTTCGTTCTTACTGTAGATGGACAAATATCTCTTACAATATCATTAACTGCAACACTCATTTCTTACGTTTTTCCTTGTCTTAATTCCAGGGTGTTTCAATAAAGGCAACCATATAACACGCCAATGGTTCTTTTTACCGAATTACTTTTAAAGATTGTTTAACTATAAATGTTTCTTTTTGTAATTTCTAAAGGATTTTAACCATTGTATGAACGTATTCATTCTGTTTAATATAGAAACGCATTGGTCGCTCGTGGTAATATCTACAATTAGAAAGAGCATGGTTTGTAGATTTATTCTGATCTTCAACACTAAATTTTTCATTTTAAATTACAATAAACAAGAAAGAATCTCATCAATTATTTTCGATGTCAATACGTCTATTTGTAACTGAATCATTGAATACACTTGTTTTGCAAAAGAATAAAACATAAATGAAAAACATATCAAACCTCTATTTTAAACTAACAAATTTGAGTGAGAATTTTTCTTTACAAACCATGTTTGTCTTTCAGGCTTATAAGTTTTCTGTTTTGAGAATGCTTCTGAAACAACAACTGAAAAAACGTACCTGTTTGTAAAACATCACGATGTACCGAACAATACAGTGTTTGAAACTATACAAGTATACATTTTACCATTTTATTTATGTGACAAGTTACAAAATTTACAAATGGATACCGCAAAAAAAGCAGGAATAACTTACAGTACATGTGTATTTGCAATTATGGTAATAAACAAATGTATCATTTATTTAATAATGTACAACTTGTAATTGAACCACCTCATTATCGCTATTCTCACAAATCACACTACTCATAGTGTCACTCATTCTGCTATATATAATCACTGAAGGAGATTTAAACTTTGTTCAATGGTATGTTAGATACATAATGATAAATTCAATATAAACAAGTGTCCAAAAGAAACGATACCATACAAATCGCACAATAACTCAATCCGCTGCAGATTGATAAGACTAAAACATAGTTTTATCATTTCTTCAGTAGTCAACTAAATTTTGAAACATTATCTTTTCATGTTGCGAGAAACATGTATTTGAAAAAATCATCGATCTTGGAACTCCTTAACTAGGCGAGATAGCAGGGAGAAATTGCACACTTTCGCCAGTTTTAAAACGTTCTAGTGCAATGACGCGTCAACGAATTTATGTCAAATAAAGTGCATTGTATCAACAAGATTGTTTTCTTACCTAAATTCAAAACTTTATCAATTTTATAGTGAAATGACAAAAGTTCTGTTCATAAAACAACTTGAAATTTCGATTTATGCACCCCATGTGCGTTTGAAGAGACACAAAATCAAAAGTATCTTTTCCTGAAGAATGAAAATGTGCATACTTCTTTACAAAACATATGCCTGTTAGGTACACTTACATTCGACTCTGTCAGGTAATAGAGTTTTGTTTCGGAGGACGTTGAAAACTTGGTATCGTTTCTTTTGGACATTAGTTTATTAATTTCTTTCGAGACGTTTTGTGGAAGTTAATCTCGTTAGGTGTAATGAAACCACTGACACAAAAATAAACTGCTATCCATGATATTCAATACTACTATTTTCTATTAAGGATATCTTGTACGGTAATATTTTCCCCCCAAGGTGTAAGTGAAGTTCAAATGTTCCCTCATTCGTATGTCTTAGCTTTGATTAAAGTGCTTAAAGCTCAAGCATTACTCACAGAAAATGTCTCATCACTGTTGAAGGATAACTAAAGGTTTGTAGATAATGAGGAATTTCAGCTACAGAAAGACTGAATGATTGACATCTTTAATGTTACAAAATAAACAACACTACTCGGTCACTCACAGCTTAGCATATAATAAAACATTATGCTAATTCATGTAATTAATACATGTAGTTAAATCTCCGCTACATTGCTTAACATATAACAGGACAAAGTAAAGTTGTAAATAATAAAAATACACAAAGAAATTCTGAGAGCAGAAAGGTTTCGGTTTCATGAAACAAGCAACCACCCAACATATTTGTGAAATTCTAATAGAAATAAAGCAGTACTTGCCTTTAACCTAACTATCAATATTCTTACATATTTTAATCACATGAATATGCTACTCAAGTCTTGGCGTGTTTCAAGACATTTAGGGGATGAGTTTTTTCTATCTCATTTTACGTTTTGCATTTTAGAAAATCGAGCATATAACATCAAAAGGTTTCATTGCTAAATGCAGAGAAACCCGATAGCTCAATTGCCATTTCCTCATAACATATATAACCATATAAAAGTCGATGGAGTAATGAAATGGAATTGATCGAATATAACAACTTCTACGAGTCTACAATAAAATTGTCACATCTGTTTCAAATGTGGTACGCAAGCATTTAAATAGTCATGTTAGATCTATTGCTTTTACCACGTCTGAATATCCTCTTCACTTCTAGCAATGTAATTACTTTCCGCTGAATCCATACTCAGAGAAATTAACGGAACTAACGAATTTCTGGAAGAGATAGTATTTCCAAAATACAATACATAATGATGCGATTCAAAGCAGAAGGGGCTATCTGATTGATAGCACAAGTAACATGTCTTTCTATATTGATAGATGACTGAAGCGGGGGAGTGTAGTACAGGGTCCAATTGCAGATTGACCTATTGATCATTTGTGAAATGGTAACGCCTTCGGTATCTATGGTGGATGATGCAGGTCATCTTGAAAAAGAGATTGAAAGGAAATTCTACCTTTAAGTTTCACCCAGGGGAATCTATCTGGATACAAAATTTTGTTAATAATTTTTTACCTTAGTTTATTTTAAGCATTAACAGTATTTTCAAATGTTTCGTCATAAAAGGCTATGTTGATTTCCACCAAACATGCTACCATTAACTAACAATCGACAACTTAAGTTGCCCTTGTTCCATATATTGCATTTAGATGTGCATGAAAAAATATAAATCAAAATGTAATCTCGGTCTGTTAAAATGTGTCAGTTGTTATGTACTATATATGGTATTGTACTAAGCTACTAACATCGTCTGAACATCTGTAGCTGACATTCCTCTTTTAACTACAAACCTTTAGTTATCCTTTAAAAGTGATACAATAAATGTTCTTGTGATGAGACATTTTCTGTGAGTAATGCTCGAGCTTTAAGCACTTTAATTAAAGCTCAGACATACGAATGAGGGAACATTTTAACTGTACTTACACCTTGGGGGGAAATACTACCATACACGATATCCTTAATAGAAAATAGATGTAAATATAAACAATAAAGTAGAATTGAGTATCATGTATAGCAGTTTATCGTTGAGTCAGTGGTTTCATTACACGTAACGAGATTAACATCCACAAGACTTCTTGAACAAAATTGATATATTGAATTTATCATTATATTCTATGTATCAAAATGCTGTTATTGCTACTAATCCCATCTATTCAGCTTAAGTAATAACACCTTAAGCTGTCGTCACGATACCTGTTGTTGCCAATTGGGCCTGTCTGGCTATTTAAGGCCAGGAATGCAGCCGGAAAATTAACGTCAAGATCAATATGTATATACCTTCTAATCTTATCCCTGTGTTGATTGTTGTTATATGCGCCAATAACAATGCCCATAATGTCACCATGAGCATAGTTATGGATATGACCTTGCAGGCAGACACTAAGAGTTATTTCGTAAAGTCACCATGAGGCTGATGAGTACAATTGACAGTATTATGTTATCATACATTACTGACTGTGTCCAAATGATATATTTGGATAATGGTTCCATTACTCTCATCAACGTCTGTTGTAAATCATTCATTATTCAAGGTCCTGGAAAGAGCAGTGTATGAACATTGGACAACTTTAATATTTCCTGGAAATTGTGTCAACATCGCATTGTAGCTTAAGCGATGTTAGTTAATGGATGAATAATGGAACTTATTCTTAAGCCTTTTGTATGTTATCTTCACATGAGTGGGTAAAACTGTATATCAAGCATTTGTGGCCTTCTTTAATTTCCTCAGCTCTCCGCGGGAGTCTCAAGGGATGACAGCTGCTGTTAGACAAACAGTGTCTGCAGATCTTGTCCGGTAAATATCTGCAGGACGTCTGAATACTGAATCTCTTTCCGATACAAAATGTTAATTGTATCACCTTTATCGAATGACTCGGATTATGGGCCTTTAAATTCATCATATATATCACTGCAAGCACATTCATTGCAAGCAGGAACGGATAAGAAACGTTTGAATAATGCACAACACTGAGAGGTGGCGCATACGTATAGGTAATCACATTACCATTTATCAATTAGACCTACAAGTGTACGCAAATCATGTCATACTGTAACCATCAAGAAGAACCAATACTGGCAACAGGTTGTGAGGGTTTATTCTATCTGCGAGGATCTGATATGCTTCCCTGCAACACATTATGAAACATAATGTAAAATACATCACAATCCAACATTAACATGTTCATGTTATGCCTCATTTACATAACCGAAATGCATTTATCATTGTCAACAATCATTAATTCACACATAAACCATTGGAATAATACATCTAGGCTACGCGTTCCACTTTAAATTCAATTCAATATCAGTACATTCAATGTACATTCAATGTACTAATCTGTTCAAATGTTTGCTTGAATGTTAATCAATGCTTAATGTACTGAATTGAATGTGATTTGTCTTGTCTTATCTTGTATGGAGATTCAAATATAAAAGTAAGTTATCAGCATGTCCTAACTGCAATTTATACACTTTATGTGTACATATTCAGATTATGATACAAACATACCATGTATAATGATAAATTTACACAGGTTAGTTAAGTAAACTATTCTTTCATTTACCTCAGTTCATATATGTAAAAATAGAGCCATTGGCTCTGTAGCTCATCAGGCTTCATCATCAACTATGATGTAGAGTGTGGCCAATGTGATTCCCCCTTTGTAGAGGCCACAGGGTCACCAATCATAAAATTAAGTATATACTATATATAGGCGACAAGTTTCAGTTTTCTAGGCCTTATACTTCAGGAGAAGATGAAAATAGATTTGAAAGACGTTCCTGTTGCCTTTACTATTATTATAAAGCTACAATTTATAATCCTCAATAGCCAAGGAGTCTGTACACAAAGTTTCAGCTTTCTAGGCCTCATGGTTCTGGAGAAGAAGATGAAAATAGGTTGTTAGGGCGTGGCATATGTGGCCCTTATTAGGGGTCACAGGGCCACCAAAGCTACAATTTAAAATGTTCACTAGTCAAGTAGTCTGTACACAAAGATTCAGCTTTCTAGGCCTTATTGTTCTGGAGAAGAAGTCGAAACTCCACAAAGTTTACGGACGGACGGACGGACGCACGCCGGACACCATGCCATACCATAAGCCCATCGGGCCTTACATAACATTAAAATAGTATTGATGAAGTAAACTATTCAGATCTTAAGATTTATACAAATGTAGGAAAACCTTTACCATTACAAATTTAAGTTACACTTAATGAAATAAATTATTTGTATTAATGCAATAGTTTTACGCAATGATATTTATGATATTACTTACTAGGACAGTGCACAATTCTCGCACCAATGTATTGCAATATCATTTTCTTTGAGCAGTATATTGCAATGTTATTAAAATTACTAATTTTAAAGTACATTTATTTAAATATCTTGTTTTCAGGCACAGTTACACGGCACACGTGAAAGAAAATTATTTGGTTTGAAAGAATATGTGTTGGGTTTTTTGAAATATGATAGCAGACAATTCTTGAATATACATGCATATTACCTTGCAAATATTTGATATTTAGCCCTATTACTTACATTTGTTTATTTTAAAATTCTTTCTTAAACATCAGTCTGTCTCGTTAGGCTCAGTGCGGAAATATATGGGTATTATTGAAGATGGTGCACTGATTTGAATCAGCCAATAGGAGGACAGATCGGGGTTTATTGGAAGAAAAATACGTATACATGGAACGACCCACCTCCCTTCCACACAGCAAATATACTAACCCAATGCATAAAAAATAACTTTCAGTTAATGAAACTTTTTGAAACAATTAGCCCACAACTAAAAGTTTATCAGTGAAATACAAACAAACTTATTATCAACAATAAGTTTATCATGAAATGATATTTACAAACGCCTGCCACAATAGCACACATTGAGTTAGAATACCTCTTATGTATGTAACTTCCATTTAAAGAACCGATCTGCCAAACCATTATACTGAATTATACACAAACCAATATATAAACTTAAGAAATAATGAATAAATGTGCCCCCCTCTCTAATCACTTATATGTGACACAACCATGCTTTGTTAAAAACAAAATTTCAGTCAAGGTATTTTAAGGAAAATGTCTTTCACGGATATTTGTCTACAAGACAGTATTGAAAATGTAAAATAAAACAGAAATAAATATATTGAAAATCTGCTTCACAGTCCGTATCACTATTTACAAACATGCCAATTCCTGAATAGATGAAAGAACCTTATGTAACGCAGTGGAAGCTTGTTTAACAATGGTTATGTTATAGACAGCAACGCACTTTAGTCTTGAAATTCAATGATGTTTTTATTACAAAAGATAAACCAAAAATATATCCCAAATATATACAAAATATTAACAGCAATGTTTTGTTCATGACACTTTTGTCCGAATATGACCTAGCTAGTGTCAAAAACCGCCAAATAATGCAAGAAGAAACCCTTTATCTAGGCATAATCAGTCATTTTTTAATAACCAACCAAAATTAACCATTAAAAATTAAACTTGGTTTGTGGGTAGAACAAAGTTTCAATAATAACATGCAATTTCAATTTTCAAAATAAAAAATTTCGTTAAAAAGATATTTTATTTCAAAGACACCCACCCTCGAAAAAAATAAAATAAATTTATTTTTCATCGATTGTTTTTGGTTAGGGTCTTATAAAAATATTTCTACTCATCCTAAAAATACCGTTGAGTGTTCAATGTCTTCGTTGTTCTCTTGTCTATCAATTATGACTATTCAAAAAAATTAAGTGCCACATTTGGTACAACATTTTTACCCTCAAAGGGGAGTACCCTCAACACGTTTTTTTAACATGTCTTATTTTTTTCTTGAATATTGTTAATAATTATTTATATTTTCCACAAACTATGTTGTCATGGTCACTGTCATTGTCATCCGAGTCTGTCTAGCCAAATAATGTGAAATTAAAGTCAACACAGAATATTTTACAACCGATTTAAGATGAGACTCAACTTTGCAGTTTAAAGGTCTCAAGATCAATGTACATATCGAGCGATGCCTCAAATTTGATAAGCTTTAACAAAACTGGAGTATCATGTATTGCCAAATTTAAGTATAAGTTATCGAAATACCTTTTTAAAACTTAAAAAATTCATATATATGTATAAAATATTGAAATGTGAAATAAAAAATTTCCGATATATAAAATACCTAGAAAATCGATATTTTAAAAAGAATTTAATTAACTTAATTTCATGTATGTGATTTATGAAACAGCAAATTAAAATTCGCATTTGTGCACTTAAGAAAACAAATACTGTTGGGGAAAAAAGTACAAAAACAGTTTGTTATTGTGTCATATGTTGGTTATATAAATCTTTACTCATCCTTTATTATATCTGAGTAGTTGTAAAGTATAAGTTAAAACTATTAAAGCTTTATTTTAAGTTTTAATCCGTCTATATACTCAAGAAACAGCACATTAGATTCGAGCAAGATGTTCCTTACCATATATTTAGTCGTTAAAACGATGATTACAAACACAATCTAAGCTCACGCTTTTATCGTGACAGCCAATGAAAGCGGGCGATTGCATGTGGGAGATACTCCGATTGAGACGATATGGTCGTTCTTTTATTTAATTTGATGTGAGTACGTCGTGATAAAAATCCGATAGATAGGGCAAATTGTAGCTGAAGAATTGTTCTACATCATGAATTCTTTGTAGACATGTGCGCTTTGCGAAAATACGTTTTTTACATTTCTGAAGTTTTTATCCTTACAAAGTCAACATTTGACGTCACATAAATGAAAATCTAAAAATAAGTGTCTCTGGATTTGTTATCCTATTTTCTTTTGTAGTATTTCGATTTTGTGTGCAATAAGAGGCAACAGTACAAAAATACGTAAAAGCACCCCCCTGTTTTGACCCCGATTTCTAACCAACTTTTTAGGCCTGCGAGAAAGTTGTCCTGGTTATCTCCCCTGTCTGGTTATCGCTACTACTGCACTCGAAAAACGAATATCAAAAACTCTTGAGAAACACCGAATATGTGAACTCTCTAAAGTTATCCAAATACGAAATTATTTAACAAATTCAAATTCGAAATGGCATATACAAATGCCTACGAACAAGTTCGAAATTACATCTTGTTTGTAAAGTTCAAATATTATGAGAGACAGCCTCCAAGAAACGCGACTGCTCTCAACAAAGCCAAAATCAAAAGTGAAGCTTTCCAGCACGGGCTGCAACGAACTCATGTACATTTCAGTTACGTTCATGCGAACGTTTTTCATAGCCGGGAAAATCACAAGTCCTTCAGACCACCTTACTTAGTAAGTTGGGTAATGCTCTATATATCACACCGAGTAGACTTTGAGTCAAGTTCCCTTTATACAGATGTCAATCCCGAACCCTTGAATCTCTTCTTAGAAACAAACCTAGTAAGCTGTTTTTCTCTGACGATGTCAAGGACTCTCTGTCTTACCGAGACTGACATTTGTTAATAGTGAAGACTGTGATATGTCTGAGTTCAATCACACTGTAATTGATGTGTCGATTACGTATAGTATAGCTTAGTCCATTATCATCCTCAACTGTCAAATACGTTGATAAAAAAGCAATGGAATAGTATCGGTGTATTCAAGTACCATTTACCTTCAAGCAACGAAAGATTCTCATTTTTACAATCTCAGTTAGAGGTCTCTTGCTGTCTAGCAAATAGGGATTGATAGAAGACTGAAGGGAGGAAAGGGGAGGATTACTTTATTTTACAGCATTTTCTTAAATACATTTATCATGATGTATTAAAGAGACAGTAGAACGTTTTTAGGGGGAATATAAGGTGATGTCAGGAAAATTAAAATTATTGGTTCCAATTGGAAGACAATGTATTTCAACTAAATGGAGCAGTAATAATTCAAATAAATAATGTAGAGTTTAGCCGTGCGATTCCTTTTTCTTACACAAAATGAATTAACGGTGTTCACACAAAAATGGCCGCCAATGGATTGTATTTGAATCTTCATACTTTGTCCTCTGACTATGGATAATTGGCTTGTGTAATGAGATTGTTGACACTATCAAAGTAATACATTAAGCAATAACATACAAGTATCAGTGAACTATTTAAAATATAAAATTATCAAAAAACGTGCTACTGCCCCTTTAAAGACGACTATTAAAGAAATTGATAGAAGTCATCAAATATAACCATGCCATATTCAAGAAAACTTTGAAGTTGTGTTTGTATAAGCAGATCTGTTAAAAATAACATCGAGCGACTCATAGATGAATTCTTTTTAATCTCTAACAAAATTCTCAAGGGGGTAAAATTGCCCAATCAAATCATTGTCTGTTTTAGGGCTTTGGTTGTGATAAATTGTTTGAGACGGACATAGTTTATGTAATAATCAAAATATTTAATAAAGGCTCACACACCATATGACCGGAGTTTTGTGGTGTTGTGTTGAACAAATCAAACCATATTTGCATAATCTCGTCAATGGCCAAAAATGACATTTACTTGAATTCATTGATGATTGAAAACAAATACGATAAGCAGTAAAGTAAACTTTAATGTCGAATATATTGTATCGCATTTATATGAGGCACAACCAACTCATATTTGTCTTTATATCTCCTGCAAAACTGAGGTTCGAGTTCCTTTTCCTTTTTGTATTATTATTTATCAAAAATCACGAATCACAAATCAAAGAGTCGCCAACCGAGATGTTTGCAGATGGCACAAAGTTATACGGATATATAAAGGACCACTCGGATAAGGAAACACACATACTACAGGAGGATATTAACTGCCCAAAACATGGGCAGAAACATGGCAACTTCGTTTCGATGCAAATGAGTTAAAGTCAAATACGACAGAAGCAACATAAAGAACGACTATAAAATACAAGGACAAAAACATTGCTTGAAAGGGACCTTGGATTCGACATTGACCCAGAACTGACATTTTCAAAGCACATAGAAATTCAGCTAAACAAGGCAACCAGAGAACTGGGACTTATACGCAGATCGTATCAACATTTAGACTTTGAATCACTCAGACTGCTTAATACTGCTCTAATTAGACTCCATCTGGAATTCTGCAATGCTGCATGGCCACCACGGCAACAGAAAGATAAACAACACATAGAACAGATCCAGAGGTGAGCCTCTTTACTCACCTTAGAGACTAAAGATGTTGAATATGAGGACAGATTAAGGAAACTACAGATACGTAGCCTTATGAACAGAAGACAGAAGCGGGCATCATGGAGACATACAAATATCCATGACATGTAATAGTTACTAACATATTTCATAGCATGCATCGGATAATGACACAAAGTGTCACTGCCGTTATCCGATGCATGCTATGAACTATGTTAGTAACTGACTTACATCTCACTTGATCCGAGTACATGTACAATCAACCACAAGAGTAATAGTTTTGAATAAAGTTTAAATTTTCGATAACCTTCCAAGGGCCCCTTCACTGTTTTATTAAGTGCGTAGTACTATTAAGGGTTCTTGCGTGTCAAAGTGCAAAGCACGAAGTCAATGTTTTTTGCTTGTAAACTGCGTGCACTCCATGAATATGAGCCTGTCCATTTCGTTTGGATTTTGAAGGTCTAAGACGCGTTATTAGAGTCCTCATAGACAGTTGAATTTGACAGTGGTTTCTACTTAAGAAACGTTTCACTTTGATTTTCAATAAAAAGGTACTTTAATCATTCCCAGAACACACTTAACCAATATTTTATAGCTTATCTATGAAATAAATTACTTACGTATCATTATTAAATCATTTCATTTTTTAACTTATTTTCCAAACATAACAAAAGTTGTGGTGCAACATAAATCATATAATGTTTATTTCTTGGTGTTGTTACTCCTAGTGCAAAAAACGTCTACAATGTTAATCGGTGATTTTAATATTGTGACTAAAGCAAAATGTGTAAGCAATATGATTGTTTTCCAGCTTGTTTTATTTGATCATTGATACTTTCAGTTCACTTCTATGTCTATGTTGTTGAATTATTGTTTAAAACCTTGTGTAGGAAAGGTTTACAAAAGTGTCCTTGAAACAGATGTCAGGACTCTTTGGCCTAAGAGTTCCCGATATGGATAATAAACAGGACACTTTTATGAATGGTTGCCATGGACGACGAGGTCTAAGTGGGATGTAAATACAAGATATCAGTCAGTATTGTGACACCACAAGTGAACGCCACTACCAGAGCATATTCCCACCGACTGTCTACCAACTACTGCAAAACCAGAGGAAGCGTTTTTTATGAATAGTACAGCAGTGGAATAAGCTACCTGATGATGTTGTCACCTCACCCAATATCAACTGCTTCAAGTCCAGACGAGAAAGACAAAATGTACTCAACAGAAGAGATAAGTAAATGCAGTTACATTATCTCCCCACAGACAGGTCAAGTAATGAAATATTGATCGAAACTATGTTCTAATTAGCCGAGAATGTGGGCTAGAATTACAGAGTTTTGAATATCTGAGTGGACACAATAAAAGTACAATTAAAAAACCTGGACTTATGACCTCATATGCCGATTTTATATGTTAAGATAAACCTATAATACATATTTGAACGAAATCAAGCAAGAAATATATCTAAGCGGAATTATCGATCTGTTATACAGAAGGAGTTGTCTGAAACATCGGTCGGACATTTGTACAAAGAGAAGGTGGTGCTAGTTACGGGTCAAGTTTCAAAAGTGAGATGATGTTAGAAACATTGGGCAAGGGATACAGCAAGCTAAAAGAATGAACTATGATTTCAATGAACATTTTTCTGAATAAAGTTAGTTTTAATAAAGCGCCCGTTAAAAAAGTCGGAGTGTAAGGTTTCGATTACGTTTTAGGGACTGGAGTGTCCTCCCTTGTGTTTTCTATAGATTATGCGTGTGTGTGTGTGTGTGTGTGTGTGTGTGTGTGTGTATGTATGTATGTATGTATGAATTAACTGTAATTCCATAGATGTAGATAGGATGATTGTAGATAGGAAGTTTGAGAACGATTAAAGAAGAATTCATTTTTTGAAAATGATTTAGGCTACACATTTATGATATGGACGTCTATATGAATAACGCGATTTATCTCGACTTGCACAGCAATGTCGGCTTACCATTGGTCAAAACCGGTCACGTGCCGTAGGTATATTTAGCTATGTTAATCTGGGCAACGCGCTCCCCTAGTAACAAGCAACGACGGAGTCAAGAGTTATCTCCCTTGCCCTTTGTTCGGTAAACAAAGGCTACGCTACGCTCGATTGCTGTAGCGTCATACATGATACATGTATGCTTGGTGAATTCCCCTACATGCTAAAGTCATCTTTATGTAATAACTTTAAAGGTATAAGTAAAATGTTCTTCAAATAAAAGATTGGTACCGCTAAAATACATTAGCAAGTCATACGGCATCTCAACGGCATGTTGACCCGCTCACTCGCAGCAAGGTTTGGCTATCGCCGTATCGGCGAACTCAAGATTCAAATCACGCAAACAGAAAGCCGATCTATGAACATCAGTTAAGTAAAAGTCACCGCTATTTATTTATTGAACTCTCAAACCAACCTGTACATTCTGCTATGATGCCTGTCTTATCTATAACTCCGACACTATCAAACTTGCTCGGCCGTACTCGACAGTCTGCCATGACAGTAACGGGGCTTCTACGACCGCTTCAAATCGAATGTGGTGCGAATGCACGTCTCGTGACCAAACAATAAAAAAATAGGATTGCCCGCATTGCTTGGTATTTTGATTTTTTTTTCGTTAAAACTAACTTTCTGTCTAGTACCGTGCGCTTCGCTCCGGTACTAGACCATACTTTTGGTCATTAACACGATGGTTTAAAAATTATATTTGTAAATACCTAAATAAAAGAGAAACACTGATCTGATCAGACGCCATTTTGGCCAATCCCATCTTTCAAGTCAGATTTAAGGCATTTAGAAAAGGTGCTCGTCGAGATAAATTCGTTACCATATGTCCGCGAGTTTGATATGGAGATTTATCATGTGTCCGAGTAAAAAAACGAACACATGGTAACTTATAATAAGGCATAATTATGAAAACCCCTGAATACCATAGAAGGCGGTTTTGTTTTGTACAGTTTATAAATTTACAATTATTTCATTATACCGAGTATCTGTTTGCAATTGGTTATTCATTAGTGACTTAATAATTGATTGTTATTTCTCTTTCGTTGTATTTGACAAAACAAGCTCTTGTGCTATTGGTCCAAATTTCTCGAATGAATTCACTTATTTGTATCAGTCAATAAATTCAAATAGATAAATTTATAATGATTCATTTATTTGTAGGAAACATGCCGAGCGTTTCAGTCACATCTGGTGACCCTGCAGACGAGAGAAAAATATATCAACTTGGTTAACTTTCTCAAAATGAATAACAGTAAGCTTTTGTTTACATACTTACCATCATACTCATGGCAGGCCCCTTAAATTATTTCACAATGATTGTCAAATGCCACATTACAATCCGGTAGTCTTTTTTAAAATTTATTTCATATTGAATTAATAACTGATGTGCATTTATCGATTTTATATTGGAAAACAATATCAATTTTATTGTATATAGAATAATTGAAGTGCAGTAAAAGGCATGGCTTCATGGTGACAGGATTCTTGGATTCAAAACAATCTTTAATTTGGATACTGTATGGAACCGGGTTTCATAGAACAAAACTACACAAGAAAATTTAACAATCTTTATACAGAAATACATTCTCTCGTGATAAGAGTTCTTCAAATGAATAACATGTATAATGCAATTTTAAAAGACACTTGTTGACTTGTTGATGGCAGCAAAGTATGAATGTTGTTATACTTAAAAGATCAAAATGAGATATCAATTACATTCGTTTTATATCATCGTAGGCTGTACAGATTAGCAAAAAATATATTTCGCTCTACATGTACCATTCTCTCCCCGCAGAGGCAGCTCAGCCATACCCGAGTTAGCCTCTGTTCTATTACGCCAAGATCCTGGGGTTCCTGCAGATTGCCCTAGCGGCAAAAAGTTGTAACTTATTTGCAGCGAATGAAAACAACTTTTGGATATCCACGACTTGGGGAATCCTCAACGGTCGTATAGTGACTTGCAATAGCATCATGCCTTTAGGTTCATTTTTTTATTAACAGTGTGATAGGGAACATATTTGAATATCAGATATGGATAGGGTTTTTCATTAGAAACATTCTGTTTTATAATTATGTAAATTGTTATTTGTTTAATGATAAATTTTATTTCAATAATTTACCAAATAAAAACTAATGAGAAGGTATAAAGCGATGTTTTTTTAGAAAAAACAGGTATCTACCCTGGATGTGTAATGACTGAGTTGCCTCTGTGGGGAGAGAATGTACATGTACCAACTGACAGAGTGATTCTTTAAAGGGACAGTAGCACGTTTTTAGGGGGAATATACATGTAAGGGGATGTCAAGAAAATGGAAATAAATTGTTCCAATTGAACGACAATGTATTTAACTAATTAAAGCAGTAAACAATCCAAATATATGATTAACGTTCGGCCATGCGATTTCTTTTTCTTGCACAAAATGAAGTAAAGGTGTTCACACAAAATGGCAGCCAATAGACTTTTTGTGAATCTTTTAAATTTGTATTCTGACTATGGATGATTGGTTTGTGTAATGAGATTTTGACGCTATTTAGCATTAAGGTACAAGTATCAGGGAAAATTGAAAATATTAATTTTTTAAAAACGTGCTAATGCCCCTTTAATAAATCACTTATATTCCTGCAGTTACCACGGACGTCTGGACAGACGGAACGGACCAGTTGGCTATTGGTCATTGGATATGGGCGAACACCGGAGAGCACTTAACCTTCACTAGTTGGAGCCCTGGCGAGCCAAATGACTTGCTTGATTCTAAGTGTGTCGTTGTTGAACATAGGCGTAGGAATTGGACGACAAGACAATGTAAAAAACCCTTACTCCATTGTTTGCGAGAAGAAGATCACGTATGCTTTTTATGCTATATTTTTCCATCGATCTTTTCTTTTCTAAAATTACAATTGGAACAAGAGTGTATTTATGTTTGGACAACAGCGAATATATGTCCGGTATACAATGCAGGCAACCCTACTTGGCATTTGTTCCTTACGATTTTGAGATTGCCCTCGTGCATGATTGGTCTGATTGCCTTGCGGTAATGAGATTGCCTTTCGGTTGGAAAGAATACACTCAAGGGCAAAGAAACGATACAATATAAAAATCATGATAGGTTAGGCTACGATTGTAAGTTATGACTGAAACAGGGTTATTGTCTTCCAGATCTTACTGTACTGATTTTTTTATTTCAAAGCTATATCTGTTCACGCTTTTAAAAAAACACGCCTTTCAAAAAACGTCGTTTTTAAAATATGAACAGTTTACTTTTGTTTTCAAATGATATTTTGTGACACGAGTTCATTAAATAAGAGCATTGTAAACTGAAAGCTGGCAAGCGGATGAATGAACACATCGTCTCGCATAGCCAAAGCCTGAGTATATTCATTTTGAATAATTGTTTCAGCGTTCAGCGTTTTGCTGTTCAAATAACTTTGGATAATACTTATGATGTACCATCTTTGTAGAAATGTCTGCCCTCGACTGGGGGCTCGGGTAACTTTTCTACAAAGATGGTACATCAGACCGTATTACCCTCGTGAGGAGCATACAACTTATTTTATTCTCATCCTCCTCCTCTTCTTTTATCCATTTTCTGCAGCCTGACAACAGGTAAGGATCTAGTTTGTTTCTTCGAGTTTTAACAAATTCTAAACGGAATAGAAAAATCGACCATATAGACATCATCAGATGATATAGAAACCTTTTACGTAAGTCGTTCGTATTTATATTGATAACACAAAAACTAAATTGCTATTGCAAAACACAAAAACCATCATAAACTATAATCAATACAATGTTTACTTTAAAGGGGCAGTAGCACGTTTGAGGGAGAATTTAAGGTGATGTCAGGAAAATGAAAATTAATAGTTACAATTGAAAGACAATGTATTTAAACTAAATGAAGCAGTAATAATTCAAATATACAACGTAAAGTTTAGCCATGCGATTCATTTTTCTCACACAAAATGAATTAAAGGTGTTCACAAAAGATGGCCGCCAATGGATTTTATGTGAATCTTTATACTTTGTCCTCTGACTATGGATGATTGACTTGTGTAATGAGATTTTTGACACTGTCATAATGATACATTTAGCATTAACATACAATTATCAGTGAAAGTTTTAGAATATAAAATTATCAAAAAACGTGCTACTGCCCCTTTAATGCTTAAATGAAAATACTGGTCTCCTAGAGGGCATAAACCAAGTAAAATAAAGACAAAAAACTGGCTGTAATCTGATTAAAGAAGCAAACACATATTCTGAGTAATGATGCATGTTATATTGTCACCAACATTACGAAGTCAGAAAATAAACTTCTCCTGTAAAAGTAGTTTGCCATGACTCCAAATGTACCTTATTGAATGATAAAGATCAACGTGCTCTGGAATTTAGAGTCAATAGGGCCCGTAAGTAACTCTCGTTCGCTCGGCGAGATTTACCCACTTCCGGTGACAAACACACGTTTCGCTATGGCGTCAGCTGTGTTAAATGAGTTAGGTTTTAGCTTCAGACGGGTCTTAATTTGCACAGAAATCAGATAATTGGTTGTTATGGGTATTTAACAACGTTTTACTTTTTATTTCGCGTTTCAAGAACATTAAGAAATATATATTTAAGCCGTTAACAGTTTTTTTCGACCGTGTAGTAAACGTCATAGATCTAAATCTTATCGTAAACAAATTATGACAGGACGTTGATAATCATAATAAATTGAATATATATAAATTATAACCTGATTCTTTTATGGAAAAGAACTCATGTAATCACGATTTCACACATTTCTTTTAAATTTTTACTTTTATCCCTTGTATCTTTAGAGTAATGCCCTTTTCATGAAATGTTACTCTAAATCTACTGTTTTCATTGTACATGAGCACTAGAAATTAAATTTATATTTAAAGGAAATGATAACTCATAAAATATATTGTTTATTTTGTTTTGGTATATCCATCTAATCCACCACACTACAATAGTACAATGTTGGGTTTCTGAATGTACACTTTTCACTAATAAAATGAAATTAAAGGTAAGTAAAATGCTTGCTCAACGGGATATAATGATTCAAAGAATAATCACTGAATGTATGTTAAAAGACGATCTACAAAATCAGTTGTTTTTGTAAAATTGCAAAAAGATTTATGGTATTATCTTGTTTTCATGATAAGAGAAAAACAGTTACCTTGGCCTTATGAGATTGTCAAGAATAAAAAAAGTATAACATGGATATCTTTAATATTTTACAGAATAAATGTCTAGTGAATTTTCATTCAATCTACATGTACAGTTAGACAATTAAGGTAAGCATGTAATGTTTTTATATGAATATTAAATAAGGAACTGATAACTTGGTAAAACAAATAACCTAAAATAAAAAATATTATACAAAACAAATAAAGCCCTTTTGATAACTTGTCAATAATTTGTACAATTTCTTGTTGTGTGAATTATTTTTTTTTCAATCTTCCCAGGCAAAAATACCATAGTATAGTTTCCAAGCCTGAAAGGTCCATTATTTGCATGGAAAATATATTTATCATAGAATTAACTCAAATCATGGTATAGGACTAGAGGTGAAACATATTAAATAATTTCAAGGTAAATTGCATGAATTCAATTCTGCATCACCATTGTACATCAACTTGGAAAGTTGGAATTAGTCCTTACCTCTGTTGAATAGAACTGATTCTAAGAAAATCACTCAATTTCATTATTTAACTTTTCTCTTAATTCAATTATTTATTGTACAAATAAATAAAATTATTTGTAATACTCAAAGTTGGTTAAGTCCTACAATTATGAAATGGTAAATGAAAGTGGTAAAACTAAGAAATCTTTATAAAAAATAACTTTTGAAAAATCTTTTGGTTTTTGTTGTTGTTTTTTCTGTATATATAAATTATGAATACAACACATTACATGTATATACAACAAGAAGAATTAAAACTGATTTTATTTATAATGTATAGAGTAAAAAAACACTACATATACATCAAAATGTGTATGTTTATTAAATTAAAAAATACATTACATATTTGTACTTAATCTGAAAATTGCTAATTAAATCCTGTTACATAATTGGTATGAAAAAAAAATACACAGATATTGCTTATTTTTAAGAATAAATTATTTAATATTGAGATAAACTTACTCAGTAAAAAGCAATAACAATACTTTTTATGAGCATATTCTCTCTAAAGTTTTATCGTCAAAATATATTTGTTAGTTGAAAAAAATTCCTAAATGGAATTGTTTTTCCACTTGACTACAGATTTAACTTAATAAACAGTCATTTTTCTATTTAATACACTTCAAATATGATTGATATTATTATTCAATCTATGGTACAAATTTCCCGCAATAAAATCGACTGGGTAACGTGCCACACGTCAAGGCCTGCTATCAGTGTATTTGCGTTGCGCATGAGATCCCCGCAACCAGCTGAAGATGTCACCGGAAGCTAGTCACCGGAAAGAACTCAAACGAGACTTACGGGCCCTATTCAAAAAGTTATCTACTTTCTTTAAAAATGGTTGTGATAGCATTTCTGTATACGTTTCTTGTATTTGAACATACTGTTGATCCTTGAACTTAAAACATGAACTAAATAAGGAACTCATTTCAGTTCCTGTGTGAGAGATATGGACGATACAACTGTGAAAAACTAAGTTCATCAATTTTTTTAAATATTACACGGTGACATTGTCGATAAACAAATTCAAAATCAAATCAAAAACCTCTTTCATTCTATTTTAAAGGACAATGAGCGTTGTAAGGTTAAGGGTACAATTCATACCGCTGAGTGTGGTAAAGTTTAGTATTTTACTTTTTACTAGATTTTTTAGGCTACTTGCATAACAGGAGAGGGGACGGAATAGCGCAGTTTCGGCTTCGGATCAAGAGGTCCGGGGTTCAAATCCCGCTAGGGGCTCGGCAACTGTGTCTGCAGTAGAGAACTTTACGCAATATGTTTTGGGTGCAAGGTTACACTGATTTTCAGCGCAGTACCACCCATGGTTTCGCTAGTTCGCTAGCTCGCAGGTTTCACCTCAATACATAGCCACAATAGTGTTGCGGGCATTTTCCCTGCAATAAACTAGCATCCGTGATATTGGTGAGATTCTTTTGAAAGCGGCGTTAACCGAAAGAATACTCGCTTACCAGGAGTACCTTTTCAAGATCAATCATCCCTATTGTGATTTGCGTATCTGTGAAAAAAACGGGCAATGATTTACAAATACATTCCGAAGGATCTTTCACCTACAAAAATCACATGATGCATACCAGAGTGTGAAAGGACTTAATTCCTTTTTGAGTCATCGTTAAAATTATTCTACATAACCGTGAACCTGACAAGAGTGTCTGTGACTAACTTCATGAGTCAAGTCTTTAAAGGTCAAGCCATCTAAAGTGGGATACAAAACGGATAAACAAGTTGCTATAACAACTGCGCTCTTTCAAGATAACTTGTCTATTTGTACGCGTACAACAACCTATATCACATAGTAGATTAAATTGAAAGATATCATTAATCTATTTAAAAATAAAATTTCAAAAGAATCCATGTTGATTGACATTTGGTGTTTTGAATTACAACGTTATAAATGCCAATCCATATAGTTGTGATGAGAGTTTCTCACATCATAATAAGGTAATAAATTTCTTCTTCAAAAAGGATTTCAGATTTGTCAAAACAGCACATCATATACCAAATCATTTAAGTATACTGTTGGGTTTATACTAAAGACTATTGTCAGATTAGCGTTGAAACACATTATAAAAGGCATACAGACAGCACATGATCAGTGGGCGCTCATTGAACATAGTCAGGTGGCTAACTGCAGATTTTGACCCGAATCGTTACACGCCGGATTAAAGCATGAAACTTTGCATACTTCAAGTACCCACCAATACTAAACATTTGCCGGGGGTGTGCCCGATTTTAAGTTTCTTAATTAGCTACAATTGATTGATTAAAGTTGATCACATCTCCTTGCACTCGGCACTCCTGTTTATACTTCTAGCCTGGCTGACTGAGGCAGGAAGGCAGAGAGAGATAAGGCTGAGAGCAATACATTGCAGTGCGGTCGGACTGTGTATACATTCCAGAGATCAGATTTCGCTCGCACTTACTCAAAACAAAACCACGTGTTCCCTAGTTTTAAAAGGGGTTTAGGCACACAATTCAATAAACAAGTGATGTAATGACCATTATTTCTATTAATATACACTAAAATAATTCAATAATTGAGGAGTATTAGTTTAACCTTCATAAAATGGTTACTTTTGATTCCATTATAATCTTGAAAGATTGACAACTTGTCATTAAAAAATCTGTATTTGTTTAAAAAATGATGCAATAAAATATGATTTGGAGTCCTGCTATGGCCATTTAATTTGGCTATGAATATGTGTTTGAGAGAACCTTACTTGAACACTTTCTGTTTATGTTATCTGACAGAGGTTTATTGCAGTAAAAGAAAATATAAACATTTTCCTTGGGAAAAAAATCTTGATATAGATAATTGTGACACATTCATTACAAATACATCTCAGCTTACAGGAAGTCAGGAGGGATTGTTAATCTCTCTTGTCCAGATTTTTAGAGACAGTATTTAAGATTTTGAAACCAAAGTTGGCGTGCTTTTCTGTAAGAAAAAATGAACTGGGATATTTGCATTATTTGTAAAGATAGAGGCGGTGAATTGAAGTGCCCATCAGACAGATCATATGAAGAAGCATGCAAGTGTTATGGAGACGTTTTGAAGTTTTTTCTGGAATTTAAAAGTATTGGTAAATTACCTGTAAATGTTGATTTCACTGATGCTGACAGTGTTTTAACGTTGGTGACCAACAAGGCCAAATGGCATAAGGAGTGTCATTTAAAGTTTGCCTCATCAAAGCTGGAAAGAGCAAAAGAAAGGCTGCATTAACAAAAGAGAAAGTCTGTATCATTGGACAGAAAATCTAAACGTTCCCGAGATTCAGTCTACATTCAACAATGTATTTTCTGCCAAGATTCAAACGGCGTGCTCCATCAGTGTTCAACACTTACCTTGGACAAGAATCTTCGAGAAATGGCAACTCATATGCAGGATACAGCACTACTTTCACGCATTACAGGAGGGGATTTGAAAGCTATTGAGGCTAAGTACCATAATGGATGCCTGACGGATTTCAAGAACCGTTTCCGAAGTTTCAGAAGAAAGCAGGATTCTTTGCAGATTAATACTTCAGAGAAACTTGCTGAGTCACAAGTGTTTGCAGAGCTAGTCACATACATTGAAAACAACCTTGATGACGGCAGCTACATCTTCAAACTTTCAGAGCTACACACGCTCTTTGTGAGGCGACTTTCCTCGTTGGGGTTTGAGAAAATGATAAACAAAACTCGGCTCAAAGATAAGTTACTTGCCCATTTTGTGAATGAATGCAATGTACAGTCTGATGGGAAGAATACACTCTTTGTTTTCAATGCAGGAATGCAATCACTCCTCAAAGCAGAAATTGAATCTGATGAGTTAATGACTCTAGATGAACATGATTGCGTGGATGGAAGTGTTGTGACAGCTTTGAACTCCATAGAGAAGACAGGTAAGGACAGATATGAACTATTTGTCAAAGATGTATTTGTTGAAAGAACAGTCTCTATTCACTGCCCAATCAAGAAAAACCACTTTCCTCTTTTCAAGCGCAGACAGCCAAAATCCAACATGAAGTCCAAGCATCAGACAATAGACCTGAAAAATGATTATGGTCTATTCAGCCAAATGTTCATCGCTTGCCAAGTACGTGAATCTGATTTGAATCCGTTCTTCTCCCACGAAAACCATCCCTGGCCTCCCTCCATATCAATCCATGGACAGCTGCGCCTTCCCAACTGCAAGTCAGAATTGCTTGATTGTCTAGTATAGATATTCCTGAGGACGAAACCCTACAGGTAATTGATGTCAAAATATTTGATGGAGCTGCCATAGTCCATGCCCTGCAGAGAGGGGAATCAAGAACGTTTGGTGACTACTGTGACACAGTTTTCATGCCTTGGATAAGAAATCAACTGCAGACCTGTAAACGGGTAGACATTGTTTGGGACACGTACAAAGAAGATAGTTTGAAGAACGCTACAAGAGAAAAGAGAGGAAAAGGCCTTAGAAGAAAAGTTTCTCGTGTTACTAGATTACCCCAGAACTTTTCCTCTTTTTTGAAAGATTCCAAGAACAAAGAAGAGCTGTTTGCACTATTGACCAAGGGAGTTGCTGAGAGCAGCTTCCAAGAGGGAAAGTCCGTTGTAATAACAGATGGTCCAGGTGTTGTAATCAGGGGTGGTGAAGAGGAAATGACCCCTACAAATCAAGAAGAAGCCGACACAAGAATCTGCCTCCACGTCAAGAATGCGATACAGAGAGGTGCAATCAACATTCTTGTATCAACAGTTGACACAGATGTTGTTGTTATATTGCTGGGTATCTTTGTCAACCTGCTTGACATCGCACCCTCTTTACAGCTTAGGGTGGCTTTTGGGAAAGGGAAACATTTCAGATTCTACAACATCAACAAGATTTACAACAAACTTGGCAATCAGAAATGCAAGGCTCTTCCTTTCTTTCATGCCTTAACCGGATCTGACACAACATCTCAGTTTTGTGGAAAGGGAAGGAAAAGTGCTTGGAAGACTTGGCTGTGCTTTCAAGAAGCCACAGAGGATTTACAATACCCAGCATCTCATCCTTTTGAGTCAATAGACATGGAGTCACATGTTTTTGCTACTATTGAGCGTTTCATCTGTCTTCTGTTTGACAGCACCACATCTATCGCTGATGTCAATGAACTAAGACAGGAATTATTCTGCCGTGGACGCAAGATTAAGCTCATGCACCACCTGCCACCTACAAAAGATGCTCTCTTCCAACATGTAAAAAGAAGTTTGTATCAAGCAAGTCTGTGGCTAACTTCTTTATCTCCTGAGCAAGAAGTACCACTCCCTGATCTGTTTGGATGGATTAGACGTGAAAGCATGTGGAAGCCTGAGTGGATTACAGTTCCAGAGGCATCAAAAAGTTGCAGAGAACTTATCAAGTGCGGCTGCAAATCTCTGCCAGTGTGTTCAAAAAAGTGTGTGTGCAAATCGATGCAGCTTCAGTGTACATCACTTTGCAACTGCAAGGGGAACTGCTAAGGTAAATCATTTACACATTTATTCGAATGAACACTGATTAAAAAATCCTCCATATCAAACTATTGAACTCTTTATTTTACAAATTGCATTTGAAAAACTATTTTTTTACAATTTGTTATTGTTTTATTGAATAGATCATACCTTATAACATATATTTAGCCTTTTGAACCACTTCAATAGGCTAAATAACAACTGAATAATGCCATTTCAAAACTTTAGCGGCCATCTTGGCAGCCATCTTGGATTTTGAAAAAAGTAGGTCACCAAAATCGGGGACACCCCCTAATTGTTGATAAGGAATGTATTTTGGACTTTTCTGCCAAATTTCATGCTTTAATCCGGCGTGTAACGATCATTTCAATTAGCCACCTGACTAACAGCGGTGGGGTCAAAATTCGTTACTTTTGTGCGATATTAGAATCGACATGTTCCCAAATGTGACAGGACTGGTTTAAGTAGCGTGTATGTTCACCCAGTACATCGATGCTGGCAGTGATACGTGTCCTCGTTGATGACGTCAGATGTCTGAAGACGTTTAATAAAAATATTTGCTATTCTGCACATAGAGCAATTTCCTCGCAATTTCCATCTCATTTATCGTCGACCTCGCAATTTCCATCTCATTTATCGTCACCGAGGGTGACTGAAGGTTTCCTATTTGTCATTTGACATGAACCAACAGTTTCAATATTGGGTTCGTGTCCGGGGAACAGGCAGGTCATGGCAGTTCAATGAGTAGGTACAGAATATAGGTTCTGGCTCATGAGGATTTTTTAACATGTTTTTAATATATACAAATACAAATAAATACACCTTTTTAGACACACGTATATTTTAATGTATTTGTATATATTAAAAAATACGGTAACTCATATAAATAATATAAATAAAGGCTAAACGTATCTCATCAGGGAGCAAAATACAATAAAATACACCTTTTTAGACACACGTATAATTATATATTAATACATTAAACACATTCAACTATGAGGGGCGAACCCACAACACTCACATGCGAGAGTTTAATCAATAACAGAATAGCTGGCGTCTCGCAAGTAATACAGTGTGGGTTCACTGCCCAGCTGTTACGGTGTAACTATGGAAACGCCAGCTATTACCGACCAACTTATAGTCTACTCATTCGGTAACATCTGGCGAGAGAAAACTTTTTAGTATTCAACTAAGGACGAGCAGAAAGTTTTCTCTCGCCAGAAACATTTTAGTATTCAACTTACGACGATACAAAAGTTTTTGGCGAGCGTAAACTTTTATATCGCCAGATGTTACCGAATGAGTAGGTACTTTCAATAACGATGGTAATAGCTACATCGGGCTAATGCATAAAGCATGGGTGAAGTAAGTTGTGGAAGGTAGATGTTTGATCAATGTTATTACATATTTGGCGGCCAATTCATATCCCAAATTGAATATGAAAATTATTATTATTAGACAAGTTTTAGTCTTTTTTGAATAATTGTAATATACTTTCTTTGGAGACAGTTGATTCTTTAATCTTATGTTTTAATTCGTAATAATCTGATATCTCTTTAGAAATTAAAGTAAACTCTTTATCGGTTATTTTTTTGTCTTCTAATGTTTTGGAAATGAGATAAGAAATATTCGTTAACTTAGAGTTTGATAAAAGACAAATTTCTTGGTATTTCTTATATTTAGCCCTTAACTTTCGTGAAATGACTTTTAATGTTAATCCTAGAATGCAGCTAACACTCGCACCAGCTTCCAATCCAATTGCTACTGGCGCCATTACAATGGTAGATAACACACCAATTCCAGCCGCCCCCAAACTTGCACTGAGTGTGACCATAAATGTGTCTAATCCTTCAGTTATTATGTCCCCCGAAATTTTTCGGGAGACATAATGTTTTCACCTCCGTCCGTGATTCCGTGATTCCGTGATTCCGTGATTCCGTGATTCCGAAATGCTTTCTTTTCCGGGCCATATCTCCAAAACCGTTCAATATTTTTTCACGAAACTTGGTATGTGCTTAGACCTAGTGATGGAGTGGTGCCTTTTGCTATTTTGGTTATTCTGAATTTTTTATTTTTTATGGTTTCCATGGAAACAATTTGAACTTAGTGAATATTGGGGGTAGGAACCTTCTCCGGCCTCTATTTCAAAAACCGTTCAATATTTTTTCACGAAACTTGGTATATGCTTAGACCTAGTACTGGAGTGGTGCCTTTTGCTATTTTGGTTATTCTGAATTTTTTATTTTTTCTGGTTTCCATGGAAACATTTTGAACTTAGTGCATATTGGGGGATGCCTTCGTTTCCGGTCCATATCTCCAAAACCGTTCAATATTTTGTTACGAAACTTGGTATGTGGTTAGATCTAGTGATGGAGTGGTGCCTTTTGCTATTTTGGTTATTCTGAATTTTTTATTTTTTCTGGTTTCCATGGAAACAATTTGAACTTAGTGCATATTGGGGGTAGGAACCTTTTCCGGCCTCTATTTCAAAAACCGTTCAATATTTTTTCACGAAACTTGGTATGTGCTTAGACCTAGTACTGGAGTGGTGCCTTTTGCTATTTTGGTTATTCTGAATTTTTTATTTTTTCTGGTTTCCATGGAAACATTTTGAACTTAGTGCATATTGGGGGATGCCTTCGTTTCCGGTCCATATCTCCAAAACCGTTCAATATTTTGTTACGAAACTTGGTATGTGGTTAGATCTAGTGATGGAATGGTGCCTTTTGTAATTTTCCTGGTTTCCATGGAAACAGTTTGTACTTAGTGCATATTTGGGTAGGGACTGTTTCCCGGCCATATCTCAAAAAGTATTCAATATGTTTTATACAAAAGTTGGTATGTGGTTAGATCTAGTGGTGGAGTGGTGCCTTTTGCTATTTAGGTCATTCTGAATTATATAATTTTTCCTGGTTTCCATGGCAACAGTTTCAACTTAGAACATATGGAGGGAGGACCATTTCCGGGCCATATCGCAAAAACTATTTAATATGATTTTACGAAACTTGGTATGTGGTTAGACCTAGTGGTGGAGTGGTGCCTTTTTCTATTTTAGTTATTCTGAATTATTTTTCTGGTTTCTATAGAAACAAGTTGAACTAGGTGTATATGGCGGGTAAGGTCTGTTTCCATACTTGAGCTTAAAAACTATTCAAAATATTTTGATTTGATATGTGGTTAGAACTACTGGGGGAGTGGTGCCTTTTGCTACTTTGGTTATTCTGAATTGTTATTTTGCTGGTTTCCATGGAAACAATTTGAAAATTGTACATAATGGGGGTAGGGTCACTTTAAATTCGGATTAAATGTTAGCGGGGGACATCACAGTGCATCACATGCACATATTTCTAGTATTAGTTATGTTGTTATATTTGTCTTCACACTTCTTGTAGTGGTCATGCTCTTCAATTATCTCATTTTTATCTCGTTTATTCTATTTAAACGGAAATCTTCCACATCATTTATTGTTAATACAGGCCGCATTTTATTATATTAGGAACTAATCTTTAAAGGTCCTTAGATAGTCTTTTGAAATTGATTGAGATGTAGCCATTATCTTTTAAAAACCACGTTAGTTTACATAGGTATTTTATTGACTTTGATCCTACTCCCGTTAGGGCGTTCTATCGTAACCACGCCTTCTAAATTATGTGTTATATTATCATCGGGTGTTATAAACATATATAGAAGTTTACTCGGAGTAGTCCATTTAATATTTAGTCCGGGTAATATCGTTACAAAATCATCGGGTACATCCACTAAAAGTATCTCTATATAAATATATTCGCTGTAATCCTTTTGAGGAAACTCTTCGAATATTGACAAAAATACCGGTATATCAGTACCGACGGTGGGATTTTTAATTAAACCAAGCCCTTCATGATCAACAACGTGTACGCTTTTCTTTTTATAAGGCGAATAAGAAACCAATGCGGTTCCATTGTTTATGATTTTATTGAGGAAATGCCGTCTTCCAATAATTGTATTTCCGGGGTTTAACCGAATATTTAATTCCCATTTCGGTTCTACAATAAATACAAGTTTTCTCAGATTATTGGTGTAATGTTGTATTACCTTCTTTGGTTCAGTCAACGTCTTGAGAGCTGTAATATCAATATCGGTTAATTCCTCCAAAGTCTCAGGGGCATCCTTTAATTCCTTTTTATTATAATTACCATTTTTGAATAAAAAGCTGTATGTTTTATCCTCGACACCATCACCCTTAAAAATATCTACGGAACCCCCTCCTGTATCAATTTCTTTTCTTTTATGAACTCCAAAATTAGTTTATTGAAGTGCATACGTCTGACCAGATATCTGACCAGATATTCCGGCGCCATTACAATGGTAGATAACACACCAATTCCAGCCGCCCCCAAACTTGCACTGAGTGTGACCATAAATGTGTCTAATCCTTCAGTTATATGAGTTATGTTGTTATATTTGTCTTCACACTTCTTGTAGTGGTCATGCTCTTCAATTATCTCATTTTTAGCTCATCTGGCCTGTAAGGCCCGATGGGCTTATGGCATGGCATGGTGTCCGGCGTCCGTCCGTCCGTCCGTCCGTCCGTCCATCCGTCTGTCCATCCGTCCGTCCATCCGTCCGTAAACTTTGTGGAATTTCGACTTCTTCTCCAGAACCATAAGGCCTAGAAATCTAAATCTTTGTGTACAGACTCCTTGACTAGTGAGGATTAAAAATTGTAGCTTTGGTGGCCCTGTGACCCCTAATAAGGGCCACAGGGGCCACGCCCTTAAAACCTATTTTCATCTTCTTCTCCAGAACTATGAGGCCTAGAAACCTAAAACTTTGTGTACAGACTCCTTGACTAGTGAGGATTAAAAATTGTAGCTTTGGTGGCCCTGTGACCCCTAATAAGGGCCACAGGGGCCACTCCCTAAAAACTTATTTTGATCTTCGTCCCCAGAACCATGAGGCCTAGAAAGCTGAAACTTTGTGTACAATCTCATTGACTATTGAGGATTATAAATTGTAGCTTTAGTGGCCCTGTGACCTCTAATAAGGGCCACAGGGGCCATGCCCTAAAAACCTATTTTCATCTTCTCCAGAACCATGAGGCCTAGAAAGCTGAAACTTTGTGTACAGACTCCTTGACTAGTAAGGATTATAAATTGTAGCTTTGGTGGCCCTGTGACCCCTAATAAGGGCCACAGGGGCCACTCCCTAAAAACTTATTTTGATCTTCGTCCCCAGAACCATGAGGCCTAGAAAGCTGAAACTTTGTGTACAATCTCATTGACTATTGAGGATTATAAATTGTAGCTTTAGTGGCCCTGTGACCTCTAATAAGGGCCACAGGGGCCACGCCCTAAAAACCTATTTTCATCTTCTTCTCCAGAACCATGAGGCCTAGAAAGCTGAAACTTTGTGTACAGACTCCTTGACTGATGAGGATTATGAATTGTAGCTTTAGTGGTCCTGTGATCCCTAATATATATAAAGCATAATTGATTATGAAGCCTGATGAGCTACAGAGCCAATGGCTCTATTTTTATCTCGTTTATTCTATTTAAACGGAAATCTTCCACATCATTTATTGTTAATACAGACCGCATTTTATTATATTAGGAACTAATCTTTAAAAGGTCCTTAGATAGTCTTTTGAAATTGATTGAGATGTAGCCATTAATCTTTTAAAAACCACGTTAGTTTACATAGGTATTTTATTGACTTTGATCCTACTCCCGTTAGGGCGTTCTATCGTAACCACGCCTTCTAAATTATGTGTTATATTATCATCGGGTGTTATAAACATATATAGAAGTTTACTCGGAGTAGTCCATTTAATATTTAGTCCGGGTAATATTGTTACAAAATCATCAGGTACATCCACTAAAAGTATCTCTATATAAATATATTCGCTGTAATCCTTTTGAGGAAACTCTTCGAATATTGACAAAAATACCGGTATATCAGTACCGACGGTGGGATTTTTAATTAAACCAAGCCCTTCATGATCAACAACGTGTACGCTTTTCTTTTTATAAGGCGAATAAGAAACCAATGCGGTTCAATTGTTTATGATTTTATTGAGGAAATGCCGTCTTCCAATAATTGTATTTCCGGGGTTTAACCGAATATTTAATTCCCATTTCGGTTCTACAATAAATACAAGTTTTCTCAGATTATTGGTGTAATATTGTATTACCTTCTTTGGTTCAGTCAACGTCTTGAGAGCTGTAATATCAATATCGGTTTATTCCTCCAAAGTCTCAGGGGCATCCTTTAATTCCTTTTTATTATAATTACCATTTTTGAATAAAAAGCCGTATGTTTTATCCTCGACACCATCACCCTTAAAAATATCTACGGAACCCCCTCCTGTATCAATTTCTTTTCTTTTATGAACTCCAAAATTAGTTTATTGAAGTGCATACGTCTGACCAGATATTCCGGGGCTACCAAATTCTTCCACGTCCCCTAGGTCGGATATTGATATATTTAAATACTATCAATTGTTTGGCATGGTCCGCTTGATTCAGTCATCTTTTATTAATTATTATTTCTTCTTTTAATTCGATTATACAGATCATTAATAACTATTGACTCTAATAGCTAATCATGGATCAAAATCCTCATCAGCAGACGTTAACCCTACAAATTATAAATTATTATGTAAGTAAATTTTATCAAACTTAATCGAACCTCCAATTATTCTGTATTCTAAGTTATCGGCCATAAACAACTCAGTATAGCCATAGCCCGAATCAAAAAAGCTAACCCGCCATTTTTGGGACGGATGATCCATATCATATACTATATACACCCAACAAATTCCTCCTCCTGTCCATTTTATGTCCAGTCCGGGTAAAATAGAAATAAAATTATCCGGACTGTAATCTAATACTAATTCTAATAAAAAATGGGTACCCAATTTAGAGTCTCCAAATTCATCTACAAGAGATAGAGATGCTGTATCAAATTTTTTTTTTACGTGAGTACTCAATACAGTTTTTTGATAATTGTAATAATGTCTTCTGGCTACAATACTTCTCAAGGTCGATGGCTTATTCGATATCATCGCTAAGCCTTCATTCGTAATCTTCTTTAGAAAAAGTTGTTTTGTAACCAGTGTTGTATTCCTCGGGGTAACCCTAATATTTATAATCCACAGAGGTATTTCACAAATCTCATAAGTCGGGGGAAGGTCGTTGGGATCGAGCCACACAAAATAAAATGTATTTACCCCCATACCATATAATGTGCCACCACGCTGTTTTGGACTCTTAATTTTAACATCCCCTAAATTTCGAAGTTTGTCTGTATGTTTTTTATCAACCAGTTTATATTTTCCATCCTTATATTGAATAACGTATTTAGTGTTTTCTTTCCCCGTATCATTAAAAAGATTTGTGCTAGAAATTCCTTTATCAATTTCTTTTCGTTTGTAAACTCCAAGATCAGTTAACTGAAGGGCGTAAATTTTGCCCGATATTCCGGGACTATCAAAGTCTTCCAAATTCGCTCGAATCCGTCATCTTTATTATTAATTATCTATTCTTTTAAATTGGGTTATTCAATCCCAAGAAATGTAATGTTAAAGTCATATAACTCATATTTATTATTCGGTTTTCTGTGTCTAATATTGAGATTGTTAAGTTAGGTATTTGTCCGCCTTGAAGTCTTTTATACTGAAGATAAGTAAATGAAACGCATTTTCCACTGTTTAAAATTTCATTTCCCACCGGAATAATTCTCATTATGGACGAAGGTTTTTCTCCGAAAATATTATCGCTAGTGCTAATACAGTCTAAATGAACGCAAAGTTCTTTGTATGGTGTCAATTTAGGTAAAGAGTTTGCACTTTGAATGCCCGTAATATTTATCGAAGAATCAAACCCGAAAGTTTTAGATAATGAAGTTGATAAGGAAATTTCCTCAGTTCCAATATTTTCTATCGTTAGTTTTCCATTATCCATATTTATAGATACTTTAAAACCGTGCTCTTTAAAATAATCGTTTAGCATACAAACATTATAATATCCATCCGGAATAGTTATAGTTGTTTCTCCCTCCGTAAACTTATTATTAAACTTATCTTTTCTTATGTTATACCAATTAGGATAGTATAAAATTTCGCATAATCCTACTCACATCTCTCGATTAGTGTTATCTATAGCTCGTGTAAGTTCGAAGGTTTGTCCATTCTCAAAATTGGGAATAGTTAAATACATCTCTGGCTTCATTATATTATTTAAGGAATAAACCTTTAAATAATAAAAATGGCAGCCTACAAGTATAACGATAAAGCAAGTTATAAAGCTGGCGGCATGTACGATTCTTATAGTAAAGGTGGTTTAATAATTCACCGTAGTTATAAGTTTCTTTCCCATCATCCTCATTATAAAACTGAATTTACCAGGTCTACAAAAGATATAAACCTAATAAAACAATCTATATGGGTAGATGCTAAGAGTTCTAATTTCGAGATAAAATTTCCCGATATATTCGAAAATTATTATGTTATTATTTCTAACGAAGGCGAAATAGATAATTGGAAAAATAAACCCATGCAATTTTGGCAAAACCAACTTCATTTCGCCGTGTGGTGCGCTACTACAGGGTGTGGGGTATCTTATAAAGATCATCTCTCTTTGAA
Organism: Steromphala cineraria; assembly: GCA_916613615.1. Taxonomy (NCBI): domain Eukaryota; kingdom Metazoa; phylum Mollusca; class Gastropoda; order Trochida; family Trochidae; genus Steromphala; species Steromphala cineraria. The sequence goes on from OU744730.1 coordinate 56,689,851, forward strand.
AAGAGGGTTAACGAAGGCAATATTTTTATTTCACGTATATTATCAAATTAGACGTATTTTAAGGGTGTTGGAGGTTCCCTCAAGATAAAGCGTGGGAAGCCAATAATAATCCGTACAATGTCAGAGTTTACGAACGTATCTGTAATGAATTTAATGTCTCAACTACTACCGATTGGCGTACGCGGGGAAAGAAGATGGAATGGGATACATATTTGTACACAGCGAAGGTTTTGATAACGATCCTAATCATACCTCACAAATTTCTGATGTTTACTCACCTTCTAAATGTCCAAAACCTAAATTAAAATATAATATAAGGGATGCGTCACCATGAAGTACGGAGGATTAAGTAAGCATATTAAACGCGAATACGTGTATCCTGATAAACGTCAAGTCATAAAATTGCAACAAATTCACGAGCATTTGCAATCCTTTGTTTTGGATATATCGCGCGGGTTCACTCAACCAGGTGTTCAAAGATTGAACGATTCTATTAGAACATATGTCTGGGCTTTACTAGGCGCTCAAGCGCATAATAGAACTAGTATCGTGACCGATGGAACCAAATTCGATGCCGAGAAACAGTTTATTGCCAATGAAGACGACGCCATTGCTAAACCAGTAGATATCCCCAATTCTATAAAAAGATATCAAGATGTATTACAATATGCCAGTTCTAAGGTAGATTATGTTATCGGTTATGGTTTATATATGGCCCCCAGCGATATGAAACTTAAGGTAGGCCGAGCGAAAGGTTATAATAATAAAATAATGATCGCTAGTGCTGGTGGAATTTTAGGGACAAATGTTGAAATCAATAAGTATCCAATTATAGATCATCAGCTTGCTATTGCAAAGGAACGCTTTTATCAGCGTGCAAAGCCGAGTATTGATCAACAGCTTGCAAAGCCGAGTAACTCAAGCCTTCATCAAAGGCATGTTTATATTAAAACTCGGTGGGGTAGCAGTTGGGTTAGGCATTATTCGGCGATTCTAGTTTTCACGAATACGATTATTATACCTCCGATAGCTACCATTATTGCCCATATGTTTTGACTTAACCAAGTCGCTGTTTTAGACAAGAAGGTTAAAAGCCAAGATAAAATACTTCCTATTATTCCCGGTAAAGCCGCTTCAGCCTTCCCCGCTAATTTAGATAATGCTTTACCTATATATTGTAACCACTCCTTAATTTTGTTGGGGGTTTTATTATTATTATTAGGTGGCCCACTATTACTAGGGGGCCCTCCTGTTACGGAGAGAGTCAATGTTGAAATTATAAATCCTATCGCCGTTATAATAGAAGCTATTGTTATGCCCTGCTCTCGGAAAAATGTCTTGAAACGTTCGCCTAACGATTCATCTTCGTCTAAGAGTTGTCTGATAGTCTGATTTATACGTTGAATTTGTGAACGTAGGGCTCGTTTATTTACCGATGCAGCTTCTAACCTAGCTGACCTTTCGAGTTCCAAATCCCTTATTCTTCCTTCGACGAGTTCTGTTTGTCTTTGGCCTTCCGCTTGAGTTAATTTAGTTTTTTCGTGTTCGAGATGTCTATCCAGTTGTGTTAGTCTAGATAAGTTATTAATTAGTTCCCCTCTTTGAGTTTTCATAGCCCGATCGAGTCCCCTCAATTCTCTTATACTATGTTCTAATCCCTCAGTATTTAAAGGTGGATCATTTATAGTTTGTATGGCTTCGTCTATTGAATTAATAGCTTCATTAGTGGCTTGTATTGGTTGTTCGCTGAAGGAAGTTTCCGCTTCGTTCAACTGTACCCTCGAGCTCTGAAGTTCTCTCCGAGTCCTTCCCATAAGTTTTGGAGTTTTATAATCTAAAAACCCTAATTCTTCGCGAATAACCTTTACCCCCCGTTTCTGTTTTAGGGTGCAAAAAGCGAGAGGTTTGCCCATTTTTTTGTTAACTATATCTACGGTTGGGTGACTTTTAAGTCCAAGCTTTCCTTCTTTATCTATCAAAAACTTAGAATAATCTCTACCACCTTCAGGTGTACCCAATTCTTCATAAAAACTATCCGCAGCTTCTTTAATCATTCTCGTGCTCGGATCTTCTAGTTCATCTTCTATGTCTCCTAATTCATCTCGTATACTAGTCACATTAGGTGATTATCCCTGAGGTGGGATTGAACTGTCAGAAAGAATACTCGTATCGAGATTGTTCATTTCATAAGATTCATCATCACGCCCACCAACAGCTCCTTCTTCCTCAAAATGACTAGGGTTGTCCATTTTATTAGTATATATTTTTTCCTTTAAACATAAAAATATGTATTAATATAATGTCTAACTACGGTCAGAAACTCAATCCTTCTCGTAATTTTAGAGAGGCTTACGGTATAAAAGGAGAAAGGTCTAGCGTTCGGGTAAGTAACAATCCGAGTACTATTGATCAGAACGAACAACTATTAGTACGATTTCCTAATCTCGGAAGTCACGACGTCATAGTCCCGGGTACGGTCAAATTGGCTTTTGATTTAATCCTCACATCGGATGGCGATAAAGATGAGAACAGCAGCATTGTACAGAATATTATTCGTTCTATCGTGAAGAAAAAAACAGTTAAGATAAGTAGTAATGAAGTATTGTCTATAGATGATAGCGATATATATTACAATTACGTAGATCTTTGGAGAACTACACGAGAAAGAGGCAGTTTACATTACCAAGGTATTGACACGAGTATAATTCGAAATGTCACCAAGTTAAGATTGGGATCTGCCCTCGGTAATGCTTCCATTGTAGAAGACAAAGCCATAGCAGATAACCTAGGAAATCGTTTTTATATTCCTCTAGATTTTGAATTGATAGAGACTCACATGCCTTTCTATCAAGCTGCATTCGGAGATAGATAAGAATATGAGCTGACATTTAATGATTATAAGAATGTAATTATAGGAGCACCGAGTACGAAGTACGAAATTAAGAATATCGCTTTGGAATTCGATAAAGTCAAGGAGTCGATATTAGCCAGCGAAATCCATTCGATGTATAATAGTTCCATATCAATACACTACGATCGTATACTTCGACATCGTATGATACCTTTGAATAAAAGTGAAAACATACTCAAACATTTCCTCTAAGTTTACACTTATTTCAGAATTCTACGCATGCGCTATTCTTTGCTGCTTTGAGATATCGTTTAAATGACTCGAGGTAGTATTAAAATGGGCACCGTCAACCCTTACACTTTGTGTCCGGCACATAACTTTTAACTAACAGTCAAATTCATAGTGTAAATGAAGAAACATAAAATAATGTGTCAGGTGTAACAATTTTGAGAATATATACATAGAATATTAAGATTTTGGTGAAAAAGTTGTAATATTGTAGGAAAATTGTTACAAGTCCTGTCCAGCCTACAATTTTTCTTCACATTTTGATCAAATTGGATATTCAGATACAAAATCATACGAAAGTGTGTCATGATTAACAATTGTTAAAATTATTTGATAAAATTCTACGCTTTTGGACTCAATAATGAGGGCTGTTACAAAGCCTATCTTGCTTACAACTTCTATACATCGTGCCATTATTTGACCAAACATGGTATACATAATGATCTTGTGTGTCGTATTTAACAATATAAAAGACATTTTTATAAAGTTATAACTTTTGTGTGAAAAAACCCACAACAGTTTCCCTATCAGAAATGGTCATTTTTTATTAAATGTGGTATTGAGATACAAACTGACATAAACGTCTGTCATAATTAACAATTTTGAAATTATGTTTGTAAATGTTGATGTTTTTTAGCAAAAAGGAGGATTGCCTTTAGATCTGGCATTGAGCCCTGTCTGGTAAAAACTTCTAAAGTTAGTCTCTAAGATTGATCATATCTAGAAAAGCGATTCATATTGATGTGAATTTTGCATTTTTTGTTAGAAAGGGATGACACAGTTAGAAAACTGTCAGTTTACACAGTTAATTCAACAGTTAACAGTTAATATAATGGTGATATAATTTTTAGCTCATCTGGCCTGTAAGGCCCGATGGGCTTATGGCATGGCATGGTGTCCGGCGTCCGTCCGTCCATCCGTCCGTCCGTCCGTCCGTCCGTAAACTTTGTGGAATTTCGACTTCTTCTCCAGAACCATAAGGCCTAGAAAGCTGGAACTTTGTGTACAGACTCCTTGACTAGTAAGGATTAAAAATTGTAGCTTTGGTGGCCTTATGGCCCCTAATAAGGGCCACAGAGGCCACACCCTAAAAACCTATTTTCATCTTCTTCTCCAGAACCACAAGGCCTAGAAAGCTGAAACTTGGTGTACAGACTCCTTGACTAGTGGGGATTATAAATTGTAGCTTTGGTGGCCCTGTGACCCCTAATAAGGGCTACAGGGGCCAGGCCCTTAAAACCTATTTTCATCTTCTTCTCCAAAAGCATAACGCCTAGAAAGCTGAAACTTGGTGTACAGACTCCTTTAGTAGTGGGGATTATAAATTGTAGCTTTGGTGGCTCTGTGACCCCTAATAAGGGCCACAGGGGCCATGCCCTTAAAACCTATTTTCATCTATTCTCCAGGGTGCTTATTCTCGAAAGTATCCTAGCCCTAGGATGTCCTAACTTTGATCCTAAGGGTTAGGATAAAATTCTACCCTATTCTCAAAAACTTTCCCAGTGCTAAGATATCCTAACTTAGGACAAATACTAGGATAGGTACAAACCTGTCCCAGCTACATCCTAGTGGAAATCAACATTGCAAAAACATATTCTTTTGATCTTCAGAAAGTATGTGTTTAATTATTACCTCATTTTTAGCAATTATAGGCCTTTCTATACACAAAACTGCCCTCCTCTATCACTTTTAAGTGAAGTGTCAATGTCAAGGCCAATTTGTAAAGGGAGGTAACTCCTGTTTCAAGTCCAAGGTGCATTTTCACATTGCTTAGTTCAGGGTTATATTGAGTTCAAGTCTTCCTAATTATTAAATCCCAAAACATGTATTTTTATTTTTTACTATTTTCGGGAGCAGAATAACTTCTTTTTGTGATCAATGATCATTTTACATTGCAATGAAATATATAGAATTATAAAGAATTTTTAAAAAGTTATCAAAATTATATTATTTTAAGGGAATAATTGTATTTTGACTTCTAAAAGTATAGTATTATAAAAATATTCAAGAAATTATCATTTATAATGATACAAAAAAAATTAAATCAAAATTAATATCTAGGGGAATTCCCTTTTTATCAAACATTTTCCTATCTCCCTGACTGAAGAGTTCCGATCCTAGCTAGGATCGGTATCCCAAGTTAGGACAGGTTTAGGATCGTTTCGAGAATCCGTCTTATCCTAACCTAAGGATATCCTAACTTCTGTCCTAAACAGCTAGGATATATCTTAGCTAGGACACTTTCGAGAAGAGGCACCCAGAACCATAAGGCCTAGAAAACTGAAACTTTGTGTACAGACTCCTTGACTAGTAAGGATTAAAAAGTGTAGCTTTGTTAGCCCTGTGACCCCTAATAAGGGCCACAGGGGCCACGCCCTAAAAACCTATTTTCATCTTCTTCTCCAGAACCACAAGGCCTGGTAAACTGAAACTTGGTGAACATACTCCTTGACTAGTGGGGATTATAAATTGTAGCTTAGTTGGCCCTGTTACCCCTAATAAGGGCCACAGGGGCCACGCCCTAAAAACCTATTTTCATCTTCTTCTCCAGAACCACAAGGCCTAGAAAGTTGAAACTTGGTTTACAGACTCCTTTACAAGTGGGGATTATAAATTGTAGCTTTGTAGGCCCTGTGACCCGTAATAAGGGCCCCAGGGGCCACGCCCTTAAAACCTATTTTCATCTTCTTCTCCAAAAGCATAACGCCTAGAAAGTTGAAACTTGGTGTACAGACTCCTTTAGTAGTGGGGATTATAAGTTGTAGCTTTGTAGGCCCTGTGACCCGTAATAAGGGCCCCAGGGGCCACGCCCTAAAAACCTATTTTCATCTTCTTCTCCAAAAGCATAACGCCTAGAAAGTTGAAACTTGGTGTACAGACTCCTTTAGTAGTGGGGATTATAAATTGTAGCTTTGGTGGCCCTGTGACCCGTAATAAGGGCCCCAGGGGCCACGCCCTAAAAACCTATTTTCATCTTCTTCTCCAAAAGCATAACGCCTAGAAAGTTGAAACTTGGTGTACAGACTCCTTTAGTAGTGGGGATTATAAATTGTAGCTTTGGTGGCCCTGTGACCCCTAATAAGGACCACAGGGGCAGCGCCCTAAAAACATATTTTCATCTATTCTCCAGAACCATAAGGCCTAGAAAGCTGAAACTTGGTGTACATACTCCTTGACTAGTGAGGATTATAAATTTGGTGGCCCTTTGACCCTTATTAAGGGCCAGAGGGGCCACACCCTTACAACCTATTTTCACGTCCAGAAGCAATAGGCCCTGAAAACTGAAACCTTGTGAATATTCTTTGACTAGTGAGGATTATGATTTATAGCTTTTGTGGCCCCTAATAAGGGCCTCAGGGGCCACACACTCTAACCTTATTTCATCTTTTCTCAAGAAGCATCAGGCCTAGAAAGTTGAAACTTTGTGAGAAAACTCCTAAGTCAGATAAGGAGGAATCCAAATTGTACGTTTGGTGACCCTGTGGTCCAAAGTAAGGGAGGAACCACATTTGCCATACCCTAAAGCAAAATTGATATGAAGCCTGATGAGCTACAGAGCCACTGGCTCTATTTTTTTTATATTAAAACCGTTTTCATCATATCCTTGAAACATTGTATTGTGTTTGTGTGTGACACATGCATCTTCAAAAGGACAAAATTGAATCTTCTACATAACGACAGTGATGGAAAACGCTTAAATGTATATAAGATAAGTAAAATCTCTACATATTATGCCATTTGCGGGGGATATAGCTCGACAATGTTAGCTGCTTGTTTTTTTAGCCTGGAAGCTCCTCGGTTCCTTTCTATAATAATTACAAAATGGTTTTGTTACACTAATTTCTGCGATTCTGATTGGACGAGAGCGCTAAAAAACCTGCTGCCATTTCTTGATGAATGCAGAAAACCATACCATGTGCATTCATTCCTTGTGACGTCACAATCACCTGACGCAATAGTTCGGTTTTGACAGTTGCGAGTTACGTTCTGTTGCAAAGACTGATATAACATATCTTATCACTTCCCACCTGCGTTTGTAAAAAGTAAATACACATGTACATTCTTCTCCCTAATACAATCCATACATTCACCGGAAAGACTGCATTTTAATAACTACGAGTCCTCAAGCTTGTTCGCTCCGGGCGTCTCGCAAACGGCGGACATTTCGAACGTCGTGTGATATGCTAATTAGGGTTATTCCGAAAATGTGGATTCCGGTGAAGACGAATTGTGATTGCATGGTTGTCAATGGTTGCGAAAACGAAATTAAATCTTCGGCCGTTTGAGTTTATGGAGTTCTCACTTTTGATTCAACTTTGTATTGTTTCGTGTAACAAACCACAATTTTACGACATTGATGACAGATCTTTTGAAAATGATTAGGAAAAATTTTGTTAAAATGTTGATTTTGTAATTATAAGGATTGTTTTACATGTTTTGCGCCTCTATCGATGTATAACAGCAACAAATTGTATAAAATCGCGTAGCGTCGCTACGCGATTTTATACAATTTGTTGCTGTTATACATCGATAGAGCCACAAAACGTCATGTAAAGCAATCCTTAAATAATATCTTGTAGGGCTGTGCAATATTATGGCAATACCATTCTATTGTAATACAGATTGTACAATATAATTATTGCAATATTATTTTCTTTGAGCAATATATAGCAATATTTGTGAACCAACTCAAATCAAGCCAAATTCATGCAAATATCTTGTTAAAGGCACAATTAAATACTAAAGGTGAAATAAAATGCTTATGTGTGCCAAATATGTAACAATATGTATTGGATTGTTCAAAAATAGATAGTAAACATTTTGATAGTTACATGTACATGCCATTAACTTTCAAATCTTCTCTTTTTCACTATTAGTCTCCTTCTTCAAACATTTAGAATGCTTTTTACCAAATTATAATATCTAAACTGCATAAAAAGTATAAAAAGTTGATTAACGAGTTTTTTCAATATATTGCAATATTTTTGCAATACATGATCTGTATATTGCAATATATCGCAATACGAAATTTGGTGCAATATCCAGCCCTAGTCTCTTGTATCTTAACATGTTGACTGTTTTCGTTTTGCACAGTGTGTGTCTTATCTTATCTCTTAGTTTTATTGATCAGACATACAAACAGACATATTTAATTTTACAACTGCGCATGATAGCCATCAGTTAGACATATGCGCAACATGAAATTAATTAACACGTACGTATGTATGAAATATTGTAAATGTCTTATATCTATTTTTACAAATGTCTCTTTTCAAGGGGCATAAGTACTTTTTTTGATAATTTTATATTTAAAATTTTCACTGATTATTTTACGTTAATGCTTAATGTATTAATTTAGTAGTGTCAAAAATCTTATTACACAGGCCATTTATCCATAGTCAGAGGACAAAGTTTGAAGATTCACATAAGATCAATTGGCGGCCATTTTGTGTGAACACTTTTAATTCATTTTGTGCAAGGAAAAGGCGTCGTTAAACTTTACGTTATATATTTGAATTATTACTAATCCATTTAGTTTAAATACATTGTTTTTCAATTGGAACCATTCATTTTCATTTTCCTGACATCACCTTATATTCCCCCTAAAAACGTGCTACTGTCCCTTTAAACAACAATATGCATATAAAAATAAGCAAAAGATAACCATTTCCTAGAATTTTACATGCAACAATTTTCTTATAAGATACAAAACAATGATTTGCAATTGTATGTTGTGATTGAATCAACCATTTTATAATAAACAAAACTGCAATTATAATGGAACTGTGACTGAGGTAAAGATTTCCTTGTATAACATACGCTAAATGCAACCAAATATCATTTTTTCTTATCTTTCTTTCTTGAGTTTTAATCAATTCAAACGTGTTTTCTTTATACACAACTTTATTTAAAGATTTTCTTTGTTTTTCAATTTAGGTGGGGTTCTAGCTCTAGTTTAAAAACAAAGGTTCAAAAACTGTTGTCGCAAAAATATGTTTTTTTTCAATCTAGGTGTGATTCTAGCATTCTCGATGTAGAACAAAAACAAATGTTAAAAAAATGTTGCTAGAAAAATTTGTGGGTGTCCCTTGAAGTTATCACAACCATTTCTTTTCAATGTCGGTGTGGTTCTAGCCTTCTCGATTGAGAACAAAAACAAATGTTAAAAAACTGTTGCTAGGAAACGAGGTTTACATTGAAATTATCACAACTTTAGAACAGTGGCAGACAGACAATCATTCTATCGAAAACATGATTTCGAATGCTTATGATATTATTTTACGTTCAGACCATCAATATCAAATTCCCTGTTTTGATAAATTACGTGTTATTATCATCACCATTATATTGATGATGATGACTGTGAAATTGACTAAATACAAGGCAATCTGTGTTTGGTTGGTGTATAATAAACAGAAGTAAACCTTTTGGGCAAAATCTCGATGATGATGGTGACGGTGATGATGACGAAGATAGTGATGATGACGAAGATGATGGTGACGGTGATGATGACGAAGATAGTGATGATGACGAAGATGGTGATGATGACTAAGATAGTGTTGATGATGATGATGATGATGTGAACAGATCAGTCACAATCTTTTAAAGCAACCATTACTTTTAACCTTAGGAAAATGAGTTTGCTGAACAGAAAAAGTCGAAAATCTAATTGATAAATAACAACATAGCATTATAGCTCTAATTGTCTTATTGTTTATGAACAATTTTACTTTTAGAGAATGATAAATTGCTAAAGAGTATATATTTTGAAATGTTCATGTTCTATGTTTTTTTAAAAGAAATTTTTGGTAACGGGGATACATGTTGTTTTTTTATTCAAAAGGGAGTATAAAATATGCCTTTAACCTTGATATGAAACTTCACGGCACTAAATCTGACAAAATATCACTGCTATTTGGTGAAAAAGTTCTGACTTTTACCTGTATTTATTAACAAATATCACAATCTTTGTACGACACATCACTCAAAAGTTTATCTTTATATGAATTTTCAACAACAAAAAAGTTTCAATCCCTGCTTTAAATAAATGAATGAAATGCATCTTTAAATATAATCAACGATATTTGTGAAATTTTTTCGAACTATAACCATCACCCATATGCATTTCACAAAGTTCAAAGTGTTTCAACCGGAAAAAAATCACAATAACCAAAGTACATAAATGTACATTAGGACTAACCACATACCAAGTTTCGTAAATTATACTAAAAGGATTTTGAAATAGAAAGCGCAAAAGGACCATACCAACGAACTAAGTACTATGTTCAATTTATTTCCGAGGACCGGAAATAATTAAAAACTGAGAAAACCCAAAGGAGAAAAGGCGCTACTACACCACATTCCAAATTTTGTAACATAATACTCAGTTGATTTTGAAATAGAGGTCAGAAAAAGAAACCACCCATCTATGTAGATTCAGATTCATTTATATCGTATAAATGGCCACGGGGCCAACAGTACAACATGTATAGAATACAAGATGGATAATTTTAACTGAGCCACAGAAACAAGTTCAATTGTTTCCATGGAACCGGAATACAAATATCAGAATAACCAAGTAGCAAGAGCCATAGCATCATCACTAGGTCGTACCACTTATCAAGTTTCGTGAAAAAAATATTGAAGTGTTTTGAGATATGGCCCGGAAACAAAAGCATTCCTGGGCCACGAAACCATGGACGGATAATAAAATAGTTTATCCTACCTCACGTAAGAATCTCGATCTCTAATTGGTCCACGTGACCCTGGATAAATACTGATACAACCCTCATGAGCGGGTTGATATATTATTTATACCCCGCCACAAATAGCACAATGAGCATCTTGTACAATTTATGTTACCTCGAACACATCAAGGTTACTTTTGATCACCAATATGTAGCTGTGAACAAAGTTTAGTCAAAGCGATAACGCAGTTTTTCTTAGTTTTTATTTCAAATGTTATAAGCGTTTTTTTAACTGTCGGTAAGATAAATTCGTTCAAATTATATTATCCTCTCGCTTGGTATTATGCAACTCGTCGTTGGAGATATATCAACCTCTAGCTTGGCGTTATGCGACGAGCCGAAGGCGAGTTGCATAACGCCAAGCGAGAGGCTGATATATCTCCTAATCCCCCGCCTCTGAATGGTAAAACATATATTGTCTCCCGCAAAGCTTTGCGGGGAATATAACAATGGTACTCCCGCCTATAACGTCTATAACTATGACTCATATTCTCATACAGATAAGGTGTGAGTTATATTCATGTATATTCCACGGGTATTTTTGTTGTTGTTAAACATGTTTTTGAATAAACATAACGGTACTCTAACCCTTATTGAATATTTTTGAACGGAGACGGAAATGTCTTATTTTTATATTAATAATATAAGTTATTTTGTTGTGTTTTACTTAATTCACGTTTTTGGAATAAAAAAAATGGAACTCCAGATTTTACTGTCAATTACTTTAACGTATATTATCTTAACAGAAAAGAGAAATATCTTTTATTTTATATTGTATTTTGTTGGTGTTTTGCTTAAATCACGTTTTTGAATAAAACTAACAGTACCCCAACCTACATGTATATTGTCTATTACTTTAACGTATATTCTCAAACAAACAACAAGGAAAATCATGGAGATTTGATTGCATCAATAAAACATTTTGAATTATTATGTATTTGTTTTGTTAATCACTTGAGAATATTTAAGGGGAAGTAGCACGTTTTAGGGGGAAAATTGTGATGTCAGGAAAATGAAAATAAATGGTTCCAATTGTAAGAAAATGAATTAATACTAAATGAAGTAGTAATAAATCAAATATATAATGTACAGTTCAGCCTTGCGATTTCTTTACTTCCACAAAATGAATTTAAGGTTTTCAGACAAAAATGACCACCAATAGACTTTATGTGAATCTTAACAATTTGCCATGACAATGGATTATTGGTTGGTGTAATGAAATTTTTGACACTTTCAAAATAATACATTAAGCATTTACTTTCAATCATCAGTGAAAACTTGAATATTCAAAAACGTGCTTCTGCCCCTTTAAGTGACCGATAACGTAGAAAACATGGATGACCAGATCATTGCAGAGTGTGGTTAAAACGGAAATCATTTATGTAGGTGTATGTTCCAAGAAAGATGATCCATTTTCACCTTTGTCAAATACTTAAGATTGTATGCTAATTCCACCTTGACATTTCAAAATACTAGAATTTCATTGGTTTATTTCTATGGTCGAACCTACGATCGAACACGATTTTCATGACGGGCGATTCACCGCGGTTTGATACACAAACTTCATGACACGAGTCGACACGTGTACAGTCACTGTACGCTTCGGGAGTTGCTTCGTCTGAATACTAACTAAAAGTCTTTTATCATAATACTACCCGGACTTTTATATACGGACCGATGTTATGCGGTAGAAAAGAAATGACTTTTAAAACTCTAAAAAACTCTAACGCGTTCGGCTCTGAATGTCATCAATAGGTACCGAATTTTCGAAAATTAAAAAACAAAGTAGGTTTATCTCCCAAGTATTTTGTTAGTTTTTCATATTTTATAGAATCTTTATGTTTTCATTGTGTCCTTGAATAACAACATACATCTTTATAGGAAAATCAAAAACATACAATCCCTCGGTGCTATCTTTCTTCAGCCAAATTTAACGTTTGGCGTAAAAATGACGTAAAATCCAAAATCCCTTTTGTCAGATTTTATACAAAATGCACGTTAAACTTAACAGTTTAAAACGGCAAACACAAGACCTAAGTTTAACAGTAGAAAACACTTGTATAATGCTTCAGAGAAACAAAGCTTTCAAATGGCCAAACATTGAACATTCGACACCTCCACTGTTTAAACATTTGGCTCCACACGATAAATCATAAGACTATTGCAATGGCACAGAAACAAAGGTCCAGGCAGGCCCCAGTCAATCGCATAATGGAAATGGACAACTGCTTGCTATCACCAAAGGTATTATCATATAAAACATATATTCTTGAAATCCCACTACAAACCAACCACAAAAAATAGAGCCATGGGCTCTGTAGCTCATCAGACTTTTGATGGAAAAAGGTTTTGACCCCTGTGACCCCATTTAGGGTCATTAGGTCACAAAATCTACAAGTTTGAATCCCCATTGGCCAAGAAGTCTACACACAACTTTTTAGCTCTCTAGACAATTTGGAACTGGAGGAGAAGATGAAAATAGGTTTTGAAGGTTGTGACCCCTGTGACCCCATTTGGGGTCATGGGGTCACCAAACCTAAAATTTAGAATTCCCATTGGCCCAGGAGTCTACACACAACTTTTCAGCTCTCTAGACCTTTTGAAACTGGAGAAGAAGGAGTAAAATATGTTTTTAAGGCTTTGACCCCTTTGACCCCAATTGGGGTCAAGGGGTAACCAAACCTAAAATTTAGAAGCCTCATTGGCCAAGGAGTCTGTACACAACTTTTTAGCTCTCTCAAACTTTTGGAACTGGAGAAGATGGAGTAAAATAGGTTTTTAAGGTTTTGACCCCTGTGACCCCAATTGGGGTCATGAGGTCATGAAATCTACAATTTAGAATTCCCATTGGCCAAGGAGTCTACACACAACTTTTTGGCTCTCTAGACCGTTTGGAACTGGAGAAAAAGAGGAAAATAGGTTTTTAAGGTTTTGACCCCTGTGACCCAAATTGGGGTCATGAGGTCATGAAATCTACAATTTAGAATCCTCATTGGCCAAGGAGTCTACACATAACTTTTCAGCTCTCTAGACCTTTTGGAACTGGAGAAGAAGGAGTAAAATATGTTTTTAAGGCTTTGACCCCTTTGACCCCAATTGGGGTCAAGGAGTAACCAAACCTAAAATTTAGAATCCTCATTGGCCAAGGAATCTGTACACAACTTTTTAGCTCTCTCAAACTTTTGGAACTGGAGAAGATGGAGTAAAATAGGTTTTTAAGGTTTTGGCCCCTGTGACCCCAATTGGCGTCAAGGGGTAACCAAACCTAACATTTAGAATCCTCATTGGCCAAAGAGTCTACATACAACTTTTTAGCTCTCTTGACCTTTTGGATCTGGAGAAGAAGATGAAAATAGGTTTTTAAGGTTTTTAACCCCTGTGACCCCAATTGGGGTCATGAGGTCATGAAATCTACAATTTAGAATTCCCATTGGCCAAGGAGTCTACACACAACTTTTTGGCTCTCTAGACCGTTTGGAACTGGAGAAAAAGATGAAAATAGGTTTTTAAGGTTTTGACCCCTGTGACCCAAATTGGGGTCATGAGGTCATGAAATCTACAATTTAGAATCCTCATTGGCCAAGGAGTCTACACACAACTTTTCAGCTCTCTAGACCTTTGGGAACTGGAGAAGAAGATGAAAATAGGTTTTTAAGGTTTGGACCCCTGTGACCCCAATTGGGGTCATGAGGTCATGAAATCTACAATTTAGAATCCCCATTGGCCAAGGAGTCTCCACATCAAATTTGAGCTCTCTAGAGTCATTGGTTCTGGAAAAGAAGTCGAAAATGTGAAAAGTTTACGGATGACGGACGGACGGACGGACGGACGGACGCCGGACGCCATGCCATGCCATAAGCCCATCGGGTCTTTCAGACCTGATGAGCTAAAAAGAAAAACAAAACATCATTAGCGTCTTCATTTGATCATCAGACCTCTTAATGCCAAGAATCGTGTCACTACATAGTTCGCGGCTAAATAAGACAAATACAGAATAAATTGGTTATAAAATCAATTTCATATTTGAAGATAAGTTGTGTTTGTTAAGGAAGGGCAATGTGAAACTGTGTTTTGGAAAAATATACTTTCTCAAGCAACCCATTTTGATATCATTTTAGATTTGAGAGTGAATTTCGCCGTAAAACCATTTCATGGAATACTGGTACTTCAAACACCCATTGCATGCACACATACAAACGGGGAAAAAAACAGGATTTCTAAAATTTTATTTTTTAACACAAAAATGGTATATAAAAAGTTATATAAACATGAATTAAAATATTGTGGTATGACTGACAGACCAACTTGATGTAGATCAAGTCCAGTTTACAGCAAAAGTTCTAGAAGCACTATTCTGCAATTTAAAAGGTGAGACTAAAACAATAAAACCAATCTGTTAACGCCGATCAAGTGTTCGTCTTTGCAAACTGTGTTAAAAATTCGTTTGGCATTCACATTTGTCACAAGAGTATGGGCTGCCAGATATTACATTTATGAAAACATCTTATCATAAGTCATCCAATATATAGATGTATAGGGATTGTTAGCAGCGAAGAACAGTTTTGGAGGCTTGCTGGTTGAACTTGACTTAACCTTTCTCCTAAACAGTTGAGCGAGCCTTTGGCAAAGACTTTTCATATAGACGTATCTCTTACTTATTGAAGAAATTTCTCTTGACGTTTCAAGAAAACTTCGAGAGTCTTCACATGATACTTCAATGTACGTCACACCCATGTGTGCTTTGGTTTTCCTGTTCATGTCCTCCTCGCACTCAACCCGTTTCTCTGGAGGAACATCTGAACTGTCCCCGAGAAGGATCACTCGATGTTTCTGAAGAGGAAGAAGCAGTTCCAACAGCATAGCAGCTTCCATGAATGATTGTGAGTCTCTCGACGGCTTGAACATGACCACAAATATGTCACCTTTCTTTGCAAGGGCACTTCCGTTTCCAGTAATGAAACCATCTTCATGTGGGCTCGTGATCAAGAGCACATCATCTTTACGTTCAGCAGAATATTCCTTGATGAGCACTTCATGGCAAACTAAACCATCTTCCAAAGGTTTCTCTATTTTGAAGATAAGAGAGGTCTTGTCAACTTCCTTTGCACCGATGAAAACAATGGTCAACTCGTCTTTGGACTCAGTATATTCCATCATCAAAAGCTGGGTTCTTTTAACCAAGCGGAGTAAGACAATGAATGTGATCTTCAAGTTGAGTATGGCAATTTAAATACCTTTCTGGACTATTCCATTCCCTCCGCCGATGGACCCGCCTTTTTGTGTTAAAAACGGACGTCACGAGATGAACCTGTTATAAACATACACGTGATGCGTCGGAGTCTATAACCAGCTGGAGTATAGCCTTGTGCATGAATCATCACCAGTCACACCCCAGAACGACAGATCAAGTCATGAAATGTTGATCGAGCGTCTGTTCTAATACGCCGAGTGTGGGAAAGAATGCCTGGTTGGAGAAACTGATAAAGATGTCTTTTGTCGTGTGATGTCCATTCCTCCCTAAGCCTCTGTTTTAATAAGCCTAAATTAGTGAGTTTCGGCAGTTTTCCCTGACGGAAAAACGTTTGCACCACAATCTATTTGAATTTGTTTTGCAAATGAAAATGCTCCTCGCATGGTCATATCAGTTTTTGCCATGATTCAGTAAAAAGATGATTTTAGAACGGCGTCGCTGATTGCACAACTAAGTTTGATTGCCTCCAATCAGGCGTCTCCAATTTGAAACCACAAATTCGGCGAATTAGAACAGAGGCTAAATCAATATGACTTTATCTGCCTCTGTAGGGAGAGAATGCAGTACTTAGAGAAGTATGCAAGAGGTATGTAATCTGTTTTGAACTTGCTCCCGATAGGATATTCAAGACTGATCTTCTTGTAGTAGCAATCAATTTTTATCTTGAGTTACACTCAAAGAGTAGTGACTCTCTTATTAGTTATGACCGGCAACAACACAGTTTTTAAGGTTGAGTTAATGTTTAGAATTATGTAATGCGTTGGTCAATCGATATGATATAAGAAGGTTACTTTTTAACTCATATTTGTCTGTTCACACTTTACATGACACAATCTACCATCCCTTGTATAAAGGTGCACCCTTAAAGGGGCAGTTGCACGTTTTTTGACAAATTTACATTTTAAATATTTCACTTATAATTGTAAGTAAACGCTAAATGTATCATATTGACAGTGTCAACAATCTCATTACACAAGCCAATAATCCATAGTCAGAGGACAAAGAATGAGGCTTCACATAAAATCCATTGGCGGCCATTTTTGTGTGAACACCTTTAATTCATTTTTGTTAGAGAAATGAATCGCATGGCTGAACTTTACGTTATATATTTGAATTATTACTGCTTCATTTAGTTTGAATACATTGTCTTTCAATTGGAACCATTTATTTTCATTTTCCTGACATCACCTTATATTCCCCCTAAAAACGTGCTACTGCCCCTTTAAGCTGATGAACGTCAACAATAATAGATCTTTATTTAAAAAATCAGAGATTGTAATATTAAGAGGAACTATGAAAATAAGTAGATCTTATAATGTATGCTTTTATTGAAATAATTGCTCAAAAACATTTCAACATTTTGTTCCTTTGTTGATCTTTTATTGCAACTTTTTTTGTAGCATATATTTTGTACCATGGCAATTTATTGCTTTCAAATATCGACAGAGGCAAAAGACATGTTAAAGGTGCCAAAACGCGAATCTAAGTATGACTGAGGTTTCATTAATAAGTACTTAGGAGGCCATAGGACAACTAGTCATGTTTATATATTTCAAATAATTATGTCTTCTGTCCCATCATGCTTAATTCTGAAAAACCAATATATTTTGTAAATGTTATTTTAATGGAATTAACATAAAACATTTCCATTTGCTGAAAATTGTTACAAAAATAGAGTTATAAATGGTGGTATTCATATAATTTCATTTTATAACGTTCACAAAGTCCCACCGTCAATTTGTCACACACCTCCGGAAACATCAGCAAAATAGATTGGTAAATCAGTCAAAACTGTGTCACAAACCTTCGCAGACAACAGCGAAATACATTGGTATATCCGTCAAAACTATGCCCTTTTTACATGTGCACTTTACTCCTAGGAGTATGTTTGCTCCTAGGAGTATTTTTGCTTCTAGGAGTATTTTTGCTCCTAGGAGTAAAAGTATATTTACTTTACATTCCATTGCAATTTAAGGACCCTTAAGTATATCATGATTTGCTTACAGTAGAATTATATTTTTTCTTAGAAATCTCAATGTGTAAAATGCATATTATGAGGCAGAGAAGAAATTAACCAAATTGAACCATAGATTTTGTTTGGTCAATCAACTACTAGTGTAAAAGGGGTAAAAGCAGGTTTTCAGTTTTAAAAGAATGACACTTAACACAAAAACACCAAATTTCCTTCATTAGGAAACATGCTCTCGACAAGTTAAAAATATTACTTTTGAATGTAAGTAATTATTGATGAAAGAATAACATTACTGTTTAGAAACTATATACATTCAAGTAAATAACATCAACCTAATCATTCAACTATGCTAATACTATAGAAAATGACATGGATACTTACAGGAGTAAAAATAAATATAATTTTACTTGGGGTGGAGTGTTTAACTCCTAGGAGTAAAGATACTCCTGTAAGTACATAAGTTTCGGACTGTATACATGGCACGTTTACTCCCTGTAAGTATATTTACTCCTATGAATTTTTATTTACCTAGTAAGCGAAACGCACTAGTGTCCCTCGTTAACTTGAATGATGAGTATTTTACTTACTTCCTTTTCTTCGGTAATGTGACTTCTAGGAACTGTGAGAAAACGATCAGTTAAGCAGTTTGTTTGACCTAACCGATTTTAGTTAACCAGACTCAAATAGGGATGACTACTTACATGTAAGGAATTTGCCGGGACCAAAGAAAACCTGTTACCTATCCAATTTTTTTACTTAGGTCTTTACTTAGGCGGTTTCCACTGTAGTGTAAACTTTTTCATATCACAATCTGACGTTAAGTATCAAACCTCCTTGATTGGCAGTGCGTATTTTGTGTTATCTTTTTTATCAAGCTTGTAAGATACAGTTCTCACTTGTATAGGATAGTTAAAAGAGAGATTAGACTTACATGTACGATTGACAGTTAAAATGCCCTTATATATAGTTTATTCGTGTTATGGTTATTTAAAAGGAACTACATGTAGGACATCATTCAAAAAATAAGTACTCCCAGTTCATGTATTCCTAAGCTTCTGACACTTCATAAAATAAAATGTTTTTCATGCGCACACTGTTAAGTTACCAAAGCTGTGAAAAACTATGAACGCCATTTTGGGTCAAAGTTTTGATTATGCTTTAGGATAGTATGAAGTCCGACAGCACTGAACAAAATCTACATTCTAATTTATTCTGGATCTGCAATTGAGGTTGTAAAATCAATAGAATAGATACAAGGTTTTATGTGTAGGATAAAACATGCCCGGCGGGCATCATTGAAAAGTATGTCCTATTCCCGCGGGTAATGTCCATGGGCCGGAGGACCATGTGCCTTTCCCGAGGAATGAGGGCATACTTTTCAATAATGCCAACTGAACATTGAACACTGAACATTTGCAGATGGGTAAATAACATTTAAGTTATTTTTAAAAAATGATTAGTTGACATTTTGACAAACAAAAAATCATCAATCATATCGTTGGAAAATGAAAAGATAACTGCCCGGGGCAGAGGCCATTATTTAGATAAATGTCCAGGGCAGAGGGGCAGAGGGTGATATCAATATAAAACCCGGAGCAGAGGGATGTAATTTAGATAACTACCTTTGGAAGCGATATTGTACCAGACCTGAGGGAAATTACGAAAAATAGTGCCCGGGAAGAACAATAGAGTGACGTAACTGAAGGTTTATTAAACACGATGTCATACAAACTTTCAGAAAATGTTTCACATAAAACATATGGCTGTCATAGCTAAGAGGCCCTCCAAAACAGGCAAAAGTGTAATGTATATCTGAGAGGTATATAAACTAAGTGACCAAAGAAAGATTATGTTTGAAACATATTTTTTTGCGTGTAAAACGTTGATTAAGGGTGCATAAAATTTGGTCACAAAGTTATTGTCCGAGTAAAGTACGGGAGAAATCACATCGATGAAACGAACCCTTATTAATGGTGCCATGAGTCACGTGAGAATGGTAAGACACGTTTTTTTGTTTTCAAGCAGTACTTCGTGATGCACGTACTGAAATAGAGTATATGCACATAATAAGTTGTCGGAAACATAGCTGATGAAAGTACAAAAAGGAACTAGAAAGTGTTTTTACCCGTGTAAACAAATGTCTCCCCCTTCCTCAAATGCTCCAAACCTCTAAACAATACTATCATAAAGCACCATTAATGTTCTCTGTATAATTAAACTTGAATAAATACTAAATATACTCAACTCCACAATTGCAGCAAACACAATATTTAAAATTCTAAATGATTTGATGCTGAAACCCTTGAAAAAGACTAAGTCCAAATTGTTGCCATGGAAATAAAAGAAATATTTAATTTAAAAAAAACTATAACCTCCAAAAGGCACATCTACATGATATGGAGAGACAGTATACCAAGTTTGGTGATGATCGGTCACATAGTTTTAGAGATATGCTCCGGAAAAGAAATGGGAACGCCGACGCCGAAGCCAACCCCGACGGGAACTCAGCTTAAACCAATATGTCTCGCCAGAGCGAGCTGTTGGTATGCGAGAGATATGGGCAGCACAGATCCAGGTTTCAAAGAGGTTCGGGTGCACGGCATCAGCGGTGGCCGGACTCTTCCAACGATTCAAGCAAACAGGCAGGACAAAGGACAGGTCCAGAACCGGTAGACCTTATGTACAAACACCACAGGAAGATCAACGTATACGAAACATTCACATCCGCGACCGATTGTCTACTGCGGCAATCTAAATAAATTTAGCTCAACAGGTTTTATATTTGGCCAACTGTTGATCTAAGATTGGCCCGTAAGGCGGGTCATCTCGCTGACCTCTGAAATCAGCCGCTCGGCCAATCAGAAAAAATGCCCTAGCTCGCTGGAAGTTAAAATAACTCAGCAGCACATCTTTTGAAATGGATGATGTTCGGAGCTCTGTCAATCGCGATCGGAGCTTAGCAGAGCGACCATTTCTATGCATAATCCGATTGCTTGGATCTATTAATAGATTGTGTTTTTTCATTTTAAAATAATTTAGCGTATTTGCTAGTTGTCAATGACAAATGATGAATGCACATCGCACAGATACTAACGTGGCGAATAATAATCACAAAGTAAGAGCATGATAAATGTCATTATACCACGACTCTATTGTTTGGACCCGTGGTATAACTAACCAAAATGTAAGTTATACTACACCAGAGAATCAGCCGGAACTACTTTCATTTAACCCTTCTCATGACAGACTAAAAACAGAAAGGATAACGATCTATGTAACTGCAACGGTTTGACAATTTCAAATAACTACAATCAACCATGGGACAAATTTTATTAGAGCTTTTTAGATTTTTCATATTTTGTTAATTGTATGGTTCTGTTGGCAGCCTTGTCATCGTTTGAGGTAGTCGTTACAGCCGGAGGGCGTCAGAAATACTGCTGACCAATTCTTCGTTTTGGCGGAGAGTTGAGACCAACATGTCTCTCTTCTCTTCACACAAACGATTCACCAATATGAATCTTTTCCGTGTTAGGGAAATTTTCATTTCTCCTGGACAGGCGTCATGTTTGTCGTTCCATAGAAGACCCGCAAAGAGTTGAATCTGAGTTCAACTTAATCATGTAGAGAATAGAGATGGATAATATTTTCAGAAGCCTAAATACACAATGAACTGAACATTTTCTTCATTGTTTGATTTTGTAATTCCCGTCATCCTTTTGATGACTAATATGCTATATTTTAATTATCAACTGTGACTTCTTCCATAGTTCGACAAAAACAATGCTTAACCCACAGCCCTATCAATAACATTGTATTTTTGGGGAGGAAATTCTTTATTTTGATTTTTTGAGAGATTGTTCCATAATTCGGATACCAATAATTACTGCAAATTTGATTTAATGATCAGTGACAGAAACCTCATTATCTAGCCTATCTAGCCATGACAGACCATTTAGACAACTGTACTGTTAAACAGACAGTCCGTGATAATTATGGTAATTCATTCAAAACATCTCGCATGTTCATTTGAATGCCAAAATAAGGTAAAAGAATAGATGTTTATTTTCATCTTGAAAACGTTATTGAACATCAAATTAATGCATTCTTTGAATATCAAGAATCTATGACTAGTCAATATAGACTGTTCTTACAATAGTAGACAACTTCCTCATAGGTAATAACTTAAACATCTTAGTAAATGAATTCCTGCTTACTCCGTGAGGTGTATCTGACACGAAAATATATGCAATGAAGAGACAAAGTTGCAAACTAATTGTAGTTCCTTCAAAAGACAATTTAATGCTCTAGTCAATATAACTGTGATAAAGAACACAACACGACATGTGTGCCTTATATGCGACATACAAACGCATTCTTTACATAAACAGACTGTAAAGAAAGTTAAGGAAATGAATTACAGCGGCGATTAAGTATGGAAATCTTAAAAGTATGTAAATACAATCCACGTTGATTAGATATTAAAGAGACAGGAAAATTCAATGAATATAGGTCAATTTTGTATAACTAAATATGTATATCTTATTTACTTCAAGATTGCACTCTTGTCAGTAGAAACACTTCCAAATTCTAAATTTGTATGTTAAATTTATCGAGAGGAAAGTAATCACCTGTCATTTTCGGCGCATGATCCATGTTTATAGAGAAATGTTGCCTTCGTCCTCACCTTCCATTGTAGAAAGTGACAACGTCGTTTTCCGAAAGCCCATGTCGTTTTCATGATGGAGTGCACGTGCAAAGCATGACCCACGCGCTGTTGTTGTTACCGTAGTTTTCTACTCACGTGCTGCTCAATAGACAGTTTTTAAAGACACGAAAGATAAGTTAACTATAGACCATATATTAGAGAATATTTGGTAGCTTCTAAAAGCGTGATGAGGCACATTGTTCGGTTAAGAGAACATAGTTCAATGCATTTTTACAATTTGCGTATAGTATTTTAAAAGATATGTTTTGTTTATATATGTCGTTGTGTTGGTCGTGGTATAAGTAAGGTATACGACTCGTATTGGTCGTCTAGTACACGACATGGTTGGTTAACCAACCATGTCGTGGACTAGACGACCAATACTCGTCATATAACTATTACATATTTACTAATAACTAATTTCTTTCATTTCCATCCAAATAATTTAAAAATAGTGATTTTTTTGTCAATCATAAAACTAAAACTAATTTATACAACCAAAATAAAATCAACCTAATGATATTTTTCTTATCGGTACCAAAAACAAGATTTATTTTTCACAATGCACACTGTTTTTGAGAACAAGCCATTAGTTATTATATGTTTCTTCCGTTCACTTCTTGAATGAGAAACTTGGAACTGTTTGGGACGTCGAATTTGATTGATCAAATCGCGAATTCCTTATTAATTATTTGCATACGAAAGGTTTCCTGGACGACCTCTCACACTGGTAAATCTTAGATCAACAGTATTACAAAATAAACAATCTGTTGGTCTAAATTTATTTAGATTGCTACTGCGGCTTCAATGACCAAGCGGCTTCGGGACATCGAATCACTCAACGTACAGTACCATTAAGACTTCTTCCTACAGGTATCAGACCTTACAGTCCCTTCAGAGGAATGTATACGTAATTGATTGCCAAACATCGACTTGAGAGATTACAATTGGTGTCACAATGAGTAGGTACAGAATATAGGTTCTGGCTCATGAGGATTTTTTAACATGTTTTTAATATATACAAATACAATAAAATACACCTATTTAGTCACACGTATATTTTAATGTATTTTATACATTAAAAAATACGGTAACTAATATAAATAATATAAATAAAGGCTAAACGTATCTTATCAGGGGCCAAAATATATTTTTTCCCTAATTTTTACATTAAAAATTAAACACATTCCACCATGAGGGGCGAACCCACAACACTCACATGCGAGAGTTTAATCAATAACAGAATAGTTTACTATAGTTACGCGGTAACAGCTGTTATCGTGTTATTGATTGAGAACTTAAAACTAGGTCCCTCCATATGTCTATATACCGTTAAGAGCTTGATATAACACACAATAGCTACATCTAACTACCAACAATTTTGATACATAATATAAACAATTTTATAGACTCAACAAAAATATTTAGGAAATATTTTTGAGCTAGAAACATTGATTATATCAATAAAATATCACTGACTGGTTTCCCGGTTCAGTTGCGATAACGTAGTGATATTGCACAACCAATCAATAAAATAGTACAGAATACGTTATATTTCACGCATTTTAATCAGTTTTACACAGTTTTATATCAAAATTAAGGTTGTATTTACTTTGTATAGTATATATTATCAGTTTAAAACCAAAAATTTCGATTTCTACAATATGAAATATAAATATATGAAATTTTCATCAACCTTTGTCAGATCCTTCATAGCTCATGCCACATGAGCAAGGTGACAGACCGTCTAGCTAGCGGCCTGTTATGTGGTGGTTCGATCCTCGCAACACCTCAGTGTGTGCTCTCTAATTTCGATGAATTTCGGTGAGAGGCACGGAGAGGGGTGGAGTGATGAAAGAAGATAAGGATCTGGCCCCCCCTCTAATGCGTTCCCCAAGAAAAACGGTTAGAGGGTGGGTAAAATCCTCCCGTGGAGAAAGAGAAGAGAAGAAAGAGAGAAAGGTCACAACCAAGGGAGGTCTGGCAAAGCATGCCAGGAGCAGGGGTTTTGCAAAAAAATTCTATAATTTTTCAATTTTATTCATATTCAACTTTGAATATGAATTATTTATGAATTATTTTATATAAAAGTTTTAGTCTTTCTTGAACATTTCTATAATATTTTCTCTGTTGATATATAATTATAAAACTTGGTCCTTAAATTCTGTATGATATATATCTTGACAATATCCTTCGTGAAGATTTATTCTTAAGTTTACACCAGTTGGTCCAATACAAATTGACTAAATTTTTATAACGGCTCCAATTACAAGAGCCGGATCATCTAAATCTACAATAAGATCATTAGTCCAGCAGATATGTGGGAAAATTGTGGTTTTTGTGATACAAGCATGAAACTTGGTATACTGATAGAGTATTCTTTTATGAAGATTTTGAGATATAGGGACATTTTAGTTTATTCCTAGAACAAAAATGGCGACCATTAAAAAATGGCGGCTTTTTCGTTGTAAGATAACATTATCTCGGCCATAGTACTTGTAGAAGCACACAAAGGATTTTTGTGTTTATGATCATAATTTAAGTCAAAAGACTCAAAAAACATTATTTGGTCTTTATTTTTCTTTAAATATCAAGATTTTTGAAATTTCTAATTATCTCTCAACAAGTTTACACAAATCAAAGAAGACAGGAGTTATCTGTCCCTGTGCTGGCTTTGGTCATGTGACAAAGCCTCAGAGAACGAACAACAGAGCCAACCTACTCGCAGGAGGGAAGGCAAGGGTGGGAATGAAGGATTGGTGAGTTGTCAACGGAAAATATAGATAATGACGTTTACTAAAAACGTACTATTATTAAACTTACTATAACAATCTCCCACTCACTGTAGTCCAGATTACAACAGCAGTAAAGTGCTGCGAGACCCAAGCAGGAAGGTAACCACCTCAACAGTCAAACTAATGGTAAGGGGGTCAGGGCCCCCATTAAAAGAGTATAACAAGCCCTGAACCAGGCAGAAAGACAACCAACACAACGGAAAAAGCGATGAGAAGTTTTTTTTAAAAAACAACAACATGTGAATGCGATCCTACGGTGAACTGCAATCCCTCTGGGGTATCAAGACCTGTTCAAAGTGTGTTGCTAAGCGAATACCTGAGCCACCATCCTTGCAATGTCCTTCTTCCATAGAAACGTCTCGAGGGCAGTGGTTTGCAAAGACCATGTATGAGTTCCAAAAACACCCGACGGGATATCCGCCACAGCAATATTGATGTGAAACGCTATGGTGGCAGATACTGCACAGATCTCATAAAAGTTTGAACGAGCTGGTCGCCGTGACCCCACGGCTTTGTAATCATCGAGGATAGCAGACCGCAGATAGACACTTAAGGCACTGTCTGTCTTCTTTGTACTCCACTGCAAATGGGGAAGGCCTCATACTCCCCTGCCAGAAGGAATGCATGCGTTCCGAATAGATATGGAGACCTGGAACAGGACAGAGAAACTCCACTCTTCGTCCGTGGGGAATGTCGAACATGCAAGGGCGTGAATGTGAAACACCCTGCCTAAATCATCACACCCCTGGATGTTACACACGAAGTCTGATGAGTGTTCGTTTGTTGCTCTTCCCTCATGCCTCACTTCAAAGCGAAGCAAATCAGCCTATAAAGAATGCAGCTCCGAAATCCTGGCAGCTGGAAGCAATCGCCACCAATAACCTGTCTTAACTTTCAAGCGTAGGATGATCATCTCTAAAATGGGCTTGCAGACATCCCAGCGTAATTGCTCAGGGACAATCTCCAGATCCCACTGACTCTGAGACCAGACACCTACCCCAAGCTGCGCTTACCATCACCTTTAATGGGTGGAGCGGGACACCCCTGAAGACGTCCGCCTCCTCCCTGAGGTCATGGCGAAGCGTTAACACATGTCTGGACATCTTTTCCTTGACATGCACGTTTAGGAAGACATGAAATGGTCTCAACTGCAGCCGGCCCCTCATATTAAGGTCCTGCAATTAGGTGAGCAGCCCGATGATCTGTTGGACCTTGTGGAGCATAAAGTCTATTCGCTCCATGCGTTAGCTGGGGACTGAGCAGTGTCCACATTAGGTCCGCGGAAGGTGAGCGAAGTGGCTGGCTTAAGTTCTGACTTGGAAAGATTGATCAGCAACCCAAATCTCCTGAACTGAGCGACCAGCGATGGGTATCGAACCCGTCGTCCACGAATGGGGTGAACTGGACATTGTGAGCGAGAAGAAAGTTCACTATTGTTGAGTAACCCAGGTGAAAAGCCACGGAGCGAATGATATTCCAAATGGGAGCACATTCAACTGAGAATGGCACTCAGCCAGAAAGAAACTAAGGTATTTGCTATGGTCTCGGAAATGGGAATGTACAAGTATGCGTTCTCCAATTCTGGGGCTCCAGCAACCGCATGACTGATGAAAACAAACAAGTGACAAAGATATGGCGTCAGTACAAGGAAGGAAGAATCTCCATCTGTTCAAATGTGACGTTGAGCCTGTCTGCCTGCCGCGATGCTCTGTTGAGTCGCAGGTGAGAGATGGTCAGAGACGAAACTGGTATCTGGAACTCCTGCTTCAGAAAGTGACTCATAAAAGGGTCCAGGCCCAGCTGATGCCAATACACCAAGAACCCCGATACGAAAGGCCACGCCTCCTGTCTTGAAGGGGTAGGCTGACCTCCCGCTCTTCTCTTCTTGGGAGTGAATGAACCCAATCTCTGCTCAGCCTGTTGGTCAAGTCCTGCTGTTGAACTGCTCGTGTACCTTGCAGAGGGCTTCTTGAATGGCTCAGATAAAAAGCGTACCTACCGAACCTGAGGCGTACCTCTTGTACCTACCAATCTACACCAGGAGATCGGGCCATCCCAAACGAGCGCATGGTAGAGAGCTGGAGCCCCTGTTATATCTCCGCCTATTCAGAAACTTATTTTGCTTGGAATAAATGGGACAGGAAATAGCTTCTTCAGTTTCTTCTTGAAATACAACACTCTTCTTCCAATCAGTAGAGTAGACGCGTAGCATTCAAAAGCTTGAATTGTTTATTAGCCATTGTCGGTCACGCAATATGCAGCATCACTAATGCAGTCTTTGATGGAAAATATTTTGAAACTGATATTTAGGATAGTTTTTGAAAAAATGTTTTATCAACAAGCAAAAACAGAAGTCCTGTTGAGTCAGATATCTAATCGACGGGTCGAATTCTTTAATGGCAATTGGAAAATCTTTTTTTTACAAATATGTACCACTGCAGATGCTCTTTTTGATCTCAGTATGAAATAATTGCCTAACATATCAGTCAAAGTAAAGCTAGCTTCAATGATACTCGCTTCACTATTGAGTCTAGCAAGATATAGTAGCAGGTCTCGTCAGCCAAACTTTCGTCGACCTATGACCCTCCAACGTTATATGGGCGAATGCATACTATTGCGGCTTGGTATGACGATCCCTGATTTGTCAATTCAAAAGATCGGCTGACGCGACCTTCTACCACGTCTTGCTAGACTCAAAAAACGGAGTGAAACGAGTATTATTGGGGCTAGGTTTACGTAGACTGATAGCATATGCACAATAAATAATTACATAATACCTAAATTGTGTTTTACACCAAACATACGTGATAAGGATTTGAAATGGTTGGTATAATTCATTAACTAATTTGATTAATTAATTTGTAGCCGCCATTTAAATCTTTGATGGAATCTGGAATGTCCCTATATCCAAATTTCACTCTAAGGGTACCCCCTAACTGTGTACCAAATTTCATGCTTGTATCATAAACGGCACAATTATATCAAAATTCTTCACATATCTGCTGGACTACATCATACGTACTCCTCACGATGAAAAGTTTTGAGTGACGCCCTATCCTCGCAAATAATAAATTATCTTCGGATTTAAAGCTTTTACATAAATTATGCAAGGTGTCTTGGGATATATTTTTATTAATCGCTGTATTTCCTCTGTGTAGTTTTCTTTCAAATACTTTTTACATCGGTCAAAAATATTCGACAGAGTATTATTCAATTCTTCTGATAAGTTTAATGGAACACTATAACCACCCATAATTTGTCTGTTAATAAACTTATTTATATCTTTGACGGGAAACAGCAAACTACTGCCCCCATTAGTCGTAATATCTATTATATTATAAATTACTTTATCATATTTAACAATTCTCGGTTTACTAATTACCATATTTGTAACATCATAAGTAGTATCTGATAATATATTATTCATTTTTCTTTTTTATATATATATTTTATTCTTAACAAGAAAAAAATGGGGAACAGAAAGGTAATTTGTTTGTTATTTTGGTGGTAAAACAGTATCGGATGGCACGATTAATAATTCTTCTTTAACAAAGCCTCTTCCCGGGCCATCTCGTAAATAATATAGTGTCGGTTCACCTTTTTTAGAAATATATCGGCTAATTTTATATATTTTAAGAGACCATACGGGATCAGTTGCTCTAAATCTTTGACCACCCTCGAGTTCACCCGGTTGATATGAGGTCTGAAGAAGGCATTCTCTCCCAACAGATGCAGATCAAGTCATGTTGATTTAGCCCCTGTTCTATTACGCTGAGTTTGTGGGATAGAATGGGAGATGCCTGATTAGAGGCATCAAAGGTAGTTGTGCAATCAGTGACGCTGTTCTTAAATCATCAGTTTAGCTACTTTAAGATGGACTGAAATGCCATGGCAACTTTAGAGATTCATGCAAAAAAAGGATAGCCATTTGACATTGACTCAACTTTAAATATCTGAAGTCGACCTACTAACGGCTTAATTACGTCTTTTTAAAAACACCGACTAATTAGGCTGGCGAGCAGAATAAAACACGCTGAAGCGTGACTGCCTTGTGGCTGCCTTGTGACGGTTAGAAGGTACGGGATTCCCTCAATGTATGCCAATGTTATGTAAAACAACACAAGCTTTGGGTAAAAGCCCAAAGTTTAACCGTCGATTAAACATCCTCCAAATATCTCAAACTTTCAACAAATCAGTAGTTAGGTTAGTCATCTTGCAATTTCTATTTATGAATATGTAAGACAATAAATGAAACGATGATGTGCGCATAATCCTACACTGTAACAGCATACAGCTTGTCTCGCCTCATAATACTGAACGTGAAAACCCGGATGTATTTTTGCCATAAACAATGCTCACGTGAACTGTTACATCTGCGTGCACAGTTGTTTGTTGTTATTGGTAAACATACTTAAGCAGGACAGCAGAAAGGATTTATGATATAATACTAAAATTTTTACATTTAAACCAATCTTTAGCTCATCAGGCCTGAAAGGTTAGATGGACTTATAGCATGGCCCGTCGTCAGGCTTCTGTCCGGTGTCCGTAAACTTTTGACACTTTCGACTTCTCCTCTTAAACCATATACACTAGAGAGCTGATATTTTGTGTGCAGGTACCTTTGCATGTGGGGATTCTGATTTGTAACTTTGGTGACCCTGTGACCCCAATTAAGGGCCACAGGGGACACACCCTTAAAACTTATTTTCATATTCTTCTCCAGAAGCAGAAGCCCCAGAGAGCTGAAATTTTATGTACAGGCACCTTGGCATATGGGGATTCTAATTTGTAACGTTTGTGATTTTTTCTCTGCATGCCAAACTGTTCATTCAGTGAAAATGCGAGCTCGAAACAAAAAATCTGTGTAGTGATCAGAACATGCGAGTTTGACATTTCTTTCTTTGACCTAACACAGCGCGTCTTATTTGGCGTGGAAAGATCAATGTGATGGAAATTTGTCTATGGAGACTAATCTGACTTCATCAGGAGATATTCTAGGACAGTTGACAGTAACACAATGACATGACATACTGTTAATCGCTTGGAAAACGCAGAATTACGGATTTCACTTATCATTTTCCACATAAGCAGACAAACGCTTCCCCTTCTGCCACAGCATTTCCATATCCCCTTCCCGTGGCCTCTCAGCCCCGTTTTTGTTTGTCCTATTAAAAATGTCTTGCTGTTATACATCGATAGACTGGCACAAAACATTTAAACAATCCTTTCATATTTTGCAATGCGAAGTGGGTGCAATAATCAGCCCTATAATCTATAACTTTGATGGCCCTGTTGTCCGTAATAAGGGCAACAGGGGCCATGCTCTCATGGCCTATTTTCATCTTCTTCTCCAGTAGCATCAGGCCTAGAAATCTTGTGTTCATACTCCTTAACTAGTGAGGATTATTAGCAGCCCCGTCTAAGGACGGGGCTGCTATCAGGTTTTGTGCAGTTTCCGTCGCCGCCGCCGCCGCCGCCGCGTCCGCCGCGCACATACTAATGGCTATAACTTTTTTCTACTAAGCTTTCCAGAACTTGTATTCATAACTTACTGCTTATACCTCGGGGAAACGATTTTGACATGTTCACTTTCAAGGTCAAAGGTCAAGGTCACGAGCTATAAAATCACTCAAAAATTCCTTGTAAACGCGATAACTTGAAAAGTTTTGGTGCTATGAAGCTCTTACTTGGTATGTATTATCCTTGGAAGAGTAAAAAATTTTGAAAAGGTTTTCGCTACAATCTGTTCAAGGTCAAGGTCACAGCAAGGTCACAACTTTAGCATGGTTTTGCGAAAATGCTTTATTTTAACTATGAACACTTTTAATCAATAGATGATTGTTATACTCAATGAAAAGTGTTCATAGATTGTGTAACCTTGAAGGTCAAAGGTCAAGGTCATGAGATTTGTGTTATTTAAATGCGCAACTAATTTGGATATAACTTTATCCCATTAAGCTATTCAGAACTCATAAACATGTATAAGTGTTTACACCTCTGGGGACTTAGAATGACATGTTCACTTTCAAGGTCAAAGGTCAAGGTCACGAAATATAAAATCACTAAAAAATTCCTTCTAAACGCGATAACTTGAAAAGTTTTTGTGCTATGAAGCTCTTACTTGGTATATATCATCCTTGGAAGAGTAAAAAAATTTGAAAAGGTTTTCGCTACAATCTGTCAAAGGTCAAGGTCACAGCAAGGTCACGACTTTAGCATGGTTTTGCGGAAATGCTTTATTTTAACTATGAACACTTTTAATCAATAGAAGATTATTATACTCAAATAAAGAGTGTTCATTGATCGTGTAACCTTGAAGGTCAAAGGTCAAGGTCATGACATTTGTGTTATTACAATGTGCAACTAATTTGGATATAACTTAATCCCGTTAAGCTTTTCAGAACTCATAAACATGTGTAATTGTTTACACCTCTGGGAACTGAAAATGTCATGTTCACTTTCAAGGTCAAAGGTCAAGGTCATGAGCTATAAAATCACAAAAAAATTCCTTGTAAACGCGATAACTTGAAAAGTTTTTGTGATATGAAGTTTAAATTTGTATATATTATCTCTTGAAAATTACACAATTTTGGAAAGGTTTTGGGTACGAACTGTCAAAGGTCAAGGTCACAGCAAGGTCAACAAATATTGAGAAAATGGATTATTTTAACTTTAAACACTTTAATTCGATACATTAATGTTATTTTCAATGAAATGTGTTCATTGATTGCGTGACCTTGAGTGTCAAACGTCAAGGTCACAAGAAAATGCCCAATATGCTGAGGCTTGTAGAAGGCGGAACAGGGTAAGGCGAAACCCCAAGTTTCGGGGCTGCTCTGTTTTTGCGGTGTCCCGCAAACACTAATCTAGTTATTTATAGCTTTGGTGGTCCTGTGGACCCTAATAAGGACTCATTTGTTAGAGTGCACTATTGTGTTATTGAAATATCAAGCGAGAAAGTCTATATTTTGTCGATTGTTGTTTTTGCCTTTGTTTGATATTAGTGTATAAGTTCTTGCTAATGAATTTTATTGAGGTAAGTTAAAAATCATGGCAAAATCCTTTCCACTGAATATGATTGACAAAAACTTGCTATCAAAGGTCCTAAGACCAGCAATTTCAGTATGATAATGTGATAACAATAACAATAACAACGGGAAAGGTTACAATTACTTCAAAGGATAAATTTAAAAAAAGCTAAAGAAAATATATGTACGAATATCAATAAATAAGTGCATATTATATGTGAGGGTTTCATTGATGTTCATCACATGCAAACTTCTTAACACTAATGCTGTTATAAACTACAATCAAGGAACAATGTTGGCTGATTTTGAGGAAGAATAAATTCATATTATTATATGTGTGATCTCAAATGACACTTATATTATTCTCTATGTGACATGTTGGAAGGCATGTTGACTGTTTTATCTGATTTGTTTCATTGATTACAAGGTTCATATTTCTGTTTTAGACCCCCTGGAAGTAAAAGAAGACACGAGAGAGAGAGAGTGAGGATAGTGATGACGAAGCCATTACTCAGTCAGCCCAAATAAAAAAAAGAGGATTTACAACACTTGGACACTTAAAGAAAGCAAGCAAAAGACCTCCACTGAGGCATCTTCACAACGTCACGGGCGAAACGAAAAAGTTTCTAAACTTTCCCATTCCTCCCTTGACATCATTGACTGTGACATTCTGTGCTAGCATTTTAACCCACTGCACAGAAGTAGAATAGTCCAATCAGAAGACAGCATGTTAAATGAACCGATTTGAAAAAATACTTTTGTATCCATGTTACAAGGGAGAGAAGCACTTAATTTTACCCCCGCTATGACGTAGTCGGGGGTATATAGCGCTCCGCGTGTCCGTCCGTGCGTCCGTCCGTGTGTGCGTCCGTCCGAAATTGTTTCCGGAGCAGTACTCTAAAACTATACCACTTACAAACTTCAAATTTGGTATGGCAGTAGCCTATATGATGCTGTTGTGCCTTTTAGGGGTTTCATCTCAATGGTTCAGATAATTTGAGAAATTTTGACCAAAAACCGTCCGATTGCTGGACTTTGTCTCGTTTCCGGAGCATAATTAAAAAACTATACCACTTGGAAAATTCAAATTTGGTATGACAGTAGCCTATATGATGCTGTTGAGCCTTTTAGGGGTTTTATCTCAATGGTTCAAATAATTTTTGAAATTTTGACCAAAAACCGTCCGATTTCTTGACTTTGTCTCGTTTCCGGAGCATAATTAAAAACTATACCACTTGGAAAATTCAAATTTGGTATGGTCGTAGCCTATGGCCTCTCAGCCCCGTTTTTGTTTGTCCTATTAAAAATGTCTTGCTGTTATACATCGATAGACTGGCACAAAACATTTAAACAATCCTTTCATATTTTGCAATGCGAAGTGGGTGCAATAATCAGCCCTATAATCTATAACTTTGATGGCCCTGTTGTCCGTAATAAGGGCAACAGGGGCCATGCTCTCATGGCCTATTTTCATCTTCTTCTCCAGTAGCATCAGGCCTAGAAATCTTGTGTTCATACTCCTTAACTAGTGAGGATTATTAGCAGCCCCGTCTAAGGACGGGGCTGCTATCAGGTTTTGTGCAGTTTCCGTCGCCGCCGTCGCCGCCGCCGCCGCCGCCGCGTCCGCCGCGCACATACTAATGGCTATAACTTTTTTCTACTAAGCTTTCCAGAACTTGTATTCATAACTTACTGCTTATACCTCGGGGGAACGATTTTGACATGTTCACTTTCAAGGTCAAGGTCACGAGCTATAAAATCACTCAAAAATTCCTTGTAAACGCGATAACTTGAAAAGTTTTGGTGCTATGAAGCTCTTACTTGGTATGTATTATCCTTGGAAGAGTAAAAAATTTTGAAAAGGTTTTCGCTACAATCTGTTCAAGGTCAAGGTCACAGCAAGGTCACAACTTTAGCATGGTTTTGCGAAAATGCTTTATTTTAACTATGAACACTTTTAATCAATAGATGATTGTTATACTCAATGAAAAGTGTTCATAGATTGTGTAACCTTGAAGGTCAAAGGTCAAGGTCATGAGATTTGTGTTATTTAAATGCGCAACTAATTTGGATATAACTTTATCCCATTAAGCTATTCAGAACTCATAAACATGTATAAGTGTTTACACCTCTGGGGACTTAGAATGACATGTTCACTTTCAAGGTCAAAGGTCAAGGTCACGAAATATAAAATCACTAAAAAATTCCTTCTAAACGCGATAACTTGAAAAGTTTTTGTGCTATGAAGCTCTTACTTGGTATATATCATCCTTGGAAGAGTAAAAAAATTTGAAAAGGTTTTCGCTACAATCTGTCAAAGGTCAAGGTCACAGCAAGGTCACGACTTTAGCATGGTTTTGCGGAAATGCTTTATTTTAACTATGAACACTTTTAATCAATAGAAGATTATTATACTCAAATAAAGAGTGTTCATTGATCGTGTAACCTTGAAGGTCAAAGGTCAAGGTCATGACATTTGTGTTATTACAATGTGCAACTAATTTGGATATAACTTAATCCCGTTAAGCTTTTCAGAACTCATAAACATGTGTAATTGTTTACACCTCTGGGAACTGAAAATGTCATGTTCACTTTCAAGGTCAAAGGTCAAGGTCATGAGCTATAAAATCACAAAAAAATTCCTTGTAAACGCGATAACTTGAAAAGTTTTTGTGCTATGAAGTTTAAATTTGTATATATTATCTCTTGAAAATTACACAATTTTGGAAAGGTTTTGGGTACGAACTGTCAAAGGTCAAGGTCACAGCAAGGTCAACAAATATTGAGAAAATGGATTATTTTAACTTTAAACACTTTAATTCGATACATTAATGTTATTTTCAATGAAATGTGTTCATTGATTGCGTGACCTTGAGTGTCAAACGTCAAGGTCACAAGAAAATGCCCAATATGCTGAGGCTTGTAGAAGGCGGAACAGGGTAAGGCGAAACCCCAAGTTTCGGGGCTGCTCTGTTTTTGCGGTGTCCCGCAAACACTAATCTAGTTATTTATAGCTTTGGTGGTCCTGTGGACCCTAATAAGGACTCATTTGTTAGAGTGCACTATTGTGTAATTGAAATATCAAGCGAGAAAGTCTATATTTTGTCGATTGTTGTTTTTGCCTTTGTTTGATATTAGTGTATAAGTTCTTGCTAATGAATTTTATTGAGGTAAGTTAAAAATCATGGCAAAATCCTTTCCACTGAATATGATTGACAAAAACTTGCTATCAAAGGTCCTAAGACCAGCAATTTCAGTATGATAATGTGATAACAATAACAATAACAACGGGAAAGGTTACAATTACTTCAAAGGATAAATTTAAAAAAAGCTAAAGAAAATATATGTACGAATATCAATAAATAAGTGCATATTATATGTGAGGGTTTCATTGATGTTCATCACATGCAAACTTCTTAACACTAATGCTGTTATAAACTACAATCAAGGAACAATGTTGGCTGATTTTGAGGAAGAATAAATTCATATTATTATATGTGTGATCTCAAATGACACTTATATTATTCTCTATGTGACATGTTGGAAGGCATGTTGACTGTTTTATCTGATTTGTTTCATTGATTACAAGGTTCATATTTCTGTTTTAGACCCCCTGGAAGTAAAAGAAGACACGAGAGAGAGAGAGTGAGGATAGTGATGACGAAGCCATTACTCAGTCAGCCCCAATAAAAAAAAGAGGATTTACAACACTTGGACACTTAAAGAAAGCAAGCAAAAGACCTCCACTGAGGCATCTTCACAACGTCACGGGCGAAACGAAAAAGTTTCTAAACTTTCCCATTCCTCCCTTGACATCATTGACTGTGACATTCTGTGCTAGCATTTTAACCCACTGCACAGAAGTAGAATAGTCCAATCAGAAGACAGCATGTTAAATGAACCGATTTGAAAAAATACTTTTGTATCCATGTTACAAGGGAGAGAAGCACTTAATTTTACCCCCGCTATGACGTAGTCGGGGGTATATAGCGCTCCGCGTGTCCGTCCGTGCGTCCGTCCGTGTGTGCGTCCGTCCGAAATTGTTTCCGGAGCAGTACTCTAAAACTATACCACTTACAAACTTCAAATTTGGTATGGCAGTAGCCTATATGAAGCTGTTGTGCCTTTTAGGGGTTTCATCTCAATGGTTCAGATAATTTGAGAAATTTTGACCAAAAACCGTCCGATTGCTGGACTTTGTCTCGTTTCCGGAGCATAATTAAAAAACTATACCACTTGGAAAATTCAAATTTGGTATGACAGTAGCCTATATGATGCTGTTGAGCCTTTTAGGGGTTTTATCTCAATGGTTCAAATAATTTTTGAAATTTTGACCAAAAACCGTCCGATTTCTTGACTTTGTCTCGTTTCCGGAGCATAATTAAAAACTATACCACTTGGAAAATTCAAATTTGGTATGGTCGTAGCCTATGGCCTCTCAGCCCCGTTTTTGTTTGTCCTATTAAAAATGTCTTGCTGTTATACATCGATAGACTGGCACAAAACATTTAAACAATCCTTTCATATTTTGCAATGCGAAGTGGGTGCAATAATCAGCCCTATAATCTATAACTTTGATGGCCCTGTTGTCCGTAATAAGGGCAACAGGGGCCATGCTCTCATGGCCTATTTTCATCTTCTTCTCCAGTAGCATCAGGCCTAGAAATCTTGTGTTCATACTCCTTAACTAGTGAGGATTATTAGCAGCCCCGTCTAAGGACGGGGCTGCTATCAGGTTTTGTGCAGTTTCCGTCGCCGCCGCCGCCGCCGCCGCCGCCGCGTCCGCCGCGCACATACTAATGGCTATAACTTTTTTCTACTAAGCTTTCCAGAACTTGTATTCATAACTTACTGCTTATACCTCGGGGGAACGATTTTGACATGTTCACTTTCAAGGTCAAAGGTCAAGGTCACGAGCTATAAAATCACTCAAAAATTCCTTGTAAACGCGATAACTTGAAAAGTTTTGGTGCTATGAAGCTCTTACTTGGTATGTATTATCCTTGGAAGAGTAAAAAATTTTGAAAAGGTTTTCGCTACAATCTGTTCAAGGTCAAGGTCACAGCAAGGTCACAACTTTAGCATGGTTTTGCGAAAATGCTTTATTTTAACTATGAACACTTTTAATCAATAGATGATTGTTATACTCAATGAAAAGTGTTCATAGATTGTGTAACCTTGAAGGTCAAAGGTCAAGGTCATGAGATTTGTGTTATTTAAATGCGCAACTAATTTGGATATAACTTTATCCCATTAAGCTATTCAGAACTCATAAACATGTATAAGTGTTTACACCTCTGGGGACTTAGAATGACATGTTCACTTTCAAGGTCAAAGGTCAAGGTCACGAAATATAAAATCACTAAAAAATTCCTTCTAAACGCGAAAACTTGAAAAGTTTTTGTGCTATGAAGCTCTTACTTGGTATATATCATCCTTGGAAGAGTAAAAAAAATTGAAAAGGTTTTCGCTACAATCTGTCAAAGGTCAAGGTCACAGCAAGGTCACGACTTTAGCATGGTTTTGCGGAAATGCTTTATTTTAACTATGAACACTTTTAATCAATAGAAGATTATTATACTCAAATAAAGAGTGTTCATTGATCGTGTAACCTTGAAGGTCAAAGGTCAAGGTCATGACATTTGTGTTATTACAATGTGCAACTAATTTGGATATAACTTAATCCCGTTAAGCTTTTCAGAACTCATAAACATGTGTAATTGTTTACACCTCTGGGAACTGAAAATGTCATGTTCACTTTCAAGGTCACAGCAAGGTCAACAAATATTGAGAAAATGGATTATTTTAACTTTAAACACTTTAATTCGAAACATTAATGTTATTTTCAATGAAATGTGTTCATTGATTGCGTGACCTTGAGTGTCAAACGTCAAGGTCACAAGAAAATGCCCAATATGCTGAGGCTTGTAGAAGGCGGAACAGGGTAAGGCGAAACCCCAAGTTTCGGGGCTGCTCTGTTTTTGCGGTGTCCCGCAAACACTAATCTAGTTATTTATAGCTTTGGTGGTCCTGTGGACCCTAATAAGGACTCATTTGTTAGAGTGCACTATTGTGTTATTGAAATATCAAGCGAGAAAGTCTATATTTTGTCGATTGTTGTTTTTGCCTTTGTTTGATATTAGTGTATAAGTTCTTGCTAATGAATTTTATTGAGGTAAGTTAAAAATCATGGCAAAATCCTTTCCACTGAATATGATTGACAAAAACTTGCTATCAAAGGTCCTAAGACCAGCAATTTCAGTATGATAATGTGATAACAATAACAATAACAACGGGAAAGGTTACAATTACTTCAAAGGATAAATTTAAAAAAAGCTAAAGAAAATATATGTACGAATATCAATAAATAAGTGCATATTATATGTGAGGGTTTCATTGATGTTCATCACATGCAAACTTCTTAACACTAATGCTGTTATAAACTACAATCAAGGAACAATGTTGGCTGATTTTGAGGAAGAATAAATTCATATTATTATATGTGTGATCTCAAATGACACTTATATTATTCTCTATGTGACATGTTGGAAGGCATGTTGACTGTTTTATCTGATTTGTTTCATTGATTACAAGGTTCATATTTCTGTTTTAGACCCCCTGGAAGTAAAAGAAGACACGAGAGAGAGAGAGTGAGGATAGTGATGACGAAGCCATTACTCAGTCAGCCCCAATAAAAAAAAGAGGATTTACAACACTTGGACACTTAAAGAAAGCAAGCAAAAGACCTCCACTGAGGCATCTTCACAACGTCACGGGCGAAACGAAAAAGTTTCTAAACTTTCCCATTCCTCCCTTGACATCATTGACTGTGACATTCTGTGCTAGCATTTTAACCCACTGCACAGAAGTAGAATAGTCCAATCAGAAGACAGCATGTTAAATGAACCGATTTGAAAAAATACTTTTGTATCCATGTTACAAGGGAGAGAAGCACTTAATTTTACCCCCGCTATGACGTAGTCGGGGGTATATAGCGCTCCGCGTGTCCGTCCGTGCGTCCGTCCGTGTGTGCGTCCGTCCGAAATTGTTTCCGGAGCAGTACTCTAAAACTATACCACTTACAAACTTCAAATTTGGTATGGCAGTAGCCTATATGATGCTGTTGTGCCTTTTAGGGGTTTCATCTCAATGGTTCAGATAATTTGAGAAATTTTGACCAAAAACCGTCCGATTGCTGGACTTTGTCTCGTTTCCGGAGCATAATTAAAAAACTATACCACTTGGAAAATTCAAATTTGGTATGACAGTAGCCTATATGATGCTGTTGAGCCTTTTAGGGGTTTTATCTCAATGGTTCAAATAATTTTTGAAATTTTGACCAAAAACCGTCCGATTTCTTGACTTTGTCTCGTTTCCGGAGCATAATTAAAAACTATACCACTTGGAAAATTCAAATTTGGTATGGTCGTAGCCTATATGATGCTGTTGTGCCTTTTAGGGGTTTAACCTCCAACGTTCAAATAATTTTAGAAATTTTGACCAAAAACGGTCAGATATTCGGACTTTGTCTCGTTTCCGGATCATAATTTAAAAACTATACCACGTGGAATTTTCAAACTTGGTATGGCAGTAACCTATATGATGCTGTTGTGCCTTTTAGAGGTTTTAATTCCAAAGTTCAAATAATATTTGAAATTTTTACCACTGCAAAGAATACATATATTGGAATGTTGATACCACTGCAAAGATTACATATATTGGAATATAAATTGACCTACGTGGAACTGAATGGAAGGTGAGAGTTTGTTGAAAAACATTTATAATCATAGTTATACCAGTTCACACCTATTCAGACAAATTAAATTTTTAAAATACAGTAACAATCCTAGGACTTATCAGAACATATGACTTTTCACTATTTGTCGAGGAAAGGCGGTCAAACTACAGGCGGGGGTATGTGAGCTGCGCTCACTTTTGCCTTGTTAATGTTTGTCTTCTCTGCATTCTCGGTGCTCATCAAAAACATGAAAACAACCATGCGGACTGAAGCTTAAAATTAAATTTGACTCGGATAGTTTTAAAAATGATAGTCTGTTAGTATTTTGAATTTGTTACGAATGTAAACAGCAATTTCATTGACTATTGTTGAAAGAGCTGATAAGGGGCGTAACTCGTGATCACGATAGGTGTCGCTGCTCCAGATCACCAGTTTTCTACCTTGTGATGGCAAGGTCTAAACGAGGAGTTGCTCGATACGTTTTCACCTTGCCGTGGGAAGATGCCACTGAGGCAACAATCAGACATAGGAAAATCCCTGGTAAACTTGAATGTGAAAATGCTCTGGAAAGGGAAAGGGCTTTGAAAAACAGGTCCTGACTTCAAGTCAAGCATTTCATTTGAAATAAGATAGTGATAATATTTTCGATTTGATACCTTTATTTGCTGAAATCCACATAAATATAAAGATGTAAAATGCAAAATAGTCTACCACATATCAAACTTTTTCAAAATGATGTTAACTTCTACTGTCAGATAGAAAAAAACTAAAGTACTTTAGGAATGCTAAAAAAATGCTTTTCTGAACTCAAATTAAACTTTGAACTAATAAATTCCGTGCTCCAATAAGTGCCCCACTAATTACAGTTTTTCTAAAAATAACTCGCATTTTGATAGTTTGACGGAACTTTTTTGCATCCATTCATGATATGCATGGATCTTCTATTTCAGTTGAGAGATTTAGATGAAAATCTAATACTTAAATTGCGAAAGTCACACAATACTAAAACATTTTTAATTGGAAATCAAGACCACCTGATGTGTTCTTTGCCGTAAATACAAGTTTAAATTTTCAAGGCGGCGCTAATGAGGGCCACAGGGGCCACGCCATAAAAACCTATTTTCATCTTCTTCTCAAGAAGCATAAGGCCTAGAAAGCTTAGACTTGGTGTACAGACTCCTGTATAGTGAGGATTATAAATTGTAGCTTTGGTGGCCCTGTGACCCCTAATAAGGAACACAGGGGCCACACCCTAAAAACCTATTTTCATCTCCTCCAGAACCATAAGGCCTAGAAAGCTGAAACTTTGTGTACAGACTCCTTGACTAGTGAGGATTATGAATTGTAGCTTTGGTTGCCCTGTGGCCCCTAATAAGAATACAGGGGCCAAGCCCTCAAAACCTATTTTCATCTTCTTCTCCTGAAGCATAAGCCCTAGAAAGCTTAAAGATAGTGTACAGACTCCTTGACTGGTGAAGATTTATAATTGTAGATTTTGTGACCCTGTAGCCCATACTAAGGGGGGAAACACATTGGCCACACCCTAAAGCAAAATCAAATATATAGCCTGATGAGCTACAGAGCCAACGGCTCTATTTTTATGAAACTCTTCTGTAATTTTAATTCTACTTTAATTTCCTACATAGCTTCTAGTTTGTGTGTAGTGTGTGAATGAAAGTGTGGTAAATGATGTAGATGTTGGGTTTTTGTTTTCTTTATCTTTGTAAATCTTGGTTTTGTTTTATTGTATCAAACCTAAATCTTTTACTCATGCTGACTTTGCCGTACAATTTCAAGTGATTAATAAAAAGGATACTTTGTGATCTTGTTGAGTAAAGGCATGACTAAAGGTGGTAAAATAACCAATTTGGGTATTTGAGCTGTGCTTACTTGTTCTTGTTCTAGTACTATTGATAATATTGATTATGAGATCTTTTACATTTCTGCTAAAAAAAACTACCTTATTCTCGATTAAGGAAAAAAACCTTTAATAATAGAAATTCCAATAGATATACAGCACATTAAAACTAATTTTTGTTGTACTCCTATGTATTCCTATTAGTTGTTTGCATACTAAGTACAAAATAAAGATATATGAGTTGAATGATGTGTTACTTTTTATTTTTGAAAATAAAATAAAAATACCTTCTTAGCTCATTTGGCCTGAAAGGCCCGATGGGCTTATGGCATGACATGTTTCAGCTTTAAAGCTCTAACTTTGTGTACAGACTTCCTGATTACTAGAGAGGATTATTATGTCTTCGTTTTCATGACAAAGTGTGTAGATGTTGATAAACGGTTCTCATAAATGAAAACAAATATAACCAAAACTTACAGTTAATATTTTTTTTATATAAAGAAGATTGTTTTCATTTAATTTTTTTTTAAATAAAATATTTTTCAAGAACAAGTTCAGCTTACATATGTATGGGTGAGACATCTGTTTTTACAAGTCAAAACACTTTCTAGTTATCCATAGATTTGGGGGTCCTGTAGCCCCCTTTAAACCTATTTCCATCTCTTATTGAACAAGTTAAGATCGTTTTAAATTGTTTTAAGATAACACTGCTGAAAGGAACAAATTAATTCGAATTCTTTTGGTTAACAGCGACAGAAGGTTGATATTCGTGAACAGTTGATATTCTTTATGAAGGGTATGTTCAGGATCCAAAACGATTTTTCCAATAGGTTTTCTATCTGGCCTCAAGTTGTAATATCTTCAAGAGACGGCCCACAAATTTACCTGGATCATAGAATTTTGAAAGTTTGTTTTAATTCGTCCAAATCTCACCTGGATTGAAAAACAAAGGACACTTTGAATACTCGATTTGTAAAATAGAACAAGTGTAGATTGACTGACAGTAAAATACTGGAGTCGTTTTAGAAAAAATAGTCTTTGCTGGCATTGAACATATGCTGTACTAGTGTTTGTTTTCAAGGAAACCTTTTCATCCATCACAGTTCCAATTACTCAGACACAGTGTGTATATTACAATTACCGGTAGTATTGATGCAGCTTTACACAATTCTTTACATATAAACTTTCAAGAATATGGGTGGGACATGAATATCATTATCTATCGTTAATCTAAGAATCAAACTACATGACTTGCTTTCTTGATGTTTGCCCAAACAATTCTATAGATCATTTTCCAATAGCAAATACCTTATTTGGTGTTTCTAGTCAAAGAAATATGATAAAACCCAATACAAAGATCTGTATAAACTCCTCAGTATGCTACATAATCCAATGATTTGTGTACGGAACAACAAAGAAACAGATTCTGAACCAAAGTCAATTTAATAATGCTATTTCGAAAAGCAGATTAACATCCATATTTATAATATACC
This sequence comes from Steromphala cineraria, assembly GCA_916613615.1. Lineage (NCBI taxonomy): Eukaryota > Metazoa > Mollusca > Gastropoda > Trochida > Trochidae > Steromphala > Steromphala cineraria. Next base: position 56,733,578 of record OU744730.1, read on the forward strand.
AAATGCGTTACATAGAAATGATTTTCTGGTTCTTTATACAGTTATTTGTGTCAAGTCTTCAATTGGCTGAATATTTTCAACATTCTGTGTATGATACAATAGAATAAATGTTAAAAGCGTCTAAAAGTGAGGGAATATTGTGTTGTATGTCACTTTACTTAAAGAAGACACACAAAAGACTTCATTCTGTGTTTATATTGTATACCAAAAATAGAGCTTTGCTAGTTCCTTTTGTCACTTTTGATGAAAAATACTTACATAATTTCATGAGTATGTATGGGAGTAGAATATTAGGTCCTTACCAAAAGAAACCAACTATATAAGTTGTTTTGGCGTTGTTACCAAAGTGGGGAAATCGTACTATTTATGATTTTAAAAAAAATCAATATTTATTTAAGTGTTTCTAGTTGTTATCAAGAGATTTGCGTCAGGTCCTCATTTGGCTGCAAAAATTCCAGATTCTGTGTATTGAACAATGAAATCAGTTCTTTCAATCCAGAAATAATTTGATTATTTGGCAATATGTTATATAAATGAAAGAAGATTAACATATTGCTTAATCAAATGTATTTGAATCAATAATCAAAGAGATATGATAGTACTCAATACAAAGATTTGTATGAAGTCCTCAGTTGGCTACATAATTCACGATTTTCTTCTATTAAAAGGTTTGAGAGATATTTGTAGAAATATTTAGATCAAGTCCCCAAGTTAATTTAGTATCATTTGTATGGAAAGGAAACTACATCACCATAATCAGAAGATATCCTTGGAATGTTTACTTTTTTAAGCAAAAGGGGATGAAAACACATTGAATGTCACATCATTTTCTTCAATTAAAATATTTTAAGAGATATTTGTAGAAATATTTCGATCAAGTCCCCAGTTGGCTATATTGTGTCGGAAATTGTGTGCAATGCCAGGCAAAACTTTCAATATCGATATGACAATAAATGTCACTGTTGTTTTTTATATACTGTTCTGTACTGACAACCTATATCTATGCACGTATTTGATCAAAATAGTACATACAACAATAATCAGTTTTTCTAATTGATAAATTAGACAATTGCGTTAAGTCCTCAATTGGATATATAATGTCACAAATTGTGTATGAAACAGTGCCATATCAAGTGAAAATCAAAGAAATAATTGTACATAACAAGTTTCTGTCTTCCTGTCTTTATCACAATGAACATGCTAACTGTTTGGGAACAGGAAATGGGATCAACCAGAGTGTTTCTTATCTAATATTTAGACAATATTGCATTAAGTCCCCAATTGGCTACGTAAGGTCACGAATTGTGTATGATACAATGCCATATCCAGTGAAAATGAAAGAAAAATGTGTACATAACAAGTTTCTGTCTTGCTGTCTTAATGACGATAAACATTCTAACTGGTTGAGGGCAAAGATTGGTATAAAAATATAGCTAAACTGTATTTGAATAGATATCGTTATCAGCTAGTCAGTTTCCCATGTTAATTTAGTATTATTTGTATAGAAAGGAAACTACATCACCATAATCAGAAAATATCCTCGGAATTTTTAATTTTAAGCAAAAGGGGATTAAACCACAATGAGTTTCAAAGCATCTTTTTCAATTAAAAGAATTAAAGAGATATTTGTAGAAATGTTTCAATCAAGTCCCCAGTTGGCTATATTGTGTCGGAAATTGTGTGCAATGCCAGGCAAAACTTTCAATATCGATATGACAATAAATGTCACTGTTGTTTTTTATATACTGTTCTGTAATAAAAACATATATATATGCACGTATTTGATCAAAATAGTACATACAACAATAATACGTTTTTCTAATTGATAAATTAGACAATTGCGTTAAGTCCTCAATTGGATATATAAAGTCACAAATTGTGTATGAAACAGTGCCATATCAAGTTTAAAAAATCAAAGAAATAATTGTACATAACAAGTTTCTGTCTTCCCGTCTTTATCACAATGAACATGCTAACTGTTTAGGAACAAGAAATGGGTTCAACCAGAGTGTTTCTAATCTTATATTTAGACAATATTGCATTAAGTCCCCAATTGGCTACATAAAGTCACGAATTGTGTATGATACAATGCCATATCCAGTGAAAATGAAAGAAAAGGTGTACCTAACAAGTTTCTGTCTTGCTGTCTTAATGACGATAAACATTCTAACTGGTTGAGGGCAAAAATTGGTTTTAAGATATAGCTAAACTGTATTTGAATAGATATCGTTATCAGCTAGTCAGTTTCCCATGTTAATTTATTATTATTTGTATAGAAAGGAAACTACATCACCATAATCAGAAAATATCCTCGAAATTTATAATTTTTAAGCAAAAGGGGATGAAAACACAATGAATTACAAAGCATCTTTTTTTAATTAAAAGATTTTAAGAGATATTTGTAGAAATATTTCAATCAAGTCCCCAGTTGGCTTTATTGTGTCGGAAATTGTGTGCAATGCCAGGCAAAACTTTCAATATCGATATGACAATAAATGTCACTGTTGTTTTTTATATACTGTTCTGTACTGACAACATATATCTATACACGTATTTGATCAAAATAGTACATACAACAATAATAAGTTTTTTCTAATTTATAATATAGACAATTGCATTAAGTCCTCAATTGGATATATAAAGTCACGAATTGTGTATGAAACAGTGCCATATCAAGTGAAAATCAAAGAAATAATTGTACATAACAAGTTTCTGTCTTCCCGTCTTTATCACAATGAACATGCTAACTGTTTGGGAACAAGAAATGGGTTCAACCAGAGTGTTTCTAATCTAATATTTAGACAATATTGCATTAAGTCCCCAATTGGCTACATAAAGTCACAAATTGTGTATGATACAATGCCATATCCAGTGAAAATGAAAGAAAAATGTGTACATAACAAGTTTCTGTCTTGCTGTCTTAATGACGATAAACATTCTAACTGGTTGAGGGCAAAGATTGGTATAAAAATATAGGTAAACTGTATTTGAATAGATATCGTTATCAGCTAGTCAGTTTCCCATGTTAATTTAGTATTATTTGTATGAAGGAAACTACATCACCATAATCAGAAAATATCCTCGGAATTTTTAATTTTTAAGCAAAAGGGGATGAAAACACAATGAGTTTCAAAGCATCTTTTTTTATTAAAAGATTTTAAGAGATATTTGTAGAAATATTTCAATCAAGTCCCCAGTTGGCTATATTGTGTCGGAAATTGTGTGCAATGCCAGGCAAAACTTTCAATTTCGATATGACAATAAATGTCACTGTTGTTTTTTATATACTGTTCTGTACTGACAACATATATCTATGCACGTATTTGATCAAAATAGTACATACAACAATAATAAGTTTTTCTAATTGATAGATTAGACAATTGCGTTAAGTCCTCAATTGGCTACATACAACAATAATAAGTTTTTTTCTAATTTATAATATAGACAATTGCGTTAAGTCCTCAATTGGATATATAAAGTCACAAATTGTGTGTGAAAGAGTGCCATATCCAATGAAAATCAAAGAAATAATTGTATATAACAAGTTTCTGTCTTCCCGTCTTTATGACAATGAACATGCTAACTGTTTGGGAACAAGAAATGGGTTCAACCAGAGTGTTTCTAATCTAATATTTAGACAATATTGCATTAAGTCCCCAATTTGTTACATAAAGTCACGAATTGTGTATGATACAATGACATATCCAGTGAAAATGAAAGAAAATGTGTACATAACAAGTTTCTGTCTTGCTGTCTTAATGATGATAAACATTCTAACTGGTTGAGGGCAAAAATTGGTTTAAAGATATAGCTAAACTGTATTTGAATAGATATCGTTATCAGCTAGTCAGTTTCCCATGTTAATTTAGTATTATTTGTATGGAAAGGAAACTACATCACCATAATCAGAAAATATCCTCGGAATTTTTAATTTTTAAGCAAAAGGGGATGAAAACACAATGAGTTTCAAAGCATCTTTTTTTATTAAAAGATTTTAAGAGATATTTGTAGAAATATTTCAATCAAGTCCCCAGTTGGCTATATTGTGTCGGAAATTGTGTGCAATGCCAGGCAAAACTTTCAATTTCGATATGACAATAAATGTCACTGTTGTTTTTTATATACTGTTCTGTACTGACAACATATATCTATGCACGTATTTGATCAAAATAGTACATACAACAATAATAAGTTTTTCTAATTGATAGATTAGACAATTGCGTTAAGTCCTCAATTGGCTACATACAACAATAATAAGTTTTTTTCTAATTTATAATATAGACAATTGCGTTAAGTCCTCAATTGGATATATAAAGTCACAAATTGTGTGTGAAAGAGTGCCATATCCAATGAAAATCAAAGAAATAATTGTATATAACAAGTTTCTGTCTTCCCGTCTTTATGACAATGAACATGCTAACTGTTTGGGAACAAGAAATGGGTTCAACCAGAGTGTTTCTAATCTAATATTTAGACAATATTGCATTAAGTCCCCAATTTGTTACATAAAGTCACGAATTGTGTATGATACAATGACATATCCAGTGAAAATGAAAGAAAATGTGTACATAACAAGTTTCTGTCTTGCTGTCTTAATGATGATAAACATTCTAACTGGTTGAGGGCAAAAATTGGTTTAAAGATATAGCTAAACTGTATTTGAATAGATATCGTTATCAGCTAGTCAGTTTCCCATGTTAATTTAGTATTATGTGTATGGAAAGGAAACTACATCACCATAATCAGAAAATATCCTCGGAATTTTTAATTTTTAAGCAAAAGGGGATGAAAACACAATGAGTTTCAAAGCATCTTTTTTTATTAAAAGATTTTAAGAGATATTTGTAGAAATATTTCAATCAAATCCCCAGTTGGCTATATTGTGTCGGAAATTGTGTGCAATGCCAGGCAAAACTTTCAATATCGATATGACAATAAATGTCACTGTTGTTTTTTATTTACTGTTCTGTACTGACAACATATATCTATGCACGTATTTGATCAAAATAGTACATACAACAATAATAAGTTTTTCTAATTTTTAATATAGACAATTGCGTTAAGTCCTCAATTGGATTTATAAAGTCACAAATTGTGTGTGAAAGAGTGCCATATCCAGTGAAAATGAAAGAAAAATGTGTACATAACAAGTTTCTGTCTTGCTGTCTTAATAACGATAAACATTCTAACAGGTTGAGGGCAAAAATTGGTTTAAAAATATAGGTAAACTGTATTTGAATAGACATCGTTATCAGCTAGTCAGTTTCCCATGTTAATTTAGTATTATTTGTATAGAAAGGAAACTACATCACCATAATCAGAAAATATCCTCGGAATTTTTTAATGTTTAAGCAAAAGGGGATGAAAACACAAAGAGTATCAAAGCATCTTTTTTAATTAAAAGATTTTAAGATATTTGTAGAAATATTTCAATCAAGTCCCCAGTTGGCTATATTGTGTCAGAAATTGTATGCGATGCCAGGCAAAACTTTCAATATCGATATGACAATAAATGTCACTGTTGTTTTTTATATACTGTTCTGTACTGACAACCTATATCTATGCACGTATTTGATCAAAATAGTACATACAACAATAATAAGTTTTTCTAATTTTTAATATAGACAATTGCGTTAAGTCCTCAATTGGATTTATAAAGTCACAAATTGTGTGTGAAAGAGTGCCATATCCAATGAAAATCAAAGAAATAATTGTACATAACAAGTTTCTGTCTTCCTGTCTTTATCACAATGAACATGCTAACTGTTTGGGAACAAGAAATGGGTTCAACCAGAGTGTTTCTAATCTAATATTTAGACAATATTGCATTAAGTCCCCAATTGGCTACATAAAGTCACGAATTGTGTATGATACAATGCCATATCCAGTGAAAATGAAAGAAAATGTGTACATAACAAGTTTCTGTCTTGCTGTCTTAATAACGATAAACATTCTAACAGGTTGAGGGCAAAAATTGGTTTAAAAATATAGGTAAACTGTATTTGAATAGATATCGTTATCAGCTAGTCAGTTTCCCATGTTAATTTAGTATTATTTGTATAGAAAGGAAACTACATCACCATAATCAGAAAATATCCTCGGAATTTATAATTTTTAAGCAAAAGGGGATGAAAACACAATGAGTTTCAAAGCATCTTTTTTTATTAAAAGATTTTAAGAGATATTTGTAGAAATATTTCAATCAAGTCCCCAGTTGGCTATATTGTGTCGGAAATTGTGTGCAATGCCAGGCAAAACTTTCAATTTCGATATGACAATAAATGTCACTGTTGTTTTTTATATACTGTTCTGTACTGACAACATATATCTATGCACGTATTTGATCAAAATAGTACATACAAAAATAATAAGTTTTTCTTATTGATAGATTAGACAATTGCGTTAAGTCCTCAATTGGATATATAAAGTCACAAATTGTGTATGAAACAGTGCCATATCAAGTGAAAAACAAAGAAACTTTGTAAATTATAAGTTTCTTTCTTCCTGCCTTAATTACCATAAACATCAAAACTGGTTCACAGCAAAAATTGGTTAAAACTAAGATGTTTCTAATATAATATCTAGACAATTGCTTCAAGTCCCCAATTGGCTATAAAAGGTCACGAATTGTGTATGATGCAGTCTTATATCCAGTGAAAAGGAAAGTAAAATTGTAAATAACAAGTTATCAATATTGATCTGGCAATTAATGTAACTGTTGTTTGTAATTTTATTTTGTGATAAAGAAATATATCTATGCCCGTATCTTTCAAAATAGAACATTTAAAAATATAACATAATAATTTAATATTGAATAACTTTTCATGATTTATAGTTAATATTTATAAGTAATAGATATTTAAACAAAAAAATTGTGGCTGCATAAAGTCAAGAATTATGTGTGATACCAGGCATCACCAGCAATTAGACCTTTTGGGTTATTTTATTTTTAATAGCAAAAAATACCTATCCACATGACTTTTGAAATAATATACAACTCGTTTGACTGGATCCTTTACGAGACATATTCGTAATTAAGCAAACAGGTTGTAATTATTCATGCAGCTGTAGGTATGTAATGTCCTCGGTTGTTTAAGAAATTCAGTTATTGTGTAACAAAAAATTATATAATTCAAGTCCCCAATTAGTCATATATTTTCAAATGTACACCGGAAGTCCCCATTTGGATGGGTTTTATCTTTTTTTTTTAAATTATTTTTTGTTAATTTAACCCCAAAAATGAAATATGCAGTCTTTTTATACCTTAAAAATGTAAAAATTATATTCACATGAGTTTTCTAAAGGCAAGTCCCCATTTCAATGCATTTTGTCACAAGTCCCCAATTGGCAGGTTAAACGTGTATGCGTGTGTGTGTGTGTGTGTCAAATTTCTCAGTTAAAAATCATTTAAATGGTATTTTCTAAAACATCCAGTTGTTGTAACAAAAACAACACTATTTGTCTTATTTCCCTAGTTTTGATAAACACATACCCCCAGAATGTAGCTTGATATTGAACATGACGTATCATGTTCAATTTGATAACTTTAGTTGTTTCCTTTCTCTCTAACTTTAGTTTTCAGACAGGCTATCATTAAAGAGAAAAAAATTTAAATCGGCTCATTCCTTTTTTTTACAAAATGTCCATAGAAGTAGATGAAGAATGGCAGATAAAAGATAAAAGAAATAAGTCTCCAAATACTGTTACTGTTATGTCGTCCGTCGTGACAAAAAATTCGCAAAGATGAGCCGAAAGTCGTTCCCAATATGAGAGAAAATATTATAAAAACTTATAAAGAAAAATAGAGCCATTGGCTCTGTAGCTCATCAGGCTTCATCATCAATTATGCTGTAGAGTTTGGCCAATGTGATTCCCCCTTTGTAGAGGCCACAGGGTCACCAATCATAAAATTAAGTTTATAGGCGATAAGTTTCAGTTTTCTAGACCTTATACTTCAGGAGAAGAGGATGAAAATAGAATTGAAGGAAGTTCCTGTTGCCTTTATTAGGGGCAACAGGACCACCAAAGCTACAATTTATAATCCTCACTAGCCAAGGAGTCTGTACACAAAGTTTCAGCTTTCTAGGCCTTATGGTTCTGGAGAAGAAGATGTAAATAGGTTTTTAGGGCGTGGCCCCTGTGGCCCTTATTAGGGTTCACAGGGCTACCAAAGCTACAATGTATAATCCTCACTGGCCAAGGAGTCTGTACACACAGTTTCAGCTTTCTAGGCCTTATGGTTCTGGAGAAGAAGATGAAAATAGGTTTTTAGGGCGTGGCCACTGTGGCCCTTATTAGGGGTCACAGGGCCACCAAAGCTACAATTTATAATCCTCACTAGCCAAGGAGTCTGTACACACAGTTTCAGCTTTCTAGGCCTTATGGTTCTGGAGAAGAAGATGAAAATAGGTTTTAAGGGCGTGGACCCTGTGGCCCTTATTAGGGGTCACAGGGCTACCAAAGCTACAATTTATAATCCTCACTAGCCAAGGTGTCTGTACACAAAGTTTCAGCTTTCTTGGCCTTACGGTTCTGGAGAAGAAGATGAAAATAGGTTTTTAGGGTGTGGCCCCTGTGGCCCTTATTAGGGGTCACAGGGCTACCAAAGCTACAATTTATAATCCTCACTAGCCAAGGAGTCTGTACACAAAGTTTCAGCTTTCTAGGCCTTATGGTTCTGGAGAAGAAGATGAAAATAGGTTTTTAGGGCGTGGACCCTGTGGCCCTTATTAGGGGTCACAGGGCTACCAAAGCTACAATTTATAATCCTCACTAGCCAAGGAGTCTGTACACAAAGTTTCAGCTTTCTTGGCCTTACGGTTCTGGAGAAGAAGATGAAAATAGGTTTTTAGGGTGTGGCCCCTGTGGCCCTTATTAGGGGTCACAGGGCTACCAAAGCTACAATTTATAATCCTCACTAGCCAAGGTGTCTGTACACAAAGTTTCAGCTTTCTAGGCCTTACGGTTCTGGAGAAGAAGATGAAAATAGGTATTTAGGGCGTGGCCCCTGTGGCCCTTATTAGGGGTCACAGGGCTACCAAAGCTACAATTTATAATCCTCACTAGCCAAGGAGTCTGTACACACAGTTTCAGCTTTCTAGGCCTCATGTTCTGGAGAAGAAGATGAAAATAGGTTTTTAGGGTGTGGCCCCTATGGCCCTTATTAGGAGTCACAGGGCCACCAAAGCTACAATTTATAATCCTCACTAGCCAAGGAGTCTGTACACAAAGTTTCAGCTTTCTAGGCCTTATGGTTCTGGAGAAGAAGATGTAAATAGGTTTTTAGGGAGTGGCCCCTGTGGCCCTTATTAGGGTTCACAGGGCCACCAAAGCTACAATTTATAATCCTCAATAGCCAAGGAGTCTGTACACAAAGTTTCAGCTTTCTTGGCCTTATGGTTCTGGAGAAGAAAATGAAAATAGGTTTTTAGGGTGTGGCCCCTGTGGCCCTTATTAGGGGTCACAGGGCCACCAAAGCTACAATTTATAATCCTCACTAGCCAAGGAGTCTGTACACAAAGTTTCAGCTTTCTAGGCCTTATGGTTCTGGAGAAGAAGATGAAAATAGGTTTTTAGGGCGTGGACCCTGTGGCCCTTATTAGGGGTCACAGGGCCACCAAAGCTACAATTTATAATCCTCACTAGCCAAGGAGTCTGTACACAAAGTTTCAGCTTTCTAGACCTTATGGTTCTGGAGAAGAAGATGAAAATAGGTTTTTAGGGTGTGGCCCCTGTGGCCCTTATTAGGGGTCACAGGGCCACCAAAGCTACAATTTATAATCCTCACTAGCCAAGGAGTCTGTACACAAAGTTTCAGCTTTCTAGGCCTTCTGGTTCTGGAGAAGAAGTCGAAATTCCACAAAGTTTACGGACGGATGGACGGACGGATGGACGGACGGACGGACGCCGGACACCATGCCATGCCATAAGCCCATCGGGCCTTACAGGCCAGATGAGCTAAAAATCAACTCGGTTGCTAAATTGGAAAAATCACTTCACAATGGTGTGTATATGACATCGTCGAGCCGATTCCGTCGCTTAAAGATTAAATAAAGGATTTATGAGTTTCTCCACCTTCCTTTTCTTCAATGACAACTTATTTCTATATTATCAGATTTTTTCTTTTCCGATGTTCACTTAACCTGTGATACCTTTATTTGAAATCTGCCAAGTTTACCAATTTGTGCAAGAATCTAGCCAATATACGAAAACAATTTTCTTTTACTAATAGTCTAATGGGTAGGTGGTGTTTTAATCTGGTTTACAATAGCTAAATATTGATTTCTATTTGGACCTTCCTTGCAAACTACGAGAATTGCCACAAACGAATTAGTGTCCTTTAGTTGATATTTAGTAAATGCCATTGTTCAACTACAATAATACTTTTTCGTTTTCGTTGAAATAATGGAATATTTATTTTCAAACTGTTAGGAAAGATTTAACTTCGCTATGATGTATTATCTATTTTTTCATCTTGAAACGGTATTGAAAAATATTTGAAATTAGTTTCCAGCAGAAATATGTATACATACTCAAAACTAGGTTATGTGGATATAGAACAGTCTGGTTCTCAGGTGACGATATGTTAGTTTTGATATTTTCACACCATTAAAAATTGAAAGATTAAATACCACGAAAAGTCAATTATTATTGTTTTCAAAATTTGCAGTGTTTATTGTAAGTCATGAAGTCACCTTCAATCTTTGTGTTGAAAAGATATCGATACCCTTTTGTACAAATCAGAAATCTTATTAGCTTAATATCGGGTATATAAACTACTTTCCTGCTTTCACTGTATCCCATTTACCACTTTTTTCTTGTTCTGAGAACATTTAACCAAGGTTTGAGTTTGAAGAGTTAGTTTTTTTTCGTTCATAACCTTCTACATAGCATATATTATATATCTCTCCCCACACATGCAGATCAAGTCAAGAAATGTTGACACAGCATCTGTTATATTAAGCCGAAATCCCTGGATTCCGGCAGTTTCCCATTCTCTCCCCACAGAAACGGATCGAGTCAAGAAATTTTGATACAGCCTCTGTTATATTACGCCGAATTCCCTGGGTTCCGGCAATTTGCCCTGGCGGAAAAAAATTTCACCACAATCCATTTGAATTTCTTTATCAAATGACAAGGCTTCTCGCACGGAAAGAAGGTTCATTTAAGAATTGAATGACAGTTTGTGTGTTTGCACTGGAAAATGAACGATGTCAAAGCTACATTCAGTCTCGTGTGACCCCAGCGAGCTTGCGAGCGGGTTCACATACAGAGTTCCAACTAATCCAGGAACTGTTTTAGTAAAATGACCCGATATCTTGTCGAGGTAATAGATTTTACTTTCCTATTTTTGATAAAGGACGATAAACAAGACTGCTTAATACTTTATTTGATTCTTACTAGCACGGCTTCACCTCAAAGAATTTCATTGACACGATGTCGAAATGGTTGCATGGTTGTTTATCTGTTATTGTTCCTCTCAGTTTGAATAACCTATAGCTAAAAACCACTTTACTTCAGCGTTTCATAACATTGCATTATGTGCACCATCTTATGTTGTATGACCACCTCTTGTGTAGCCAACGAAAGACGTAAAACCCGCGGCAAAACGTAACAAACGCGGCAGACTAATATAACAAGCAGAACAAGCTTCAAATATGGTGATAATTTGTCTGTTTTGGAGGTGAAAGAGCAGCAGTTGCCAGCTACTACACTGTGGACAAAATTAAAAGTAGTTGAAACCTTCCCTGACTCCGTGGACAAAACGGAATATTTGTTTGTCTTAAGGTTAAGATGTCATCATATTTCCGACGGAACACTCGTTTAGCAATCAGATAAGATTTAAAACCTTCATTGATTTTTCACCAGAATTCCAAATATTAGATTTCAATATTCAATTATCCTTTCTTTGGTTTCAGTATAAGTAACTTCATCCACTCTTCAGCAGTGGTAGGTACTTGTATTCCCTTTAGCTGATGATTCAATATCATCATCTTGTTTCTTCTTTTGCTCGTTCCCTTCTCTCCATTCTTAAGAAGTAATTGTTTTTATCTGTTTCTTGCTCTCTGTAAAATTCATAATATCTTTCCGAAATATATAGTTCTGTTCTTATTTTATGTTGTCTAAGTAAAACGTCTAAATTAAGGTCAAACTGTAGGTGCTATTTAGGTGCTATTAGTTGTTCACTTACTGAATCATAAGTTAAATCAGAGGTGAATCCTTAATTGCTCAGAATATTGTTTTTAAGTATCCAAAAGTGTCACAATCTTCATATCAAGTAAGGATCCACACTTGTCATTGTTATGTTCATAATCAATATCACCAAACAATTATATGAAGATTAAGGTTTAAAGTTAAAAGGGCACTTTTAAGTACAATATTGGATAACAGCCAGTTAAACATCTAACATACTAGAAAATCGGAATTAGTAATCGAGAAATTTGAAGCTGTCCGTTATTTCTTGCATTTTTCATCTATCAAGAGTGTGCTTCAACTTAATTACTTATTACTATTCATTAGACATCTGTTGGCAGAAATAGCCAATTCCCTCTGAAAATGTGTTATAGTCAAAACGTTTATATTTTCAACATAACAACATAACATGATATTACTCACAATTTATCACATTGATGAGTAGGGCATTATGCCTCGATATTATTTAGCAAGATGATTTGTGCAATAGTTGTTTGAGCAAAACACTGCCGGGCAGAGAAAGTACACATCACATTTTGTTTAAATTTATCATATATTTGCAGTTGTTTGAATAGAATAATTTGGGTCTAGGTAATGTTTTGTTAAAATATCATCGTTTAAAGTAGGCAGGGGTAAGAAATAGATTTTACACTATCATGACCCCTACCAAGTTTAAAATGTTGTCAGTACATGTATCTGGAAAATAGGCTTTTTTCACATGAACATTTGTGTTATATCAAGATTTAATTTGGAATAATTTATTAACATAAAATTCCCATGTTGAAAAAAGTATTTCAAAGTACTCGTTGAATGATGATTTAAATCTTGTTCTTTTCAATTTGAGAATACAACATCAAAGATATGGGATTAACGAAAAAATTTAGTTTCTTTATAACATCATCTGTCTCCTTTAAGAATTCAGACATGATTGATATCCGTCTCTCTGTCCTCCATTACACAGTTGTACATCACAACTTGAATATGCTGCTGATTTCATTAAGGGAAGTACGTCAGTTATCATCTGACCTATTTCACAGAAGCTAAGACAAGGTAAATCTTTCATATTGGTCATGCTTGTGTCAGTTATGTATGTACATACTAAATGGTCACTTTTAGTAAAGGCTAGTACAGACTGAAATAAAAAAGACTTGATTTCTTTCTAGAGATATACATGAATTCCAAGTTCTCATAGTTTAGCTGACATGACCACGCATGCTTTTACTATCATCAACTAATGATTGGGAACCAATGCTGTTTAAAATGTCTCACCATTGATTTTGAGTAATTGTAAATTTACGTAAAACTTAACACAATGAATTCAAATAAAAATATTTATCATAAACTGAACGTTATTCAATACTAGTCGGTAATATGTTTTAATGATAACATCAACACATGGCATCTTAGAGTTGCCTTTCGATGATTTGCTAGTGTGTCTTTGTCCACCTACACTCTTCAAATTAATTAAGGTTACGCAATGTCACTTTGAAATCGATAACTGCGATCTGGAATTTGTAAAATAAATAAGTGACACATATCTTGATAGATATTGTCAACAGGACTAAATGATGATCGATGGCTTACTTTCTACCAATGCAAAGACAAGAATATACTCTTAAATGAAAATGTAATAACATGTCATTTGTCGTGTTAAACAGAATATCATCTTTATGCTGCCCCCCCCCCCCCCCAATATTTTATCCCAACGTGACCCTACCCCCCATATGTACCAAGTTCAATTTGTTTCCCATTATCTCAAGTCATGAAATGTTGATACAGCCTCTGTTCTATTACGCCGACTTTGTTGGATAGAATTGGAGATGCCTGACTGGAGGCAATCAAAGTTAGTTGTGCAATCAACGACGGTGTTGGAAAGTCATCATTTTAGCTACTTTATCATGGCAAAGGCATTATGATATTGACCACCCTTTCCATGCGGGAAACAGACCCTACCCCCAATATGCACCCCCAATAAGTTTAAATTGTTTCCATGTTAAACAGAAAAATGAAAAATTGAGAATAACCAAAGTAGAAAAAGGCATCACTCGGCCACCAGATGTAACCAAATACCAAATTTAGTAAAAAAAATATTTAATAGTTATTGACCTATAGCTTGGAACGGGACCTACCCAAAGTGCACTAAGTTTGAATTCTTTCCATGGTAACAAGAAAAAAAATAGCAAAAGGCACCACTCCACCACTAGTTCTAACCTCATACCAAGTTCCGTAAAGAATATTGAAAATATTGTGAGCTATGGCCCGGAAACAGACCCTACCCCCAAAATGCATTAAGTTCAAATTGTCTCTATGGAAACCAGAAAAAAATCCAGAATAACTAAAATTACAAAACACACCACTCAACCACTAGGTCTAACCACGTGCCAAGTTTCGTCCAAACAGGTTGAAAGCTTTTTCAGATATTGCCCGGCAAAAGGCACCACTCAACCTCTGGTTATAACTAACTAAAGGTTTCGTAAAAACAAATTGTACAGTATTTGAGATTTGGGACGGACACGGAGGCATTTCAGAACCACGGATCCACAGAACCACGGAATAACGGATGAAACCGAAAACATAATTACCAAATTATCACCTTGAACTCATCCAGTTGTTTGAGCATTTACAAGTTTAAGAGTTGTACGAATCGTTGACATACAAGTACAATTACTAGCATCATTTCCATACTCATAATAAGAGAGATCTAGATCTATCGCTTAAGGGTTTATTGATCACTTTCGAATCTTGTCAAATCTTCCCAGTCTCTACGCTCTGTAAATCTTGTGATTAATCTATCCTCAAGGTTACACATTGAAAGCATTTGGTAATAGTACCGACTACATCAAATGATACTGAACATGAAAAGTCAAACGAAAATCAGTTTAGCAATATACAAAACAGATTGCCAACCAATTCATGTATCTCCATAAATTCAACGCAAAATTCATTCATAAAGACTGTAATGTTTTTAAGGACCAACGAAACATCGCAAAACATCGTAGGTTAAAATAACAACTGGTCAGACCAGCATCAATATCATTAACATGATTTAATGCTCAGATCAGTCCCTACCTCTTAAAGGGGCAGTAGCACGTTTTTAGGGGGAATATAAGGTGATGTCAGGAAAATCAAAATAAATGGTTCCAATTGAAAGACAATGTATTCAAGCTAAATGAAGCAGTAATAATTCAAATATATAACGTAAAGTTCAGCCATGCGATTCATTTTTCTTACAAAATTGAATTAAAGGTGTTCACAAAAAAATGGCCGCCAATGGATTTTATGTGAAGCCTCATACTTTGTCCTCTGACTATGGGTGATTGGCTTGTGTAATGAGATTTTTGACACTGTCAATATGATACATTTAGCATTTACTTACAATTATAAGTATAATATTTAAAAGTTAAAATTATAAAAAAACGTGCTACTGCCCCTTTAAGGTGACAGGTACAAGATGATATTGATGTCTGTGATTTCTTAATATCCGCTCCGGCATGTTTAGTTAAACTATTTAGCTTATCAATATAATATACAGTTATCTATGGATACAAAACTCTGTGTGTTCGAGTACATTATAAGTATGTACAGAAATTTCAAGAGATGAATAAGCCATATGTGTCGAGGACTCCCTACATTGGTATTGAAATGGCAGTTATCGTCAAACTTATTACAATTACTGACCGTTTTGCATGCAGTTCATCGAAAAAAGAGGTAGACCTGTGAATAAGGCCTAAACGGTAGCCCACGGGCCCACGGCCCACGGGTCGTAGGCTCACTGGGCGTCACTAGAGGTTTATAATGATGAGTATTATCGGGAAATTGTATATGTTCGTTTTAAGGTACGTTTTTGTCGTCAACTATATTTTCAATATCATAATAAGTTGATTAACATTGATTTACAAAAATTAGAAAAATTTTACTTAGAAAATGCTTCAGAAAAACAACGTTGCCTTGAAAATATCAGAAAAGATTCAACTACGGTAATTCATTTAAGTAGAATCATTAATGTGAAAAAGTTCATTATTCTGCTTGACATAGATGCCTGATACATGTACGCCATATAAAGTATGATCAGTAGTGAGTATGATGCGTTAGATCGTGTCACAAGGCTTAATTGAAATTATTGCCATGATTGATTTTTGAGCATTGGTTAGAAAATTCAATTTAAATCTAGTTAAATTCAAAGAAATGTATTTCAAATTGCATAATTGGTGGAGGTAAAAGTAAGTGTGTGAAACTAGCCAATTACGTGTCATACTGATCTATAAATCAGAGCTCCGTCAACAGATTGAGCTGATATTGCCGTTCATCGATTCCATAATGTTGTTTTGTCCACCTACACATTTTCAAGTTACTTGAGGTAATTACTTCAGGCCACTTTGATCAAAAAGAAAAGTCGTTACAGAGCACTCTATTGAAATTGATGAAGTCAATCTGAAAAGAATTATGAATTTGATGAGTGACACATGAGGTGTTAAGTGTTTTAACCAAAACGCAAATCCTCAAAAGGTTACATACACAACATGTAATTTTAATCACGAAATGAATATGTCTGCTTTGTTATTATGATACATTTTTATCTGAAGGATAATAATGAGAATAATAGAACATAAAATTAACTAATCAAGCTGTATAAACCTTGAAGAGTTGACGATTAAAGTTTGTTGACTTGAAAAATATTATATTATTTTACAAAATGGACACAAATAATAGAATAATGATGCAATCAAAAGAAGACTATTTGATTTAAACGTCAAAACCACAACTATATATATATATATATTAAAGAAGATTGATCCAGCCTGAACCATCTGATGTTTACTCTTTCCCATATACAACCTTTTTTCACGTGAGAAACCAACTCTCCTTATTTAAAAATATATATATATATATAAAAAGAATATTATGGAATTGGGTACATTGGATTCACATTCGCTAACTAGCGCTTTCAGCCATGTTAGCTTCTTCAGGTTAGTCAGTTGTGATCACGTCGTTTGTGTCGTGACGCTCTTTATGACGTCATAGAGGTAGGTACGTCATGAGCATGAATTCAAGGAAATTTACATTTTATCGTTCAGTAGAGGCTTAAATTGCTTTATAAATTGACTTTCAATAAGTTCAAGAAGCCTCGGGTTATCATATTTCATGTGGTAAAAGGGGAAGACTTTATATATATATATATATATATATATACTCTCCCAAAAAAGAAACGCATAGGTGATTTTGATAATTTTTGTTGAGTGTAAAAACATATTAAACAATATAAATGTGATATTTTCTTCCAAAACGTCTTTATTATATGATGGTTTACAACTTTAATACACAAAATCGAAAATTGTATACCTCTTGTTTATTTGAGACTCATTTGAAGGCCATTTTTGAAAAACATTATTTAGAAAAAAATTAAAGCAGAATGCATGTAAGAGTAAACGTTAGATCATATGGTACCTTCAACCAACCAAAGGCACTCATTGTTTCAAATCTTGTTATTCAATTCTAAACGGAACCAAGGTTACCATTATGCATTGACAAAGTGTTCTAAATGAAAATGTTGTCGAGCGTGAAATTGAAATCGAAGTTTCATGATTCACATTAGTCTGGCATCAGAATATTCATCATCGTCCTATTGCACATTATTGGTTCCTTCCTACAGGCCACTTCCGGTCAAAAGAGCTAAAGATGTGTCAAAAAAAAATGCCACCAAAACCTTAAATCTTTACATCCGGGTCACAATTTTTCTTCATTCTCTTGCCACAGGGATACACATTAATTACAACATCCCTGATTTGGGTTCTTAAGTCCACCAAACTGTACAAAAGCGTTTCCATGAAGTCGATATTCGACCATGAAGGCCATTTATCGCCCCTGTTTGTCGTGGCTTCAAGAACTCATTCTTATCAAGTGACCTTTTGCAATAAAGATCTTGTACCCAAGAAACTTTAGGAGACTTTGGGTTTCTAAAAAAGCACAAATTTGTCAGTAACAACAATTAGAAAATAACGTGACTTTGGATATTTTACAGATGGAAAAAGGACAATTTTGCCAATAGTTTATGCCACAAGTCAACAGATTCGGTTGAGACGGTGTGATGGTGTGGGTTACAATAATTAGCACACAAAAATGTGGTTAATTGGTGGTTCTGGAGAATTTGAGAAGCAAATCACAATTTCGATAACGTCCATGAACGTCACTTGCATCAGGTTATTTAAAACCAACGGAAGTGTTTCGAGGATGATAACTTGAATTCACTTACAGAGCGTCAGATGGCTCATAATCCTGCCCATTTAAAGAAAAGAAGTTGTTTATGACTTCTCAAACATTACATTTCAAGCCAAATAAAACATCAACGATTTGAATTAAATAAACGGGTACGTGAACGTCATAATACGCCCGAGATAAACCAACGACTGGCCATTGCATTGCAGAAAGATTTGGAAAGAAATGCGTTATAGGGAATCCATCAATTGGTTATTTCATTTACAAAGGGATGTCAAACAAAAATTCTTGAAAATGGCAGGAATTCATAACACTGATTCCACGACATTCTGTGGTCAACAGAATACAGAAACATACCTAAAACTAGTGTTCTTCTGTTGGCATACTCTTTGTCTATTAACATGTAAATTGTCGCTTTGATTCCATGGAAATTTTGTGACATTTGGTGTTTTTAAGGTGAAGTAAAAATTTCTTTACAAAATTATATATGCGTTTCTTTTTGGGGAGAGTATATATACACATATAGGTAAAAAGGTCTACAGCATAATTGAATATTAAGCCTGATGAGCTGCATGTACAGAGCAAATGGCTCTATTTTTTATTAAACTAGTGGATGGCTTAGTATTTAACGAACGAAAACAAGTAAAATACCGATGCCATTAACAATTTCCATAACAATGTTATGATTATTTCAAGTTTAAAAACGTTTCCGCAATAATCAATTAAATGTCAAGGTCAATTCAGGGCCATGACAATGACATAAGCATGATAGGGCGAACATATATTCTAAACTAAATCTATTTAATGTTATTGTTAAAAGAAGTGTGTTTGAGTTTTGCATAATGCTAACAGCAATTATTATTTAATAGCATGTCAAGTGACGAAAACGTAACCGATGAATTCTGTTTTTTTCACAAGTATTCATACCCATGCAACGTCGTAGTATTGTTAATTGGAATGACGTTATATGTTTTTGTTGATTTAGTGTTTTTTGGGGGATAAAGCTCAAGGTAATCAATACCAGGAAGAATATAAAAATGTCAACGATTTTTCTGAAATCATGAAAGAACATGTTACAGAATTGGATTTTCTGTGTGCTTATGACTCTTTATTATTCCTTTATTCTGGTATCTGAAATGACTGACTTGTCAATACTATTATTATGATGGTGTGGGAACATTCAACAAAAAATATATTGTTGAAATATTAGTTTGATTTAAACCAGATGAACTTCTTTGTTACTTGTGTGTCCTGTCTGTTACACAGAACATTGCATATATCCAGATATCATCATATTTTCCCATCCGAAAAAACACATTTTTAACCATATTAAATGTACAATTATTTCAAACTTTTGCAATATTTCCAAAACACAACCTAGCTGCTCGTGTAAGTTTTTTTATTGTGTTATCCTGTACATCCGAAAGGTATTATTTGAATGATTGTACTTTTGTAAATTCTTTTTCTTCTGCTGTGAAATCGGCGATGAATCCTTGATTGATTGACAAATGTGTATATTCAGTTCAAATAGATCAATGTAAATATTGTGTAATGACAGGATGAAAACTATAATTTACGCACATAATGAAAAGGTCATCACATCACTCGTTACATTCCACTATTGGGAGGACATGTGTGCAGAATTTGGAAAATGATCACACACCTTTCTATTGGTACAAATTAAACTATATGACATACATGTATATGTTGGATAAACAGTTCTCTTGTAACTATCGGATGTAAGGACGAACGAAATGGTATAACTAATCGATGTATACGTTGAACACTACATCATTGTCTAATGGTTATGAATGCCTGGACATCGAAACATCGCAACCATCCAAAATATAAGTTGTAAATCCACCGCACTTGTTTTCTATTGTATAATGACTATCTTACATGTTTACATTCACGGACATAAATATAGAAAGGAAAACAATTGAATATGTTGTTGAAATATTTGTGTTAAACGTTTAGCATAAAGCATGTCACATATTTTGTTTGAACCCCTTTATAACTAGCAACTGAGCTGAAAACATTTCTGAATCCGTCAACCAGTTTGCACATTAAAAGCGTCGCTAAGAGATGTCAAAATAAAATGTTGGAATTAGAATTTGAAATCATTTAATCTCTTCAAGAGGTTTCTGTTATTGTCGCTTCCGACAGTTGACAAGAGTAAGTCATAAGGTTTATGTAAGTGACAGTTTGGTAGCAGACATCTCCGGAATCTCGACCGTTAATTGATGTCAGTCTAGGTATGATAGAGAACCCTCAAGGTCGTCAGAGATACAACAGCTAACATGGTTTGGTAATAGAACATGGTTATTGTATAGAAATGAAAGATGAATTAGATGGATAAATAGGTGGTCAGCTCAGTATAATTGTTGAGGTATTACGAAACGTTTTCCGTATAGTTGGTCCACTGCCATTGAAGAAGGCTACAGTTCATTTAGACATAAACTGCAGTGCTGTAAAATTATAGTTACAATGTATGTAAATGCACACGATATCTTAATTTTGCATCTATTTAGATAAATATGTCCTTTTATCTAAACAGTTTAGTCTATATATCATAACAATTGCAAAATACTGAAATGAGGGATACGCCTATATAATAAATACATCTGCTTACCATCTGCTTGTTTAACTGTGGAAAATTTCTCTGTACAATCCTCAATTTTGAAAATTTCGAAATTGTCACCATTCTAAGTAAGTTGAAAATATCTACAATACATGTATAGATACCACATATGTGGTATACCCGTTACAATTCTGGCATTCCCAAAGAGAGACATTGGGTCAAAGTTTTTAGTGTGCCTTTTCGGAAATAATAATCATTATTTTTAAAGAAGTTTGCCTTTGATTATGTATTCATCTTTATCATACCAAACGGAGCGGCAATGTTTGACATTTTGTTATATTTAATCATACCGCATCATAAGTGTCAAAAGATTAATAAAATACTGCTGTTAACTTCGTTGAGGAACATTTTTAGAATTATGTTGTTGCTTGAGGAAAAGTGAACGAAAATTTAGCACTGAAATACTCTCCAGTATCTGTTGAGCCATCTTCCTACGCAGAGCCTAAAAGGCCAGTTTCCAAACTGTCATTTTATGCCTTGCTGCAGAGGCTTTACTTTTCTGTGCTCCTATAGTGCCCCTACAGAGAAGAGAGCAAGCACAAAAAACTCAAGGCTATGCAGCAAGGCATAACATGACAGTTTGGAAACTTGCCTTTTAGGCTCTGCGTAGGAAGATGCCGTTGAGCCTGCTTCCCTACTTAAACACATAAGGAACTGATTGGAAGAAGGTATAATCAAGTATTGCTGTTGGTCTCAGTGACATCCTTCAGATGGAGAGACCAGTTGGTGGAAGCTTTTCATTACCCCGCTGAGCTCGAGAATCTTCCTCTTCATGAGTCAAGAGGATATTTGGAATATATTTCTGAAACTCACAGGAAGGCAAGTTATTTTGGGCTCTGATCAATACACACAATGATATTGCATCGCTTCTGTGCGGAATTACACATAGCTATTAATTTTTATGAATGGTTATTATTTGAATTCTATGCTCCCATGATGATTCATATATCATTCACTACATACATTTTTATTTTAAGAAGAACAATACTATGGAAAACATCAGAGTGAAGCTTTGATAGGTTTGCTTGCAGTTTTGTTAGTATCTTGTTCAAATGATAAAGAGATATACCCAGAGGATATTCGTGCAGAGTAATTTCAATCGATTATAAAGTATAGTCTTAATCAAATACACTCTTCCTTGTTATTAAATGTGAAACAAAACAAAAGAAGCTGAAATCAACCGAACTTAATCTATTAGAATTCAATTTTCACAGACGAAGTAATTCGCCAGCAGACATAATGAACCTTTCTCAGTAAGTCAGTATTGCTTGCCGTTTTTGTGTGTGTGTTATGGGGATTGGATTATGTATATTTCGAAAGACATAATGGTACATATATGATTTATATGTTTGTAGTATAGGTGTGTAGGTGTAAATGTAAATGAGTGTATGTTGGTTTAGATTAGTTGGGATTTGACAGTTTGGCTGAGAGTTGATATTTTGGTGACGTTGTTTTTATGAATTTCTTTGGTGTTAATGCCCATCTTTTTATGCATTATCTCTCTTGTCAATATGTTCTACAAAATTAATTTAATGCGATATCTCTCGTTGCCATTTTTATGTACATTGTGTGTTTGTAAATGCCTAAAACTGTGTGAGTTATGAGACACGAACAAAACCACTCTCTTTCCCCCTTAAAAATGGAATTAACAAGTATTTTTTAATAAATTATATTAGAGTTACGATCGGATGTTTTGGTAATCGATTATGCTGTTACCAATATTGAAACTTTATATATACTCCTGAAAGCTTATGTCTCAAGCTGACATAGTCAAAATGTCTCAAACTGAAAGGGAGGTTCATATCGAGAGTGACATTTTACGAAATACCATTGGGGAAGATTGGTATACAATCATGATGTCTGGGAAATCATACCGACAGGCGTGACACAAGTGACCGGATGTAATGACACTATTTCGGAGAGAGGTTTATTTTCGGCAGACTTTTGACCTAAATCTATATGAGAGAGAACATATTAATTTCACGGCCTCTGTCTCTGTATAGTTACTCAAACTAAAACTACAACTATATAAAGATTATTCAACATCGATAACAATTAATATAGATTTGTAAACTAATATTCGACTATTAATTTCAAAGTCAAATGAAAAAAAGTACGTGCTAAAAGAAAGTATACCTTCACTTGGTTAAATCTTTTTTTTAAACTTTTATCAAGGGTAAACAAAATTTGTTCACAACATAATAATTATTGTCTGATTAGGATATGGGAGTTATCACATTCATAATACGGATCGGTTTTTATGGTGCCATGACTCACGTCAAAATGGTAAAACACGTTTTGTGCCATTAGTTCTTAATGCACGTACTGAAGTAGAGTATAGATATGCCGGTACATGAGGTTGGAAACATAGCTGATGAATGCACAACAAAAACTGCCAAGACTAACAGGAGTAAAGCGAAATCAAGTTGTTGAAACGCGAAGCCTTGAAATGGGCGAAACACAAGTTCAGATCGCAATAAGGCTCTGATGCACGTCGTTAACGGTGGCCATACTCCTTCAACGACACTAGCAAGTAGGCAGGGTCCAGGTCAAACTCTCTTAACCAGATGACCACGTGTCACAGCCCACTGGAAGATCTACACATACTATGCATTTACTAGCGCAACCTATTCATAACTTCGTTGTAGATGGCAGGAACAGCTCTAGAACTCGCATCAGGCACGCACAATACTACGGAGATTTTGTTCTGCAGGCATCAGACCTGACGGTCCCATCAGAGGAGTGTTCTTGATCGCCTAACATCAAAATGAGAGACTATTAATAGGCGTCACGATGTACACGTTCTGTCATGGCCTGCCTGTTCCCCTGACATGAACCCAATACGGAAACTATGGGACCATCTTGACAGACAAATGAGATAGAAATGCCTCTAAGGGGAGAATTGCAAATAGTCATCAGACGTATGACGTCATCGATGAGGAGACATATTAATACCTGCAGCAGGTGGACATACAAGCTACTAAAACCCGTGGTGAAACGTTTGAGAAATTTTACAATCAAACATATCGATTCTGATATCGCCCTCTCCCCCTACCACTGTTAACTGAGCGCCCACTAATCATGTGTAAGATGTATGCTCATCATGATGTGCCTCAATGAGGATCTGAAACTATTTTTGTCTAAAAACCAAACAGTATAATGTTATGATTTGTTTTGTTTTCATTATTACTCTTTCAACCTGATCTACATTTCTTTTGCCGCGTAGTTTATATATGACATCTGCGGATACACCACTGTAATCTCTGATATATTATAAAGCGCGTGATTTCGATATTCTCCTTGTTTTTCCTGAACGCATTAACAACTCAGACTTGTTAATGTGAATTAGATATTTTGTTCAATTAGATATGTAATTGTCACAGGCTACAAAGTGACGAAAACATGTCATGAGGAATGCGCGGCCAAGTCCAATACCAATTTGACGTCAGATTAAGGAGTATTGCTATAATGGACAATACATCTAGCTGTCAGAATAGACAGCATTGAAAACGGGATGAGCGAGATAACCGGTAAGAGAGAGCAGTCAGCTATGTACTCATTCTCTCCCCACAGAAGCAGATCAAGTCAGGAAATGTTGATACAGCCTCTGTTCTATTACGCCGAGTTTGTGGGATAGAATTGGAGATGCCTGATTTGAGGTTATCAAAGTTAGTTGTGCAATCAGCGACACTGTTCTTAAATCATCATTTTGGCTACTGAATCATGGCATAGGCATTGTGATATAAACCACCCTTTCGATGCGATAAGCGTTGCCATTTGATATAGAAATCCAAATGGATTGGGGTGCATATTATCCGCCAGGGGAAACTGCCGGAACCCATGGATTTCGGCGTGATAGAAAAGAGGCTGTATCAACATTTCATGACTTGATCTGCCTCTGTGGGGAGAGAATGCAATATACCAGGACAAGAGACTTGACGACATTGAAGTAAGACTCGACTATCAAAGTAAGAAGCTCGAAATCATTAACCCAACAATTAACAGAGTAAGATTGAGTCTGTATCTGTTGAAATCAAGGTACTTCGAATTCACGCAAAGGTCTTATTATACAGGAGCGATGAGGGTTATCCGAGAAATTATTGTCGCGTGGTACTTCGTAAAGGGGTTTCATTACAATTTGTTATTACACATATGGGTCATAACACCTATAAATGATTTGGCTATTGGTGAACTCTGACATTGTCTTGTAACTTTATTCATTCATAAAACGAACTTGTTTTCATTCACAAGTTTCGAATTTCGGCACTGAGTGAGTCGGAGTCATTCTTCAAACTCATGAAAAAAAATTTGGTATTGTCACTCGCCAAGGCTCGTGACAAATCAAAATTCGTTCACTTGGGACAAAAACTTGATATGAAAGGGGAAGCTCGGTAGATATCCTATACCTGTGAGGCGGAGCTTGCTAAGTTTACAAACGCACACCTTCATATTGAGTTATCTTTCGGATTGGTTAGAGTTCCTCGTCACGGGGCACCACGAAATGAAGAATAGACCTCGAACAAAAGCAACACACTTTTACTGCTACAAGGACTGAGAATTGACCGGCAAAGCCGTATTTGATAACTTTAAAGGGACCAAGTTCTTTGCACAAATGAATAATTTTCAACAGAAATCGAAAACCGCATAAAGTTATAGCCTGTGAGACGTGCTACAGATGCTGCTAGAGATAGAGTTGTGTTAAAGCCACATCGTCACATTTGCATGCGGTTCGTGATAAACGTTGGCTATTGACAAAAGGAATACATCTTGTGGTAGAAAAATCTTTCGTCGAAAGTTTAATATCATATATACATGTTTTAATCAAAAATAAAATACCTCGACGTCCGAAGTATAGTACCCTCTGCAAAAGTGTCATAGCTTTTAACAAACCCGCTCTCGGTGACGTCATCATTTTGTTGGTAGAATTTACACCGCGTCTTTGTTAACACAATTGCGTCCGTTGGATATTACCTTGAGCGACAACGAGTACCAGATTTGGAAAGTTCCACCCCTTTCATGAAGTTTTTAGTACATATAGACATTAATCATGCTCTTTCTTTGTGGTTATTATTCGCCACATAAGTATCTACGCGAGGGTCATCATTCAGCGTTTGCCATTGAAAACTAGAAACTATTCAAAATCATTTGAAAATCAAAAATCATAAACTATGAATACATGTTTTTCTTTCGGTACGTCCAAGCAATCGGATTATTCATCGAAATGGTCGCTCCGCGTTCTGCATGAATATGAACTCCATACAGCATCAATTTCGAATAGAGTGCGGTTGAGCGATTGTGTCTCCAGCGTGATAAGGCATCTTTTCTGATTGACGACCCTCCTTATCTTAGTTAGTATGACCTTATACAAACCTGTTGATCTTAACTTATTTCGATTGAGGGTTGACCCATATGGAAATTAGTTCTTCAAGTATGATTCTATCAATGCGGAAAGGGTGCCAAGTTAGAATTGTTGTAAATTGTAGCCATTTAATTTACTGTTAAGGACCTATAGAAACAAAAACGCAATCAAACAAATGCAGTCATACTCTCCATTTCTTTCAACTAATTATTTTTGACATTTCGGATTTTATGAAGCAAAAAAAATTTTCAAAAAAAGACTAATGCGTTCCGTGTTTAATAGTATAAAAAAGGTTTAAGTATGTATGAAGTTTAAAAGACCTGATATTATATACACGTTGATCAAAGCAAATGAAAAAAAAAAGGTTTCTATAAACGATTGTTTTATCGACATCTATGTTGTTCAAAAATGACAATTCATAAAATGTTAACAGGTTAGTAAGACAGAAAGGGATACAAGGGCAGGAATAACATATCAGACAACATATTGCGCACCAGATAACATCTATCACTAGCATGATGCATTGCCTAATTCATATCCTACTCAATGACATTGTGCTGTGAGCATCTTTGTAACCTACGATTAGCCTGTGACATATCGTTAGATATATCCTCTCATACATGTTTTTGGAAATGTCTGTAGCTAATAGTTATTTACGGCAAGCTCTTTCTGCGTGTATGATTGAAAGGGTGATTATTTCCGTTGCTGATGTCTCTTAGATTACAGTATAACTATATACTGAAGTCTCAAGGGATGAACATGCCATATGTGGCCGGATCCTTTACCCATATTGGTAATTAAGTACCTTTTACAACTACAAATGTAGTTAACTTTACTGATCGTCTTGCATTAAATAAATCCACAGACGAAGGATATCTATGAATTAAGGCTCCATTTTCAGAGATATATTGAGATTTTCATTAAATTGATAGTTTGAGGACACTGTGCACTAAAATCTCGGAATGTGATGTCGCAAATAAAAGTATTTGCATTTCTGAGTTTGGAGAAGTATTTTGAGTTAACATGTATACAAATAAACGAAAACGAGAAATAGAAATGAATGAAGGAATAACTAAAGTGAACATTCTCCTTTAACTGTGAGAACTGATTGAAAGCAGCATAAATGAAATAACGTCATCAATTAGTTGATGGGAAAATGATTGTTCAACACTGCTGTAGCCAAGGTAATGGTTTATCGAACACATGTCGGGATTTGATCTCAACTTTGGATTTGTTTAACGATTAATGAACTACATTTAAAGTCATGCATTCTGACGGTTTCGAACGTCCTAATCTTTTCACTTCGGGACAGCTTCAATAACCTATAAGGAGAACTAAATTAGATAACTTATAATTGATATAAATATTACATTTTATGTGATACTTTGCTCGGTATGATGACGTATTTCTTGTTGAAAACTATTTACATATTTAAGTTGTGTATTGGTTTAAAGTGATGAGCGAAATGAAATATTCATATGACGTCGCAGTTCGCACTGTCATTCTATGCCACTAAACGTTTTAGTTGAGGATATAGTTATTTGATAATCGAAAACTTCTATACTTTCGGAAAATTTGGCAATGCATTGTTAGTGTGAATAAAGTTTGTTTTAATTGAACCACACGATTAAAAATTCGGCGTGTCAGTATTTCGATCAGGTTTAAGCAATTGTACTGTCCTCCCTTCTGTTATTATTTCTTCGCCGATTTTGTTCAAATTTGGAAAATTTGTTTGTCGCAACATATAAAAGCGATTAATAGGTGAAAATATATATTTTAATTTTTAAATAATTTGTCTAATCAGCTATTGGAACCCCTGTTAAATCACACATCCTTTTTAAGCCCCGCCGCGCGTTTAGCGCGAAGCGGGGGATATATATAGTATTGAGCAGCGTCCGTCCGTACGTACGTACGTCCCGACGTATGAAATTGAATAACTCAAAAACTATTGACCTGATTCATTTTTTGTATATAGCTTCATCATCATGAGAGCAAGGTCCCTCTCGAGGTTCATGACCATGACCTTCATTTCAAGGTCATTACGAGACTTTGACATTTTACCCTTGTCAGCGAATATCTCAAGAACCATTCACTGGATTCTCTTCATAACTTTACAATGCATCTTATTGGGAAGGCGCCGGGCCCAGTCGATTTTGGTGACCTTCACATTATTTTCCAGGTCACAGCGAGACTGAAAATTTCAGCATTGAAACCTGCATTTTAGGCTTGTCAGCGTGATATCTCAAGAACCATTAACTCGATTCTCTTCATAATTTACACAAAGCATCTTATTGGGAAGGCGCCGGGCCCAGTCGATTTTGGTGACCTTCACAATATTTTCAAGGTCACAGTGAGGCTTATATATGGAAGACCCAGGGACCAGTTGGTTTGTTGTGGTCTAAATGACATCTAGTAACATGACAAGTGTAGACAAGTGTTTCTATGTATACAGTATGCATTTTGTTCACATCAATTTGCGGCGGGGGATCTTGTCACCTTTGTGACAAATACTTGTTTTAATAGAATTGACAACGCTTTAGGGTGGCGCTTTTTGAAGTAAACATTCGACCATAAGAGCAATTTATCGGCCTTGTTTTAAGAGATTCCCAATGCGCAATCGCCTTTAATATTGTTTTCAATAATTATTTTTACGAAACTTGGTATGTAGTTAGATCAAGTTTTTTAGTTGTGCCCTTTGCAACGTTATTGTTATTCTGAGTATATTATTTTTGGTTCCCACGGCTACAGTTTGAACTTAGTGCAATTGGGTGGTAGGGTCCTTCTCCGTCCTCTGTCTCAAAATCTATTTCTAGTTTGTACTCTAACTGTATTTGAAAGGGCAACAAAATCGGGTTGTGGTGGATATGATGGTGTAAGTATCAATAAATAGCTCACAAGATCTGCTTTATGGTTGTTTTAGGAAAATTGGAAAGAAAAGGTTTGAATTAACAACATCAACGTCACATGGACTTTCATTACTTTCAAGATCTTAACCCTCAGCACAACACTATATCTAAACCTCTCTGAGAACGTAAATGTTAAATATCACTATTAAATTTCAAATTCCAAGGCGTTTTGCTT
This sequence comes from Steromphala cineraria, assembly GCA_916613615.1. NCBI lineage: Eukaryota > Metazoa > Mollusca > Gastropoda > Trochida > Trochidae > Steromphala > Steromphala cineraria. The sequence goes on from OU744730.1 coordinate 56,763,064, forward strand.
CTGGAGTAGATGATGAAACAAGGTTTTTGAGTTAATGACCTCTAATAGGAATCAGTGGGTCACCAACTAACTAATACCCCTCATAACCTAAAGAGATCGTAAATAAGGTTTAAGATATACAGCTCTTTTGCTTCTTGAAACATGAACGTAATAGGTTATCATGAGGGTTTTCTCTGGCCCTATTTGAAGTCACAGAGACACCAAATCTCTAAGCGACAATCCCAATAAGCTTATGTTTCAGCTTTCTTGGCCTTTTGCTTTTGGAGGAGAAGGTGAAAAGAGGTTTCAGAGATCACGCAATCTCTAAATCATAATTCCAATAAGCTTAAGAGCCTGTACACGACGGTATTGCCTCATGTGTATTAAAGACAGAGTGCGCTAGATTTGTGTCCAGGTTTACAGGCGAGGTTTTGCTCTGACTATATTTTGATAAATGAAGCTTGATTTTACCATTATATTTCTGGATAAAGATTCATATTGAAGGTAATGTCAGAGTTATGATCTTTAAAGGAGCAAAATAATACAAGATTATACATTTCGAACGTTGCTATGAAACCCGTTTTCCTCCAATGGTGTAACATTAACTCGTTACTGAGTCATACAAAAGGGTGATCGGGAAGATAAATCCCAAATGCATGATGGATGTTTTCGGAAGCAATAGACAGCAGCAGGAAGCTGTCACTCATCTTGCCTTCCTTTTCAAGTCAGGTTTGATAGCGTCAATGCTATGTAAAATGTTCGGTTTGTCTACTTAGCATTTGAGCTACATTCAATGCCATTTTTGTAGAAGTATTTCATCGAACGCGATGAGTATATCACCAAAAGGATAAATGTCTCCCTCTTAAATGTCTTCAGACGGATTCAATTAACTCAAATCTTTAGCTGTCTATCAGGACCTCGCAACGTTTCTAACCATCTTTTAGGATGTGAGATCAATGTTTCATTAAAAGCTAAAACATGTTCGTGGAGTTCTATGTGGAGAGAGTTTATCGGTTATTTGATGTCCACATATAATAGGACTGGTAACATACTTTGACGTGTGTCAATGAACCTGAGAAAGATAGACATTATTGGTGTGGGGGAAATTAGGAATGTCCTCCGAGGTTTAACAGTGATCTGACGAGTCACTTAATCTTCAAGTCATTATTCAAATGATGTTTGCACATTAAAATGTACACATTTATGTTTAGGACAGAAAGAGACCGATATCTCGTTATAGTAGGATAATAGTAATGGATATCAAATGCTTCAATATTTATATTATTTAGTTATTTAGAGTAAAGTGGCATTTTATTCTGTCAGCTTGTATGATTGAATTTTTTCATTCGTGAATTGACTGATTTTACATCTGTAAACAGTATTTACAGCAGATACTTACCCAGCAAATATTGTTTTAATGACTCGTAAAGTTGATATATCCAGTAGTGGCCCTTTGAAAACTGCAATGGCCCAAAATACTGACAATACGGTACTGTACTTTTGTACTGGCTCAGTACTGGTCCAGATGAGGACTATAAATTCCTGTCAGTATGCATTGTGGGGTATTTTTTAAGGGCCACTACTGAACCAGAACAGTCCCAGTATATGATTCCATCTGGGCAAATTCTGGAATAGTATGTCCTGTTAGGGATTCTGGGTAATCTTTCAAACTGTCGTCTGCGTTTGAGAGTTTACATTGGAAGGCATTGATCAGGTATCCTTTAAATATTAAATAAAAAGTTTTCTAAGTAAGTATAGAATACATTGATTTCTGTATGAACTATCTAACCTACACTGTGTTTCTTATGTACAGATGTTGCTGTTTAACTGGTGTTTTGATATCATGATAGTGTAGGCCCTTTTTTGATAATAAGTGACAAGTTTTAACTTTATAATTCTATAGGCATGCCATATTGTCTTTTAATTAGAAACCATGATTCGAAAACTCTTTACTTAAAACTGACTCATAAATGATCAAAAACGTTACGTTTAAGTAAAGTTGATAAACTCCATATAAATGATATTGTTGTATAGACAATAATGGTAAGTTCTTGATCAGCCTTGATTTCTTTGGAACTATAAAACAAATTGTATATTGTCTACTGTACTATGTAACGGTATGTGATAATAATGGCTGAGCGTAATTCAGCTAGTATTCGCATCGTTGGAATTGTTATAGTTCTGGAACAGGATCCATTTATATCATGTTTGCCGGGTTTATTATTGCTAAAGATAGAATTGCACTGTACTTGATCCGTCGTAGCATACGTCAGAATAGAAGAAACATCTTGGTACGTAGTAAAGATAGTAGAGATATTGGGAGGCCATCTGGGGATAGGTAGCACTGAGGGACACAAGTACTCTAGCTGAAACTGACAAGTCCAGGATATTTATCACCGGTCAGTGAAAACCTCACAGTGGCTTTTGAATCTTTTTATTTAAAGTTTTTTTACAAAAAATAATTTTCACTTTTTGGGATAAAAGAAAACATAACTGTTTATAGACATAAACATTTGTAATGTATATTCTATTTTGAAATCAATTAATGATCATTCATTACATCATTTCAAATGAAAAATTTGACGAAAGCCTTAGTCTCGAAATATCTTGATAGTTTAAGAAATAGCGGAAATAAATTGCACCACAATCCATTTGGATTTCTTTATCAAATAACAACGCTTCTCGCATGGAAAGTGTGGTTCATATCACAATGCCTTGTCCATGATTCAGTAGCCAAAATAATGGTTTAAGAACAGCGTCGCTGATTGCACAACGAACTTTGATTGCCTCCAATCAGATATCTCACATTCTATCCCACAAAGTCGACGTAACAGAACAGAGGCTTTATCAACATTTCATGACTTGATCTGCCTCTGTGGGGAGAGAATGCTTTGTACTATGTGACATGAATACTTATATGTGTTGATGAATGGGAATAAAGATGTTATTCAAATGCCCTCTTTGGTGAAAGCAGCTAGTTGTATTTTATAAGAAAGGAAAGCCATTGAAAAATTTCAAAAGCGGTCTAAGGGAGCTAATCCATGTTTCATTTACACACAGCGCTTCACACAATAACTGATTCCCGAGGCTCATATTCTTAAAAATAAATCCGTTTGATTGAAGTGGCTTGTAATATAACCAATTAGTCTTCCTTAATCCATAAACCTTTCAACTTATACACAATATTATAAAGTTTTTACAAAATACTAAAAACAGAGACACTTTTAAATAGGATTCTGTTTATTACATCTTATTTTTATCTGGCATTATCTCGACCATGTTTAACTACAATTTTCGCGAACTGAGGAATATCTTACATTGTGACGTGACATATGCTAATACTATTTAATAGTACAGCCAATGGAAGAAGATACTTGTTCATATTTTTATCCAACAACCTAATGACGTCTTTTTCCGAGGCATTTTAGATATTGTAGATGTGAGAGAAAATCAAATTTACTAGTAAAGTCAACTATTTTCTTTCAATGAATGCCTTTTGGTGAATGTTATAAATATCCTTTGCACTAGCATTTGTTTGATTGTCAAATGACGGTTTATATTGTTGATAAAAGAAATATGATGCAATGATAATTGTTATGTGACAATTTTTAGTGTTTTAGTCATTACGTTCTTTATAACTTAAAGAAATATAATCCAAAACTGTGTTTCACTTGAGATCTAGCAATATGTCCAAGGAGATAACCTTTTTACAGTAGAGTTTGAACAAGCTGTTTGAGAGGCATTTTAGAAGTTGGAGATATTATGAAGACAAGGAGTCTGCTTGAAAACGATATAAGAATCTATACCGTAGCGTCGCTACATTCTACAATAAAGAAGTTAATAATCTATAAACTCCTTGTCTTCTAAATTTTGCAGTCACCAAGTACATGGCATCACACACATTTTGCATTATCAAGGAATGATACACAATGTTATGGTGTCATAAATATGACGACATCACAGTGATTTGACGTCACAATGCTTTGAAATCACTGTTTAAGGATTTGTAGGTTAGTGCATTATGCTCAGATGTACAATTTTCATGCAAATGTAAAACAATAAATTTGGATGATAAATAGAATTTCACCCAAGTGTTATCTGATATCAAATGTATCAACACTCGTTAAAAAGATAAAAGGTCTTACGTGTATCAACTTGTGTTATATAAATTCATTTTCCTGACATCACCTTATATTACCTCTAAAAACATGCTACTTCCCCTTTAAAGTAATGGGATCTTTATTACCATGTGCATCATGAAACTGTGAGATGCTTGGAGAAGTCCATGGACATCTTAGATGGGAGATTCTGACATCATTATGACACTCACGTAGAAATGACAGTGTTTCATTATTTGGGCCGAATACAATGTTTAAATTTTTTACACCTGTTACTGCATTTATGCTCCAGAATGTGTCACTAGTTCCTTTGTAATTTGCGGTAGTAAATATGACATTTCATCATTCACTGAGTATAAACTTTTGTCGAGTGGTATGGAAAGGAGTCTTAACTAAAAAAAAGGTTACCCCCGCCCTTATGAATACAATCATCCAGTTCGGGACTGATTATCATTATAATTGGGAGTTAAGAGATACAAATATGAAGATAAAAATCATGAAACATTAATCATAATGTAGTTATGCCTTCTTCTACGTTGTTTTCGTTTTATATATGACACATAAAAACTTGTTATAAAGATCTGACAGAGAAAAATAAATGCTGACTTCACGCAGAACATTTGACAACTTGATCAACTGTTACAGCAACCAAACTGTGAAACCTGTAAGGAAACTGTAGAACATTGTTGAGAAAATGAAAATGATATTTCCTGCGTATGAAGGATGAATAACAACGTGTTTGCATCACCTTTCCTGTACTTCTTCATTTATGCTGAAACTGTGCTCTGAGGAGCCATGCTAGAAGGGCATGTTAATTGTGTGGACACAGATCGGCCGGGGAGTAATGATTATACCTTTCAGTTGGATAAGTTCAGTGGTTGTATTCGCGCTAAAGATACCATGATAATTCTTATAGTATATATTTATATTTTTGAAACATATATTTTGGCTGTAGTACGTTTTTTTCATACAGACATCCGAAATCAACGTTAACATCCTTGAGTTACCTGTGTATATTCAGGCTGCAGAGATGTGATAATATGTGCATTCTACTGACTGTTTTATTTGCAACGCAATTTTCCCTTTTTTTTCAGGCTGATGAGCCATTATAATACTAAATAGAGGTGTCATGTTAATATGCACTGTTGATTTTTGTACTCTCATATGTTATTTATTTTCATGAAAGCGTGGATGTATTCTAATTCATAATGTAAACCCTCCAGTCTATGTCGCTGTTGCAAACGTTGACAGCACGGTTCAAGAGTTTTCTTCATGGAAGTTACGTGTTTTGGATTTACGTGTCGAACTGCAGCATCCGTTTATTATAACGATTGCCTTAGCAGGGTACATTTATATCAAGCTGAGGGAAGTGTATGTTAAAAGGTTGAAACATTGAGTTGATTGAATGAAAATATACCTGGCCGTGCACACAAGGTAGCATGTCCCAATGTTGATCATGTGTTGTGTTGTTATTGAGTGTAGCGGGGTTATGCAAAAGAAAATATATGTACGTGTTGTTTAAAGACAACAAGTATTAACAACTCATGTACATTCTTTTGTATAAATTTATATGTTTTCTCCCGTTTCTATACCATGTATATATAACTTGCTTGACAACGACATTCACATCTATGTCGAAACGTCGCTTTCACAGAGGAAAGAAGTCGTTAATCAATAAGAAATCCCCGGTAGCGGAAGCTGCAATGCAGGTGCTCGAGAAAAACTCCTTCAGGCTCAGCGGTGAACAACATTACATTGCCTGCATTTGCGACTAACCCTGGTCATAACAACACATGTTAACGAGAGGGGGCATTCGGTTTGCTCAATGTCGACTAGGAAGAAATAAGACAATGAAGAAGCATGTCAATGAAATATGGAAACATATATATCTTTAACTCAAGGAAATAGTCATACGGGAAGGGCTGTTATTGCCGGATGCTTGATATTTCATTTAATGTTAATATATATACTAGCATAACGAGGAATTTAGTCAATTTAGATATCAGGGTAACGCAGATGCCCTGTGAATGCAGATAAGCCGACAAGAGGGTGATGTTAGTGAGTTACCCATTAAAGGAACCGATCTATCAGTGTTCCGGCTGCGATTATAATCTTGTGAAAATGACACGAAAAAGGCGCTGTACTGTTAAATGTTTTACAATATAGTAAAATAAACTTAATGTTTTGACAGATTAACTACATATTTACAAATCATTATTGATAAAACTAATCAACAATGCTTTATAATGGCGTAGCAAGGCTTTTCACACTCGTAGTACAGATAAATGGCTTCACTTTCCATTGTTGTCGTTTTCACCGAGTGTTTGCTTTTCTTTATCGAGTAGTTGAATGTAAGTCAATAAGACTGCAATCAAAAGTAACATGTTTCAATTGGATTGTGTTCAAATCATGTACTAACAACAAACGTGTCCTAACTGGGGTGCACCCTTGAATTCGTTTCAACAAAAAATACCCCGATAGGACTGTCATTTTAAAGGGACAGTAGCACGTTTCTAGGTGGAATATAAAGTGATGTCATGAAAATGAAAGTTAATGGTTCCGATTGAAAGGCAATGTATTTAAAATAAATGGAGCAGTAATAATTCAATTACATAACGTAAAGTTTATTCATGCGATTCAATTTTCTAATTAAAGGTGGTCACACAAAATGGCCGCCAATGGATTTTATGTGAATCTTCTTACGTTTCTTCAGTCTCTCATTTGTACATGACATCTTGACAGCAGCCAATATGCGCAATTGTGCAATTCTTCATTTCATTGCCTGTTTTCTTTCGAAATATTAAACTCTGTACTTTGTACTGTATTCTGAACACGCTACAAGCTTTGTTATTAAATCTATTCAACTCTTCTACTGATTACTCACAAAACTTATTTCAGAGAACAATTCTTTTTACTGTTCCCTCCGGAAGGAAAATATTATTGAGATATTTTCAGTTTTATTTTTAGTACTTCATGACCACATAGGATCATTAGTTCTTAAATAATTTGAAAAGTTGAACTCCAACTTTCTTCATGGTTGATACTCGGTGAGAAAGTTATATTGTATCCCATAATATATATGAATGCGTTTTCATGATCTTGCCGAGTTACCATACACTTGTCTAAGTGTCAATATTTCAATTATGCAGAGGAATATATGGATGACAACTTCTTTAGCAATGAACAAAGAAGTTGTCATCCATATATTCCTCTGCATTATTGCCATTCCAACTTCTGAAATGCCTCTCAAAGAAGTTGTCAACATTTCGTTAAACAGAATCTTATCTATATATTGCATTACGAATATAAGATTATTTCATAGCTGTACTGTTTACACGCTTATTACTACAACTTTTTACTGTATTCAATCTTCATGGAAGCTTTAACCTTCGATGACCACAGTTTTTATTATAATCAGTTGTCTATTTATCTGGCACAAGGTTATGTCGATCATTATCCTGTATTAGTCAGATAACGATTTAGTTTATAATAGTTTAATGGACTACAATGCCATTGACTTGTCTGGACCTTCAATACGTGATATTCTTAACTTCTTAACCAAATCTCTCTTGTTAGTCTGATAATTGATTGACCCGGTCCACACAGCTTCTACAATCAATTATCTCATGAATGACATACATATATTTCACTTCAAGACTCGGTAACAAGTAGTGGCGAATTGCGATGACTCATTGTAATGAAGCAAAACTTGGTTCCGTTTGGATTGATTCATTGATGGTAGTTTGAGAGGTTAATTATGATCGAGCATAATTATTGCTGCTTCCTCATTTTGGTTTTTGAATTTACGTACAGATGTATTGACTTATCATAACAAGGACATGGTATTGATTGATTCATTCATTCATTTATTGACTTGACAATAGTATACTCTGTGTTATTATTGATAGGGAATATACATGTACACTTGGGACATTTTCAAGAATATGTGTGTCTTCGTCCAGTTCCTAATTATAATCCTCTTAAACAAGGACATTGAAAGTGGTATTTAAGTGACTTTGTAACTAATCAACTATTACAGTTCAATTTGATTGTGGAAGTTATGGTATAATGTGTCATGAGTAACACTTTTGAATTTTTTTGGGGGGAAAAGGTAGTAAACTTGTAAAGAAAACTTTTTCATGTCCTCTCATATCCTTTTAACTTTTATGCTAATTTTACCACATTTGTTATTGAGATACATAATCATATCGAGATTGTCAGCATTAATCATTCTAAAATAAACTTCTTATAATTTAGCATTTTTTGGCTAAAAGTAAGAACTGTTAGAAAACTGATATTTGTTCTGTCCGGTCAAGAAGATCAAAATTACATTGTATGTGTCACAATGCTACGAATGAAGGTCGATATTCAGTCTATGTAAACCTAGCCTCAATATTATCCGTTTCACTCCTTTACTGATTCTAGCAAGGCCTAGTAGAAAGTCGCGCCAGAACAAGCGAACATTATAAGTTATACCATGTATATGTAGTAAATAATAACCCGGTTCCGATGGGTTATGGAAAATGACCTCGCGAGGGCGTAGCCCGAGCAGAGGTTATTTCCATAACCCGAGGCAAACGGGTTATAATTTGACTTACACTCCCGCGGAACACTCCTGCAATGGTTTCAATTTGTTTATATACAATTAATTTTAAAACGTTTTACTGATATCATTTGCGGGTTTATCATGTCTTGACAAGATATAATATTTAAAATACCTCCAGATTAGGGTTTTAGAAATATGCTTGATTTCTTACAATAAAAACTATTTCATTTAGATGTTTCAACTAAATTGGTTAACATACAAATAATTGCAAAAACGTTTTAGTGATCCATTTTGCGGGTTTGATATGTCTTGATAAGAATACTATTTTAGACTACTTACAATACCCACTGCTGAGGGTTTTAGAACTAAAAACTTGATTCCTTACATTAAAAACTAATTCATTGCAATATTAATATATATTAATCGGGGGAAAAACCCCCAAAAACATGACACACACAAATTTACATCAACTGGCATGGATCCTCGGTAGCTCAACAGGTAAGAGTGCTGCTTGACAACATAGAGGACCCTGGTTCGAATCCCACTTTCGTTGTACATAAATCTTAACTTTCTTGTTTGATTAAAAATCCAAATTTTACAAGTCCAATTGTTTGCAATTGCTTAGCATCTTATAACCGATCAAGGTGGTTATGAGATAACCAACCTACGCGGATCGAGCTCACGGCATATAACATTCAACTAAAATATAGGCAATAACTTCCCAAGGGGTGTTAAGGGTAAACACCTATAATAAGGTAGTTATGAGTTAAAACCAATTGAAAAAAGAAGGGATATAACCGCCCAAGGGGTGTAAGGGGAGGTATCCGCCTCGAGCTTTATGTGCTTTTTATGTGCCGGGTATTCCGCTCTAGAGGGTGATATCAGTATTTATTCAGGGTCACGTGGACCACTCAGAGATCGAGATTCTTACATGAGGTAGGATAATGTGTGATACCGCGCTAAAATTCAGTGTAGTATCGCACCAGAACCTTATTGCATGTATAACTCTTCTCTACTGCAAACAAAGTTTTTGACCTCCTGACCTATGGACAAGAAGACACAGGACGTTTCTAAATGCACATTTTCATAATTATATGATAAAATATTATCAAAGATATCTCCATTTTCAATTTCGAACACATTCAATTTGCTTTCTCTCTTAAAGTGAAAAACAGGAGGATTGAAAGTTACTTGACTGTAAATATATCTCAAATTAACTCGGAATGCAAAATTATTTACTTCAACTTATTATGCAATATAATAGTGGCAGGTAACACTGATTATATTTGCATCTCTGTGCTCTAACCCTTGGTATTTTGCTACATATGTTATGTTTTGATAACAAAACGTATATCAGGTCTCCATAACAAAAGCCTGCTATCCTTCATATACAGGAAATAAAACGTCATTTCCGATTTATCTACTTATAACTAGATTTAACAAACTAAGCTCTTCATTCACTGCCTGCGTGTTTTAAATTTGACAGATATTTAACAAGGGATTGAAGGTCTATGCGCGTAGACTTATTGGTATAAACCTTGAAAACTGATGTTAACAATAAGGATATTTAACCGCTGTTTCATCATATTGTCATTACTACATTCCCCGCCAACCTCGATTATCCAGCGCTTTCGTTCCGATAAATCTACACTACAAGCCCTGGAAAACTTTACAAGGTTTTACCTCAAACCAAAGACCACCCTTTGCATCCAAGTTTATCCAATCAGAAACGAAACGCAGACACTACTTGCGTAAACAACTCGACAAATCAAGGAAGCGTTTTGCTGAGTCATTGCAAAGGGAGCAAATTTGGTTCGAGGTAAAACCTTGTAAAGTTTTCCAGGGCTTGTATAGATTTATCGGAACGAAAGCGCTGGATAATCGAGGATGCATCAGTCTATGCAATCAAACAAAACTTCTCAAGTCCTAATGAAGTTTCAACAGCCGAACGACAGTCTCTGTTAGTCCAAGAGTTAACATGAATCAATGTATGAAGCGTCTTTGGCAGCGCTAGGGTTTTGTTTCACATTAAAGTCCCTGGCAGTCCATGTGTTAAAGTTTATCACGTCTTAATAGTTGTTTCACATTGAGTGTATGGCAGCTCAAGAGTTAAAGCGTATCAAGATGTATACATGTTGATGAGATCACAGCCCTAGAGTTAAAACTTGTAAGACATTTATACATTGCATGGCATCTTAGTCCTTGGCTGTCAACCTTGAAGTAATGAAAAGTTGTTTCAAATCTGAGACTTGAGCAGTTCAAGGATTAATACTTATCATGAGTAGGCATAATCAGTCATTTTTTAATAATGAACCAAAATTAACCAAACTTGGTGTGTGTGTAGAACGAAGTTTGAATAATAATATGCAATTTCAAGTTTCAAAATAAAAAGTTTCGTTAAAAAGATATTTGATGTCAAAGACACCCACCCTCGAAACAAATAAAATAAAAATTGTTTTCATCAATTGTTTTTGGTTAGGGTCTTATAAAAATATTTCTACTCATCATAAAAGTACCGTTGAGTGTTCATTGTCTTCGTCGTACTCTTGTCTATCAATTATGACTATTCAAAAAAATAAGGTGCCACATTTGGTATACAATTTTGACCCTCGAAGAGTAGTACCCCCATCACGTTTTTTTAACATGTCCTATTTTTTAGCTCATCTGGCCTGTAAGGCCCGATGGGCTTATGGCATGGCATGGTGTCCGGCGTTCGTCCGTCTGTCCATCCGTCCGTCCGTCCGTCCGTAAACTTTGTGGAATTTCGACTTCTTCTCCAGAACCATAAGGCCTAGAAAGCTGAAACTTTGTGTACAGACTCCTTGGCTAGTGAGGATTATAAATTGTAGCTTTGGTGGTCCTGTGACCCCTAATAAGGGTCACAGGGGCCACGCCCTAAAAACCTATTTTCATCTTCTTCTCCAGAACCATGAGGCCTAGAAAGCTGAAACTGTGTGTACAGACTCCTTGACTAGTGAGGATTATAAATTGTAGCTTTGGTGGCCATGTGACCCCTAATAAGGGCCACAGGGGCCACACCCTAAAAACCTATTTTCGTCTTCTTCTCCAGAACCATGAGGCCTAGAAAGCTGAAACTTTGTGTACAGACTCCTTGACTAGTGAGGATTATAAATTGTAGCTTTGGTGGCCCTGTGACCCCTAATAAGGGCCACAGGGGTCACGTCCTAAAAACCTATTATCATCTTCTTCTCCAGAACCATAAGGCCTAGAAAGCTGAAACTTTGTGTACAGACTCCTTGGCTAGTGAGGATTATAAATTGTAGCTTTGGTGGCCATGTGACCCCTAATAAGGGCCACAGGGGCCACACCCTAAAAACCTATTTTCGTCTTCTTCTCCAGAACCATGAGGCCTAGAAAGCTGAAACTTTGTGTACAGACTCCTTGACTAGTGAGGATTATAAATTGTAGCTTTGGTGGCCCTGTGACCCCTAATAAGGGCCACAGGGGTCACGTCCTAAAAACCTATTATCATCTTCTTCTCCAGAACCATAAGGCCTAGAAAGCTGAAACTTTGTGTACAGACTCCTTGGCTAGTGAGGATTATAAATTGTAGCTTTGGTGGTCCTGTGACCCCTAATAAGGGTCACAGGGGCCACGCCCTAAAAACCTATTTTCATCTTCTTCTCCAGAACCATGAGGCCTCCTAGAAAGCTGAAAATTTGTGTACAGACTCCTTGACTAGTGAGGATTATAAATTGTAGCTTTGGTGGCCATGTGACCCCTAATAAGGGCCACAGGGGCCACACCCTAAAAACCTATTTTCGTCTTCTTCTCCAGAACCATGAGGCCTAGAAAGCTTAAACTTTGTGTACAGACTCCTTGACTAGTGAGGATTATAAATTGTAGCTTTGGTGGCCCTGTGACCCCTAATAAGGGCCACAGGGGTCACGTCCTAAAAACCTATTTTCGTCTTCTTCTCCAGAACCATGAGGCCTAGAAAGCTGAAACTTTGTGTACAGACTCCTTGACTAGTGAGGATTATAAATTGTAGCTTTGGTGGCCCTGTGACCCCTAATAAGGGCCACAGGGGTCACGTCCTAAAAACCTATTATCATCTTCTTCTCCAGAACCATAAGGCCTAGAAAGCTGAAACTTTGTGTACAGACTCCTTGACTAGTGAGGATTATAAATTGTAGCTTTGGTGGTCCTGTGACCCCTAATAAGGGTCACAGGGGCCACGCCCTAAAAACCTATTTTCATCTTCTTCTCCAGAACCATGAGGCCTAGAAAGCTGAAACTTTGTGTACAGACTCCTTGACTAGTGAGGATTATAAATTGTAGCTTTGGTGGCCATGTGACCCCTAATAAGGGCCACAGGGGCCACACCCTAAAAACCTATTTTCGTCTTCTTCTCCAGAACCATGAGGCCTAGAAAGCTGAAACTTTGTGTACAGACTCCTTGACTAGTGAGGATTATAAATTGTAGCTTTGGTGGCCCTGTGACCCCTAATAAGGGCCACAGGGGTCACGTCCTAAAAACCTATTATCATCTTCTTCTCCAGAACCATAAGGCCTAGAAAGCTTAAACTTTGTGTACAGACTCCTTGGCTAGTGAGGATTATAAATTGTAGCTTTGGTGGTCCTGTGACCCCTAATAAGGGTCACAGGGGCCACGCCCTAAAAACCTATTTTCATCTTCTTCTCCAGAACCATGAGGCCTCCTAGAAAGCTGAAAATTTGTGTACAGACTCCTTGACTAGTGAGGATTATAAATTGTAGCTTTGGTGGCCATGTGACCCCTAATAAGGGCCACAGGGGCCACACCCTAAAAACCTATTTTCGTCTTCTTCTCCAGAACCATGAGGCCTAGAAAGCTGAAACTTTGTGTACAGACTCCTTGACTAGTGAGGATTATAAATTGTAGCTTTGGTGGCCCTGTGACCCCTAATAAGGGCCACAGGGGTCACGTCCTAAAAACCTATTTTCGTCTTCTTCTCCAGAACCATGAGGCCTAGAAAGCTGAAACTTTGTGTACAGACTCCTTTACTAGTGAGGATTATAAATTGTAGCTTTGGTGGCCCTGTGACCCCTAATAAGGGCCACAGGGGTCACGTCCTAAAAACCTATTATCATCTTCTTCTCCAGAACCATAAGGCCTAGAAAGCTGAAACTTTGTGTACAGACTCCTTGGCTAGTGAGGATTATAAATTGTAGCTTTGGTGGCCCTGTGACCCCTAATAAGGGCCACAGGGGTCACGTCCTAAAAACCTATTATCATCTTCTTCTCCAGAACCATAAGGCCTAGAAAGCTTAAACTTTGTGTACAGACTCCTTGACTAGTGAGGATTATAAATTGTAGCTTTGGTGGCCCTGTGACCCCTAATAAGGGCCACAGGGGTCACGTCCTAAAAACCTATTATCATCTTCTTCTCCAGAACCATAAGGCCTAGAAAGCTGAAACTTTGTGTACAGACTCCTTGGCTAGTGAGGATTATAAATTGTAGCTTTGGTGGTCCTGTGACCCCTAATAAGGGTCACAGGGGCCACGCCCTAAAAACCTATTTTCATCTTCTTCTCCAGAACCATGAGGCCTAGAAAGCTGAAACTTTGTGTACAGACTCCTTGACTAGTGAGGATTATAAATTGTAGCTTTGGTGGCCATGTGACCCCTAATAAGGGCCACAGGGGCCACACCCTAAAAACCTATTTTCGTCTTCTTCTCCAGAACCATGAGGCCTAGAAAGCTGAAACTTTGTGTACAGACTCCTTGACTAGTGAGGATTATAAATTGTAGCTTTGGTGGCCCTGTGACCCCTAATAAGGGCCACAGGGGTCACGTCCTAAAAACCTATTATCATCTTCTTCTCCAGAACCATAAGGCCTAGAAAGCTTAAACTTTGTGTACAGACTCCTTGGCTAGTGAGGATTATAAATTGTAGCTTTGGTGGCCCTGTGACCCCTAATAAGGGCCACAGGGGCCACGTCCTAAAAACCTATTATCATCTTCTTCTCCAGAACCATAAGGCCTAGAAAGCTGAAACTTTGTGTACAGACTCCTTGGCTAGTGAGGATTATACATTGTAGCTTTGGTGGCCCTGTGACCCCTAATAAGGGCCACAGGGGCCACGCCCTAAAAACCTATTTTCGTCTTCTTCTCCAGAAGCATAAGGCCTAGAAAGCTGAAACTTTGTGTACAGACTCCTTGGCTAGTGAGGATTATAAATTGTAGCTTTGGTGGCCCTTTGACCCCTAATAAGGGCCACAGGGGCCACGCCCTAAAAACCTATTTTCATCTTCTTCTCCAGAAGCATAAGGCCTAGAAAGCTGAAACTTTGTGTACAGACTCCTTGACTAATGAGGATTATAAATTGTAGCTTTGGTGGCCTTGTGACCCCCAATAAGGGCCACTCCCTAAAAACCTATTTTCATCTTCTTCTCCAGAACCAGACTCCTTGATTATTGAGGATTATGAATTGTAGGTTTGGTGACCCTGTTGCTCCAATGAAGTATAAGGCCAGCCTTGAAAACTGTAACTTGTCGCCTATTATACTTAATTTTATGATTGGTGACCCTTTGGCCTCTACAAAGGGGGAATCGCATTTGCCACACTCAATAGCATATATTTTAATTGACGATGAAGCCTGATGAGCTACAGAGCCAATGGCTCTATTTTTTCTTCAATATTGTCAATAATTATTTAAATGTGCCACAAACTATGTTAGTTGTCACGGTCACTGCCATTGTCATCAGAGTCCGTCTAGCCCTTAAATGAGAAATAAAAGTTAACACAGAATATTTTACAAACGATTTAAGATGAGACTCAAATTTGCAGTTAAAGGTCTCAAATTAAATGTACATATCGAGCGATACCTCAAATTTGATAAGCTTAAACAAAACAGGAGTATCATGTATTGCCAAATTATAGTATAAGTTATCGAAATACCTTTTTAAAACTTAAAAATACATATATATGTATAAAAAATTGAAGGGTTAAATAAGAAATTTCAGATATATAAAATGCCTTGAAAATTGATTTGTTTTTAAAATATATTTAATTTAATTTAATGTATGTGATTTATGTTACAGAGAAGGATAAACTTCGCAGTTGTACACGTAATAAACAAATACTTTTGGGGAAAACAGCTCAAAAACAGTTTGTTATTGTGTCGTATGTTGGTTACATAAATCTTTACTCATCCTTTATTATATCTGAGTTGTTGGAAAGTATAAGTTAAAACTATTAAAGCTTTATTTTAAGTTTTGATCCGTCTATATACTCAAGAAACAGCACATAAGATTCGAGAAAAGGTGTTGCTTGCCTTATATTTAGTCGTAAAAACGATGATTACAAACACAATCTTAGCTCACGCTTTCATTGTGAGAGCCAATGAAAGCGGGCGATTACTTGTTGAAGTTACTCCGATTTAGACGGTATGGTCGTTCTTTTATTTAATTTGATGTGAGTAAGTTGTTATAAATATCCGATAGATAGTGCAAATTATAGCTGAATAATCATTTAACATCATAAATTCTTTGTAGACATGTGCGCTTTACGAAAATACCTTTTTTACATTTCTGAAGTTTTCCTCCTTACAAATTCAACATTTGACGTCACATAAATGAAAAATCTAAAAATAAGTGTCTCTGGATTTGTTATCTTATTTTCTTTTGTAGTATTTAGATTTTGTGTGCAATAAGAGGCAACGGTACGAAAAAAACGTAACCAACTTTTTACGCCTGCAAGAGACTTGTCCTTGTTATCTTCCCTGTCTGGTTATCGCTATCATGAGGCTAGACATACTCAGTTGCCTCACAACACAGTCCATGGCAGTCCAAGGGTTAATTTCTTACAAGGCATCCACAAGTTGTACGGGAGTCTGTCATGGCAATCCAAATGATATAAATCATCAATTAAATATTAACCCATTTGTGCATGACGTCCCATAAATGGGACGCTAATTCAATGGTCTGGTTCTCAGTTCATATACAATATAAATATTTGTAAGCTGTTTTGTAATGGGAAGATGTCGTATTTATATGTCAACAAAGTTAAATAGTTGTAAATTTAAATACGGTGAAATCTGACAACCTGAAACAGAGAAGATACTTATTTAGCAAATTGCCAAAGTTTGAGGTACCACTGAATAATTGAATGTTCCATTTGAACTAAATTGACTTGTTTTTAATGTGTTTCAATGTTAAATAGTTTAACTAAAAATAAGAGTGAATGTCAACTAAATGTTTTTCCATGCTCAAACTTTTGTCAAATTAGCGTCCCACTTATGGGACGTCATGCACAAGAGGGTACAGGTTTTTTGGTCATTCTCGGAAATTATTCTTGGGAAGAAATATAATTTCTTGTCTTGATATTTATTGGAAAGGATAACCTGAAAGGTAATAAAATTAGAAAAAAAATATAAGTGACTGATTAACCCTCTGCTGATATATAATTATGTGGACATATCCGAATTTTCTGCTGCCATAGATTGTATTGAAGATGAGGATGGTTTTAAGGATGAAATGAGTTATCAGAGCATTT
This sequence comes from Steromphala cineraria, assembly GCA_916613615.1. Classification (NCBI taxonomy): domain Eukaryota; kingdom Metazoa; phylum Mollusca; class Gastropoda; order Trochida; family Trochidae; genus Steromphala; species Steromphala cineraria. The sequence continues at coordinate 56,780,207 of OU744730.1, forward strand.
CATGTGCTAGGAGTACCTCATGAAGAACCAAACGTGGTTGTCAATGTTCTTTTCCCCACTCTCTGGAGAAATTGTTAATGCTTGAATACTACATATACTAAGTTTTTCACGCATAAGGTTTTGCTTGGGAGTTGTTTCCCTTTATTCTATGCTATATAAGCATTGGCATGCATTTTTTGCGCTCTTTCTTGCCGCTCTTCAAACAATCACCATTAATCACCCACCCACCCATCCCCTGTATATGTGTTGAGACATGTTTCTGCTGTTGTTTTTCTTTTTGCAGGGTATACACCGCTGACCTGCTAGTGTAACTATCCTCCTGCTGAGCTATCATCGGGGAAATAAGATTGAAGTTTCAGGTGAATACTTTTGGTGTTGGTCAAAACGGTGCTGCTGCTGAATTAACCTGAACTGGCCAGGGTATACACCGCTGACCTGCTAGTGTCTTTCCTCTTGCTGGGCTATTATCGGGAAATGAGATTGAAGATGCAGGCCTTGGAAGGCGGCTGAAAACTTCTAAGGGTGGGGTTGTTGCTTAAATTATCCTGAACTGGGCTTGGAATACACCGCTGACCTGCTAGTGTGACTTTAATCCTGCTGAGCTATCATCAGGGAAATAAGATTGAAGATGCTGGTATGTGGGTGAATACTTCTAAGGTTCGTAAAGATGGGGCTGTTGCTTAAATGATACTGAACTGGACAAGGCATACACCGCTGACCTGCTAGTGTGACTTTCCTCCTGTTGGGCGCCAAATGGACAAGGTGATTGCAGATCCGAGCCTTATTATGCGGTTGAATGCTGCCAGGGCTGGTGAAAACTGTGGCTGCTGCTAAAGAATGATCAAGAATTGTGCAGGCAGGATGGGGTCCTAGTTCCTAAATTTTGCTCTTCAAAAATAGAAATTTATGACATTGAATAAATCGTGTATCATCCTCTGAACTTGAACCAATTCGAATTATGATCATAATAACATTCAGTAATACTTGTGAGCCAGTGACATATGGTCATAATGACATTCAGTAATGCTTGTGAGCCAGTGACATATGGTCATGATGTCATTCAGTAATGTTTGTGAGCCAATGACATATGGTCATAATGACATTCAGTAATGCTTGAGCCAGTGACATATGGTCATAATGACATTCAGTAATGCTTGAGCCAGTGACAAAATTGTGTCTTGATTGACATTTATCAAACATAATAGGACTTTGCTAGTCCGAGATTGGTAAGTATTTTATTTCAGCTTTTAGCATCATACTTGGTGCAGTTTATTGTGTGTTGGCGGTAAGTCTGGGGTCCAAATGCTTTTCTTCCTTCATATTGCTTAGCTGAGTAGTAATAGGCCCCTGTGAACCCCTACCTATTTCACTCTATAATGTTTGTCAGTGTGAAACTCCTTCCGGCATTTAAGTAAAATGTTTTATGTACACTGCTTGTGTACTTGCTCTGTTGGTTTGTATGGATATGTGACCCCCTACCTGGTGTCCCGTTAATGGTTGGTCAGTCAGTGTGTAGCTCCTACTGGCTAAACTGTTAATGTGTTGTGATACACTGCTTGTGTACTTTGCTGCTCGGGTTGTCCAGTTACCATTTGGTAGGCACCCTGTGTTTATGGTCCCCAGACAACTACCGAGTGTCAATATGAATAAACTGCGCCCATTTATATCAACCAAATAAGTGTTGTGTTATTTATTGGTTGTTTACATAATAATTCATTATGTCTCCCCCGAAGGGTCGGGAGACATATTGGTTTTGGTTGAGTTCCCGTCCGCGTCCGCGTGCGTGTTGGCGTTCCCATTTCGTTTCCGGAGCATAACTTTGAAACTACTTGACCAATCTTCACCAAATTTGGTATACATCCTCTTCATACATGTAGATGTGCCTTTTGGGGGTTTTAACTTCTTTAAAAAATTAAAAAAATTTTTATTCCATGTCAACAGCTTCGACTTTGTCATTTTGAAGGGTTGGGTTAGTTTGAAGGTTGGGTTAGTTTCCGGAGCATTACTCTGAAACTACTTGACCAATCTTCACCAAATTTGGTATACATCCTCTCCATATCATGTAGATGTGCCTTTTGGGGGTCTGCAGCTGGCAGCTGGTATGATTTAACTTTCAATGACACGGGGCCCTATTGGATATATCCAAAGATACAACTAATGCATGATTTTTTTAAACTCAATTGTTTGGTGACCTCTTTCCTGGAAATAACATTAATTAATTTTAAATTTACCATTACTTTGTTTATCATTATCATGTGTTCAAACTGTGAGTTGTGTTCCACACATTTTTAAATTGTTTAATCTTGGAATTCATGAATACAGTAAATCCTTTCATTGGTGAATCCTTAAATTTTCTAGAATATATTTCAGGATATGTTTTGCATTTTTACAAGAATTGAGAAAAGCAGCAGCCATGGGCCATTTTGCACAATTGATGAAAACATGGCCCATATATATTTTGAAGCTTGCTATTGATATCAGGGCAAACGTATGAGTAGGCTTATTTTATATTTATATGGACAGAAATGTCATATTACTCTGTAAATCTTTGCGATCCCTCATGTCCGTTATACTGCATTATCGACATTTCCACATTTGTTTTCTGTTGAAATGAAGTAGATATTCGTCAATTGTGTTGACATGAATTGACATAAGGAACATAAACCGTTCAGAAACATTTTCAATTGATAGTTTGTTAAGCACTAATTAATTTGGCAGTTGTTACACACGAAATATAATTGTCCGTTACGCTAGCGTCAATGACAACGTGCTTTTGTTTGTCGGACATAACAAGAGTTGCCTCCCTTGATTTCAAGGGGCGTGGTCTCGTCTGGCAATACATATGTAGGTTAATTACGTCTAACGAACGTTCATATTTTGGCACTTTGTAAAGAGGTTATGACTACAGGAGTTACTACCAGTAACACAAGTCAACATTTTCAGGTTGTTCCTTGGGTTAACATCAAAAACAGTTATCCGAAAATCTATATTCATTTCCATTTTTTCTTAACCTACGGAATAAGCTTTTTTAAAATATTGTACACAAATTGAGCGTATGTATCATCCAATTGTCCCATTTGATTGTTTTCAATAGTTTTATTGTCCCAAAGAATTTTAAAATGACAAAACATAAAAAGACAACTTTTATTACCTGATATATACAGTCATATCATATCAAATATATATCAACTTTTTCCTCTGTACATAATAATATATATTTACTTTGTAGTTTATACAGTAAGAAGCACTTTAGTTCCTCAACGAAGATGACATCACGATAACAATCCGGACTTAACGTTATTTAAATATAATAAATAAACATTCTTTTATCATATGTACAAAAGCATGAGTTAAAGGCGATATCCGATAAACCATACGGGAGGTGGCCGACTTTAACTGTAGTACGTATCAGTGACTTATCTCTATTACTGCTAGAGTGTATATCTAAAGGTTCAAGGATATGACAACTAAAGGGTTTAAAATAAAACTGAACAACAATATTGAACATATGGATAAATCCCACGTCGACCTGACGAACGAACTAGCAATGTCACTTATGAAACACTATCGACTCGAAAATGCCATTCTATCTGCTCTTATTAATTTCACAACATTCTGTTTGATAAATTGATCTGCGGCGACAGCGGTTCATATCCCAGCCTTTGATCAGACTTTATACCATTATCTTGTCACTAGACTGGATCTATTTGTCTGAATTGATATTTATCAGTGCCAGTCACTACTTCTCGAATCAATGAAGCCGTTTATATTTTAAAGCAGACGAACTCCCGAATAACAACCCTTGTCTTTTTCGTCTGTATGTTGTTGACTATAAGCGGGTGAGAAACTCGAGTTGACAGTTACATGTGTCAGACTCTCTTGTTTTGCAACGCTTCTTTACTTGATTTTAATTGATTTATTTTAAATAACATTTAATATTGACCACAAATCGAGGTCCTACGTTGGATTGGATTTATTTGATTGTTTTAGCTAGGAAATGGAATATTCTAAATAGAAAAAACAAAATATCTTAATCGTATTCTCAACAAATATACATACCTTGTCAAATCACATTTCGTAAAACAATTATGCTGACAAAGTCATTAAGTTGAAGATTTTAAGTAGCGGAATGAATAAAACTTTTAATTTTAAAAACTTTTTAATTATTATTTATGATCATATGAAACCATGTAACCCTAGTGAAATTTAAAAATTCCTATCAGTTACAGATTTTGATTGAATTAGCCACAATGAGGTATCTTACTTATCACTGAATATATATATGTTTTGAGGGAATCATTATAAACTTGTATCACCCAATTGGTAATAGCTACTCAACAATACCATATAACTCCCACAATGGCACATCCTTCGACAAGAAGAAATACAAAATAAGATTTAAATACCGGAAAATATCAAGGCACCTGTTCATCAGTTGATTAATATGTACACACAACATGTAATGACAATGTCATTTAAGAACGGACAGAATATATCACTGTGGAACATTGTATGTTGTATGTCACATCTTCTCACATGGACATGTTCAATTTATCAAGTGTTCTGTGTACGCAGCACCGCATATTTCCCCTTTAATGGAAGGGGTTTTAACAAAGATAGTTCTCAATTTTGATTTCATGCGAATGGTCTGTTAAAAAGTGAACACATTTCTCAATGATCAGTCAAAACTATTGTCGACGTGTACGTTTTCAGAAATGCAACTGAACTCAGTTTTTAAATTATCACAGACCGAACAGCGACCATTCTGACCATTGTGAGTCTTAAAGGATAAATTTAAGAGCTCTAATACAGGCGAAATAATGATAACTGTGAGAATAAAAACATCTATCAAAACACGAAACACGTATGTCCTTTTTGTTGAAAATTAAATTCATTTTACACTATCATGCTCTTATTATTTTGAAATACGACAAACACGTTATCACTACATTTACTAGACAGACTGTCAAGAGCTGCTTATATATCTTTGTTGCAAACTAAGAATGAACAAGTTATTCTACAATCTTCAAAAAAACCGCATCACAGATCTTTATCCAAAGTATAATTTATGGATATAAGTTTCTGTTTTTCAGATTAATTGTTATTTCCATTACATTATGTGCAGTAGTATTGCCACCAAGATCAAAATGTATTAATTGATAATAATCATTATTATCAAAACATAAAATGGATCAGCACTAGTTTTAAACATCGAAAACCATTATAATCAAAAATTTTGCAGTATTGACTATGTACTACAAGAGTACTTGAAAAGTCTTGGATCAAACACTTCATCTTCTTTCTTATGCTCAAGGGACGATCCACACAAACTACTTCACTGTCAATATTCACATTTCCGTTTCATCAATGCTTCTTCTCACATCCACGTAATCGTTGTGCATATGTGAACATCCCCTGGAACAGTACAAATGTTTACTGTGGTCTGCAGTGATGAAAGTAGTGCTTCGTTTACCACAAAACATTCTGATTACTTCTTTTCTGAACTTCTGGCCGGTTGCACAATATAGAAAGAAGTTGATGGAATGGTTTAGGTACATAAGCAGCTGAGTGATTGTCATGATCAAACGATATTTGGACATTTCCGCATTGTTGCTACCCGTCTTATTCCAGAAGGCCGAGGCAATCAGACTGACGTTCATCGGTAACGTTGTCAATAAGAAGGTGAAAGACACTGTCAGTAACATGATGGTTATGCGTAGGTTCGTGTCCTCTTTGCATCGACTACGTATCTTCAGAGAACCATTTTGAAGATTGCCACGTCCACTAGAGGCACGAGCTACTTTGCAAATGATGAGCACATTGAAAATACTTATGATGATGAAAGGCATGAAGCTGTAAGTTAGAGCATCCACCCAGGGCCACACGTCTCTTACAAGAAATTCGTGACCGGATGTTGCGTCACAGCGAGGCACCAGATTACCCTTGATTTTGGTCTTGTTCAAACTCACTGTCCACGCCAAATGTATGTTTATTGCAAGGAATATGAAGAACAAACTAGCAATAATCTTTTTGGCTCGAGGAATCGTACACAGTCTTTGCGCTTTGAGCGGATAGGCGACCACTATGAACCTTTCGACAGTAACGGCTACAATTATCCACACTGATGTGTTGCTTGATATATATCCAAGAATGACTATGGTTTTACACAACCAGTCTGCCTGGTCCCTTAAGTCAAATCCTGTCAGTTCCCCTAACCAGGTCCGCAGGAGACCGATGAAAAGAACCATTGAATCAGCAATAGACAGGGCCGCAAGGAACACGTATGTGGACAGACGGGTCATTGACTTGTGTCTCATAATGAGAAATGAGAAAATGTTTCCAAAGGTTCCAAGGATGAGGAGGAATGGCGGAACGTAGACAAGCAAAATCTTGTGGGCCTTGAACTCCGGATACTGAAATCCAAACGGTTCATCTTCAAAACTTCGCACTATATATTTCAAATCTTCTTCATTTTGAACGTCCAGAAGTTGAAACAAATCACGTTTTTCATCTGGAGAAAGGGATTTGATGTAGGTTAAAAGGTTCTTGATGGATATATTTCCGATGTTTCCTAATGGAGCCCCGCCCGATTCCATTCTGAAAAGAAACAAAATAACTCTAAATGGCATTTAGCTAGCATGATCATGACATTATATCCTTCAACAGTTTCCTCTCAGAATTCTATACTTAAAAAAAAATGTGAGATGATTGTGTATGACACTTTCTTTTAACCTATCTTCTGCGTTGGAACCGTTTCTTCTAAAAATAAGCTAACTGATATCGAAGTTGATGAAATATAAAAAATAAAAATTTTAACGTCAGCGCTTATCTTTTATTTAGCAGTACGTGTTGTAGTGAAATAGATACGGCCCTGCTAAAAAGATTCAGCAGAAAACAAGCTTGATTTGTTCTGCTTGTATTTAATAGCCCTGTGTCGTTTTCTGTTAAATGAATCTATGCATCATAATTGAGATTGGTGAATCAAAGTAACTTTATGGTCTATGACCTAATTAAGGAAACAATTCATACACCTTTAATATCATAAAAACTTGAAACATACGACTAATCTATTCCATGTACCGATCAAAACTGGACACATGGTTGACTAGAATATAAAACGAGAGATAATGTTTACAAACTGAAAAGTTTGCTTACAATCAATCAGAACTTAACTTCGATTGGACCTGACAGGCAACCAAAATGACCAGTGCCTCGCGTTAAGCGTAACATTGATACAGAAGAAGAAGAAGAAGAAGAAGAAGAAACATAGTTTATTTAAGTGTCACACAACATACAACATGGGTAATAAACGTTTTAAAATAATGTATAAAAAGTATGTTGTTCGGCCAAGCATGGCCTATGCGACACTATTAATCATTACAAACATATACACAATATAAACATTATATCCAAACACATTCACTCACATATTAAATAGAAAAAATAAATAAATAAATAAATAAAATAAATATTTAAAAAAATAAATAAATAAATAAATGTCTATCAAATTAATAAAAACATGAGTAAAGAAATTTCAAATCAAATTAATTGGTGTTATATATAATCAAAATAGGTAAGTTAATGATAATTAATTGAGTAAATAAAGTAATAAATGAATAATTGATAAAATAAATAATTAATTGAATAAATAATTTAATAAATAGATAGTTATATGAATAAATACGTATTAAAAAAAAAATTAAAAAAATTAAAAAAAAATAAACTGATAGTCAATACAATAATAAATAGATACATTCACATTACACAATACATTCATACAACTTGAGAAAGTCGACGCTCATACATAGAGTTTATTGTTGAGGCTAGCGGTGAAACAAATTGTTGAATAGTCATTAAAATGACATATTTATCTTTTGAATTTAAATAAGTGAACACAGGTAGGTAATTAGTAACTTCAACAAATAACTTATATCGTATATCAGAATAGAAACTACAATCAATCATGAAATGAATTTCGTCTTCGATTGCATTACAATTAAAAAAATTACAAACTCTATCGCTAAGAGGCGTAACAGGCCTAGAAAACCTTCCCAATTCTATAGCTAAGGGTAAACTTCCACATCTTAACTTACTCATAATACTACGTTGACGTCTGGGATACAAACTCTTCTAAGGATAAAATCTGTGAGTAGTTGATTTATAACATACCTTCTTTATAGCCTATTCATCACAACTGCAGTGCGTGGTGCGGACATGGAGTCCATACATACATACATAATGGTTTGCTGTCACCATGGCAACGAAAAATGAGATATGTTTCTCTCAGCTTTGCTAAACATAATTATGTGAGTCACATTGGAGTAACTATTGTTTAACTTTGAAAATATTTATATATTCACAATTGAAATAAGCTTTGGTTAATGCAAACATATCCACAAGCAAATGTTATAAGTACTAATACGTGTTGTATTTGAGCATAATATACAAGATTGGCCGAAGATGAAATTGACTAATGTATGAACAAGAAATTGATTTTTTTAAATCTACTCTGACAATTAAGAAAGTTTGCCTGCACCCATACCGTGTGATTTAACATATGATATAAAGTATATGATCTATATCTAGTAACGATGCAGATATCCACAAATGACAAGTATCTCAAAGTCAGCGCAAAGACACCAAATTGTCTGGTTAATGGTGAATGTGGTAGATTTCCAATTAACATTAATTCCTAAATAAGATGTTTGATACTCTGGTTTAACATTTTAAATATGCATGAGCAACACTTGCCCAGATTGTCTGTAATATGCTTTACACCTAGCAATCTCAATAAACTAAGATCTACAATGGTCCACTACGTTAGCGTGTAGATCTATAACCTTAGTAGCGTAGTCGAGCAATATAGATCTTAATTTACTGAGATTGGAAACTTATATTATATTGATAACATTCTTTGGCAAGTGATATCAGAAATGATTTAATCTTACGGTTTTGGAGTGTATGGTTGTGGGAGACAATCAAAGATATAATGAAACCGATGTATTAATGAGATTCGTGTTAGATCAATAGATATATTTAGTCAGGACTGGAATTTCACATTAGATCAAGCTCGAGGTATAGATCCTTAAAAACTTTTCTCCAACCGAAAATTATGTATGTAATAGTTATTAGCATAGTTATCAATTTGTATCGGGAATTTGTCCGTGAGCCCTGTCCGATCATTTCCGGATACAAATTGTTAACTATACTAATAATTGACTTACATATCACTTTGATCAAGTAAAAACGAAGCCTAAAATTAAAGATGTTAGAATATGTTTATTTTCAAAACCTTTCTTTTGGCCCCGCCTGATCGTTCGGGTATCATGCACGAGACACGAACTGAATGTTCTGAGCACGTGGACGTTATGCAGTGCGTGAACATACGGGTAGTTTGCATTTCATCTTTGGTTTTGACTAAATCGGACGTCTTAGTTGTGCTCTCTTACGACAGTGAAAATACGATGATGGCTTCGGATTTTCAATATTTAGGTAACCACAACATTCCTGAAATTTGTTTAATCTTACTTGTTAAATATTTGTTCGAAATATATGAAATTAAATAGTGTTGTATTAATTGTAGTTGTTAATTGTTTGAGGTAATCTTTGTTTATTTGATGCTTCTTTTGCAATTCCAAGTATATATGTTTGCCGACAGTATCGTTGAATTAAATTAAGTCATAATAAATGTTTGATCTATCATGAGCGAAGTCGAATACATGTAGTTTATACTGACAAAAGCTGATATATTTTTCTTTTATATATTTCTTTTGGTATCGTTTAAAAGACAATGTCATAAGAGTCCTTGCATCCGATATCAGGACTGTTCTGACGAAAACGATGTTACGATGACTGCATGTCATATAAGGAGAATGTTTGTAAAATATCGTTTAGGTTATTAAGATTAATGATAAATGAGGAAGCAAAACATTTATCGAAAAATAAACTCGCTAATGTCCTTTATGTTACAAATTTATTGACCATTAAATTATTTCACACTATCAATCTCTTATTATATTTAAATACAATACAAATATATACCACGTCATTGGTGAGATAAACTACCAAGAGATCCTTATTTATCATACAATGGATAGTGTTCTCGGCATTATAAAGCCAACGGATATTTTCGATATCCGTTGGGCGTGGCTAAGGGTCATAAACGGATACAGATGCAAATTTCAAAGGTCAAGGTCGGAACTTCTTTCGAAAATTCCGATGACGTCACAAGCGTTAACATTTTGTACGCCTTTAGTAACGGAGAGAGGCATTACAATATGAATGATACATTGCATTAACATTAATCTAAGAAATAACAACAAAACTGTATTGGTCTTTCGCCATATGTATGACTTAGCAGTGCTAAAACACTGTCATCACGATTTGAATGAAACCGACCGAACAATTTTACTCACAGGTACCAAAGGCAGTACAAATTTCATGTTCAAACACGTCATTTACCAATCTTCGGTGTTCTTTACTTTAATATTGTTTAGTTTGGATTCGGAAATCCACATACTATCATCTAGTTTACCTCTCCGGCCATCAATGTTCGTTCAATCGCTGTCTCAACGCAAGCTGCCATTGTCACGTAGGCGAAGGGAAGCAACTCTTGCCCCTTGGTGAGATTGACTCGTCCTCTTGATGACGTCGGATTAAAGAACGTCAGTTCGATCCCGCCAAAGGCCATTTAAAATGTGTCTAATTTTCAAAATCATCGTATTTTATAGATTTTAACATTTTTAAAACTTTGGAATCATGTTAAAATAACTCAAACGGCAATAAAAGGCATATATAAATAGGAATTATATGTCAATTCACCGTCAGAGCCATAGCTCTATTCATTTGCATATATCAATATCAAAACAATTTCAACTATTAAAATAGTATTATCAGGCATTTTTATACCCCCAATGGTCCGGGGTATCTAGTAATACCAAAGATTCCGTGTGTGTGTGTGTCTGTCTGTCTGTGTCTCCGTCCGAGGACATTTTTTGTCCGACCTTAAGGGGAAACTATTTATCCGATTAATTTCAAATTTTGCACATGACTTCTACCCTACTAGGAGGGGTGCAGTGCGATGTTACAACAAATTTCTTTAATGTTTGAATTTTGTATGAATTTTTTACAAATTTCCATGTTTTGAACTTAGTCATTTTCCAATATCAGATTTGTCCGACCTATTACAGAAAAACAATTCATCTGATTGATTTCAAATTTTGCACATGTTTTCTACCCTACTAGGAGGGGTACAGTGCGAAATTACAACAAATTTCATTGATATTTCAATTTTTTTACAAATTTCCATATTTTGAACATACCTTGTAGTCATTTTCCAATATCAGATTTGTCCAACCTATTACGATAAAAACTTTTCATCTGATTCTTTTCACATTTTGCATGTGTCTTCGTTCCTACTAGGAGCTGTGCAGTTCAAAATCAAAACTAAAATTGATAAGTGTTTTTGTGTGTTTTCTTTACAAAGTTCCATTTTTTTTAGAAGTCATTTTTCTCAATTCCTCTTTGTGGGTCAAATACTGTGCAAGAGATGACTTCATTGAAAGTAAAAAATAATTCAGTTAGTCAGGGATGCACAATCGGGGTTATTAGTGAGCCACGCTCACTTTTTGGCTTGTTTCGAATTAAATTTTAAAATGACATTGTATGATAAAGAAGTTATCATGCTCGTGTGTTTTGGGATCGTAAATATCCTGCATTAGGAATAAACACTATGTATTAAGCTCGCCAAGGCTCGCAAAATACAATGTTTATTCCTAATGCAGGATATTTACGATCCCAAAACATACTCGCATGATAACCTCTATATGTCTTTATTACAAACTAATGATGAACAAGTTACTCTACAATCGGCGTTGTATATAAAGCAATCCTAAGCTAAAAGGGAGCTTCTTCTAAAACAATATGTGGTCCTTTACATGTAAATAAGTTAGCAAATATCAAGTACTTTGTTGTTATTGTATGTTATCATGTACTTCAAATGATATGTATTACTTTGTATAATCTTGTATACTGAAGTGAAACTCTTATGAGGCCTTAAATACAATAAATATCTTTCAACTTCGATTCGCCCTCCCATCCCTGGCTTTATTTAAAGTGGCAAACTCGTTATTTGCCCCCCCCCCCCCCCTATGATCATGATGCCCGCAGTGAATACAGGCAAATTGACATTTCGAGAACTTAAGAGTCATGAAGGTGATAAGCGTTTAATGATGAAGTAGAAATGAAGTTGACGATGCTGATTTGACTGGCGAGAGCCAGTATGTTCTTCAACTGCATTGCCCTTCTCAAATGTGCTAGTTGGTTATTTTAAGTCGCATCATAATGAAAAATAAAACGACAATATAGATAGAGTAATGGTCCTTTTACTCAAGCAATACCCATTGAATGCTGATAACAATTGCATGTTGATAGTGGTAATGGGGCCTCGTTCGCGCCTCTGGTATGCTATCTCTACGTGTTTTACAATCTTTGAACGTCATAATGAATATTGAATGTTTCCTTGAAAATTTACATAACTCTGTTCTTTTATCTAAGTATAATCAACCATTAAATGGGAATTTCGCAACGAAACCTTTTCGTATTTGAAATATATACGATTTAAATCAGTTATATAAATCAAGCCATTTAATTCAGTCAATTACTCCCACGAGTAAGTTACTGTCACGAGCAGGAAATCTAATAATCTATAATTCGTATCTCATTATCAGCGATCCTTATTTTTAGAGTACAAACATTGACATGGTAAACGATAAAACAAACATCTTTAAAATATTTTTTTAGTTAATCGTAAACCCAAATTGAAAGCTATGAAAATGGTGTTTGTAAGGCTTTTCTCGTCGCCAATATCTATGATTTTGTGATTTCGGAGTGGGCAATTGAACGCGTAATATTATTGAATTTGTGGATTACAACGAGTAATGAGTGTCAATATTGGTTGCTAACTGTGAAAATAACTCACTTTCATCGGATTAAAGGTTTATCTTGTTTAAGCCAAACTCAATATATATAACTAAAGGCATTGCTTTAAAGTGACACAGATTATCTTTCTTAAAAATTTATTTGGTTTTGATGAGCTACAAAATATATAAAATGCTGAAGTTCATATCTCATCACTGGACTTGCAAATATATCCATTTATGCATTATATCTCTAAAATGCTTGATTTAATGGGAAAATCAAGAAAACATCTCAAATACGTTTAATATTCGAAAATAATTCCAATTAATCTACATATTATTTACAATACCTAATAAACACTATCGAATCGAATATATATTCCTGTCAGCTTATGAAAAGGTTTCAAAATTACGTTTGGCGAATTTGCGCGCGCAATTCGAGCCACATTTTTCGGTTTTCGATCAAAATCCCGACTTTGAATGGCCGTATTTTCGCTCAAATGTACTGATTGACCTTTAACTTGTTATTTTCAGTAACAGTTAGTGGTTCCCGATGTAATAACAACAATTTCAAAATTTGACATATGTGATCAACATATTATTACTCTGTGTCTCTTTAAGTATTTTGTACAGACTCCTCTTTTCAAGATACGCAAGGCCTAGAAAGCTGAAACAATGTGCACTTATGCGCTGATGGGGATTCCGACTTACAGCTTTTGTTACCAATTGCCCAATTACGGCTCCAGGGACTACGGTCTTAAAACTATTCCCCCCTTCATCTCTATAAGAAGATAAAATCTTGTGTACATACCTCTTTGCTTTTAAAACTTGTTAAGTTTTGTTATCTTGGTATGTCGAAACTTTGACCATTTGCATAACTAATATATAGCCCGATGAACGGCAGAGCCTCGACTTTATTTTCATCATGCTACTAGTATCTCGCCTAGTGTCTGACCTATGACCTAACTTTTCATTAGGTATCGAGTTGTGTTTTTACTCCAACCAATCAACGATGGTGCTCTAGAGTCATCAGAAAGCATTGATTGATATCTTGTTGGGCTTCTAGTAAGACGTCACAGCAAGGCTATTTGGTACGACAATTACAAATCAGTACTTAGATCAGAAACCCGGAGAGGAACGAGAGATTGGTTCAACCTGGTTTAAATGAGACTGAGAAATCTTGGCAAGTGTGTATGTGGTTACCTGTGCATATCTGTGTACGTGTGCAGTTTCAGCCTCCCTTCTCCACAACATTGTAACATTGAGACATCACTGCTGCTGTAAATGGCCTAGTGCTTTCAAGAACGTACAGACCTGAAATTAAAAAAGTTTATTATCAATCGGATTCATATCTGGCTTTTTTACCTTATTTTAAAAGCACGTGAATATATAAAGCCAACAAAGCCGGATTTTCCACTTAATTTAGGTTTGACGAAACGATTTAACATCCTTGAATTAACAAAATATTTTTGATATTATGTGATACATATTTTCCAGAAGCGCATTATGAAATGTATAAATATATATAAATAGATGGCAGCCATGCAACAGACCCAATTAGGACTTCTGGAATTGGACTACCAGAACGACACTTGTTACCTAATATTTAATATTGATTAACTTTAAAGGGACAATACCACGCGTTCCACGGGGCCTTGCTTATTATCAGGAATCCACTCCTCCTTATGTATTCTCCATTTCATAAGAGGTAGCCGCATCTGTAGATTGTTTCAATAAATGATGTATTTTCAAATATGAGTACAAATAGAACAAACACTCAACCTAACTACCCCTCTGACTCGGCCATTATTGTTAATGCGTATCATATGGGATAAATACCTTCTCCCTCTCAGAGGACTGTTGCATAATTGATGACAAAAAGTATTGTTTAGAAAGCCGAATCTGAGATTAAAGTATTAACGATCCAATGAAAGGTTACAAAACCAGCATTTCGTGGAACGGAAGGTACGGTTGCGTTACACAATAACGTAGTTAGCGCGCATTTGAAACTTTGATTGATTATTTAAATTCTCAATATTGATGATTTTATTAGATTAGCTTTTTGACTAAATGTTGAGATAAGGACATAATCGCAAGAATTTAAATCGTTTATGATTAAAAACAGATTGAGGACAACATTCAGAACACGGTGGTGCTACAACGGTGCTACAGTGAACTACAAATATATATATATATATATAAATCCGCCATTATGATTTTATTTAATATTCATTAGACGAAGTTGGACCATACACCTGGACAATTAACTTTTTGTAAATATATATATACTAAACAATACTTGGATTTTTCATCTTGTCATCCTTCACATACAAAGAGGAGTATCCCATACAACTTGTCAAGACGTGTTTGCATGATCTGTTCAAATGAAGATACAAGAGATATCAGACTCAGGGAACTCAAAGTGTTACTACAGAGACGAGGATACCCGCCATCTCTTGTCGAGGATGGAATCAATAAATCTTTATCCATCGATAGAAGAGAACTCTTAAAAGTACGGAAGAAAGACAAACATCAGAATGCGGATATTGCTTATGTCTCAACTCATAACCCCCTCAATCCAGATTTGTTTCAGAGTATAATGCAAAATGTACCTATTCTAATGTGTGATGAAAAAATGTGCCGAATTGTTGATAACGTAAATTTTATCAAGAGTAAACGCCAAAGTAAAAGTTTAAAACAATGTTTAACTAGAGCAAGGTTTGACATAAGCAGTACACCAAAAGAATGTAGAGTTACTAAATGTAACGGAGGTAACTGTGGAACATGTCCATATATACTTGAGAATTCAAGTATACAATTCATTAACAGAAGTGAGAGATTTTATGTGCGCATTGATATTGACTGTGCAGCTAAATACATCATTTATGTCATTATATGCCAAGGATGTTGTGCTGAATATATAGGACAGACCGAGTGCCTGAGAGACAGGGTCCGTGTTCATAAACAGCAAATATAATGTCCTGAGACACGCTGTATACCACTGAGTGCTCACTTGGATACACGTGCAAAAGACAAGGACATTAAATTCAAGATATTTCCGTTTTACAAAATGGACAAAATAATAGAATAATGCGGCAATTAAAAGAAGACTATTTCATTAAAATGTTAAAACCACAACTTAATGCTTAATAGTAGCCTCTCTTATTCTATCAAATTCTATCCATCTTACCGCTTGCCTGATTGTGACGTCAAACCATTGTTTTGTCAAATTCATTGTGACATCATAACGTCATAACTGTATTTTGTTAGACTCTCTGATGATACCATTGAAACATGTTGGAGTTTTGATTGGCTTCGTGTCATTTTTTATCTTTTCATATAATATATATATATATATATATATTACTAAATGCGATGAGCTATGACTGCAAAATTGAGATTGTTTCATTGTCCCACTCTTGGCATATAAAACGATATATCACAATATAAATCGGCATTCGTTCGATTTCCAGAAATAACTACAAAATATTGGTCTGTTCCGTGAGAGGTGATCGAAAGGTATAACTTTCTGGCACAAAGTTCTAATCGATTTCATGGCCATGGGTTCAGGTACCACTAGGTACAAGTTTCTTGCCTTCTTTATTCTATGTTTCTATGAAGGTGTTGAAATCGAGGGGTTGTCTCAAAAACATTGTTTTCTCTTTGTTTTGCAGCGGGAACGATTGAAGTTACAATGACACGGGTGCCTGTGCTCGGGCTATGCTTTGAGGCCTAATGTACACATCAGAAAAACATATTTTCTTTGATTTAATGGGTGAGTAGGGCTTAACGTTTTAACAGCAGTATTTCAGCTATCTACTACGTGTCACAATTTACGAAACGGACCAAATACTAATACGGACACGTCTCTTATTGCAAAACTTACTTGGACTGAAGCCAATCTGAATCGCATTGGTACATTTATAACAGAGGTAAAAAACCTAATGGGAAATAACTGTATACCTAGTGACTAGCTAAACGATACATATTGACTATAAGTGATTGCTTTGTGTTTCATGGATCAGGTAGAAATAATACATATCAACAACGTTAAAAACGAAAAAACAGAAATTCTATAATATTCAAATTATATTGCGTCATATAGTTCAGCAATGCTTTGTGTATACTTTCAACAAAATGTATTCCTTTTTTTCAAGAAGCAAATGTCGACTGCACTACGAGCACTACTAATCAATCTATGTCACGTCGAGAAGGAGTTTCCTCTCCCCAGGAAGTTCTTACACTATGCCTGCTTAACGTCATTTGATGTGAATTATTCATGGTAGTCACGTCGATATTTCAATTCCCTAATGGTACAGTGAAGTAACTTAAATGTTAGATAAGGTCACACCTTTTTAAAACTATTGTCGTAAGTTTTTTGCATTTAAGATTTTTATGGATTGAATGTCTTTACAAATTACTTTTTAAACATTTAATAACGAAACTTGTTAAAACAAGATCAATTTATATGATTGAGCGTCACTGTGTTCTGACGATACTGCGGATTATTTGGAAATTGTCACTTCTCTTTATCCTAGGTCTATATATCGACACAATAAGCCATAAGAAAATTTCAACATTGATGGTTATTTATTCGCCCTGTTTTGTTCTTCTTTCAGACATAGAAATAACTTTAGTTAAGTTAGTTTGATGAAAATTGGTTTGTCTACGACGTGAAGCACGTGTACACGCCGTTATGGTATACGAGGAAAAGCCTACGTAGAAGGCAAATCGAAATTATATATACCATTTAAAAGGGAAAGCTTGGGCGTGATGTCACTTTGTCAATTCATATGAATACACTTTCAACACGTTCCATGTCAGATGCATAAGATGCAACGTTATAAAAACTAAATGTCAAGCTACATTAATGAATAAAAGAACTTGCATTGTCCCTTGATTAAAAACTAAAGTAAACCTAGGCTCTAGTTGATCATATTTTATCATAATTGTTTGTCAGCATTAATTTCACTTTTTTTTAAACATGTTTTGCAAACTATTAAAATGCAATGAGAACCTAACTCGACCTGCGAATATATGTATATAGGCCGCCAGATGTTTGTCTCTGTTCGTGCAATTACTTGTCTTCTCTTGAAGGTAATATTCCCTAGTTACGTTAATGCTACAAGACAATCATTTTATACACATGCTTCAAATGCTCTTGAGTGGCAAAAGCTCTGAAATAAAAAGACCTATTAATGAGTTGGATCATCTCCGAATCCAACGACATTTAACTCAATGACATAAGAGTATCAACAGTGACAATGGCTAGAAAAATAGTTATAAATAATAAATGAGACTGGTCATATTTTCAATTCGATGCCGCTTTGTCTCATCCGAAGACTGTTTGCTTCCTTATCTGATGTTCAGGTCCAAAACTCCAACAAGATTGATTAAATGAATTTGAAAATAAATTTCACTTTTTGTATTGGCATCTGTTTTTGATGAAATTTACTGCAATTCAATGAGGATTCTTGCTTTGTGTGAGGAAGTCTGAAAAGGTGGTTTTACGAGCTTGCTTGAAATATAAATGAGGCTAGAGAAACACTTAACGAGTTTAATTTGAAAGGAGGCTTTTACCAACTTGATAGATTAGGCAGAAGATAAGCAGTAAAAATAAAGTTTGATTCAAATATTGTGTTTGTCATAATTGGTGCGAACAATGCTATAATCAACGTCTTAAGATGAAGCTTCGGAGTTCTAGGTTTATTCATTTTGAAAGACAAGCTTGTTGAGAGTAAAGTTCTGAGCAACTGACTGTTGGCGTCTTCATATAGTGACCAGGCCTTACATACAATACATAGCGTTTCAGTACGACTTTATAGGAGTACCTTTCCAGTCTGGCTAACACTAGCACTCTTGCTACAAGAAGAACCTTTTTATTAAGTGTGCTTTACGTTTACGATCATACGAGAAAGGAAAGTTCTATTGTTTAGCGTTGATGTATAATCAACCAATGTGTGATGTCAGATTTGCAACGTTCATTGCGATGCACTGTTTTAGGGGACATATTCAGATGATTCCTCCGCGGCTTTGCTTAAGTATCGTTCTCGTATTCATAAAGTTATCTTTACAACTTTACACTGTTTGTAAAAATAATCTTATGACATGATAGAGCACTAATTAAGCAAGCCGCGAAGACTTTTTAATTCCGGCACGGTTTAATCTTGTTAATATCCGCATTCATGAAATTGTTGAATTTAATGTCCAAACAAACATTATCTGAGGAATGATAATTGGCAACTATAGTGTGAATAATTCCATTACTTCAAGCCATGTGCTCCGTCATTGAGTAAAAACTCTCTCTCTATGAAAGTCAAGTTAGTAACACATATACCAACACTCATGATGTGGTTTTCGCCACTAGAACCATAATTATTTGGGTGACAATTCAGTTGCATTTCAACTTCCGCCGTATTTTCTCAATATATTAACAAAGACATTCATTGTGTATCTTCAATTCTACAAAGTATTAGATGTTGATATGGTTATTAAATTCATCATCGAAACGAATGTTCAAATGATGGATTGTTTTGTATTTTGTATTTTGCAAATGATATGTTATCTTCTATGGCCTATTTGACAGAAATAAACTATCTTTATTATATGATAAGCGGTGAAATACTGGGTTTTTACAGTGAAATAAACTGTCTATCAGGCAACAGTGACGATATATTATATTTTCACTGTGACCAGTGACAATATATTATATCGTCACTGGTCAGGTGCCGGAACTACTTTCAGCCATGTGGACTAAATTGGATAACTTTCTATTTTAAAGTCATCTTAACTACAAATTTCCTTTAAAAATCATATAATAAATAGAATACTTAATGTAGTTTTCCAAATACCAGGTTTATTTCATCTCGTGACATGGGTAAAGTTGATATTTCACTTGTGGCTTCGCCACTCGTGAAATATCAACTTTACCCATGACACTCGATGAAATAAACCTGGTATTTGGAAAACAACATTAAGTATCCTCTATATCTATAAAAAAAAATCTTTTTTAAAGGATAATTTACAAATCCAACATGTTTTATGTTAAGAGTGATAAATGCATTTCAAACGTCTCTTACAGCTTCATGTTATAGTTTTGAATTCAGAGGTACTTTTTTATGATTGAGTACATACGGGATTAACCAGGATGCGAACACTTCGGTAGACCAACTGTGAGAAGGGGGTGATAGAATAAGACAATGGCAACCAACATATGTAATAAGGAAGTTATTGGAGAGTCAAATGCGAGGCATCAGTTCAAAATCTTATCAAGGTTCGAGATTAACTGTTCAACAGTGAATTCGAGGCCCGATTGTCAGTAACGTGAAAGTAGCATTAGAAGATGCAACATCAGTAAACGTATTGATGAGGGTGTTCGTTTACGAGCGTATTTGGCCGTGAACTTGTTTAACCATTAAGATATCGGTCCGTCAGTTGTCTTTTTAAATGTTTTATCCTAAAACAATCAGGTGTAAAGACACTCCAGAAATGGTGTCGGTTTTCCTTAGAAAGAAAGTACATCCGGGGACCTTGACACTAAACCCACTTTGGAACCTTCCAACAATCACGTTTTACACCAAACCACACAAATACATAAGGACTAAAATTAAACCTCTTGATTAAATGAGGTTTTTACAAATCCTCAGATGTTCAGCAGTGCCCGTACAATTGGTTAGTGTCGGTGAGGTACATATCACTATGAAAGACTGGCGATGAATTCGATTCTAAGAGTGTTTGTCTTCTCCCTGTCTTTATCGAGGCGAACAAAGCGTTACAGACAGGGATTCACGGGAATGGATTCGATTAATCCCAAAGGTATCAGCAATATTAAAGGCTTCTCGTCTTCAAGTCAATATCTCTCAAACACACAAACGATTCTGTTCGTATTACAGAGAAATTAATCAGCTATCAACATTGACTTCTTATCCTGATTACTAAAGTGAACAATTGAAACATACCACTGCTTTGACATTACTGTACTTTCACGCTTTCATTATCCTCTCCTGTTTGCATTATTGATTTTTGACGGATACGTTTTTCATTTGTATAATCTATTCAAAACGTAGAAAGAAAATATTGAAAACAATTGTGGATGGATTTAAATGTACTAAGGTTCCGTATTTATCATCTTTAAGTCGAATGTTGCTATCAAGGAAAACATTTTCTTGGTATGTAACGAATATAACTAAAAAACATTGATTTAGTATTTTTTTCATAAAACGTTATGGCTACAGAAGACCTTAGAAGAGCTCAGTAAGGATATGAACACGTTTCATCAATATATATAGATATTATTAACCAAGTGTGTTTCCGTAATATCAATAATACCATATTTTAGAAATATAATGTGTAATATGCGAGCCTTTGACGGGGTTATTAATGTCATTATAATTTTGTAGAAATAAAAATATGATTCCTTCAAATCTAGATTTGGCGGAGTAATAGAATTAACAAAATTCTACATCTGCTAATCTATCGACATGTAATGTCTTATTTCCAATCACGCATGAGCAAAAATAGTAAATTCATAGTTTTCTTATTACACAACATGTTTATGAACGACTTGCCAACATCGCTAAAAATTGGGAATGAACTCTGAATGCAATTTTGAAAAGCTGCATTGTCATGGTTGTTATGCCAGCTTTATGATGGTATCCTTAGACTAAAGGGCGATTACTTAAAAAGTTTGGATTGTTACGTTAACTTGATTACGTGTACAAATACTAGGAGCATAATTATTTGTGTTGGTATTTTCAGTCCGTCACTGTGTCTCGAAGCGGTTTACATTATGCACGAACATTAAAGCACTTTCGGTACAATAGTTCATGTACGATAGCCGATATTGTTAGCTGCATATTGTCATGTTTTTGTCGACACGCACGCTCAAATACAAAAACTTAATGTTGTTCAATGCTTCGATATCTAAGGTTTATTATAAATGCGTGATAGATCATAGATTTACCATTCGCGATTGTGTTTACGGTTTCATATCTGATCATAAAGCCTATAAACTTTCGATGACGTTGTGATTGCTTGGTAACCGGTTTCGAGTTTGGAGAAAATAGATTGAACTTATTTTCATGTGTATCAGAATTGGATACCAATGAATGAATGAATGACAATTAATTTCTATAGCGCCTTATATCCAGGTTGCTACCTGCTCAGTGGCGCTTTACAAGGATTAAAGATAAAAGGCATAAACTGAGACAAGGGTGTCATGTAGCTTAATTGCACCGATAACATCCTCTATGATGTGATATGATATGATATGATAAAAACGAGTACAGTAAAAATGTGATATTTTAAAAGTCTGCGATTAGTTCACTTAGTTAGCGATCATGAGTTCTGCTCTAACGATTGTGGAATATTGCAGACATTAACATTAGAAATAAATATGCGCTTATCGTTTCAAAACATTATATATGTATCAATCTACAACGTTTACATTGACAGACTTTGCTTTGTTATGCTTTACAGCACTCGAGTTTCAAATGTACACATCAGTAATTTATGGATATACTGGTTGCCTTGATGTATATTAATTAAGTGAATATGGTTTACTGTTCAACGTCAACGATTGTAACAAAAAGGAAGGTAAATATTTTTCATGATATCTCATGCATGGCAAGATCAATGCTTTAAATATAACTGTATATTCACAGCGAAACTTAGGTTAAACGGAACCAACATCAATTATTATTGCACATTTTTCCGTTTTCATACCCAATGTAAGCATACAATTGGCACCCTTTTTTGGGAATGTTGTTCCCGAATCTATTAGATATTTTATAAGCAACATAGTGGCGAAAAGAGAGGGAAATATAGATCAATTGAACTGTCTGTGTACAAAGGTATTTCTGAGGCTACCAGGAGTATTCTTCTTATAGAGTTCAATATCTTAGAAGTGAAATTTGTTGCTTCAAATAAATAATTCACTTCAATTACTGGCAAACGTTCTTTGGCAAAACATTCTTTGAATTGATGCAGGTCGTATCCATGGCGAGCAGCTTTACCGGATATTGCCAATAGCCTTCAACGTAAAAGTCAGAATATGTTTTCTTTTTCGAAAACAAATAGAGCAATTGGCCCTACATCTTCCCACAGCAACATGAAAACTTACCGAGCTACTCTCCCCTACTCCACACTTTAAGACCTTGTCATCACAGCATAGAATACCGGTAAACGGAGCCGCTCCACCTATCCCGATCACGAGTTACGGCCCTTACCAGCCCTTTCAACAATAGCCAATGAAATCGCATTAAACATTCGGAACAATTTCAGAATACTAGTAGATAATCTTTTGAAAACTATCTGAGTAAAATTTAATATCAAACTTCAGTCCGCATGATTGTTTTCATGTTTTTGAAAAGAATCGAGAATGCAAAGAAATTAAACATCAATGTATCACTCAAATAAAGTGTTTCTCTTCCTTGAAAACCCACACAAAAGTATTTTTCAAAACGGGTTTTTTTTTTATAGTACCTTACTTTTTTACTTTACTTATTATTGCTCTAATTTTGCAAAGTAATTCTAAAATTTGTCATTTTTCAAATTTCTGTCATTCAATTTGAATTAAATAGAAAATACAGGAGGCATAATTTCCCAATAGCCTACATTTGGCGAATTGGGTTATGTGAGAAATAATCACGTCTAAAGCAGTTTTTATCAAAAATGGATTGATGTACGTGGTGAACGAATAAGGATTCCTCAAAGATAAGACAAATTCATGTTATTTATAACACATGTTTTTATTGAATTCGCATTTTCTTCCTTGTTCGCGATATTAAAAAAGTGTAACAATCCTTATCCAATAAACACAAATGTGTAAAAACGTTCAATAAAAGAAAATGAAACCTTAGGTCGGTGCATACATATTTACACCAAAATATCAATTGACCACTCACTGCCTTATCAGCTGAAGTCGAAATACTTTACTGCATGGAATTGTAAAAGAAATATAGGCGATCATTATGATGTGTATTGTGATATAAGACACCCACCTAGTAATTGTGATTATATAATTCAGAAACATGTCCATGGTTAAGTCAATGGTAAAGTATCGCTGCACGATTACGCAACAGCCAAAGATCATTTTACAAGCTGTCTTTCGATTGGACTATGCGACGGGCTCGCAGTTGGCTAATCTGCTAGCACAGAAAATCCAGCCCGTGAAGTCAAGGGCGACGCTGGAAGCTTATTTAAACTTCTCACTTCGGCCGTGACGTGAAGATGTTGGCCCTGTGGTTCCTAAGGCCACCTTTCGGTTACCATGTGATTGTTCACGGGAAAACAAACGTTACGGGCTATTCAATTAGAAGATAAATAGTTGCGTTTGTAAAATTTCCGGGATTCATTGTTAATCAACACCCGCAAATTTAGTTTAAAACCGACGGCGTTACTATTTATCGATATTGTAACATGACCGTTAGTTTTATAAGGATTTTAAGAGCGAACTCTATTTTTGCGTAGGGAACTCTGAGTTGAAAGGATCTAACGACTGATCCATTATTGTTATAGGTGTTCGCAGCTATAAAGAAGAAGAAATTCCCAGTGTTATAGACATTAAAATAGTGTCCTTATATCGAAACCAGTTGCACTCATAACGATGAGATCTTATAGTTTTCACTGTTAAAATTATGAGAGAGAAAACAGTTCTATAAATCATTTCCCAACAAACCCGACTGAACAAATATCTTAAACTCGCCCAGACCATTGTGACGGTGACGCGATCATTATGACATCATAACCGTTTGCCTTTGTGACGTCTTGTTATGGGCACGGCATTCGAAAGAAACCGGCCGCATGGCACAAGGCGGCAAATTAGGAGAAACTTAGCAAATTAAGAAAGTTTAGTTACATATAAATAAAGCAAATTGAAATTTAAAGGATTTTTGGCATCTACAGGAATGCGCAAGTTAGAAAATGACAACAACAACAGTAAAATGTGAATCGGGCACGAATATTGAGAGAATCGGAACATTTTAATGTTGAGGCGGACCAAATATTGTATCATTTCGCGGTGATTCGCCTCAGCCAATTTGCGGGTGTTCATTGCAATTTAACACTGGGAAATCCTTCAAATCAACCAATCAGAAACGAGTATTTACCGAAGTCATGTTACAATAGGGACAGTAGCAAGTTTTTTGATAACTTTATATTTTAAATCGTCACTGAAAATTGTAAGTTAATACTGAAAGTATTATTTTGACATTGTCAAAAATCTCATTACACAAGCCAATCTTCAATAGTCAGGTGACAAAGTATGAAGATTCACATGAATTCTATGAGCGGCCATTTTGTTTGAACACCTTTAATTCATTTTGCGTAAGAAAAAGAAATCGCATGGCTAAACTTTACGTTATATATTTGAATTATTACTGCTACATTTAGGTTGTCTTTTAATTGAAACCATTAATTTTCATTTTCCTGACATCACCTTATATTCCCCTAAAAACGTGCTACTGCCCCTTTAACCCTTCTTAATATTCGCAGGGTCACCAAATCTATAAATCATAATTCAAACATGACGTTTTAGTCATTTTGCTTCCCGGAGAAGTAGATGGAAATAGGGTTTAGGGGGCTAGGATACGTTAGAAGGAAGACGGAAAGAAAAACGTAGTGAGATAAAGTCAAAAAAGTGAGAATAGCATTTCAAAATGCATCGATGACGTGGTAAGTACGGTCATCATTTATGTAAGTGTAGTGAAGGAATCCTGATGAATCACATGATCCTGTTCCAGACGCTCTCTCCCAATCAGGGCCAGTTTTCTTCAGTGTGACTGACAGATGAATTGTTTTAAGGTCATCAGTATCTCTAAAAGGCAAGCGAATGTCTGACTGCCCTAAGCTTCTGGTAAATTTGAAGAAACAGGACGCATTTCTCTGCGGTAAAGGCTCATAATGAGGCGCTACAGACACCTGAAGGACAGAGACCTAAGTGAAAAACAGGTACCGGTTACAAGTGCACATAGTTTGTGTCAACGTTTCAAAACGTCGCCAAAGTAACAAAAACGCAAAGAGTGGTAAATAGAATAATCTTTGAGAATACATTAAAAGAATGTAACAATAATCTTCTAAAACATGTTTTGAGCCGCCGACTTTTACTGCAATGAAGGTGTGTAAAGTGGAAAAAAACCATGTAGTACTTTAAATATATCTTTGTATGTTTACGATGCAAACAATAAAATGATCGCAAAAAGATAATTCCGTTATATTTTTTATACTATGTTATAATCTAAAACCACAAATGTGAAACAAATACAATATTTCGTTTTAAAGTACAATCCCTTACGCCGTACTTACTTACAATTTTATTCACGGTTATAATTGTGAATTGCATGATAGTTTCTAAGGAAGCTAACATGTAAATTTTCAAAGAACTTCAAACAAATATAAGTTGTCCAAAATTTGTATTCAAATATTCCAAGGTACTTATTTAAGATAACCGAAACTAAACGTGTAGTAACCGACAGTAATGCAACTAATGCACAAGTTCGAGATATCGCCTACATTTGCGGAGATTCTCTTTATTGATTTAGCATATTTACAATTAACATGTTTTTAAGTCGTGGTTCAAGTCACAACTTTGGCTATAACTTAATCGCATTAATCTTTTCAGAAGTCATGAACATGTATAAGTGTTTACACATCTTGGGAATTACAATGACATGTTCACTTTCAAAGTTAAAGGTCAAGGTCACAGCAAGGTCAACATATATTGAGAAAAGGGATTATTTTAACTTTTAACACTTTAATTCGTTACATTAATGTTATATTCAATGAAATGTATTCATTGATTGCGTGACCTTAAGTGTCAAAAGTCAAGGTCACAAGAAAATGCCCAATATGCTGAGGCTTGTAGAAGGCGGAACAGGGTAAGGCGAAACCCTAAGTTTCGGGGCTGTTCTGCTTTTGCGGTGTCCCGCAAACGCTAATCTAGTTCGTTCTGTATTTATCATAGACCCTAATTTGCTCTTATTTTGCAACTATATAATTTTATATCGCTCAAATTAGCCGCGTTGCACATTGATACATAAAACGACAAACGATATGCAGCTTATTCTAACATGACACGAAAACTAGTTTGAAAATACTGCCTTCTGATTGGTTACTCATAAACATTTTGGAGTAATTATTTCACCGATAATCACCTCTAAATATTTACGACCGCTTCACATTCCTCCGCGCACGCATTTACAATCTGCACACAGCGACTTTCTTACAATAAGACATGTTGGCGGCGACACTTTAAATTTCAATATTAGAAATTTGTCAACATTTTGAAAAACCTACAAATTTTAATCGAATAACAATGTTTTTGTAACTGTTTCGCGGTATAAATTAATCACAGTCCACAGATAAATAAAGCCATTAGCAAACGATCGCACACCTCTCATACAACGATTCGTCAAATGAACGGAAGCGACTTAATTTCGCAGAATGCTGTCACTGCCCTTACCTCTATTTTACAAGTGACCACTTTTCCTGTCACAGTGTTCCCAACCATGACGCAAAATATGAATTTCTTGACAGCCTCCACTATAAAGTTTGAAACAGTTCACCGTCACGTAGATCTAGTAAACAACTATTTTCAGAGTAACGTCCCTTGAATTGGTGAGTCCTTGTCGCTCTTGTAGGGGTGATGGGTCAACCCATGTATTTAGGTAAAAATCGTAACTTTGATGATATTGAAATCTGTTTTCTATTGATAATATGCACAATTGATTATAGTTGAGTCTATATAAACACGGTTTTTTCTGTATGTAATGACATTTTAATCGTTATGTGTTCTTTATGAAAGTGGACTGTATCGTTGTTTTGCAAGTGAGTGGAACTGGTCTGCACCGGATTGACCTAATCACATTGCTTTTGCGCAAGTCAAAATAGTTCCACATTTTTCTACTAATAAGTCATGTTAGAATGGTGATAAATCCATTCTGTTTTTTATTTTGGGGTTGTATGTCGTGCATTCTTTACCCCTAAATAAACATTTCAAACCTCGCATGCACGACATACAACCCCAAAATAAAAAACAGAATGGATTTATCCCCTAAAAATAGCTTGAAGGAAAGTTATTCATACCACGTTGTATTGTCTGTAGAAAAATGAATGTATATGAAATTCATCAACGAAATATTTTGATATACAGAATATGAAACAAAATTAGTAAATGAACTACTTAGTTATCACAATAATTAAATTATTGTTAAAGTGCCTTGAAGGAAAATAAATGTTAAGGTCAGTGACTCGCCTACTTATGAATGTAAAAAAGCCTGTCGGAAACAAAACTGAAAATGCCATTAACATCAGTAAATGAGTAGAATGCATTTTAATGTTGATCAACAAGGTTTATTTTTATCCAAGTACCTTTCTTTTTCACACACAAATACCACTCTTTGTGACGCCAAACGCCATATCTGAATCAATTGTGATAACGATTAATGAGCACAAGTTACTTTGACGTCAGTGACATTGGGTTCGTTGTTGGTCATGATATAGTCAAAATTTGCAATTAGATAATGTGCCGTTGATTAATTTTGATTGGATTTCTTGCTTTCAGAATAGTTTGGGATACATTTCCGAATTACCGAACTAGGTAGTTGGATATGCAATATTTTATACCTACCATAATATGAGTGAGAACCTGAACCTGTCCACCCTTACTATGACGTGTATATAGATACCCAATGGCTTTAACAAAATGAATTCAAGCAATACGGTAACTTGTTTTCGT
This sequence comes from Steromphala cineraria, assembly GCA_916613615.1. Taxonomy (NCBI): domain Eukaryota; kingdom Metazoa; phylum Mollusca; class Gastropoda; order Trochida; family Trochidae; genus Steromphala; species Steromphala cineraria. Next base: position 56,808,857 of record OU744730.1, read on the forward strand.
AAATATTACAATCTTAAGATATGTACATGTATGGTAAACACACTCGTTCAAGGTTGTTTTATCTAATTTGTCCTCTTTTGGGGAAATATCACTTCAATTGTTGTTGTTGTAAAAACAAAGTAGGAAATGAATATACTGTGTTAAACCAAGAGCGGTATATAACAGAATTAAAAGAGTTCTTAATCGAATTATCATTCCAACACCGATTAAATTATGAACAGTATTGTATTCACGTTGATAACACTTCCCAAATAAAGAGAAGAATTCTCACTCTTTTTGAAGACGTTAGTATTTCAATCGCAAGTGCATAGAACTTTCAAATATGCTGCTGCTATATTGTAGCACTCTCTCCCAATACATATTGATTTAAAACATTGTTTTAAATTGGTTACATTTCTTTAGTCACATCATTTGTTATCTTAAAACCGCTTAATAAGTAAAGAAAAATACATATGCCCTTTGTTGTTTTCAACGATGTTTCAAAAGTTCATTTTCATAAGTTTTAATTCGTTAAAAATATCATGGCAATATGAATCGCTTGTTTTCATTTGTAGATCAACACCTTCAACGTACATTCAACTCTATAATAACAAATCTTGGAAAAAGTAGACCTACCAAATTCCTTATTTAGATTACGATTTTTAAGATGACATGACTAAAAAATATAAATGATACTTCATGGGATACTTTAAGTGGTGCTGATACCGCAAAAATGCCTTGTTGTTTTTGGTTCAGTTTTCGAGGTACTGAAATAAACCACCATATTACCTGAAATTATCATAATTATGAATTAAATATTATTTAGGATGTGTATTCATGTATGTGAATATTGGGAATCTAGCTGTGAGCAATGAATTTGCTACTGACAACGAAAAAAACATCAGCAACCCGATAGCGAAGGATGTTTTTTCGAATGATCAATACATCGTTTCTGCAAACCTAAGCATACATCCCTTCTATGATTCCAGACATTTCAGCTAGCGGCGGTTTACCCCCCTTGAACATAAGACCCCGATTATTTTCTAGACTCAACATTGATAGATTTTTAGCGATCTTCTTCAATGTATAATCTTAATTAGTAAATACATTCTATGTCTATAAGAAAACTCTACTCCAGGCCTTTTGAAAAGTTAACGTATCATTATTTCTAAAAGAAAGAACCAAGTAGAACTAGGAAAGATACATTTAAATCAATGACAGCCCAAAGCAATGATCAGATAACCAATTAGACAACTGATTATTGTCCATCAGTTAATCAGAGAAACATGTTATAAGTGATCTGGAGAAATGTAATATAGTATTTAGCAACTAAAAGAAATAATAAACGCGGAAAAGAACCTATTAGTAAACATCAAATGTGAGGAAACAAACTCAATGAAGGTAATGACATAAAGCAAGAGCTGCTGTACGAAATGAATACCTAATACAATTGGGATCGTTATGAGAGAAAAGGTAGGCATAAACTTTTTAAGATAAAGTCTTAAAAACATTTTGCAGGTCAATGTTCCTCTTAGAAAACTTGTATGAGGAAAGAGAACAAGTTTAATGAAGAAATTTGTGATTTGAAGTACAACACCAGAATCTATCACTAAAAATATAAAAACGTGCGACGTGTAACTGTCACGAGTGAATATAAACTAGGGCGTATAACGATTCCTTAATCACTGACCAGAATAGTAATGGTAGTATTTTGTTTTATTAAAGTGTCATACACATCATGACATTTCATATACAAAACATGGTACACAAAATAAAACAATGCGTAGATCGCCTCAACTGGCTTATGAGACACTAAAAGAACACATTTTACTTTACATGTTTTCGAATATAAAATAGTAATCTTATGTCTTCTCGCAATGTCATACTCTTGACGTCATGCTGTTATTAATGTGACGCGCTCACTTGAGGCGACATCATGTATATGACATACATTTCGGTAAAGACATAAATTAATTTTTTTTAAATATTTCTTTTTTCAAAAAATCAAATTTAATTCATCTAGCACGGTCGACAAGTTCTCGCGATGTAGATACATTGAGTACTGCAGTGCTATCTTATGGCTGCGCAACTCGTGATGATAACAACGTTTTACCTCACACGGTGATATAAACATGGTATTTGTCAAGACATGACAGATATCCTCTTATTATTGACCGATTGCGATGCTTGAATACAGGTATTAACACCACTTCCAACAGGTACTTTATATGATTTGCTGAGGTCGATTTTTTCAGAGAAGAGATGATATTCAGAGTTTGCTTTTCCTTTGTCGAAGAGAGTTTTCAGTACAGATTTTATAATGACGAATAACTGAAGTTAATGCGTCAGCTAATGTTAATTTGTGCTAAATATATTGGAATATCGGTGGAGTATGTGAATATATTGGAATAACTGATGTTGATGAAATGCTGATTAGCTCGGAGGGCGTAGGAAGCTTGATGTCTACTCAAAGATTGATTCAGCTGATTGTCTCAAGTGTGGTTCCGAATAGCTCCTATGCAGCGGATTTCTGCTTTCCTCCTTCACATCGATGTTTCCTTTTTTAAGTAGGTGGCGGATGTGGTTGCAGATAGCTTATAAATAGGATTGTGTGTTCTAGAATTGTGCCATAAACTTCTTTCATATACTTTTATTGCATGCAAAGTATTAAAATTTATATAAATAATGTATATTTTTGCCTTTTGATATTATTTCGTTCATTTTACGATACTCTTTATACATCATATATCATCTCTTGTAAAGTCTTTCGAGTTGCTATATAGAGAATACTACACGACTTCCCATTTAATAACATTTTTTATGAAACGAATGAATGGTTTGGTACTCTTTATATATCATATATCATCTCTTGTAAATCCTTTCGAATTGTTATATAGAGAATACTACACGACATCCAATTAATAACAGTTTTTATGAAACGGGCGAATGGTTTGGTAAGCAACAAGCGAAAGTGATTTGAATACCGATACCAATGTTATAAAACGGGACCGAGTTTGGTATAATTATATGTTGTATTATATATTTTTGCTTTAAGTACATCGTGAAACATATACCGCCATGACCGTCGTGATCAGCCCACTGACATTTTGACGTCACGTTATTCGATCACGTCATTTGTGATGTTTTTACATAATGTGAATATTAAATAAACAGTGATATCTCGAAAAGGAAAGTTATACATAATTCATGTGAACCTTAACAATTTCTGTCATACCCTTGTAATAAGTTATTGTTTATCATAAAATGGATAGTGTTCTCAACATAATAGTGCAAATAAATATTTACGGATACGGATGACATTTTCAAAGATCAATGTCGTAACTTCTTCCGAAAAGTACGATGATGTCACAAGCATTGTTTTGAACAAGTTTTGAACGCCTTTAGTATAGGGAAGTGACAGTAAAATGTAAATGATTTATTGCATAGACATTTATAAAAAAAAACACCCAAAGGCAGTTCTAGTCACATGTTAATTCACTCCATTTACCTATCACCAGTGTTCCTTACTTCATGATTCTTTAGTTTCTTTTGGAAAATCCACAGGCTATCTGCTAATCTCACAGGAAAAGAAACTATATCGAACTTTTAAATGGGATTTTGTGGATTTTTCTAATCAAATTGTGTTTCACAGTTACATTAATGTGTCGCACGAACACATAAAATATTACTTGGTTATAAAATCCAATGATACTGCAATATAAAATGCATAAAACGATGTTATTATTAAAAAGTGTAATGCACGTACATCCCAAGGTGTTTATGCTGATGGGTTTAAAAACATGCAGTCAGTACCTCTTAAACCATAAGGAACACGGCCGCTACAAAGCACACGGAGAGATAATCTCAAGAAGTGAAGGAAAGCGCAATTGGGATTATCCTACGTGGATCAACATATTGCAAGAATTTCGGTTGCACACGTTCAACAATTACATGCTCCAGACTGGATAGGAACAGACGGGTCCTACTGTTTAGAGGCCAAGGAGCGGCAAATCATGAATAACATCAAAACGGCCGGTATATGCAATTGATCCATTTACGTAAACGTTTTGTCACTGTGACGTTACCTGAAGCAACATCATTGAATAATGTCGTAAGAAGAACAGTGGCGAGACGATTACGACACTATGGTCTCTGTCCCTATCGACTGTTCCGTTCGATGTGTCTGATCCCTAATAAACGAGCTGAACGACCGACGTAGGCCCATAGATCAGCGCTCTCTCTGAATCGGAATCGGCATTGGCCGACCCGATCTCCAGACATGTCACCGATTGAACACTTATGGGATCATTTTGACCAGGAAATTAATGAGAGCCGCCCTGCTTTGAATCATCAAGGTCTGAGTGAATGCAGTCACATACATGTAGGAATGAGAGTCTATCCGAAACACGATTCCGCCACTGAAAAACCAAACTTGACGTCGTGATCAGAATTGTATCGCTGCCAAAGGGGGTTACACACGATAGTAGCACTTATATTGTTTGAGAAAATGGCCCAAAACAAATGATCAAGTGATGTGACAAGCTTGTGAAGAAAAATACCTAAAATTGCAAATTCAGATTTCATCCCATCTCTTGTTATATGGCTGTATATGACTAATGTCAATTAAAGACTTTAAGTTCATGTAAATGTTATAAATATCCGTTGACAAATTAATCAAAACATCATTACCACATATGTCCTGACATTTCTTCTTGTTTCTTTAATCAGAGACATTTAAGTTTTGGTATGTCTTCATTTGCCCGTGAGTTTAGTTTAGCAATCTGTTATCGTCGCTGTTTTAACGCAAGCTGCCATGGCGACTGAGCCCAAGGGAAGCAAGGTCAACTTTTATAATAGCATTATTAGGAATTTTCCTAACAAACAATCAAAACTGACCTTGTATCATAAAGAAGTTATCATGTCAATTCAATTTATTTCCGGTACTGAAAGGGCACAGGCATGTAGTACAATACATTTATATAATAATATTTACACACACAAGTCCGCATATAACAAAATTTAAGTGTAACTTATACTGTGGTTTGAGATATATTCTGATCGAAATAACATGGCATAATACACAAACATGGACAGGTTTTGGATAACTGTACAGTTTTTGTTATTTAACAATTCTGCAAATTTAAAAAGGTTTGGATGTACAGAATAATAAGATTTGATATACAACTTTCTCAGGGAATTATAAACAGGGCAAATTAAAACGAAGTGATATTCATCTTCTATTTGGATCAAATTACATAATTTGCAAATTCTATTGTCTAGGATTGATTTGAATCTTCCACTTTCGATGAATAGATCATGCGAAGAACATCTTAATCTAGTTAATGCTACCCTAAATTTCTTAACATTAACTCATGAAAAATAGGTTTCAGATTCCAGAGTACATTTAAACATCTGATAGTACAAACATTTACTGGAAAGTGATATCTTTTCAAGCCACTCTTGTAAATATATATCTTTTAATCGTCTTGTTAATTGAAAAATAAATTTATCATTCGAATCAACATTCTGGTCTAACCACACAAAACCAAAACCTTTTGAAAACAAGAATTTTCTTACAGAAGTAACCCAATTTGTGTATCCAGTCTTATCATATAACATCATCATATTGTAACATTTCTTTGGTAATCTATATGGAGGCATTTTCAGTAACTTTAACCAATACTTTATCACTTTGATATTTGAAAACAGCTGTATCGGGTATCTACCACATTCTCCATACACCATTGCATTCGTCGTACTACATTGAACACCTAGAAATCTTTAACATGCTTTCAGATGCACTCTTTAAATGTCGTTGTAATAATTTAAGCCCCAGATTTCAGCTCCATACGTCAATATTGGCTGAATTTTAGCATCAAATATTTTAAAATAAGAATTTATATTTATGTTTCCAAGTACACGTAACTGTTTAAATATACCAATCATTACCTTTTGTGCTTGCAGACAAGCGTACTTAATATGCCTTGACCAAGATATAGTATTACTGAAAAATACTCCTAAATATTTATAAGAATTAATGCATTCTAATTCCTCACCTTTGTACCACAATTTCTCTTTTCTTGCTAAACATCCTCCTTTCTTAAATACTACGACTTTAGTTTTATTTCTATTTACCGTTAGCTTGAAGTTGTCACAATACATCTCAAGTTCTTTAATGAGCTTTTGTAAACCGACTACGGTACTTGAAAAAAGCACGATATCGTCTGCAAAAAGCAAAAGAAAAACCTGCACTAAATCCGGGTGTAACTGTATTCCGTACTCACAACTTCTTTCAATTTGGGTTGCCAATTCGTTTATAAAAAATGAAAATAAGAATGGACTAAGAATACAACCTTGTCTTACCCCAAGTTGTAGTTCAAAAGAATCTGAAAATTCATTATTATTTTTAACACAAGCTTTAACATTTTCGTATATATTTTGGATAAGTTTTTTCATCTTCGGGCTAAGGCCGTGGTTATTTAAAATATCCCACAGCTTTTGTCTGTCTACGGAATCGAAGGCTTTTTCGAAATCAACGAAAAGGGCGTAGATTTTACCTCGTTTGGTAATAAGATATTTTTGTATAATACTTTGTAGTACAAACATATTATCAACTGTTGTATACCCATTTCTGAAACCTGCCTGGGATTCACTTATTTTTTCCATTGCCTCTCCCCATGATACTAATCTTCTGTTTATGATAGCAGTGAAAATCTTACTAAGAAAACTCAAAAGAGTAATGCCTCGGTAATTATTTGGATTGTCTAAACAACCTTTCTTATGGAGCGGGACATTAATGCCGATTGACCAACTAGTTGGAAAAGTACCTTTGTCTAGTATAATGTTAAACAATAATTCTGAGCTCCGGTGTGATATCGTCAATATCTGGTGATTTATTCGCCTTTATTGGCTCCTTTCTACTGATTGGACAATCTAGTATATCCTCTGTTATAGCAAAATTAGGATCACGGAATGATGGATTTGCATCGCCTGCAAATATATCATTGCTATTGGTATCATCAGTATCCGGGTTAAAAAGGTTTCTAAAGTGTCGATGCCATTCAGTCATACTAATATTGTTTTTAGCAACGGTAGGATTGTTCAACGTTTTCAATTCAAACCAAAACCTTTTTGAGTCAGATATACTATTTTCTATGGTATCATACTCCAGTGTTTTGAGATGGTAAATATCCTGCATCAGGAATAACAACTATCGCCAAAGATCGCAGAATACAATGTTTATTCCTCAAGTTTATATACTATCAAAGAACACACTCGCAAGAGAATCTCTATTTATCTTTTTGATATATGCCTTGTACGTGTATATATGGTAAGACATTACTAAACAAGCAGTCTCTTTGTCTTCCTGCTCTCTCTACGAAATAGGAAGATACCGAGAATACCCACAATAGCCTCCTAATTCTCCTGTCAGGTGTGGAAACCTTTGGTTCATAGGAATAGTTTGAATTATATAAACATGCACAACAACAAAATGTTGATATGATTGTTCGAAGGGGATACGGTTCCTGCACTAGCCAGATCACACAGAGTTTTACTTAAATTCCAAAGTATGTGTGGATGTGACCTCACTGAGACACATTCCTTTTACTATTAGTTCAAATTTAAAACTGGATGCGAGCTCACTGAGACAAATTCCGTTTACTATTAGTTCAAATTTAAAACTCCATATTAGGTTTTTCTATCTCCCTACAGAGGCAGATCAAGTCCATAAACCGCATGATCTCTCATTCTCTCCCTACAGAGGCAGATCAAGTCCATAAACCTCATGATCTCTCATTCTCTCCCTTCAGAGGCAGATCAAGTCCATAAACCGCATGCTCTCTCATTCTCTCCCTACAGAGGCAGATCAAGTCCATAAACCGCATGATCTCTCATTCTCTCCCTACAGAGGCAGATCAAGTCCATAAACCGCATGATCTCTCATTCTCTCCCTTCAGAGGCAGATCAAGTCCATAAACCGCATGATCTCTCATTCTCTCCCTACAGAGGCAGATCAAGTCCATAAACCGCATAATCTCTCATTCTCTCCCTACAGAGGCAGATCAAGTCCATAAACCGCATGATCTCTCATTCTCTCCCTACAGAGGCAGATCAAGTCCATAAACCGCATGATCTCTCATTCTCTCCCTTCAGAGGCAGATCAAGTCCATAAACCGCATGATCTCTCATTCTCTCCCTACAGAGGCAGATCAAGTCCATAAACCGCATGATCTCTCATTCTCTCCCTACAGAGGCAGATCAAGTCCATAAACCGCACGATCTCTCATTCTCTCCCTACAGAGGCAGATCAAGTCCTTAAACCGCACGATCTCTCATTCTCTCCCCACAGAGGCAGATAAAGTTCATAAACCGCACGATCTCTCATTCTCTCCCTACAGAGGCAGATCAAGTCAAGAAACCGCATGATCTCTCATTCTCTCCCTACAGAGGCAGATCAAGTCCAGAAATGTTGATACAGTCTCTGTTATATTACGCCGAAATCCCTGGGTTCCGGCAGTTTCCCCTGGCGGAAAAAAATAGCACCACAATCTATTTGAATTTCTTTATGAAATGACAACGCTTCTCGCATGGAAAAGGTGGTTCATATCACAATGCCTTTGCCATCATTTAGTAGCCAAAATGATGATTTAAGAACAGCGTAAATCAGGCGTCTCCCGACTCTATCACACAAAGTCGACGTAATATAACAGAGGTTGCATCAACTTTCATGACTTTATCTGCCTCTGTTCGGAGAGAATGATGATCTCTTTGCCAATCAACAATTTCAATTTGGTTGCTTATTTGCCAGATAAAAATACGTGTTGATCTGTGAGTGTGAACGTCAACCTGGTAACAATAATGTTTTTTAAATCTTTTTTACCAACACGTTATCACAAAGTTTTGATATGAGAGCAATAGTTAATAGTTATATACAGTATCGTAACAACATCAGTCGTAATATATACTAAAACATTCTAAGGACAATGATTCATTTGAGAAACTATTCATAGATTCAATGTTAAACATGTTGAGAATACGTGATTAAGTCAAATTGCTCTTATATTCCCACAGCATCATACTTAAGTTTTGTTTTTGGCGGTGCTTAACTGCTGACTAGGTGTATATATGTAAACTATATGTCAATCATTAAACATCATATGGAAGAAGCTGATGAAGATATGACAAGTTTTGTTGAGGTTGAATTTTGTTATGAAACTCTGGAGACGTGATGTACCGTCCTTGAAGATGCCATCAAGATCAATGCCTCTTGCACTTTTGTGTATTAGAACATTTATTATTCATAAGGAATTGACATATGCGTTACAGCCAACTGATTACATGCCTCGAAAACATGCGACGCGAAGGTCTTATGTGAGCCTAATCGTCTTTTGTCTTGTAAATAGAAAATCAATGGTAATAGCTCATGGGCAAGATATAATTTTTGATCGGCCACCTACAGCTTATATTCAATATTTTACATTCTAATGTTCATCAGGAAACTTGCACTGAAAATACCAATCCCCTATATGAAACAATACCACAATCAGAAGATGACATATCCCACCGGTTGCATATATGATCGTAAGATGTAAACCTTTGAAAGACAGTTGTAAATTTTTCAAGCAAGGTTGATAATAGTATAAGCTAATATATATGAAACGAAACCTTTCATGAACTGAGTCCAAATAAGAGCCGTTTCCATGGAAATAATAAAAAATAAAATTTTCAGAAATGTAAAAATATAAAAAAGGCACCACTTCAGTAGGTCGGCAATACACATGTCAAGTTTCAGAAAAATATGTGGACCGGTTTTTGAATTCTGCTCCGGAAACGAAACCTTTCATGAACTAAATCCAAATAAGAGCCGTTTCCATGGAAATAATAAACAATAAAATTTTCAGAAATATGAAAATATCAAAAGGCACCACTTCAGTAGGTGGGCAATACACATGTAAAGTGTCAGAAAGATATGTGGACCGGTTTTTGAGTTCTGCTCCGGAAACGAAATGATTACGGACGGACGGACAGACGGACATACAGACGGACAGGGCGATAACTATATCCCACGGTATTACATACCGGTGGGATAAAAAGCACATCTGAGAGGAGTGACAATGTAGTAAGCATCGGAACATTCTGTCCTGTTAGACAGAGGTTTCATTTGTCCAAGGTTCATTAAAGGTTGTTTTTCCCGATCCCTGCGAGTATAAACATCCATTGATGTATAATCTCTAGATTATCAGGCAGTATATGTTCAGCTATACTTATTTGAAATAACTTTAAAGCTTCTAATTCATCGGAACCGTCTAGTATGATAGCCTATTATAAGCAATACTGAACATCACAAAATTGTCTCAAAGCATTAAAAATGCCTAGAATATTCCTTCCGTATTGATCGTTGATTATTTTGTTTCATACTATTTATAACAAATTCAAACTTTTTATCAACTGTATTGTCAAGCAAATTGTTTATGGATATACTGTTTGAGATTTCATCTGCATCAAGGTAGTCTCCTAACAGAGTCATGAAACGTTGATCGAGCCTCGGTTCCAATTAGCCGAGATCCTGGGCTAGAGATGCCTGATTGGATGCTATCAAAGTAAGTTGTGCAATCGCTGACCTAAATTCATCACTGAGGATCAACATTTTATGACTTGGTCTACCCCTGTTGGGAGAGGATGGGTAGTCATATAAATATTCTTTAAAAAATTCAATAAAAGCAGTTCATATTATCAGGTACATAAAGTCAGTCACCTGTCTACATATAAATTAAATTCATACTGTTTACGAAACAGTGCAACTGTTATCAACTGTATTTTACTAGTACTGTTTCTGGACATACTGTTCGAGATTGTAACTCCATCAAGGTAGTCTCCAAACAGTGGCAGATCAAGTCATGAAACGTTGATCGAGCCTCAGTTCCAATTAGCCGAGATCCTGGGCTAGAGATGCCTGATAGGATGCAAACAAAGTAAGTTGTGCAATCAGCAATGCTGACCTCAAATCATCATTTTGATTACTGAGGATCAACATTGTATGACTGTATCTACTTTTGTGGGGAGAGATTGGGTAGTCATGTAAATATTCTTTAAATAATTCAATAATGGCAGTTAATGTGTCCGGTATATACAGTCCGTCTCCTGTCTACTACTGTACTTACCCGATGATCGTTTATTTGATGACATTGATTCTGATTCTAGAGAAAAAACAGCCATTAACTATGTTGACGTTGTCATTTATCTGGGATTCATCTGAAGTTATCAAAATGAAATTGATATAGTCAAGTTTTTGGAACTGCAGTTGGGGATCAACCCATTGTCTCTTTTCACTAAACACTAATAGCATTACAATAAACTTTACATGAATACAGCTGCGTACCTTAAATGTGTTCACTTGTTTGGGTATCTTAGTGCAAGTGTCATGTAATTGGGTTTCGTATTGACGTCCATTAAATAACTCTTGGTGCAATTACAAAAGATCAACAGTTGTCCATGTGCAAAATAACTGTTATGAAACCATATTTCGGGATCTTGATGAATGTTAATATTTGACATGGTCACATAGACAGATGCATTGGGTCATATAAATTCAGATTTTCTAAGATTACGTTTACAATATTCCATATAGATTTTTTAGGAAAAACAAACTATTAGTACTATTAGTACGCAGCCATACATGTGGTTAAGTCATTAATTGTATAAGATAAATGCAAGATTGTGTGGACACAAATATAACATATTTGTAACAGACATCGGAATACCATAGATATGCACTATGCGCTTATGGAAGACGCTTTCCATAGAATTGTAGCTCTACAACTTCCTTACAATGCTATTGATAAGATTAATAATAGTGCACTGAGAGCAGAAGAAACAGTGTATTGTTTACTTTTTCTGGGCCTTCTTAAACGGGATTTAACGCACTCCGAAACAACGCTCTTTGATAGCCACTATAGAAAAAACACGTTTTATGACAAAGCTAAACTTTTTCTGCAGTATAAGTTCCCGCATAGCGTTTGTAACGTTCAGTTTGATTCACATGTCAATTTGATTGATGCTACCAATTATATTTTCGAAAGTAAGAAACATGAGATGAATTTGAGTCTGGGGCTAAATGCTTATGAGACAATGTCTAAATTCAGAGCTAAATGCTTATGAGACAATGTCTAAATTCAGAGCTAAATGCTTATGAGACAATGTCTAAATTCAGAGTTTCTTTTCCTCAGTGGGTATATGAGAACCGTGTTCCGTGAAGGACGCGACCAACCTCTCTGTTACCAAAACAGTAACAATAAAGCAGTTGCACATTAAGGTCACAGTCATGCATTGCTTATTAAACTTTACAGCTTGGTAGAAAATCCTTCATTCTGTCATCAAAATCATATATCGGTCAACAATAACGTTTACAACAAATTTGATTTAAGCTTTAACTACACTACCCTCTAAAACTTGCCGTAACCAAACTAGATCCAACAGTCAGTTCCTTCACAGTTATTTGTGTATTTGAGCTTTCCCCAACGTCCTTGTTTATCATTATGATATCCGTTGAGTGCGTTTGTTATTGCAATTTGTTGTTTTGTTAGTGGAAATAAGAAAAAAGACCTTACTTAGATTTGGACGAAAAGGCAAATAACACAGATGTTTGAAGGACGCAATACGGACATCACTGAAAATGTTTATCCTCAGTGCGTGGTATTTATAGGATATCTAACGAGCTTCCCCTTTCATATCATGATTATATGTCTAAGTGAAATAAATTTGCTTTGTCACGAGCCTTGGCGAGGGACAAAACAAAATTATTTCACGAGGGACATAAACTTGTTTGAAAGGGGAACGAGTTATGTATCCTATTTATTACCAACTTGCATTTCAGATAATGTATTGCTTTTTAAACAACTTTTTATTGTGCCTATAAAGAGACGGAACGGCGGATGAATATCCAACCACGTCACAGCCTCAATGATAATAATGTTACGACTTTAAATACTTTCATTTCTGAATGCTATACTACATCAATTCTTAGTGTGAGGTAAAATGTAAGTAAAAGCACTATAGTCAAGAACGAAGCGTACGTGAAAAAAAGCTCCTTGCGCGAGAACAGGTCAGAGTTATCTTTCTTTGATCAACGGTATGTCATGGCGGCCGCCATTTGCCTGTATCTTTTCGTCAAACACTCTGAATATGCATCTTTAAGCTTTAATCATATTTTATGGTTGTAATATTAGATTAAATACACTCGGCGTGAGACCGTACACAACTCACTTAATCCAAAGTGACAGAAACTTGATTAGTACACTCCTGTAACGACTTCCATAGCAATAAATCGATTGTTGTCCGATCCCAATTGAGGCTATATCTGGCTAAACGTCTTATCGTCAAAATTCATTGGCTTCGACGAGAAATTATTAACGTGTAGTACTGCAATGTTTCGCAGCTGTCACTCCATGCATGTATAAATCAAATCCGGAGAAATATGTATTCAATCAGCAAAGAGTCCATTCATGTCAAAATCAGGCTTGAAACAGGCATACGACGAACTTGTATACTGAAGTTGTTGATACCAGATTGTACTTTTATTAGATTGGACTCATAGCCTGGGAGAATAGACAGTGCCTTTACAGTTTTGCAGGATACCATTTTTATAGATTAGGTTCATTATTAACCATAATTATGGGTTTCAGACGAAATGCTAGAGGAAATAGAAAGAAAAGGATTTTGAACATAAATGTGTGGCCCTTTCTTTTAAATGTGCTCTCGAATATGTACTTTAGTTCCGTTGCTACTTTGATTACGAATGTTAACGAAGTCAAATATAAAAGTTCTTGTGGTAGAATATACTTGGACTTTTATTTGAAGTTTCGTGAAGAACTAAAATGAAAACAGGTTAATGTTTCATAATGGTACGATGTAATTAGAGAAATCATCAATTAGAGTTGTTGATTTCACTAACTGTTCTATGACATTTTATTTCTTCCATGATATTGTTTCTTGATGCGGTGGCATAAAGAGTCGGTGGAACTCTTGACTTCGATAATAACCAGAACATTATAATTGTGCCAGTACCCTTCTTTATATATGTATATCGCTTGTTCTCACTCGGTAAATACAATTATAGGTTTGCTCTTGAGACTATTTAACATTGCATATATTTGTATGTAGATTATTTATTTTACAAATACGCATATATAACGTTAATAGAAAAGACACAGATTTTTTTACACATAATAAGAAAATAAGGGACAAGACATATCAGTCACTCACACATCCACACCTTTGCATTACCTATAGACCTAAGTACTTAAGATTCCAAAAGTTTTAAATACAGTGCCCATTTTTTCCCGAATTCAATAAACTTAGTCTTATTCCAGTATCTAACCTTTTCTTTTGTGTAATAATATTGCAGCTCTTTTTTAAATGTGGTAGCATTGGTATCGTCTTCCTTCTTTCAGTGTAATTCATTGCATCTATCAACTTTATCCATTCACATTTTCAACATTTAAATGAGAATAATGATGATTGAATGATTCTATACGATATTGATAGTTTATTTATACATTCTGTTTGCGCAAGTTCTAAAGTTCAATCATTTATATGCTAAATATATTTAGAGTTATCGATCTGTGCGTTTTTCACATCATTTATAGTTAAATTATTAAAATCTTATTCTAAATAGTTAAAACGAATATTCCTCAATTATTCAGTTTTTCTTTTCCTATTCAATAAATATTGCCCTGGACAATATATGGCGCTAAACAATGACGCATTCACTTATCTCTAGGTTTTACTCAGTCTGAATTCATTAGTAACACTTGAGAAGTTAAGACAATAACAACAGTTAATGGAGGAAAACTTATTTATTCTTAGAAAAGGGTACCAGAATATTTAAGAATAAGGAAGTTGCCTTCCATAATTATTATCCTCATAACGTCAACCTAACACTTGACATAATGTTATCACCTCTACATGAACCAAGCAAGATCTGAATGTCATGAGAAAACGTTAAAAAGAGGTTGCTGTACATGATTCGATTTATGCATATCTTTTTTGCCTAATGATCAATTATTTTAGATACGAGCTTAACCATTCTCTGTTAATGTTGTTAGTTAATTTGATTAACCTTTTAATTAATAAAAATAAAGAAATCGAAAAAACAATAGGTCTTCCAGACTTTGTCCTGAAGACCTTAAAATAATACATTCATTTATATAGCGCAGAACTTCACACAGGGTTCTCTTTGCGCTTACGGGCCAGGACGATATATTAGAGATGGTACTTTTAAACAAGTGGGTTTTCAGTTGAGACTTGAAGGATGAAAGGCTGGCAACAGATTTTAGGTGGTCTGGTAAATTTCTCCATTTGGTTTATGCCGAGTAGGAGAAAGTTCTTTTGCCAAAGGTTTGGGATTTTACTTTAGGGATGACAAACAGAATTTTTTTCTTGAGATTTTAATGTTCGTTGTGGCCTTTAAACAGGTAGGAGTTCTGTCAGGTATTATAGAGCAGTGTTGGATAAAGAGTTTGTAGTCAATGCGTGCAGCAACTGGAAGCCAGTGAAGTTGTTGTAGAAGAGGGCTTGTGTTGTCAAATTTGGGACATTTGAAGATAATTATACCCCCGTTACGAAGTAAGCGGGGGTATATAGCGGTCATTCCGTCCGTCCGTCCACATATCTCCAAAACTACTTGGTCTACATCAACCTAACTTTGCAGAATTGTTAAACATCTCATTCTCATCAATTCTTGACCCTCTGTAGCATTCTGGAATTTTAATTTTTTGCCGTTGCCATGGAAACGTCACTTTTTGGACTTAGTTTAATAAGGTTCAATGGGGACTAATTTTCTCAGAAACTATTGGACCTAGATGAATAAAATTTTGGTTATAGATGCTTCTGATGATACTCTTGATCGAGTTCGAAAGCCGATTCCGTAAAATTATTTTTTGCGGAGTTATCGCCCTTGAATCTCCAATTTGACTTGGTACAGACAGCAGTCTTGGTGCTTCAATGGGGACAAGTTTTCTCAGAAAGTATTGTACCTAGATGAATACAATTTTGGTTATAGATGCTCCTGATGATACTCTTGATCGAGTTCGAAAGCCAATTCCGTAATATTAATTTTTGCGGAGTTATCGCCCTTGAATCTCCAATTTGACTTGGTACAAACAGCGGACTTGGTGCTTCAATGGGGACAAGTTCTCTCAGAAACTATTGTACCTAGATGAATAAAATGTTGGTTATAGATACACCTGATGATACTCTTGATTGAGTTCGAAATCCATTTCCGAAATTTTATTTTTTACAGAGTTATGGCCCTTGTTTCTGAAATTGGACTTCAGGCCAGTAACAGGTCTGATGCTCAAATGGGGACAGATTTGCTCGAAAACTATAACACCTAAATGAGTGAAATTTTTGTTATTGGTGCTCCTGAGGATACTCTTGATCGAGTTTGAAAGCCATTTTCGAAATTTAAATTTTGACAGAGTTATGGCCCTTGTTTCTGAAATTGAACTTGGAGCGAGTAACGTTCTAATGCTGCAATGGGGACAGATTTTATTCAGGAACTATAACACCTAGGTAAATGAAATTTTGGTTATGGATGCACCTGATGATACGCTTGATCGAGTTTGAAGATATTCCCGAAATATTATTTTTCACAGAGTTATTGCCCTTAATTCTGCAATTTGAATGAAAATGGATCCACTTGATGATACTTTTCATTGAGTTTGAAAGCTGTTACCAAATTCGCCCTTGGGTTTGGGTTTGGACTTGGGGCAAATGACTAGTCTGATGCTCCAATTTGGACATGTTTTATCTGAACTTTAACAGTTAGGTAGATGAAATTGTTTACATTCAGATTTAGAATTAAAACACTGCATGATCTTTGATATTAATGCATAATAAAATGTCATAGTAGTATTGGCCAAAAGGGGGCTGAATCATAAGTTGCTATGATTAACAATGAAACTATGTCATGATGTCATATAACTTAAGCAATCAAAGAAATTATCTTGTCATGATGATAACATCATATCATGATATCTAATATCAAAAAGATAAGGCCTAGCTTTAGCTGGCATCAAGATAATTTTTCTTAATGGTCTTGCCATCTTCTTACAGAGCACAACGTTAGAAGTTCCTAACGTGAGGATATTGGTAATCCGGGACTGGTTTTCAGGAAAAATAGAAGTTTGTTTGCTTCTCAGCAAATTATCCAGTCAGACTGACAGTTACATTTCCCGAACAACAACACAAAAATTAGTTGACCACATGAAGATTACATCTTCGGATTGACATATAATTAACAAATTATCTTGCAACCAGATATTAGAAGGGAAGATATGGTTGCCTTTATCAGGTATCGCAGTGTAAGGACATATACAGTTTACAACGTTTTTGGTGCGTCATTTGGTTACTTTTCGAGGAAACGTTGATTCTTATAAATTGTTACGATTTGGTATGTAATAATAATAATAATAACTAGGTATTTTTATAGCGCTAGTATCCAGTAGATTCACTGCTCAAAAGCGCTTTTTGGAGTCTGCACACAATTGGGAAAAAGCTAAGAATATGATTCTGTGAAGAGGTGGGTTTTCAACTTTGACTTGAATGTTTTTAGTTCTGTGATTGATATGATCTCCTGTGGAAGGCTGTTCCAGAGAACAGGGGCTGCCTTGGAGAAGCTGCGGTCCCAAAACGTGTTCTGCTGGGTGTTGGAACACTGAGAAAGATGTTGTCCTCCTGATCTCAGTGCTCTTGTTGGCTCTTACTCGTCGATGAGATCAAGCAGATAAGGTGGTGCCAGTCCTTGCCTTGCCTTGAACACCAACATAAGGATCTTGTACTTGATTCTCTCAGTAACTTTAAGCCAGTGTAAATTCTTCAAGATTGGGCTGATATGCTGATCTTTTCTTCTCTTGGTCACAAGTCTGGCGGCTGCATTCTGACATTTCTGAAGCTTGTTGGTGAGATATTTTGGGATACCGTTCAGCAACGAATTACAATAATCCAGATGTGACAGCACACAGGACTGGACAAGAGTGACAGCAGTTTTTGTAGTCAAAAATCTTCGTATTTGGCTGATGTTCCTGATATTGTGGTAGGCGGTTTTGCAGATTTTTATAATGTGAGATTCTGTACTTAGATATGAATCAAATACAAATCCAAGGTTGCGAGCTTTGTCACTTGGTGAAATAACACAGTCCCCTATGGTGAAGTCTGGGAGAGTCAACTTGTGTTTTACAGGCTTGGAGCAGATGATACGTAGCTCAGTCTTCTCACTGTTTAATTTGAGGAAGTGTGTGGTCATCCACATCTTGATGTCTTCTATGCACAGCATCATGCGATCAAACACTTTCTTGACTGATAGCCTCTGCGATGGTTTAAAGGCTAGGTACAATTGGGTGTCGTCAGCATACAGGTGGAAGGACAGATGGTGTAACCTTGCAATATCTCCAAGAGGTGATGTATATATTGTAAAAAGAATGGATCCCAGCACTGAACCTTGGGGAACACCATACTTTAGAGGAACTTTGCTAGATGTGCTATTCCCCACTTTCACTGATTGGAACCTCCCGGAGAGGTAGGATGAAAGCCAGTCATAGGCACAGTCTTTGACGCCAAATCTGTGCCGTAGAATGTTCATAAGTGTGGCCTGATCGATAGTATCGAATGCTGCCGAGAGGTCGAGTAGTACAAGGATAGCTGCACCATCTGAGTCAACTGATTGTAAGATGTCGTTTTGTACACGTACAAGTGCTGTTTCTGTACTATGGTGGCGTCTGTACGCCGACTGCAGAACCTCTGAGTAATTGCTGCTCATGACGTGCTTAGTGAGTCTGACTGCAACAATTCTCTTCAAGACCTTTGAAATAAATGGCAGATTCGAGACTGGCCTGTAGCTTTTGAAGACATCGGAGTCAAGATTAGGTTTCTTGATCATAGGCATTATCAGAGCAAACTTCATTGCACCAGGGACATTTGACTGTTGGAGTGATGTATTTACAACGTGTGTGATCATGGGAACCACTTCATCAAAGCATTCCTTCAAAAGCCATGTAGGCATAGGGTCCAGCGAGTATGATTTTGTAGGACTATTCATGATGACCTGTCTGACTTCAGTGTCAGTGGACGGTTGGAAGGATAACATCTCTTCTAGTGCTTGCACATCGCAAGTGTTGTAGTTAGTGTTGGAGACTGATGCAGCTGACACTTCAAGATTCACACGAATACTGGTATTTCAGAGAAAAAAAGACTGTGACTGTCGATGACACAAACCTTATTTGTATTATAAATATATGACCTGCATATTACTGCTGGTGCAGTAATTATGTTATCACCCGATAACTACTGAGCCTATAGAAAACATTGAGCTTTTATAACATATGTGTCAAAGTTTCTTGAACCGTATTCGAGAGGAATAGGACGACATCAACGATCATGGCTTTAGCTGTTTCATCATCTATTTAAGATTGTTCAGTACTTCCTCACTTTTCCGCGACCATTTCCTCTTTGCAGCTTGTCAATATCTCAAGAGAGCTACAGATTCTACTACACGAATTGCAGAGATGCGTAGTTTTACAGGGAGAACGTTGAAAATAGATCATTTGATTTGATGTTGCTTGACATCGATACAAGAAATTGAATCTAATCGTCGCCATCTCAAGATTAAGAAGTTCTCCATGCACGCATTCTAGTATTTCTGCGACAACGTAATCAATCATTCTTCGTAGTTATCCTTTTCAATGTCACTCCTATGACACTAATGGATTGTGTAATACATCGATTTTGGATCATATATACTAGTTTTCTTGCCCTTCATTTTCAACCGTGTAACTAGAGTTTTTCCACAATACAAGCTACATCGGCCTAGTTATACCTTGACAGTTTTAAAAAGCTGTTTTTAACTACATGTGTTACCGATGTACAAGGCAACTTGTAGCTTAACACTTTCGATATCTGCTGCATGTAGAGACTCGATGAATTTATGACAATCATTATGTTATATCTTCTTTGAGAGGCATTTTAGAAGTTGGGATGAAAATAATGCTGAGGAATATATGGATGACAACTTCTTTGTTCATTGTATGCGACGTTTGAGAACGACACAAGAATCTGTGTCGAAACGTCGCATACAATGAACAAAGAAGTTGTCATCCATATATTCCTCAGCATTATTATGTTATATAATCAAAGATGTTACGAATTTGACATGTGATTATGCAAGAATAGCAAGATCAACGGGTCAACGTTGATAATTGCTTGTGCCAGACCAATGCGAACGTTTCGTCGAAGTGTCGAAGGGTTCCGGTAAATTTTGGATAAATGTTGTAAATACAGTTGCATACCTTAAGCTTGTTCACTTATACTAGCGAATGTTAATCACATAGCTTCAACAAAACGTACAAAGTATCATTCCTTGTTCACTATTATATAAGCTTATTTTGGGATCGTCTGGTCATAAATGCAAAATATTAAGAAGTTTGCAGAACGGAATGCAGTAAGGGTCATTCTTTTTACATTCTGATTTTATTAAATTTCGATGTAAATGATCCACATCGACTCGCTGAAAAAACATCAGCACCATGATATACAAAAGAAAATCGTCTATTTACTCGTTTATATAGCTGTACACTACTTATGAAGGATTTGTAAGGACAAATATGAATAGTGTTTTGGAAAAGCTGCTTCCTTCTCTCTGGTGACCTGCCAACATATTACAGTTAACTGTCATGTACACCTATGACATTTTTTATCATTATATTATATAACTATTTATATAGAGCGCATATCTATCCACTCGTGGACTTTCACCGTCCGATCATTGTTCTAATACAACTCCCTGGGAGGTATTCAATCGGCATCCATATGTGGCGCTCAGGATAGTGACCATTCTATGCCTCACAGGGTACCCATTCACAGCTGGGTGAACTGAGACACATAGTCACAGCAGTTTGTCCAACACTGCTGAAAAGCTGATAACCGACAGCTTGGAGTATGCACGTGTTCATGTATCCACCATTCAGCCACTGACATGAAATCGTGGGATCTTTTAAGTGCGCAGTTTTTGTTGCAATACACACTTGGGTTTTAGGGTGACACTTATAGAGTTCTAACAGATGTGAACTCTAAGTTTTTACACCTTGACCTGAATGGGATTCGAACCCCGGCGCTCTTGCCGACTGAGCTATCCCATATACAAATGTTAACATACATTGAATCTGAACTTCTGTAGTTTAATGTCCTTCTCTTAAATAAATCGAGAATTACCTGATATTTGGACTGTGATATCGCAAGTAAGATACTGTAGATATTCAGCTCTAAACTTGCAGACAATAAACTGATGGAATCAGATATTCTTTACTCTCAATGGACATATATCATCCTCCTTACAGTGACAAATTGAAAAGGGTATATAAGTACAAGATGAATAACATAATATTAGAGTATTGGCGATTGAATAGCTCCAATGGCTTGTCATTGATTGAACAACTCCACGACTTAAGAAGTTGATTACACATAACCTCCTTGTCTTCTTGATATTGCCATTTTCTAAAATGCCTCTCAAACAACAAAGAACATGCTAGAGCCGTTTTTCGTAAAGAGTCTCATTTCAATTTATTGACGCTCAATCTTAGATATTATTCTATTGTTCATCAATTTTGAATTTGAGACTTTAAATAATTAAGATTATTAAAGTGATATTATAAATAAATATAAGTTTGCCCTTTCTGAATTTGAATATTGGAAGCTGAACCCTTATATTCAAAATAGTTTTCTCTATGGGTCAGAGTTTGAGGGACTGATTGATTGAAATATATTTACATTATCAACATTATCGAACATGTTTCGCTATTTTGTAAATAGTTCTTAGATTCTCATTCGCTTTTGCATTGATAATCTTATACTTGCAAAAGCTATCTAGATAATTCCAAAAAATGCCACGGGACACAGCATACTTCAAAACAATGCTAAACATGACAAAGGCTGTAATGGAAATTGATATTTCTCAACTCTGGTTTACATAAAGAAATCAATTTTGCCGAGTACAAAGGAAAGGTGTATCGTTAGATCAGGTAGTACAGTCTCGAACAAGTACGGGCATTGAAAACTGAGAGTGACTGATGAGGACATGCTGACATCAGACACGAAAAGTTTTACAAAAGAAGCGAATGAATGTTATTGTCTTGTTGACTGCAATAAATCTCAGATAGGAGAACGCGGGTTCATTGAAGATTCAGACATTATCGCAAATATCACCCATCAGGACGCCATGGAGATTACCGCCAAAATGAATTGTTAAATGTCACCAGGACCACCCTAGATAACTGCGGTTGTAATCAAAAGGTGCAATAGTCAGTCCAAAATGTCTTTACAAATAAATGATAACCCCCACACCAACTTAACTAGTGTAAAGAAACGCTACCGCGTGTTAGCATCGACATAAACTAAAAACAAACCCATATAGAAATATCATTTTGGTTTAACTTTAAAGAATGTCCTTTTCACACAATGTGTATAAACTTTCATTTTCATCAAGTCAGAATAACCGTAAGGACAAGCCTGTAAAGATGGGTGGGGTCCAATATTTGAAAATTCATTTAAACACTGATCGCGAAAGCATGGATAGATGTCACAATACATATTACAAAGTGATGTTAGTAACGGGTATGTACACCATAAGATTCTATACAGGCAAAAACACGCCTACGGACTGACGTCGTCAAACGTCTGATGACGTCTGCGGTGATCCGTTGCCATTCGTTGAGGGGGCATTGTTTAACATCCTGGATGTTAGATTGACGCACAAGGCGACTTCTGACATTCCGATTGAGATAATCCCATAAATGTTCGATTGGGTTCATATCGGGTCGTGCCCAGTCGCGACTCTGTCACCGGCTAACTCCCCTGGCCTGGCGTGTGAGGCCTCTTGTAGGTCATTTCCAAGGGCTCTCTCTCGCTTTCATTGACTGTCAAACACGGCATTCTTTGGTGGTCTTTTTGTTGCTATGACAATAACGTGTGGGTCGAGCCGTTTTATACAATTTATCTGCCCATGCAAGACTTGCTACAGTCAATAATTCCTTTTTCACGAAATTCCCGATTTAACCGGAAGTGATGGCATGTTCCCGGTATTTCTGATCAAATACACAGTATTTGGTATACCTGATATACAAAATCATGTTTCCAAACGAAATAATAACAAAGTAAAAAACATATTTGGAAAAAATGTGTGTAGCGTTTCTTTTGGACACTAGTTTATATGTAAAATATCGATAATAATACATGAATGTTTTGTTTCTTGTGTTGGCATGGCTGTTCAATGTTCATGTCAATTTTATATAAAAAAATATTTATCGTTTTGTAAACTTTTATAGGGGCACTAGCACATTTAAGGGTTGTCTATAGTGATGTCAGGAAAATGAAAATAAATGGTTCCAATTGAAACACAGTGTATTTAAACAAAATGAAGCAGCGTTTAATCATATACATAAAATAAAGTTCAACCATGCCATTCCTTTACCTTACACATAATGAATTAAAGGTGGTCACACAAAAATGGCCGCCATTGGAGTTTGTGTGAATCTTTATTATTTGTTCTCTGACTATGGATGATTGGTTTCTGTAATGACATTTTTTACTATCAAAATAATACTTTTCGCATAAACCTGGAAGTAACGTGCTAAAAAAAACGTGCTACTGCCCCTTTAAGATCAGAATATGATACATATTGTCGATAACAACCAAAATAACTACAATATGATGAAGCTCCCTATTTATACATACATTCACAATTACAAAGGATCAGTGCATTATTCATCTACTTGTTTCCCATGTATTCCTCTGTGTAAATGTTCAATACGTATGTCTGTGCGTAGAGACCGCTACGTGTTGTTATGTTTGGGGAGTCTGCTAAAAACTATTTGTAATTAACTTTGATGGACATAGCCATTATGCATGTCTCGTGAAACGGAAGGTATAGCTGGCACTGGCTATACTAGTATATATCTCCAACCTATGTTTTAGTTATTGTTTATTCACAGTGTTTAAGTAAATGTAGACATGGTGACAAACGAGATATTAAACAGAACATATCTATCAAACCCAATTATGAGAGGAGGCTAAGACGTCGTTATATCTTTAAAATCAAATCAAATCTGGTTTTCCTTAAATCGTGGTTTATCGCAACACTCCTCACTCTATCGGAAATGAAAGCGACAGGACATCATTAAGCTTCTATCATAAACGACATGCGATGTTTAATCAAAATTAAAAGCTGTTTTTAGGTTTTTATTTGCCCCTGTCGTCATAACTACAACTGCAACTGGTGACATCAGTGATTGCACTCAAGGCTTATAGACTTCAATTTCTAATACTCTTTACTTTTTACTTCGCAAATGTTTTCATCACAACGATGCACGATTGAATGTTTAGACCAAACTATTCTGAATCGCCCGAACTGGAAGTACATGTTTACTTGATTAAATGACGTTGGTGCTTTATGTTGTGGTGTCGAGACATTCATTCGGAATTTCATTCATTTGAGTTCATGAGTTGCAAGATGTCTTTGACAGTAACAGAAGCATGTGATATAGTATATTGATTTACTAACACAAACTCAGGGTGGGCAATTTAGGTAAGAGATGTCCTACATGATAAATCCCAGGAGTGGTACAGTGAATAGAACTAAGCGCTTATTGACTGATGTGGCAGCTAAAGTGTATTACATTTTATGTGTCACCCAGCCTGCTCCACTCTACCGTATTCTTAAGATGAAGACGCTATTAACGAGTCCAAAATCTGTTTTGGATAACAACGTTTTTACAACTCAGAATAAAAACGTTGTTATCCACAAAAAGTGTTCTCATCTGACATCTGAGGTATGCATGGCATAAACATTTTAATAAATCACATCTTATATACCCTTTTTGGATGAAATAATGGCATAGTTTGACAATTCACATTTCAATAAAAAGTGTTTGTCACTTACAGGGAGATAGATGTCCACTCATGCCTACGTTGAGTCAAATTATGTATATTTCGTACTTTAAGGAAGTGTAATCAGAAAAGGATTCTTCATTAGTCATTGTGTACATTTCAAATGAATCGTATCGACCGTGACACATTTTTACTATCACATATTATAAATCTCCTATTCGATGTCTAACAAATAAAACCCTTGAATGTTATTTGACTCTGATATTCTTAATCCGATATTGCATATCATAAAATTATTTGTGATTGCTTCTATTTAATGTCTAAAAACAAATGGCTTCCATAACGTCGGCTTATCGGCTATAGAAACTAGAAAACATTGTAAACCCTTTTTACAGAGATACTTTTACAAATTGCGCCATACTGGGTTATTTGTCTAGTTTTTGATAAAATGGTTGTTATTAACCAAATCTTTTGGATTCTTGCTTGTCAACTTTCAAGATTTCTTGTAATTCACTTGTGCGTGATTAGATTTTTATAGAAAAATGTGATTAATGTTAAACCGATGTTATGATTACATGTAATAACAAAAAGTTGAGGTCATGGTTTGTTAACAACATCAGATGATGTCTAACACAAATTTAACGACAGGTAAAAGTTGTTTTTTATATTGCGCTCCGACAAAGTCCGATCAATAACTGTTGACCATGAATACTTATCTATTTCGCGGTAAAGTGTGCCTCACCGTGAGCATTATATGTGCAAATGCAAGTCTTTAATGTGTGTCCGTCACGTTGTTGCAAATGTGACACTTCACTGATGGACGATTGAAACATTTTCCATTAAGATTCAGGGGAAAAAAATCTAAAAAATATAGATATTTTGCCCTAAAGTCACTATTGCACGACTTAACAGAACTACGTTGTTTTAAATCAATAGATTTTAATCTCATGTCATATTTTTATCTTCATAGGGCTAAATTTCTCAACTCAAACTGATCATCTTTAATTGTCAAAAATATCAAGCATAAAGCGATAACCGGTCATTGTGTGTGACCGTCCGTCAATCATTTTTGTATGAATTTCGGAAGCAAATCCAAAATTATACGTTCGTTTAGAACTGCTGCTTTTGATTGTGCATACCCTCTTGCCATCGGAAACATAATACGAATGATAATGAGTTGCTTTTATAAAGCGCCAAATCTCCACTTTTTGAATTCAAAGCGCTCTATGCTCCATTACCCTGGTCTAAACCGGGCTGACATATATTTGCTCAAGGGTCACCTCCAACTCAACATTTACCAGGTACCCATTTGCACCGCTGGGTGAACAGACGCTCATGGTGAATAAGTCACTCGCCCAAGGTGACACCACAAATCTTCAACTCATGTCTTCTTTGTGGTGCAGGGAATAACCCTTCAAACTCTCAGTTCTTTCAGGCTAGGGGTCACCCACTCATCCGGCGAGTTATGCCCGTTGTTGTTGACTATTCTGATAGTGGTCGAACTGAGCTGTGCAAACGTGCTACCACGTGATGTTTGGAGATCCGTCTATTACATAAATTGGTCGCTCTATTGCTCCTTTTAGGCAATGTTGGTCTTCTTATGAATCTTGCGGTGTATTTGTACAAAAACAAGCAAAAAAGTGAGCGTGGCTCACTAATACCCCCGACCGTGCATCCCTGACTAACTGAATTATTTTTTACTTTCAATGTAGTCATCTCTTGCACAGCATTGACCCCAAAAGAGGAATTGAGAAAAATGACTAATTAAAAAAATGGAACTTTGTAAAAAAACACACACAAAATATACCCTTATCAATTTTAGTTTTGATTTGGCACTGTACCGCTCCTAGTAGGGAAGAAGACACATGCAAAATGTGAAAAGAATCAGATGAAAAGTTTTTCCCGTAATTGGTTGGACAAATCTGACTAATGACTATGTTCAAAAAATTGAAATTTGTAAAAAATTGAAATATCAATGAAATGTGTTGCAATTTCGCACCGCACCGCTCCTAGTAGGGAAGAAGACATGTGCAAAAAATTGAAATCAATCGGATCAACAGTTTTCCCGTAATAGGTCGGACAAATCTGATATTGGAAAATGACTAAGTTCAAAACATGGAAATTTATAAAAATTTCAAATATTAAAGAAATTTGTTGTAACTTCGCACTGCACCCCTCCTAGTAGGGTAGAAGACATGTGCAAAATTTGAAATCAATCGGATGAATAGTTTTCACGTAATAGGTCGGAAAAATCTGATATTGGAAAATGACTAAGTTCAAAACATGGAAATTTGTAAAAAATTCAAATATTAACGAAATTTGCTGTAACTTTGCACTGCACCCCTCCTTGTAGGGTAGAAAACATGTACAAAATTTGAAATTAATCGGATAAATAGTTTTTCCGTTATAGGTCGGACAAAAAATTTCCTCGATCGGACAAATTTGATATTGGAAAATGACTAAGTTCAAAACAGGGAAATTTGTAAAAATTTCAGTATTAAAGAAATTTGTTGAAACTTCGCACTGCACCCCTCCTTATAGGGTAGAAGACATGTTCCAAATTTGAAATTAATCGGATAAATAGTTTTCCCGTAATAGGTCGGACAAAAAATGTCCTCGGACAGACAGACAGACAGACAGACACACACACACACACACACACACACACACACACACACACGGAATCGTTGGTATTACTAGATACCCCGGACCGTTGGTCGGGGGTATAATAAAAGTTGTGACTTTCCTTGCCGCTGGAGATGCAATACTTTAAAAACATTTGTGACACTAAAATAGTTTTCTTTTATTATAGCTTATAAGTTTCGATTTATTGTAACGTCTTGACAACGACGGATGAACAACGTTTTTGTGTCTAAGCCTGAACCGAAGACCAGCAGACATAATACTGATGTTGCAATAACCAGTATCAGCTGTGTAGTTCGGACAGTAGATAGTAGCTAGTAGTTAGGTACGAAGAATAGACGAATAACATGTTCGCTTTGCAAATCCTTTATAGTTTCATATTTTATATGTCATATTTCATATATACGTCATTTATATTTCATCAGTATATTCTTTACCCCCTGTTAATGATAATCATATTTTGATAATACGTTCTTCTTCACTATTTCTGCAGCACTTTAGCATTAACAGTGCTTTGTAAATGCGGTCCACTCATTTACTCAAATTTCTATTTCTAGAAACGAAACATATCATATGTCCAGCGACTACTCCCAGCTTGTCTTAATCGATCTTTTGAGGAGATAACCTAGGTGAAGGACGTTGTCAAATGTTTGTATTCTATCGTGGATTGATTATTGTTATTGTTATTGTTAAAGTAATCAGTCAATTTTGGGTGCCTACATGTGTTCTTAGGATAACTAACAATATTTCATAAGACACGTTTTCAGAAAACACATGGTCGAAGTACTGACAGAATCACTATCATTGAATTTCTCAACATAAACATAAACAACATAAACTAATATAAACAAACAATCTCATGGATATTGGAGCCAAATAATTTTTTACACGTTCGTAATGTACAATTAAAGTTAATAAATAATGATCAGTGATAAAATAACAGTATATTCTTAAATCGTAACTGTAAAATAGGAGAAACTGGTTAACGTTTCGTAGGAATTTGTTTCTAAACAAAGACAATAAAGGTAATACATTTTACGTTTTAAACATATTTGAAGTTTCAAGTTGCAGCAGATGTTGACTGAATGAATTCAGCACAAGCCATTTAATGAACAAACAAGTCAAAAACTGATAAACAGCATACCATCAAAAAGTCTAAACTGACCTACCTGTATTCACACTGTGTACGTCCATGACGGGCTTGCTAGCAGAAGGAGTTCCATACTGAGGTGTGTCCACGGACTGAGCTGAATGGAGTATGAATCCTTCCCACTCAGCCTCTCACTGTCTCCTGGACTCGCCAGTCCGTATTGATTCTCGCCTAAGTACTGCTGCTATGCTTTAAGATTGGATTTATACTCGAATTAAACATTATTCTCTTCAGGCAAGACTGGAAGATTGCCTCAGTTGGACAGAAGCTGCGGAGCATCTCTTGTATTGTGGTAGAATCGGGTGACATAATTGAACACAGTTGATATTACTGGGTTCATATAGCTTTGGCAAATCTCAATTGATTTAATATAAATCCTGGGAGATCATTACTTTTGGCAAGTAATTACATTTGAGAGTACGTACTGCTCTGGTTGTGTTGGAGATATTGATACTGAACATGAATTTATGAACGAAAGTTATGGATATCAACATTTCATTCCATTCTGTTTGCATAGCACGATTATTCCCTATGGTTCTGAGAATATCGACATAAAATGTGTATCAACCTAAATCACATGTTGCCAGACTGAGTGTATTAATATCAGATACAATAAAGCTATGATCATGATAATTTGATACACCCGCTAGCTATTTAAGAAAACTTGGTTAACAAAGTCAAGCAACAGTGATTGACTGCGTTATTAATGATCCGTGAGTTGTTAGGGATCACAGATGACAACCTTAATCAATAGTGTCATTTGAAATATCGACTGTTACAAGAAATTATCATTTTAAGACTAAACGATGTTGTATAGCGACAATTGGATGGTGTTGATTGCATGTCGTCATTACTTTAAACTTTCTTATGTATATCATACATGTAAATCATGAAAGTCACTTATTTTACATTTGAATATTTTTATTTTTTGATTGACACTCCATATTGTTAATATATTAACAACATCTAGCGCAGGGAGAACCAGGTTAATTGGATGACTTGTTGTTTCTCAATCGTAAAAAGCCTTGCCCTATTTTAAAATCAGATAACTTCACCAAGAGGATATTACAGCATAGTGTGTCATCAATCCCAAGCACAGGACATATGTAGCTATGTCAAAATCAACCATATCGGATCATAAATTGATATTGTTATGTAAAACGATTACATTATGAAAATATAAATATATAGATAACTTGCACAAGTGTTTGTAATTGTTTGATGAGTGAGTGAGTTTGGGTTCAACAAGCTGTCAGTATTATTTTGGCTTTGAAACGTGTGGTCGTTGTCATACAAAACAGTAGATCTAGACAAGCGTGGGAAAAAGATAATTAACAGGATGAGGGGAAAAACGGAAAGAAATGCATGGTGACTGATAGAAAGTCGGTTTTAGAACGGTTAAAATTTAGTCTGGCTCCTACCTGTTGACCTGTCCAGCTTTGTTACTCAATACAGAAAGCTATGTACTTTCGATTAAAAACAGGAAAATTCGTAGTGTTTACAGTAAATTTCGTTGTGGTGTTTTACCTTTGCATATTGAGGTTGGTAGATTTTCAACTCCAGTTACCCGTTTATCTGATAGATTTTGTAAATATTGTAATTTAAAAACCATCGAGGACGAAACTCATTTTTTGATAAATTGTACGTTTTATTCTGATCTAAGATATGATTTATTGAAAACAATAAGTAATGCAGATCCCTCTTTTTGTAATCGTTCAACAGTTGAACAGCTGTGTTATTTAGTGAATAGCCAGTTTGTTACTCCTCTCTCTGCACTAATTAATTTAATGAAGAGATTTCATACCACCATAAAACATTTTACCCCATTTATTGTACTTTTTAAATATCATATTTTAATATTTTATTGTAACACTATGTCAACATATGTCTCAAGTTTTTCATTTTTTTTAGTTTCTGGGAAGACGATGCAATCAAAAAGCTCTAACAGAAAACTACTGAAATAATAAATGCCATGGCATTTTCACACGGCGGTAAAAATGCCATGGCATTTTGCCGTGGCATTTATGAATGCCATGGCGTTTTGCCATGGCATTTAGAAATGCGATGGCATTTTGCCGTGGCATTCAGAAACGCCATGGCATTTTCATGGAGATATAGGAGTTGGAGGAAATTTTTTTATAAAAAAATTATATTCATACTTAAGCCTTTATGAAAATGTAATTTGATGAACATATTTATTTGTCGAAAGCGTAAAAATTTGGGCGGTCAACTTTGGACTAGCCGTACCAGTCCAGACTTGTACCGAACAGCATTAATGACGTTTGCAAGAATTAATAGACCGATATAATATCCTTAGATAACATTCACATTAAGTCCTTTAAAAGAATATAAGTGAACGCAACGCTATCAGCACCATCTCTAAATGTGACAACGAAACACTTGAATTCGCTTTTGAACATCTGTCGTTTAGAGCACGTTTAACCTTTTGGGTTCGTGGATAACTAATATTTGGAATACTGAACATTGTCATTGTAGATTGTATAAGCACTACGTGAATTTTTATTGGTGAATCTGTAGGTGTACCCTGGTCTGATAAACAGACATTACTGGATTAGGACTTAGCGTTCAAACGGATATAATGAACCGCCTGTAATCTTTAAAGACAAGAAACATGACCTATCACTAAAGATATACGAAACGTTGTATGTAATGTGCTGACACCTGCGGTCGCAATTGATTTGTTTATCAATAATCTTCTGTACAACGGTCAAGATCCCTTAACACGTCTAAATCAACATGATAACAACGTTCATCAACAAGCTGCAAAGAATTGTTAACGCAGGTGCTCGATTGATTGGATTTCGATGGTCACCGTTTCGCACTTGTGATAATAACAAAAGAGTGTTGCCAAATTAATACGGAAAAACCTCAAGGGAAACTTCTCGTGTTATTATCATTTGTCTTTGACTTACCTGTAAGATATACCGATAAAGACCAGAGACAGACAAACACATATAAATGATCCAATATCAGATATATATATATCTGGCTGTAGTGTCGGTCGGTACTAATTATTTTCACAATGAAAGATTGAGTAAATGATCATTTATTAAAAAGTATCTGAATTCCTATGAATTGTTTTTAAAGTTTTAAAGCTACTCAACGTGAAAGTCCCACCGCCATAATTGCAGGCAGTTCGTGATGATATTTAGCTATTGAGAAAAGAAAATCACTCGGTAGAAAAATCTCTCGTCGAAAGTTTGATAACATACTTACATTTATAATAAACAATAAGATTCTAAATTCGACGCCCAAAGTACAGCACCCTCTGCAAAAGTGACATAGCATTTTACGAACCCGCTTTCGGTGTCATTGTCATTATGTGTTAAGGATTTACACCGCGTCTCAGTTCCCACAATTGCGTCCGATGGGTATCAACTTGGGCAGCAACGATCACTTGATTCGGAGTAAAAGAAGAAGAAACCAGTCGTGCGTACATTTAGGAAACATAATTGTGAGATTGCAACACTTGATTCGCTTCATGTCGACATGTTGGGCCTTACATTTCGGTCATTTTGGTAAATTTTCTCCTATTTAATGAATTTTGGTCCGATTTTATAAAGGTTGGCCTCAAAATATTGCTAAAAATTGAACAAATACAGTGAAAATACTTTTTAGATATGAAAGTTTGAATATGAATCTTCAAAGAAAATTAAACACATGAACTTTACCTACTTCACTTTATTTGCTCATATTTCAAAGCTAAAGATATATTTCAACCTTTGCTTTAATCGTTTTAATGAAACATGAATTTTCAACAAACATGAAATTGGAGATGTTTTATAAGCAAGAACATAAAACGGTTCATTTGTCACTGAATGTTATGTTATTCATAAAGGTGTTTTTATTGTAGAAATTCTGCAAATGTCATTCAATGCTATTGAAGAAAGCATTCATCTAAATTAACATCCAAAATGGAAACGGAAATTAAATGAAGAGTAAATGTAAAACATCAACAATGCTGGTCAAATAAAAGCATAAATCAGCTGAAGGCCATTTTTGTGTAACCACCTTTTTTCATATGAGGGAGGTTAGAAAAATAAGTAATTACATACGTAAAGTGGGGTAGATTATTCCTTAAGATGATAAGTTTCTTATCAGTTTTATGTTGTGTTTGTATACATATATCTCGCTGCGGGATACCTCCTTTCTTTAATTTATTCTAATACCAGAAGTACTTTTTTATCAAAGCAACAGGCAAATTTCATAGAACTTAATTGTCAATTCATATTTCTGGCCAATATTGATTCATAGTTGGCCGATATTGAACAACTGCATCACATTGACATAAATGACTGAAACAATATAGATACTACATGTATGCCATAATTGTAGGGGCTGAAATAGCAACTTAAAGCGCAAGAAGGTATTAAACTATTTAAGATAGAAGAAAGGTAATATATAGTCTGCTTTCAAGATATATATTATACTGCCGATCAAATTCAAAAGATCAAAAATCAGTGGGGATACAATGAGTGTTATGTAAGCTGTTTCAAAAGTTATGCTCGAGGAACAGCCATGTTATTTAATAATAACTTCGAATTTAAACTACTAGAGAGTAATATAGATGAAATCGGAAACTATGTTGCCCTCAAGATACTTGTGAACGAGGTTACTTATACTGTAATAAGCATATATGGTTCTATCGAGGATAATCCAGATTTCTTTCAAAATATTATGGACATAGTTACGAATTATGACAGTGATGAAATAAGTTTGTGTGGGGACTGGAATCAAGGTAGGAAATAAACAGTTACATTAAACACACACATTAACACATTAACCTACAAACATATCAAGAAACCAAAAGAAAGGGAAAAGGTGTTCGAAACGATTGGTAAAATTGATCTTAAAGTCCCTTGGCGTGAACTGAATAACGATGCCAAACGGTTCACCTGGCTGCAACCCCTACCACTAAAATTAGTTTTAGATTAGTTTTGTTCTTGATTTCACATGGTTTGTTGTCTTCAGTCAATAATAGTGATACTTTCCCAAGCATAAATGCTGACCACTCAGTAATGACCATGTCTATAACATGCTCTACCCTAGCTAGAGGATTTTTTTGGAAATTTAATAATTCCCTTCTAAAAGTTAGAAAACACGTACCAATTAGTGAAAGAAACTATCAAATCACCTTAGAACGCTACACAAAATTTAGATGCTGAATCAAACAAATACTCAATCGTTGTTCAGTTACTCCTCATGATAAGGGCAAAACAATATACTATTCGTCAACTAAAAGGAGATACTAAATGAAAAAGAAAAGACATTTAAATCGAAACTTTTACCATTAGAAAAGAAATTAGACTTGACTGAAAACGACGACTTAAAACAGAAATTGCTTGAAGAACTTAACGTTTTGAAACAAGACTTGCAAATCATAAAATAAACGGAATATTGATAAGATCCAAAGCAATTTGGATCGAAAAAGAGGAAAAACCAACAAAATACTTCTCAAAATTAGTATCAAGAAATTGTTTGAATAAGTCATTAACTGTTTTGGAAAAATTGACGTAACCACCATAACAGAAAGTAAACAATTAGATTATACACTGAATAAGGACAAAGAGATATTAATCCTTGGGCACTATGGTTGCCAAAGGCAAGGTCACAGAAAAGCATGTGGAAGTGGCATACATAATTTTTTTTAAGTCATTTTATTATATCTTATCTATCCTAAACTTTACGTTATATATTTGAATTATTACTGCTCCATTTAGTTTAAATACATTGTATTTCAATTTGAACCATTAATTTTCCTAACATAACCTTATATACCCCCTAAAACGTGCAACTGCCCCTTTAACATGAATGATTGATTGGACTGCTCTTTTTAACATAGACTATTGTTTTGAGTGTTACTTATAGCAGCATTATGTGTTTATTGATGACTATGCAGTTGTACACAGATAAACCGCCAAGGATGCAACTAACGAACACATTTAAATTCCTTTATTCTCAAAAACGCCACCAACGGTGGTACATCAGCAAAGAAATATATAAAAAAGAAAAAGCATAGTCCCAAGACGGACAATGATAATCAGGACTTGTTTAAGATGATCTTGATAAATTTTGACATTGTTTCCAATTTTAATGTATTCTTAAGGGACACGAGTTGTTTGAATTTGAAAAGATATCCCCAAATAAACTAGAAATATTTGATGCACGGTGGCGTGATGTGTCATAAAATCATAAAATGACCCAATCCTCACTATGCACTAAGTTCAAATTGATTCCATGGAAACCAGGAAAATAAAATTTCCGATTAAACCAAAATAACAAAAGGCACCACTTCTCAACTAGATCCAACTTCATATCAAGTTTGGTAAAAAAATATATTCAATGGTTTTGGAGCTTTAGCTTGGAAAAGGACCTGCCATAGAAACCCATTCTCTCCCAACAGAGGCATATCAAGTCATGAAATGTTGATACAGCCTCTGTTATATTACGCCGAGTTTGTGGAATAGAATGGGATTTGAGGCAATCAAAGTTAGTTGTGCAATCAGCGGCGCTGTTGTCAAATCATCCTTTTGGCTACTAAATGATGACAAAGGCATTGTGATATGAACCACCCTTTTCATGCGAGAAGCGTTGTGATTTAAGAAATTCAAATGGATTGTGGTGCAATTTTTTTCCACCAGGAAAAACTGCCGTAACCCACGGATTTAGGCGTAATATAATAGAAGCCTTTATCAACATTTCTTGACTTGATCTGCCTCTGTGGGGAGAGAATAATGGAAACCAGAAAAACAATTGAAAGTTCAGAATAACCAAAATAGCAAAAGGCACCAGTTCACCACTAGATCTAACCATATACCAAGTTTCGTAAGGAAATATTGAACGGTTTTTAGGATATGGTCCGGAAACGAAAGCATAACGGAACAATGGAACAACGGACGGAATCGAAAACATTATGTCTCCCGCAAAGCTTTGCGGGGGACATAATAATGAAGTCAGTCAGTCATTCCTGGATGAATGAACATTTACTTAAAAGAATTTCGTTCATGAAGGGGCAAACATTGCCACAATAGGCCATCGGCTTTTACATTAAATAATTCATGAAATAGCAAAGTATGATTAAAGCGCAACTCCCGGATAATGTAGACTAATTTATCCAAGCCAAAGTGTAAATTTATGGTCACGTTTTCATAATATATCGTTCATAAAATGAAATTACGTGAGGTCATTATTATTTAAAACAAATCATAAAAGCGATTAATTTCGATTTGAAAAATAATGATAAGCTGCCTGCCTCGATCGTTTTGTTCCGTGGATTTTACCGGATATGACGTGAACTGTGGAACACAAGAGTGACGTAGCCGCCATTACAAACGTAAACAACACCACGTTTTATTTTAGTGATCAGATTCTTGTCGCTATTGGCCTATCCAACAAAGTTTTAGTGATTACATTTCGTAAGTGGAGGAAAAGCTATATGATTATTTTGGCACATTTTATGGAAACGATTATCCAATAAATTGACAATGTCATACTCGGAAACATATGCTCTTCACTGTTTGACTCTGGTTAGTCGTTGTCTTTTTCTTACACGTTATAATCTGTTTGTGTGTGGAATCTTTCATTTACCTTCTTCGTTTTAAATTTCCTTTTGGTGTGGGGAAATATTTCAATATTTGGCCTTGAAAAAAATCATATGCCCTTTTTCGAAACGTAGTCTCAGTATTTGCAATACGTTGCCTTTGGTTCGTTTTCGCCGCATGAATTATGTGATAAACGGCATATATAGCCCCATTTACATAAGTGTACGACAATATAAGTTGTATATATGATTTATTGAATTCAAATTTTGTTGTTAGTGTCAACTTTCAAAATGAAGATCTCACTCACCTAAATAAACATTAACTATTTACTAACTTTGAAGCCCATGCAAATTAAAGTAAGTAATTTTTTTCATTTCAATTTACATAAATACATATATTTTTTATATATTTACATATGTTTATTGGAAGAGAAAGTTCCATCTTTCAAGAATAGTTTTATGGGAAACATAATATGGAAATATTCATTGGAAATGAGTGTGACTGAACTAAATTTATATTTATCCATTGATTTGTTTCTGCGATAATGGTGATTTATATGTTTTATTTATATTAATATGAATAGTTCCATGACTAACAAATATGAGGCCTTTGTTAAATATAATTGAAACAATTTTTTTATTTCAAGCCGATAAATGTCATATTTTCATCAGTCAATTATCTTGTTTATGTGAAATTCAGAAACATCTAATTTATTAACAATAATATTATTACCTATGTCTGAAACAATTATCAATATATTCATTGACTATAAGGAATACATTATTCCATTAATATTTTGTTTATGTGCATGTACATGTATAAATTCAGAATTCAGTACGATTTTTACTCTTACTAAATTTCAAATGTAATTTTTGCAAAAATGTTGATGTAAATGTATTTTTCTATGATAATATTAAAGATGATATTCATTTAATTAACAGATCTGAATATTTTTTGTTTTATATTTCCCAACTATTTTTTCTTTCAAAACTCTCAACTACAGTATTATTGACAGAAAACATGGTATTAATTATTGATTACTGATAAAAACACTTATAAAATGCAGATATAATCAATTGAAATTTTATTTTGATTATATATTACTTATTTGATAAAGACTTCCCATATCGTTGCATGGTCGGTATGTTATACGTGTATTTAATAAAATTGTAAATTGAAGGATATTGTGGACGATTCCACGTCGACCTGTTGTGACATTACAATGCATTCATTACATAATATTTTGATAACTTTCCTTTATTTGTACGTAATATGTAAAGAAGCTAAATATTTCATATATTTTGGTATTTCCAGTGACAATCCTGACAGTGTACTGTGGAAGTAGACTTTCTAACCCGGACCTTGGTACCGTGCTTTATTTTGCAAAATCAAACTACAAAAAGACAGAAGCAAACGACGAAATTTCAATAACAAACAAACCCACATACATTAGAAACTATTTATCTTTAAAAATAACCGATGCTTTTCTAGACGTATTTGAATTGAAAGTCGCATTGTTAAGCTGCACGATTCCATTGAAGGGATTCACTTCCGGGTTTGTCAATTGATAGTTATCAAATTTTATCGTCGATGTTGAGGTTATTATTTCACCCATATCTTGCAAGTTTTAACATGGATTTGTCGAGTGGTATGGCTGCCACAACCCTCGGTGTTTATTACCCCCGCCACGATGTGAAAGGGGGATATAGGTTTGGGTTCCGTTCGAAAATCAAAACTGCAAAATTATTTTTACGGCGTTATTGCCCTTGTTTCGTGTTTTTGGACTCTGTACGAGGGAGTCCTCAAAGTGGAATTTTCTCAACAACTATTTAAGATAGAATAAAAAAAATTGCAGTGTGTTTTAGGGTATCAATATCTTGATGGAGTTCAAATGCAAGTCAATGCAATTACGTATTACAGACTACAGCCCATTTAGGAAAATATTGGGAGCCTTAATGAAATGGATGGCGGGAGATGTTGATGACCTTATTGTTTGTATGTCAGTGCTATTTATTGATACGACAGGCGCCATTTTGCATGCCGTGTATTCCCCCGTCACACATTCCATCGGCAACAATCGCGATTGTCCCGGTCTTTTCCGTTATACACAATGGCAGAAACGTAAAAAAGCGATGGAAACAGTAAACTTTTCACCTTCTTTTAAAATTTTCATAAAATATACTTTATTATGATGGCAAAGAGGTGTATGGAATTGATCGATAACTTATCAATGTGATTTTCACGTCTGTGAAATGTACATGCTAAGTATTGTGAAGATAAATGAACGAAGTTAGAGCTAAATCACCCGGGAATTGCGCTTTAAACTTTTATTAATCAAACGCAAAAGGAAATCAATATTTTAAGGACAAAATGCGGACAATTTAATGACTGTAAACCTTCAAAATCATAAATCAGTAACGTCTTCGTTACAAATAAAAGTAATCGAAATTTGTTGCGTTCAATTTTCATTTAAATTATTGATTAAATAGATAATATTTTATAATACTTTGGATTTTTTAACGAAATGATATTAGAAAACAATTAATATCAATCATTTAAGGTTAACACTTTATGCCATCTTTTAAATATACAGCAAATACATTGCCACGTTATTGATATGACTCCTACACGCTCCTAAAAAAAACAAATTATTTGAAATAAGATAACTGAAACATCATACTTATGGCAGAGTATTCGAATGAAATGTAAGGATATGAATGTAGTAGAAGGCAAAGAACAAAGTCTTGATTTTTATTAATGCTTGACATTTTATTTTGAAGGTGAGCTTGGTGATTAAAGCTGTTATTAGCTTCTTATTGGTGGTTTCTCGTGAAAAGTACAAAAGAAACCTGATACACATTATCAAATGTCAGACAATGCTGTTCAATGGTGAACTGGAATCCATAAGAAAAGCAAAATAAAACCAAACGGGAATAGCAGAATAGGATTTATATCTGTACAAAAGTTGATTTTTATGTAGAGAGAGAGAGAGAGATTCTTTATTTCCTCCAGTAAAAACCGAAGATTACAAAATCAGAATACCATTACATTATAAATTGATGTGTACAATATTTACATACATGTAGTAGGGAATTTAAAAGTTACAAAGTATTTGTTCAGTGTAACAGTTAAGGAGATATGGTCTAAGCTCATAAACATATAGTGAAAAGCGTAAACGTATACTTTCATACAGTGAGGAATCTTTCAATGAATAATAAAATTGGTTTTTTGCTCCGAAGAGAAATGAAAGTATGTCTACTTCTTCTTGCATTTCAAAAATGACATAAGTTTCAACGTTAAAGTTGTCTAGTAGAAAAGTAAAGAAATCGTTTATCTGTTGTATTAATTTTTCACAGTAGAGGAGTATGTGAAATCATAATCAAAAGTGTTATTATTACAAAGAGTGCATTCTTTTGAAATTTTACCTCTTGACAAAATTTTGACACAGAATTGGAAGTTATGTTTATATTCAGGGTATTTGTATGCAAGTTGCCATAGTACATGGTAGGACAGTGTAGTATTAATTAATGTATAAAATGACATGTTTGATCGATATGCAGATTGCGAACG
This sequence comes from Steromphala cineraria, assembly GCA_916613615.1. Classification (NCBI taxonomy): domain Eukaryota; kingdom Metazoa; phylum Mollusca; class Gastropoda; order Trochida; family Trochidae; genus Steromphala; species Steromphala cineraria. The sequence goes on from OU744730.1 coordinate 56,848,694, forward strand.
CCAAAGTTGCTCTTCATTATTATGTACAGTACTATTTACAATTCTTCTCCAAACATGTTTAGGAGGAAATATACCTTGAGCAATGTATTTTTCTACATAGTTATAAAGATTATATTTTTCAGATATTGATATGAGATCGCCACAAATGTCGTTGGTTTTAGGAACTGTGATAGAAGCACAAAATATGTGTTTTGAAAAGTTATTACAATTGATGTTACATAATCGTCCAAGAAATAAAAGTTTGCATTTATCTATATATCCAATGAGTGGCCATAAACCCAAATTTGCAATAGTAGATATTGAGGATGATCTCTTATCAAGACCTTGTACAAGTCTAGCAAAATACTTTTGCGTTTGTTCAAATAAATCTGCCTGCTGGCCTTTGATGTTTGGTAATAGTTCACATCCATAGAGACTGGTTTTAAGAATCATTCTGAGCCATTTTTTCACACATGTGAATGGATGTAATCCAGAATTATTCAATCCAACAGATCTGAGGGAGTTCACATACTGTCTTGCTTTTTGACAATACTTTTCGCATCTGGTTTTTGTTAAGAGATTACAAGTAAAGAGTGCACCTCCATAAACAGTAGAATCTGAGTGAGGAATTGCCGTGTTACCAAGGCTACATTGGAACTTTGTAAGATGAGATTTGTTTTTACTTAAAACCATGATGTTACTTTTTGATGGATTATTTGTTAAGCGCCATTTAGAGGCGTATTTAAATACAATATCAAGTGATGCCTGCAGACCTTAGGAGATGTGCTTACGAGTGTAGTATCGTCAGCAAGCAAGACAGACGGAACGTCTATTCCAAAGACATGAATACCACAGTTGACTAGCCTTAATGACGTTGGGGGTGATGTTTTGCCATTCTTCAAACAGGCATCGTTACAAGACTTAAAGTGTTACTGGTGCCACCTGTCGTGGTCTGATTTGTCCAAGTTGGCCACAGCAGAGTCTGAATGTTATTATCAGCCAGGTAATTCTGGGTTATTGCTGCTGTATGTGGTCTCGCATTGTCATGTTGAAAAATCACACCACGTTGTTGCTGCTGTATCGATATACCTCTGTGCCTTGAATAATCACTAGCCTCGTTTTAGTGTCATCACAAATGCCTCCCCATACCATGACACTCCCGCCGCTAATTATAATTGCTGATATTCACACGGATTTTGCCACAGCTAGGTCTATCTGACGTAGTACCCGTTTGTCCGAAACGCTGCATTGGTTTGTAGACTGAAAAACGGCTGCGACTGAAGGTTGAAGCGATTTCGGCATTGCTTACTCCCTGGTGGGCAACTCCTATGGCCCGTTCTCTTTGAACGGTCGTCAACCTAGGCAGTGTGTTTTTTTTGTTGCTGTGTTTTAAACGTGTCTAAGCAGCTACTTTACACGATTTTGTGCACGTGCAATTCGTGGTTCTCGGGGCAAATGTATGTTTTCCATTTTTATCGTTTTCTGTCGAAGTTTTTTGAATAAAGTGTGTTTCTACGATGTGTTTCCTTTCTTGGATCACAGTTATACGTATATCTGTTAAGAAAACAGCCATTTATTAACCAAAAAATTGTTTTATATTGTCAACTTTCTTTTGGACATGAGTATATGAATTATTCTAAGACATTTCTGCAATTATTACAGATATAAAGCTTGCCTTTTCAGTTGCAAATGATACTCATCTCTATGACAACCGCTGATTATCATCTTGATATAATTTTCTGTCGATATCAGTTGGGATATCGACAAACTGATTTGAGTTAATTAGCAAAGCCTTGTATTATTGGTTACAAATCCGCTACTGTTGTCATGTTTTAGATCTTTTAAATGAACAAACCCGGACTAGAAAGTTTTCATGCTGTTTAATAATTGAGACGAGCCGTAAATACATAGTCTTTTCTTATAACTGCATAATTTTACAAAATCATTACAGACTTACAGGTATTATGAAAGTCCTTGATTCCGCCTGCACTTTTAAAGACACAAGATTTTTCTAGGCCTTATACTTCAGGAGGAGATGAAAATAGATTTGAAGGACGTTCCTGTTGCCATTATTATTATCATGAAGCTACAATTCATCATCCTCACTAGTCAAGGAATCTGTACACAAAGTTTCACCTTTCTAGGCCTTATGTTTCTGGAGAAGAAGATGAAAATAGGTGTTTAGGGTGTGGCGCCTGTGGCCTTTATTAGGGGTCACATGGTCACCAAAGCTACAATTCATAATCTTCACTAGTCAAGGAGTCTGTACACAAAGTTTCAGCTTTCTAGGCCTCATGGTTCTGGAGAAGAAGATGAAAATAGGTTTTTAGGGCGTGGCATATGTGCAGGGCGCCCAAAGCTACAATTTATAATCCTCACTAGCCAAGGAGTTTACGGACGGATGGATGCCGGACACCATGCCATGACATAAGATAAAAATAGAGCCATTGGCTCTGTAGCTCATCAGGCATCATATCAAGTTTGCTTTATACAGGTGAGCTAAAAATTAAAATGTTACCTATTGCAAGAAAACCTATAAAAAAAAATTCAAAACAAATGTTACGATTACTGAATAAATTTCCTTACCCAAATGATTTATTATTATTCAACACTTTCTAGATTGCCAATAATAGACAGTGAAAGAAGTCCACACTAAAATATCCAAGGAGAAATAAATTTGCCATAGACTCTCATCTAATGGAGAAAAATAGATTTTTAAGATTGTGACCCCTGTGACCCTATTTGGGGTCATGGGGTCACGACATCTACAATTAAGAATCCCCATTGGCCAAGAAGTCTGCACATATCATTTTTAACTCTCTAGTCCTTTTAGAACTGAAGAAGAAGAGGAAAATAGGTTTTTAAGGTTGTGACCCCTGTGACCCTATTTGGGGTCATGGGGTCACGAAATCTACAATTAAGAATCCCCATTGGCCAAGGAGTCTGCACATATCATTTTTAACTCTCTAGTCCTTTTAGAACTGAAGAAGAAGAGGAAAATAGGTTTTTAAGGTTGTGACCCCTGTGACCCTATTTGGGGTCATGGGGTCATGGGGTCACGAAATCTACAATTAAGAATCCCCATTGGCCAAGGAGTCTGCACATATCATTTTTAACTCTCTAGTCCTTTTAGAACTGAAGAAGAAGAGGAAAATAGGTTTTTAAGGTTGTGACCCCTGTGACCCTATTTGGGGTCATGGGGTCACGAAATCTACAATTAAGAATCCCCATTGGCCAAGGAGTCTGCACATATCATTTTTAACTCTCTACTCCTTTTGGAACTGGAGAAGAAGATGAAAATAGGTTTTTAAAGTTGTGACCCCTGTGACCCTATTCACAAATACTGTACAGACCCTATTTGGGGTCACAGGGCCACCAAAGCTACAATTTCTAATCCTCACTAGACAAGGAGTCTGTACACAAAGTTTCAGCTTTCTAGACCTTATGGTTCTGGAGAAGAAGTCGAAATTCCTCACAAAGTTTACGGACGGACGGACGGACGCCGGACACCATGCCATGCCATAAGCCCATCGGGCCTTACAGGCCAGATGAGCTAAAAATACAGTCTGAACACATTTCTCGATAGATATGTTGCTCAAGGTGTATTTCATCCGAAACATTTTTTTTTTTTTTTTTTTTTTCATTGTTATTTCCCACATTTTCAAGTTGCTTACAGTTTATGTCATACATAGATAAAGGCTCCACAATTCCACATGAAGTATCTTCAGTTCATTATTAACAGTTATTATAAACAGGGTGAGGAAAACAATTGTATAATATATTTGTATCAATTATTCACATTATCAATTCAAGACATTAAAGTTGATACTGTTGTAATTGCACACATCACTATGTTTCATTTTTTATCTACCATGACAGGTTCTAATATGTAATCAGTTTTATATTATCTTAGTATTATTCTTTAATAATACTATGAACAAAACTATACTATGAACATCACTTATTGAAAAGATTATGGAAAGTTGACCAAAATGAGAAGAATTTGGCATAATTGCAATTTGAGAAATCAATTGTTTTGGAAGTTTGGTAATATCTAAGGATTTCTTTCTGAAGGGCTTTGAAATAAAAACATTTCTTAATCTTGCTTGAATTATAAATGTATTGTTTTGCAACCAAAGCAACAGCATTTAATGGATTATTATTTGCCCCTTTAAATCCAAAAAGAATATTTTCATTTGTGAAAACAATTTCTCCTTCTGCTACTGTACAGAGCCATTCTGCCAAGTTGTTCCATAGTTCAATTACATGTTTGCACTCACATAATAGATGTACAATATTTTCAGTTTCCTCCTCACAAAAGAAACAAAGAGGGGATTCACAGTATCCAATCTTGTACAAATAGTTTCGTGTAGCCAGTATATTGTGCAATATTTTAAATTGCAACCATTTTAAATTTACATGAACTTTACATCTATATGCCATTAAATTGTAGTTACTTTTTTCTCTGGTATAGTTCTCTTTAAAAATAGTCGTCCATCTCTGAGAGCTTGCTGTTTGTATATCTCTTGCATTTAATAAACTTTTATAAAAATATTTGCATCCCTTTTGCTTACTGTATAATATGCTTCTATTGAAAGGTAGAATTGGACCACAGATCTAAACAATCTTCCCTTTTACAGTTGATTTTAAAAACATTTTAATTGCATTTCTCATTGAAAGAAACGTTAAAAAGTTAACATCCAAATCATAAAGAGCACGAAATTCTTCAAAGTTAAACATTTCTCCATTTTCCTTCACAAAATCATTAATATACCAAATACCTTTATTTTGACATATTTTGTTGGCTAAGTATTTATTGTCTACAGATACATTATAATTATACCATACTGATTGGGTCATACGACTAGTCTGTGGCATCCTTACTAGCAGAGTCATAAGTCTTAAGAAAGTATGTCCATGCACATAAAACATCTTTCCAAAACACATTTCTGACAAATGGAATAATATGTCTATTTATATAAGTTGAATCTGCATAAAATATCCTTTCAATATTAGGAATGCAGTGTGATGAATGAACATACCATTTTACCTTATTCTGTATTCTTTTAACCCAAGATAATTTCTGTGCTAATATTACACATCTGATATTGGGAACACTTATGCCTCCATATTTGGGTGGAAAAGTCATAACTTCCCTTTTAACTTTATCTTTTTTACCTTGATATATAAGTTCAAAGCACTTTTTCTGAAATTCTTCTATTGTCTTATCTGGTGGATTTGGCAGAGCAGCAAAACGATGATTAAGTTTAGGTAAAAGCAGTGATTTTAATACAACGTTTCGATCATCATGTTTCGAGAAGAATTGTTAATACACTGTACCAATGTACATAGATATGAAGAACAATTGTGGCAATCTCAAACTCTTATATTAAGGCTTAGAGAATTTAGTTGCAAGTTCAAATTATGTTTTCCGAATATTCTCGGGTATCGACTGATACACAGTCTATAACCTATGTCTGTAACATGCAGTACTTCAATCATGCAACAGCAAGCTGCACGTGTTTCTCGCCGAGAGGCCTGATTGTTCAGCGTTGAGGATGCCTTCAGTCACAGGACACATCCGATAGCAGGGCGGACCAATTGAAGCGATCAAGATCAACTAAATGGTAAATTTTGTTATTTCTACTACCATTAAAGTGACACTCCGCGAGTTGCTGTTCGTTTAAGAGAAATTTTCCTCCAAACATTTAAAAATAACATCACTTTAAAGAAAAATCTCTCCTCTATACGCTGACACTATTAAATATGCTTGGGAAACATGGGAAATATCTCTAATTAGTGCCAAAAGACACCCGGTGTATCGATTAGCGCGCGTCTCGGAAAATCCTATATTTAGCAGCTGGGTTTTTCCCAAAATTGCGTTTGCGTGAACAATACACGGGTCGAGTTGATGAACACTGCAGATGACTCGGATGTTGACTAAACCGTATCATAAGCACAAACAAAATCTACATAAACTGCTATGATAGTAGTCATGTGAAGCAGAACTATTTCTTTTGTATGACGTCACACGTTATGTGACGTCATAATGTATTCTTGCGCTGTTCACTCGGCAGGCAAGCCTCATGGCCAATACCAGTCATGGAAAATTACGACGTTTTGGCAGAAAAACTCGATAAAGTTCTGCAAAATCTTGATGAATGTAAACGTGAGACCTCACAACTAAGAAGCCGTATCGAGCGTGTCGAAGTGGACTCGTCAAGGGACAGTATTCACGCTCAAAGTGGTCAAGAAGACGACAGGCCGCCATTACCGTTTCGTGCCGTCATTCGACCTTCACTCACGCCAGACCCGACGTTGATGGTAACGTTGCCGCTGATGGTGAAAGTGACCTCCAAGGGGAGTATCAGAGTATCAGAGACAGTTTATCGGGAATTCGTCTAGCACCTGGACTGAAAGTGAACGATTCTAGACAAGGCATCCAGCGAACCGACCAAAGTGCATACCAACTGTTATCCAAGTGCGCCCGCTACACCGAGACTGCCTTGAAGTGTTTGACAGCTCTAGCGGAAAACTCGTGTGCTCAGTGTGATCCGCGACACGACCAGTTACTTCGGATTTTACAAGCACAGATAGCGTACTTACAGGATGAATATGCAGCACTGACTGTTCAGTCTCAGTTCGACCCTACTGTATCCCGGTTCTTCAGATCGTTGCAGCGAAACACATCGTCGTTCTCTCCACAAGCGTTGGACAACCTCAGGAGCGCTGCTGCCATTTCAGCCGTATACCGTCCGCCTAGGGGCCGTGGAGGTTCCTTCCGATCCAGATCATCATTCCGGGGACGACAGGATATATTCAGTCAGTTTTCGGGACGGAACTTTCCTCACAGACGACCTAACAGTACTAACACCGGCGGTGCTACCGAGTCACGTGACCCGGAGACGTAAACAACATGGCCGGACATGTGTATCCCTCTCGGACGTAGTGTGTTACACGCATGGAAACAGATAGATTCCCCTGCACAAATATGTGACTGGATCGAGAATGGTGTGCCTATCCCTCTGAATGGTGAACCAGGGGACTTTCATTTGGATAATCATAAGCTTTCGCTGAAACAAACTCATTTTGTTCGTAACGAACTTTGTCGTCTCCAGACACTTGGCGCTATTGAACTGTGTGAATCAAAGCCTAAATGTGTTTCACCGTTAGGGTGTGTACCTAAAAAGTCAGGAAAATCTAGAATTATCACAGATCTCCGTGTTCTTAATTCTTTTTGTCATAAAAGTGGTTTTATAAATGATGACATTAGAACTGTAGCTAGTATTATTGAACATGGTGACAAGTTGGTAAGTGTTGATATAAAAGATGGATTTTTTCATATCCCAGTGAGGCGTGAAGATAGAACTTTGCTTGGTTTTGCCTTTGATGGAAAATACTATAGATGGTGTGTTTTGCCATTCGGCCTCACATGTAGCCCATACTACTTTTGTAAGGTTATTAGACCAGTTACTACATACCTTAGATCCTTGAATGTGCGTCTCTCAGTATATGTTGACGATTTTATCCTTTGTGCGAATGCCACACATATTGTTGATCATGCTGATTTATTAGTACATACTTTGCAGGATTTGGGTTTTCAGATAAACTTTGACAAATCAAACCTAATCCCATGTACAAACATTAATTACCTGGGTTATACAGTATGTACAAATTCCCCTTGTGGTTTCCCTGTCATTAAAGCATGCCAAAAGAGGATATATAAGCTCAAGCGATCTATCAGGCAGGTTCTAGGGAAGAATTGTTGTGTGGCAAGGACACTAGCTAGGATCGCAGGACAGTGTGTTTCAGTGGCCTGGGTTGTAACCCCAGCTAAATTGTTTTTGAGGAACACGTACAGACTTTTATCTACTAAACAATCATGGGACAGTAATGTTTTATTCAACAAGGAGGTTGTAAATGAACTGCGTTGGTGGTTAGATGCAGTGGATACATGGAATGAAAAAATAATTCAGCCTCGCCCTATTCATGGCCAGTTAGTGACAGATGCATCCGGTTCAGGCTGGGGTGCTGTGTATAATAATTTGAAGGCATCTGGGGAATGGAATAGCAGAATAAGTGCCCTGTCATCTAACAAAAGAGAATTGCTCGCGATTTTGATGTCAATCAAGGCTTTTTCCAAGGACATTGAGGGTAAAAACATTCAAATTCTCTCAGACAACACAACTGCTATTGCTTACATTGTAAACAAAGGTGGACCAAATACTTACTTAACACAGATTGCCAAGGCAATATGGGGGGAAGCCGAGGAATCTGGAACTTTTCTAACCTGCAAGCATATCAGCGGCAAAGACAACTCTGTGGCAGACTCCCTCAGCAGACAGGGCGACAAGTCAAACTGGATGTTACACCCTCAAGTCTTCAGTTTTCTAGACCGGGTCTGGGGCCCTCATACTATAGACAGGTTTGCCAGTTGCACCAATGCTCAACTTCCACTGTTCAACTCCAGATATTCAGAACCACTATCTGCCGGAGTAGATGCTCTCGCTCAAACAGATTGGAACATTCACAACAATTGGGTCAATCCACCTTTTTGCTTACTACCAAAAATCATAGAGAAGATTATACACGAAGGAGCTATCGCAACCATCATTGCACCAACTTTTCCGGGGCAGGTATGGTACCAACTACTCAGAAAGATTGCAGTGTGCAACCCAATCAAAATTCCCAATCATGTTCAGGTTTTCAAGAGAATGGGACCAGTTCCCGAACCAAGGAGGAATCTCGGATGGAAGATATCAGCTTGGAGAGTGTGTGGAGAGCTAGTCTCACAGAGAGAGGTTGGCCTTTAAGGGCGGTGTCACAGTTTCATCTATGCTGTGCTAAGTCTACTCTCCAGACTTATAACTCTGTCTTAAGGTCAATTTATGGTTATTGTGAGAAGTGTAATATTTCATATCCTCCATCTACTGAGGAAGATCTTATATCATGTCTTTGTTTCCTTGCAGATTCTTCATGTAAACCTAGATCATTACTCAGTAATGCCATGGCAGCATTGTCATCTCTATATCATGCTTTACAGAAGCCTGATCTTACCCTCACAGGTGATATCCGAAGGTTTGTGAGTGCGCTAGTTAAGTCTGGCACAACAGAACCTATGAAGTACTCTTCTGTGATGCCAGTTAGTAGCTTTTGTGAACTTTTTTCCAGCTGGCCAATAAATGCATCTTTAACAGTGAAGAATCTCAGACTTAAAACTATCTGTCTGCTTGCTTTGAGCCTCATGATGAGGCCATCAGATATAGCCCCCAAAGGTGTGATATTCGAGTGTGATTCTCTATCTGAGAACAAAGTATTCATGAAAGTGTCGGATGTCAAGTTTACGGAGGATGGAAATGCTAACATCAAGTTGTTCGCAATAAAGAATGATATTCACAGGACTGGTTTTACAGTGGAACTTGTGAAACACTCAGACGCCAAACTTGATCCTGTCAGTACCCTCAAGGACTATATTCAGAGAACTGACCATTTACGTGGTGCTGATGGAGCTCTCTTTTTGTCGTTTAACACGCCTCACCGCCCCATATCCGCTTCATCTGTGGCAGGGATATTAGAGGATGGTATCCGCCTTGCGGGTTTGGGGGGTCTCGGATACAGTGCGAAATCTTATCGCCCCACTGGTGCTTCTGTAGCGATTGAGAGAGGAATAGACCCCAAGATTGTTCAGAACTTGGGAAGATGGAAGAGTACAGAGGTATTCTATAACCACTATGTTCACTCCAAAGTACCCTCCAACACTGTGTCAAGTATTATATCATAATCACAGCTTTTCCAGCTCTTGAATATTGAGTGTTTTCCTTGCATTGCTATATTTCATTCAACACCGTTTTATTACATTAGTTAATCAAGAGTATTTTATCATTACAGTTTTATACTTGAATGACACCACTGTATTTCCCTGTTTCAAGTGTGTGGCATTTCCCTTAGTAATTTTAGTTTTGAAGCTCTTTTATGAGTGCTTCTTTTCAGTGCCTATAACAATAAGGCGTGTTCTGGTTACCTCCCTTACATTAAGAACTCGTAGATATCCAGCTCTTATTTCCCTTTTCATATTTCATCTTTAAAACCCTTTACAGTTGCTGTTGTGTTGTATTCTCCTAAGCCTTTCCTACATGATTTGCACTCAGTAATAAGGCTAACTGTTATCAATAAAATTACTTGTAATTTTATTTCATAGTTTGTTATGCTTCACTATGACAGATATTTGATAAAATAGTAGTCATGTGAAGCAGAACTATTTCTTTTGTATGACGTCACACGTTATTTGACGTCATAATGTATTCTTGCGCTGTTCAATGTTGATGTGTTTAATACTTGATATAAACCCATATGATAGTCTGATGCCTATATTACCTGCTTATGTGAACTATGCAAGATAAGGCTAACTGTAATCAATAAAATTACTTGTAATTTTATTTCATAGTTTGTTATGCTTCACTATGACAGATATTTGATAAAATTCTAAATAACATTTACCATTTGAAATCCAATAGATGACACCGATTTTAGCGCATATAATGACATATCATTTAATATCATTTAAATTACTGCTTTCTTAATAATCGTTGCTTTTGATTAAGTATTATTTTGTTCGAAAGAATTTCAAAACTAAACTCTTATTTGTAAATAGATATTTGGTCATGGAAGGAAATTTCCTTATGTATTGGATGAATCTTTTATAAGCTTCCCGGTTATTGAATGCAAAAAATAACCATCGCAAACCAAATGACTTATTATTCAATTGTTCATTATCAATTATTTAATAGCAAACTAATTTATGCGACAGATACGTAAATATTTGGTGATTGGTTTATTTCGGATAGTGAATCGTACAGTAGGCAATACGTAAATACATAAAAATATTATCTAGAGCTAACCCCTTTACCATTTACAAATTAATGTAGAAACTAAACGGGCTAATTATTGAACCAATTTTTTCAAGTGACGTGCCATACGTTTTAAAATATTTAGACCTCCAAATTTTCCCTTGTTGGTATAATTCAATTAATTTTAAAACAAAATGCGAAATTTCAAATAATTTGTCATACAATCGAACAGCAATCATCGAGAAAGTCAGCCTTTCTTATTAATCGGTACACAGATGAAACGTTAACCGTTATAGAAAAAAAGTACATTCCTTAAGAAAATAAAAATTATTAGCTTGATAAACTCAGATTACTAAATCAGATCAATGCTATTTCTTGTTATTGTTTAAGCAATCTACAATTATAATAAATTTGTAATACTTAACCACAATGTAGACAAGTTACTTGTTTTTTTTCTCTCAGTACAGTGTTTTAGCATGAGCGCAAAACCTCCCCGATATTCGAACCTTTAATCTGTGGGTAAACGACGAAACAAAAGAGAAAGCACATAAACAAATATTGTTTTTGGATGACAAAAACTAGCAAATACCTAGTCCTAAATTTGAAAAATATAAATCATAATCAATATCACGCGAGGACACCCGTTTCTTAGCATTTAAACATAACACCGACGTCTAAGTGTATATTCAGTATGATACTCGATTCCACTATGTAACCAACTTTAACTTGCCTTTATATATATAGACTACATTGTTATATAAAAGGACAAAGGGTTTTGTAGTTCATTAAAGTTCCCATGTTTCGAATAGATTCGTTGAGCTTATTGATGCACGCCATGACTTTGACGTGTTGAGCAAACTCGTAGACCTATATATTCATTTGTCAAGTGATCTGAAAAAAATAAGCATTGAAATCTAAATGGGTTTGCCACGATGATATGGTAATATCGATAATAGGTTAAATCAACACATTAATATAATAACTTAAAACAAATTAATAATCTCGTTGTGATGTCTATCTTTTTCTGTCCCCGATTCCTGTGACACTCGAAAGTCCCATTGATTGTTCTCGGTATTTAAGCGTTCGTATAAACTCACCACAATCCCATAATGCATTGAGCTATGAACATCCTCGACCCGATCTATTTTTAGACATGTCAATTCGCTTCAGATTTTTGGCTGTAATATTATAAATGATGATCGGAAAATTTTCCAAAAAATTGTAAATGCTCTTCATGCATTTGTTGATTTTTTTGGTAATGTTTATTAAGGATTGATAACTCACGGAGTGTCTCTTTAAGATGAATGATGCCTTGATTGTGTCGATGTATATGATGTTTGCCAAAGTATTCAAATTCAATGTGTGAATTTTATGTTTGTACCAGATACGATGCGAATATTCAGTTTTTTATATTGATAATCATGGTGATTATTTGCGTACGTTTTCTGTATCTATGTGGGTAGAAATGAAGACATCGGCTGACTAAACCCAAATACTGATTTTACTGTTGGCTCCTGTTTTTGACTGGTCATTTGATTGGTAAAGCTCTTTGTTAACTATTTCAACGAAAGGTTTATACACACATGTGATTGAACAGGACTTCATAAATGCTTGATTATACTTATAATGACTTGGTCATTTGTGCAGTTGTATACATCTCTAAAGAGATGTTCTAAAATGTTATGGTAAAACAGCTACGTAGATGATTGTAGCGACGAGTCTTCAGTTAACTGGATATAGAATCAATCGTCAATGGCAATACAACTGTTTTGCTATGTCCATGACTGAAATCCAAATGTTTCACTATCGATTTAAACATAATTTTGATATGCAAATTAGACCCCTCTTTGATATGTGTAGAGCTTTGTTGTTTAAGATTGTTTCACATGTTTGAGTGTGCGTAGTGATGTATAGGTTAATGTCCGAGTAACTCTCCATTCCTACAAAATAATGAAGCCGAGGGCCCCATATCTGATCGGAAGATGCCTTGCATCGTTTAATGTGCAGAGAAGAAAGCGCACAAATTTGGTGATGGAAATTTCAGTTTTGTTATAACGTACTTAAAATTTTACATGTTTATGCTTAAAGTATTTATCCATGTTGAATGATTTAATCCATACAATTTTCTTTCTGTTTCAGGTACATTGTACAGTTTCCTGAAGTACTGGAGTGGAAAACAGATGAAATTGTTTGATACTGATGTATGGTTTACCGGTGATGATCAGGATGGTTTTAATTTAAGAAAACCGGTGTTTGGTTTTTGGCTTTACATGTAAATAAGTGTTGCTTGAGTTTTTGAGTGTTCGTCAGACTTTCTTTTTATCTCGGCTAGTGTCGTAGGGGACTTCCTGTTTTGTGTATGTTGTTTTATCTGGTTTGTGGTGGAGGGATAGAGAAATGAAATTTCTATCGTTTGAGCTGGGCGAATTAGAGAGAAATTGATTTCTCTTTAGGAACAAACCAGATAAAAAGGGAGGTAAAACTTGTGTAGAGGGCGCTGTGAGGTGTGTATAAATGTGATGTCAGAGCGCGGGAAGTCCATTCTCGGCTGCGACGACTAGCGTATCAAGTTGATGATATGTCAAATTTTACATTGAGTTGTGTAAATGAATTTTTTCAGGCAAAGTATGTAAAATTGACAGCAGGATAGTCATATTTGCAAGTTTGTGTGTTTGAAGTAATAACTAGTTTGTATTATCATGGGTTATGTAGAAATAGATGAAGGTGTACTATGGAGTGAAGGTGTACTATGAAGTGAAGGTGTACAATGAAGTGATGGTGTATTAAAGTGAACTCTTTTATGGTGAAGTGTTGATGTCGTGGCGGTGTGTGATGAAGTGGGTGAACAATGCTGAAGGGATGGTTGATGACTAACTTGTGCTTTATGGTGAATGGCGGTTTGTGGTGAGGTGATGTGAATTGATTATAAAATTGTGAAGTAGCACAGTATGGTGAAGTGACTATGTGCTGTGAAGTAATGTTTTGTGAAGTGGTGATACATGGTGAAGTAGTGATACATGGCGAAGTGGGCGTACTTGGCGAAGTGGTGGTACATGGTGAAGTGATGATATACATTGAGGTGATTGTGTTTTATGGTGATGTTTTGATGTACTGTGAAGTGATGATGTATTTTGAAGTAGGAGCATATGGTTAATTTGGCACTGTATGGTAAAGTTGAAAGTTCATGCTAAAACGGTGGTTTATTGTAAACTGATGGTGTATGGTTTTGTGTCTGGTGACTTTGGGTTGTATGTTGCAGTGGTGATGTATATTCATTACATATCAAGGTGCAGTAATTGGAATATGCCATGTTGGTAAAATTATGTTACATTAATATATGCTGGATGTTGTCTCGCTTGAAGTGAAGACGGTTTTATGTTCATGGAATGATGATGCATTTAATAAGAAAATAAGTACATTTAGTGACAGTTTTTGTTTATGACGTAACTGTTTGTAACTGTTCGGGGAGTTCGGTGAGGTTATAGCTTTTTGTGCATGAGTGATAATTTTTAAGTGACATTTGATGGTTCATTGGTCGCTGGTACATGGCTCATGGCTGCATACTCTGGAGAGTTGAATTTATATCATGTAGGTAAATGTTACTGTAACATTTGATATTGTTGGAAATGTTTTTTATGTGAGGCGTCGTGTTCGACACTGCTGCAGTGTTCGGTCCTACTATATAAGGAGATGTTACTGTAACATCTGGGAATGCTTGAATGTTTACGTATGAGGCGTCATGTTCGACACTGCTACAGAATTGATTCCTACCTTGTAGGAGGAATAGATGTTACTGTAACATCTGGTAATGCAAAAATGTTGGCGAGGATGAGGCGCGGTATCCTTGATATGATTTGCAATGTGCAAGAAATTGTAATAAACGCCCCGGCTAGTGTCGTAGGGGACTTCCTGTTTTGTGTATGTTGTTTTATCTGGTTTGTGGTGGAGGGATAGAGAAGAACAATTGTGGCAATCTCAAACTCTTTATCGCTTTACTATGTCTTTTAATTCGACAATTCATACTAAACTCTCTTATCATGTGCTCTGGCAACTAACATATAAACACCCTGATTATAAATCAGCCTTGCAATTTTGTGTCAAGATATCATCAAGAAATCAAAATATCAAGAGAGTTCGCCCTCTGTAACAAACAAACTTTTGACTATGATTTTCAAATACTTCTACACTGTGAAAACTTATTACAGCAACGAAATGACTTCTTCACATGCTTAATTGACCTGCTTGATATTGAAACTTACGTAATGTTTGAAATGCAAGATGATCAAGATATGTTATCATTTCTCTTGGGAGCAGAAAATGACTTTTATAACGTCTTAAATCAAATACTATGGGAAACTGTTTTGTTACGCTTCTAACTGTATGTACATGGCATGAAATCTCACTTTGTCTGTAATTACGATGATTAATACATCAAATATTGAATGATTAGAAGTGTTGTACATTATCATATAAATATTTTTCTGTTGTAAGCTTTGATGCAATGTGGTGTTTTTACGTAATCTTCGGTTACCACTGGAGGAAATAAAGACTCTCTCTCCTCTCTCTCTCTCTCTTTTTTATATTAATGCTCACAGCTGCTACTTACTCATAAGCACGCATTATATTCTTTGTCAAATTGTTAACTCTAGAACAACTAAAATGTTACCCTCACTATCATATATGAACATGATTGTGAAATAATCATGTCATCATAATTTATAAGTATAAACAGGGGGTAATCTTGAATTTTGTTTCCACATAAATACCCTGATAGATCGGTCTCTTAACATATTATAGTTCAAAACTGAAGCAGTGTTTAAACGGATTGGTTACGCACGCAAGAGGAGAAGCAAAGTATATACCCTACATCCTAACTTTTTCCACATATGTCGTGGACTGAATCGAAAAGGTACCAAGTACACTTTTCCAAGTTATGAGAAAACGTGTTACAATGTTTCATGTTGGCACATACATCCTTTCCTTGTTCATTATCAAGAATATTCCAATAACAAAAGACAATTTACGTGACTTACATTTCCCCCGGATATTTCAAAACTCATATAATAGCTAAAACATTCTGCACATAGACTACCGTCCAAAATCGTATATAGAAAATTATTTGTTCTGTAAAGGACAAGAAACAAAACTTAAAATCTACTATAAATCGTTTTGATGTGGTTATGGAGGTTAAGTAAAGAATAGACTCCGAAAACTCGTCATTAGTTGTGCACGAGGTTTAGTCTGAGGGCGTTAGCCCGAAGACTAAACCTCGTGCACAACTAATGACGAATTTGAGGAGTCTATTCTACTTAAACCTAAATTCGAAACCGGTTTGAGTTCAAGCTCAACTTGCACGTGAACCTCGCCAAACACGTCCCTGTTGACTATCGACGAGTTTTTACCTAATGACGACTTATAAAAAGAAATCACGTGAGCTCCATGTCATTTTCAACAGCTACGCTCAAGGAACAACACCGTAACTGAAAATGCCCCCAAGAAAAATCATGTTATGCCATAAATGTAACATATGTAAGTTGATGTTGGTTTCATTTTACTAATGTAGTTTCGTTATAAAGTAGACGTGCAATTCACAATTTTCTTATTTTAGAAGAACAAATATGTCTTACTAATAGGAATTGTAAGTCATACATTAAATCGTTACGAAAGGTAATCATAGATATAGAAAAATATGGTTTTTGGCGTGCATTATTATGTTACTCAACGAATAAGTTGAACGGCTACATGTGTTGAAATAACAAATTTTGTTTACAACAAGACCTAGTGATACATAAAATATAAAATAATTCTCCACAAATTATCATATTTGCCACACATTTAGAGACAGTATATAGCCCATATCAATGCGAGATTAAACAAACCTTCAAAGCAATGTGCACGGGAAGCACGTGCGTTGTCACAGCAACTGTGTAACTGACATCAAATTCAACAAACGAACTCGTCAGAAACAGCATTTGTAACAGGCGCTAAATTTTAGGACTGAATAACAAACGTGATTTTTGAAAATCATTGTCTGTTTTAATGTCACTAGATGTATAACTATTAGGGAACAGATAATATATAATTAAGCCCTTTTTACATGCGCACGTTTACTCCTAGGAGTATATTTACTCCTAGGAGTAAATATACTTACAGAGAGTAAACGTGCCATGTAAACAGCCCAAAACAGATCTACTTACAGGAGTATATTTACTCCTAGGAGTTAAATACCCCACCCCTAGAGGTAAAGTAAAAGTATATTTACTTTTACTCCTGTGAGTATCCTGTCATTTTCTATAGTATTAGCATAGTTGAATGATTAGGTTGAGGTAAATGACTTGCATTTATATAGTTTTTAAACACTACTAGTATTGTGTTTTCATCAAAAATGACTTGCATTCAAGATTATTCTTTTTAACTTGTCGAGAGCATGTTTCCTAATGAAGGAAATGTGTTTTTTGTTGTTGATGTCTTTCTTATAAAACCGAAAACCAGTTGCGTTCACTCCTTTTACACTAGAAGTTGATTGACCAAACAAAATCTATGGTAAAATTGTGTTAAATTCTTCTCTGCCTCAAGATTTGCATTTCACACATTGAGTTTTCTATGAAAAAATATATTTCTACTGTAAGCAAATCATGATATACTTAAGGGTCCTTAAATTCCAATGGAACGTAAAGTAAATATACTTTTACTCCTAGGAGTAATTATACTCCCAGGAGTAAAGTGCGCATGTAAAAAGGGCATTAGTGTACAGTATCAGTGCCAGTATTGACATTAACAGCTAATTAACGTTATATTTTGAATTATAACAAGCTGTCAGAAAACGCGATTAACTCTCCTATTAATCTTTCAAAAACACCTTACTGAACAAAATGACAATTAAGCATTAAAATTTCAACTCTGTACCATATTAAGAATATGTCTGTCAATGTATTTCAACATGAATTTAGAGTTAATTCCCTTTTTCTATTGCTTTTTGCTATTCATTCCGTAATCCGGAAGGTTATGGGGGTAATGGACCCGAAGAAAGATTTGAGAGGCAGTGTTGAGCGATTAAAATGCTCAATATGATATATTTTATGTGAATTATTGAAGTTTCTGAGGTGTTATCCTTTTGAAGACGTTTATGATTTTGTTGCTCTTATGCATGCTTAATACTTAACAGGTTTCATTTTGAAAGCCATTAAACTCTTTATGAAACACCCCTATTTTATCATTTTTATCGTATTGTGTTGTAGATTTAAAACAACCCTACTGAAGTAGGAGAAAAGAGCTGAAAAGCTCAGATATAAACCACAGCAACTTGCATGCCATATGTTAAAAAAAGAAACATCAATCATCTTAAACATTAGATTTTAAGTTCTTGTATATTTTAAAGATTAATACACTCGATACAAAAGCATGTTGTGTAAATACAGAAATACAGAATATACAGAAGAACTATAGTGTTAATAGGAAAAAATGCCCTTGCGATTGTTTCTTTTTTTTTCAGCAAAGTTGAAATTTGAATTCTAAATTCTCACTCACAATAACATTTCCCAAATTTTGTTACCGTCAGTTTTTGTAAAATTCCCTCAAATATATGAGTTTACAGGAAAGAAAAACGTCCCGTTTTACGCCTCGAACTTATTTCAAAGTCGAAAAGTATGCATGTCTCTGATGCAAGTTATTATCTGTAATCTCAGTACGATCCGGTAAAAGGAGTTGTTTAATCAAAATAATCTATACATCTATCTTATGTCCCCTACTATGCATACTTTATATGATATTGAATTAAAATGTAACGGAAAGAAGAACATGGTTTACTGAATGTTTACAGCATGTTATAAACTACTAATCAACAACTCATTGCTGATAGTGACGTAATAAGCTAATACGTGTTTTTCAAAAGCAATTTTGCCTCTTAGAAAGATATATAAATTATATTCTTGCAATGCAATCATAAGGCCTAGTTGAGAAAACATAAGTAAGAACTACATTATCAATCCAGTAATGCATAAACGCCAAATATCATTTCATTTCTATTTCCGTGAGTTAAAATTCAAAATTATAGCCGATGTAAGACAATCTGTATAACTAAACTATTTGTATGTATCAAAACGCTTTTATCATTTTATTTGAGGTTGCCATTAATAATTTTACGTGCGCTATCTCCCAAGTTTTCTGTCCATCATCGCTTCATTTATACCCGTGTCACTAGTCTGAAAATACAACGATGACTATGTTTCGATTCTGATATAAAAAAGGGTTTAAGGTGAAATGTAAAAGAAAATTTGTTTTTGGAAAAAAACATGAGATTTAAACAGAAATCTTCATTTTATTTCCTCTGAAAGCAAGTTCTCTCCCAAGGTGTACCCATTCAACTACAGGTAACCCGTGGCGCGTGCAGCACGTATTTCAGTTGAGGTGTAATTTGCACGTGCAACTCAAGGTGCGCGTGGTTCTGATGGCTGCTAGGTTATTGACTATCGACGAGTAACAACCAAATATTGACGTTTTATTATAGATATTGACGATTTTCCCTTGGATATTGACGAGTTTTTAGAGCCGAACATACGACTATTGACGATTAATTTAGGTTTAAGATTTGACTATACATTAATTAAAATATGCTGATAGATGGAGATCTCAATACAAAGCATCAGTTATGTTGTAAGTTTCCAATAGCAGTATTGTTGGGACAGCCAAATAGAGAATTCACATCAATATCACCGCAACTACATGATGTTGTACCGGTATGAGTTTTACTTTATGAACATTTAAATCAATGCATGCTAATATACATTCTTTTTCAATCTGCAGCAACCTCAAATCCAGTAAAAATTCATAACAATTTCTTTAACCGTACTCCAGTGTATCTAAAATGTATGTTTCTATTGTGACTCATTTTTCTGTTTCACTACAGAAAATTATAAGTCATTGAACAGGTGGGGACTTTAAACAAATTTAGGTCCTGTGACTATTGGTACTATTTACAGTACTTATAAAGGTCAATATTAATTCACCATAAACCAAAGGTTTACAAAAGAAACATAGTTCATTTTTAAATTCATGTTTGATCAGTACGAAACTAAAACTGCAAAGCGGATGTTGAAGTTAGATCTAAAACATAATGCAGATTAGAAACACAAAATTCACTAAACTTTTCTTAAGTAATAGTGTGAAGCAATAGACTTCATACTTCACGGATTTCACACTATGTATGGTTAAATGATAGACTGACTGACCTAGGCTTATTTCAAACAATTTAAATGAGTTGCTACATCTGTTCCAATATTTATACGTTTCAGTCAAGTATTGAATAAATACGGTGAATGTTAACTTGTCTCATTTGTTTTGCTCGGAGGTACGTAAACTAATCTATCCTTTCCATTACTATAAGTCTATTTACTTCTGTCACTATGTCTTTCTACTTTTTATAGCACAATAGACTGAAGGGATCAAACTCGAGCATCAGATAATCGTTATCACACTTAACCATCGCACAAACAGAAGACTATGATTACATTGTGATTGTGTTTCAAGTTTCAAAATTTCAATACCATATGTAACCTTAATTATACATTTAATCGTTTGGAAAAGAGCGTAGCTATACATGATACTGATATCCTCTATTCACAGTAAAGATTCCAAGGTTTTCAAGGCTGTCATCACGTTACAACAATGTAATTCATTTGAGGAATTTAATTTAACAACTCCCTTAGGGTAGAATAAATGCAATGATAAGAAATCAAGTGTGATACTCTACTTACTATTTTCTGACAGACATGCATACATACCATGGGCTGATATGTAGATACTCTTTGAAGTACAAAACTCCGCCACCATTGGACTCATTACCTTATCGTGGTGTGGTGGTTGGTGTGCCCCTGCGCCCCCGAGAGCTATGTGAGTATGTCAGTTGGAGCTTACATACTCCTAGACAGGTCGACGGATAGAAGCCAAACTAATTGTGAGTCGTTTTCACTCTTTCACAATGCATTTCGATCTGATCTGTCTACTCTCTTTTTGATGACAACATCCACGTGTTAATAGCTTAAAGTGACACAGAGTATCTTTCTTAAAATTTTATTTGGTTTTGATAAGCTACAAATATCTAATATGCTGATTGAAGTTCATATCTCATCACTAGACTTGCAAATACATCCACTTATGCATAATATCTCTAAAATGATTGATTTTATGGAAAAATCAAGAAAACATCTCAAATACGTTTAATATTCGAAATTATGCATCCAATTAATCTACCTATTAGTTACAGTACCTAATAAACACTATCGAATCGACTATATCTTCCTGTCAGCTTATGACAAGGTTTCAAAATAACGTTTGGCGAATTTGCGCGCGCCACTCGAGCCACATTGTCCGGTTTTCGATCACAATCCCGACTTTGAATGGCCGTAATTTCGCTCAATGTACTGATTGACATTTAACTTGTTATTTTCAGTAACAGTTAGTGGTTCCCGATGTAATAACATCGATTTCAAAATTTGACATACATGTATGTGATCCTATCAACACACATGTACTCTGTGTCTCTTTAACAATTACTGAAAGACACTTTAAATCCCAAGTAACTAACAAAACTCTGAGCAACGAATCAGGAATTGCTTTTTATGTCGTGTATGTATTCAAATAGGAAAAGTACAATATTTTCAACCTCGTACAGTGAAATATTATTTCCATTAACAATATGAGTAATATATTTCCATTCAGGTATGAGACACGGTTAAAACAACTTACACATATGAACGTAAAACAGGGCACTGTTAACTTCTAGATTCAAAATGTTCGTTGTACAACCTTCATGTTTTTATTTCGATCCGTGGGTTCCGGCAGTTTCCCCTGGCGGAAACAAATTGCACCACAATCCATTTGAACGCTTCTCGCATGGAAAGGGTGGTTCATATATCACAAAGCTTTTGCCATATATCAGTACATTCTCTCCCCACAGAGGCATAACAAGACGTAAGAGTTTGATCTACCACCTGATGCCGACCCTGTTTTGAAGCGAAAATAAGGATACCCCGATTGTTTTGGTTGTCTCGTCATTCAAAAGTGTAAATAAAATAAAAATTCCCTAAATATAATGAAAATATGATTTTGTAAAATATTAACTGAATATGATACTATTAATTTTTTTTCTCAACTCATACCTCGATGAGTCTAAAAGTGGCGATACATTAGAAAGAATATTATCCATTTTTATGGAGAATCCATTTACTTTTCATATTTAATATTCACTTCAAACCGAATTCATGAATAATTCAGAGTAAATGTTTGCATATTTAGATTTTTTAAATATTTAGGACCTGTTATCTGTATTGAGTGAGCACGGCCTCACAGCATGTCGCCTTGACATGGAAGGGACACCCGACTCCGACTGTCAGTTCATAGGAGGTGCTAGGAGTCTGGCAGGTCAGATTGACATTCAAGTAATAACATTATTTTTTTTAAATCAATTGAATTGTAATTGTTAATGACGCTACTTGCAGATTTTTATCAATAGCAATATATATGACAGACAAGTATCATAATTAAATGATGTACATGTATTATGTAAAGGCATTAATAGAAAATCATTAATTATTCTAAAAAAGGGTTGAATTTGAATCGTAAAACTAGAATTCAGTGATTTTTTACTTTTCACAGGATGTGAAGGATAGAAAGTTTTCTATTGTCCTGGCTCACCCAGAAGCTCTTCTAAACACTACAACTGGCAGAGACCTTCTTGCAGACCAAACTTTCCAGAGCCTTGTTGCAGATGTGGTGATTGATGAATGTCACATTGCTGATGAATGGTAAGTCCTACTTAAATTGAAATAGAATAAAATAATTAATTAAAGTGACTTTCATAAATGTAAGTTCATTGATTTCAATTCAATTCAGGCTGAAGCACATGCCATCGCCACCTTCTGTACTCGCTTCCTGCCAAGTTTACTACCAGATCATGCCTTGTATGAAGTAGGAGGTGTTCCCCTTCAAACAGGAGGAATTGACTTACTGGTTTCACCTGATGGATTTCTCCTCAATACCAAGACAGGACATATTGATGCAGTTCTTGAGAACAAGTGTCCCTACACAGCTGACCTTCACACGTCATTGCCAAAACGATACTGCCTCCAAGTTCAGGCAGAGATCTTTGCTGCGCTTGATGTCCAGTATGCTTTTTTCACGTCTTACAAGGATGTTGCAGCACGAATCTTCCAGATCAGAAGGGAGGAGGAAACTTGGAATCTCGCAACCATTTACCTGCAGGAAACTCTTGCCAATAACTCCAACAAAGCTTGCACCATCGTCAATGCTTTTAACTGAGAAAATCAAGCATGCTCTGCACAGAAACTGTTCTTTAGTTGCAGAAATCGGCTGTGACTAGCAAAGTGGATGAGAGTAACAACATTGACATTCCAATTCGATTCTCGAGTCATGCAAACCCTGAACCATTTCTGACAGACATCTTGGGTACAACTTCTGTCCTTGACAAAAGTGAGGCAGTTGATATTGTTGAAATTCTACATGCCCAGAACAGCAAGGTCCATCAGATAATGAGGACGAAAGCAACAGAACTAGTGACATTGGTAGCATCAGACACTGATCGAATATGGAGCCAACACCAGTCACCAGGAATATCAGTGAGTTACTTCCTCAAAGGTTACAGTCTGCCAATGAGCATCATGCGCTCAATTCTTGAGGACACTTTAGACAAACTGCATAGCTATGGAGTTCATGTTCCCTGCATAGCGTTTGACGGCCAGTTAATGAAGTACTTGAGAGAAGGACAGCCTCAGACACTGTTGCAGCTACAGAAAGCATATTGGCAGAGGGTCTGTAAGATGTCAAAATCAGTTATTGTGTCAAAAGATGAAAAGTGCTGGAGATGCAATTTCTGACGAAAGAAAATGACTTAAGTTATATGGTACTTGGAAGAGCAGAGGATACAAGTCTACCAAGAACGAGCATTCATCACCTAAACAATTCAACATGCATATATGATGGATCTGAATTTCCAGTTGACACACAAGAAGCTGATGACACAAATGATAATTCACCAGGAAATGGCATTCATTTAGATGAAGTTACCCAATCTAGCTCAAGTGTGAATTGAAAATCTTCACTTAACTCTGAGGAAACTATATCCAGTCTATTTGATGAATTGTCATTGGAACATGATATTTGGAAAAACAAATCTGTAGATGACCTGAAGTCATTTTTCCAAAGCTGCGAAGATCTCTCCAAGTTGAAGTTACCAGAGCTGAAAGTAATAGCTCGCTTCCTAAAGCAACGCCTTGATTATGATTACAACATCTCTGCTGCAGGCACAAAAGTTGATCTAATGAAAAAGCTGAAATGTTTGCTTGTAATTGAAGGTGCCCTATCTTACACAGGAAGAAGGATGTCCCCCTTAGTTTGAAAAACTTGGTAGCAAAGAAACTTCAAAGCAATAAATATCCGAAGCTGGCATTGAATGTGGCTTATGCAAATTGGAAGTTTCCAGAGATTGTTAAAGACTGGCAAGACAAGTCAAAAGTAAAGCATGGAATGATTACCCCCCGAAATTCATTCTATGAGGGCAATGGATTGGTTTTATGTTCCAACATCATCCAAATCAAGAAATGAACAACTCGAAGTAACAAAAATCGACCCCCACCATTTGCTGACACGTCACAGATCCGCTATTCGCAAGGGTGGCCTTGGCAATGCCAACAGAAATCAATTTATTGACATTGCGCAGGAAAACTCAATACCTTTGAAACCAGGCATGATGGAGCAAAGATCACCTTCTCAAGTAAAGTTCAGGATAGGATACAGCTGAAGGGCTACCATGACTCTGCAGAACTGTGTAAACTTGTAAGTATACACACAATTTTAAGTGCTCTCATTTATTGCAAATCATTTGAAGATTTGTTTCTCAAAAACTGATATTAAAATCCGAATCGAATTCATGGAAAATTCAGAGTAAATGATTGCATATTTGATTTTTTAAATATTTAGGACCTGTTATCTGTATTGAGCGAGCACGGCCTCACAGCATGTAGCCTAGACATGGAAGGGACACCTGACTCCGACTGTCAGTTCATAGGAGGTGCTAGGAGTCTGGCAGGTCAGATTGACATTCAGGTAATAAATTTTGTTTTTTAAATCAATTGAATTGTAATTGTTAATGACGCTACTTACAGATTTTTATCAATAGCAATATATATGACATACAAGTATCATAATTAAATGATGTATTATATAAAAGGCATTAATACAAAAATCATTAATTATTGTTTAAAAGGGTTGAATTTGAATGGTAAAACTAGAACTTAGTGATTTTTTAGTTTTCTCAGGATGTGAAGGATAGGAAGTTTACTATTGTCCTGGCTCACCCAGAAGCTCTTCTAAACACTACAACTGGCAGAGACCTTCTTGCAGACCAAACTTTCCAGAGCCTTGTTGCAGGTGTGGTGATCGATGAATGTCACATTGCTGATGAATGGTTAGTCCTATTAAAATTGAAATAGAATTAATTAAAGTGACTTTCATAAATGTAAGTTCAAAGATTTCAGTTCAATTGCATCCAATTTAACATGAGTTTAAGTTTAAAAGTTTATTAATTTTATTAACCCTCACGCAGTATCGTGGGGCCTTTAAGGCCCGGTTACATGTTTGACATTACCCAGAATCAACACATATGAACTAATCGACTTTTTACTTCATGTATTCCTCCATTAGTATGTTTTCTAAGGCTACGTCTGACGTCATAACCGAAGAAAAGATACTGCTTTTTTAATTGACGTTTTAAGAACATACATACGTTTGCTGTAAGCTCCCGGCCTCAAAGGCCCAGGGTAAATAAAACCCTTGTATCAATACAAAATAAAAATAATTGCAATAAAATAATAAATAAATAATACCCCTTGAGATTACTTCCTGATGTAGATAAACCAATATCCGAAGAAACTAACATAGCAAAAATAATATACTCTCCAAATCCTGAAACGCATATGTAATTTTTCCGAGAATCTATTTCTTCGCCTTAAAACACAAAAAAGTTACATGATTTCAATGATATCAAAACAAAAATGTCAAAAGTAAAAGAGTAAGTCAAAACAAGAACACTAGTTTTAGGTTTGTTTCCGTATTCTCTTAATCACAAGATGGCGTTGAAGTCAGTCTTATGAAATCCTGGCATTTGCAAACATTCTTGCTTGACCTCCCTTTGGAAATGAATGGACACATTGATGGGAGTCCCATGCAGTTCTACCCCACTTTTTCTGCAATGCAATGGCCAGTTGTTGGTGTGTCTCGGGTGTATTGTGATGTTGACGTACACGTTAATTTAATTCTAACCGTTGATGTTTTATTTGGTTTTAAATATAGTGTTTGAGAAGGCATTAATGACTTCTTTACTCTAAAAGGCAGTGTAATTAGCCATCTGACGTTCTGCAAGTAAACTTAACAATTGAAGCATTATCTTTGTCGGTCAATAATCTGATGCAAGTAACGGGGGCGATAACTGGCCTTTATGGTCAAATATCCCATTCATGCAATCGCTTTCCTAAAGTTTAAATTTGGTGGAGGTGATGTTGTGAATAATCTGTACCCCTGTGGCAAGAGAATGAAGACAAATTGTAACCTGGATGTAGAGATTTTGGATTTCGTTGGCAACTCTTAATTAAATGCACACGTGCATCTTACGCTATTTTGGCCGGAATTGGCCTGTAGGAACGAACCAATTATGCGCAATGTGGTGATAATGAATATTATGTCAGACTACTGTGAACCATGAAACTTTGGTTTCAATTTCACGTTCGACAACGTTTTAATTTCTGACACTATGTCGATGCATAATGATAACCTTTGTTCCATGTAAAATTGAATAACGAAATTTGAAACAATAGTTATCACATGTGTCTTTCATGTGAATTCTGTTTTCTTTACACTTACTCTAAATAAAGTTTTACCAACAAAAGCCTGCAAACCAGTCTCAAATAAACATATCACCGATCAGTTGGTAAGGATTGGAACATATAGGTGACATATTTACACAGTCCCTCCTGGATTCCGCGGCGAATATTTAAGAATTCTGCGGTGAATTTACATGAATTCTGCATGCCATTTTTCAGAATTCTGCAAAAAAATTCTGCAGTTAAAAAAGCTAAAATTTACACCAATTACCTGATAAAAACAAAAAAATTATAAGTCATACTTATTTAACATGAACTCTTACGGGTGTGATCGAGTACAACATTACAAACTCTACAGAAGAGCTTGCCCCCGTCCTCATTGAGATCGTTTGACAATGAACTTCTAGCTTTTGCGTCCACATTTCCTAACTATTGCTAATTACAACAGCTGAATTCGATTGTGTAGCCAGTGATACTTTTGAGATTTACCTTTATGTTCCAGTCGTTCGTTTCACAGTCAATTGTTTTTCTTAATGTATATTTTCAAAAGTATAAAACAGTTTTTTTTAAAGAAAATAAAAAAATGTCGCAGTCAATCTTTACTTTACTTTCAAAACAAGTAGATTCCGCGGCAGAAAAGTGGTAAATTCTGCAGCTGTTCTGCAATAAAATGCGTTTTCCACGGACCAGATCAATTTCTGCATGGAAAGGTAATTAGCAGCCCCGTCTAAGGACGGGGCTGCTATCAGTTTTTGTGAAGTTTCGATCGCCGCCGCCGCCGCGTCCGCCGCGTCCGCCGCGTCCGCCGCCGCCGCACTCGTACTACTAGCTATGACTTTTTCCCCCTAAGCTTTCCAGAACTCTTATTCATACCTTACTCCTCATACCTCGGGGGAACGATTTTGACATGTTCACTTTCAAGGTCAAAGGTCAAGGTCACGAGCTATGTATTCACACTAAGAATTCCTTGTAAACGCGATAACTTGAAAAGTTTTTGTGCTATGAAGCTCTAACTTGGTATATATTATCCTTGGAAAAGTAAAAAAATTTGAAAAGGTTTTGGCTACAATCCGTCAAAGGTCAAGGTCACAGCAAGGTCATGACGTAAGCATGTTTAAGCGAAAATGCTTTATTTTAACTATGAACACTTTTAATCAATACATGATTGTTATACTCAAAAAAGAGTGTTCAATCATTGTGTGACCTTGAAGGTCAAAGGTCAAGGTCATGAGATATGAGTTATTACAAAATGCACTAAATTGGGGTATAACTTTATCCCATTTAGCTTTTCAGAACTCATGAACATGTCTAAATGTTAATACTTCCAGGGAATCATTATGACATGTTCACTTTCAAGTTCAAAGGTCAAGGTCACGAGTTATAAAATCACCACAAAATTCTTTGTAAACACGGTAACTTGAAAAGTTTTTGTGCTATGAAGCTCTAACTTGGTATATATCATCCTTGGAAAAGTAAAAATTTTTGAAAAGGTTTCGGCTACAATCTGTCAAAGGTCAAGGTCACAGCAAGGTCATGACTTAAGCATGGTTTAGCGAAAATGCTTAATTTTAACTATGATCACTTTTAATCAATACATGATTGTTATACTCAATAAAAAGTGTTCAATTATTGTGTGACCTTGAAGGTCAAAGGTCAAGGTCATGAGATATGAGTTATTGCAATTCCTTCTAAACACAATAACTTGAAAAGTTTTTGTGCTATGAAGTTTAGATTTTGTATATATTATCTCTTGAGAAGTTCAACATTTTCAAAAAGTTTTGGGTACTAACTGTCGAAGGTCAAGGTCACAGCAAGGTCAACATATATGGAGAAAATGGATTAATTGTATTTTTAACACTTTATTTCATTACAATAATGTTATACTCAATGAAATGTGTTCATTGATTGTGTGACCTTGAGTGTCAAAGGTCAAGGTCACGAGAAAATTCCCAATTTGGTGAGGCCTGTAAAAGGCGGAACAGGGTAAGGCGAAACCCAAAGTTCCGGGGCTGCTCTGCTTTTGCGGTATCCCGCAAACGCTAATCTAGTTTCTGCGAAATTTTCCGCGACCGCAGAATGGCGGAATCCAGGAGGGACTGATATTATACATACATGTAACATCATTAATAACATTGACCCTTTTTCCCTCGCAGAGTCCTGAATTGCATGCATGTGAATGTGCCTGGGCCTCTTGAGGCCCACATAGCCGCAAATAGGCATAATCAGTCATTTTTTAATAACCAACCAAAATTAACCAAACTTGGTGTGTGGGTAGAACAAAGTTTCAATAATAACATGCAATTTCAATTTTCAAAATAAAAAATTTCGTTAAAAAGATATTTTATTTCAAAGACACCCACCCTCGAAAAAAATAAAATAAATTTATTTTTCATCGATTGTTTTTGGTTAGGGTCTTATAAAAATATTTCTACTCATCCTAAAAATACCGTTGAGTGTTCAATGTCTTCGTTGTTCTCTTGTCTATCAATTATGACTATTCAAAAAAATTAAGTGCCACATTTGGTACAACATTTTTACCCTCAAAGGGGAGTACCCTCAACACGTTTTTTTAACGTGTCTTTTTTTTTCTTGAATATTGTTAATAATTATTTATATTTTCCACAAACTATGTTGTCATGGTCACTGTCATTGTCATCCGAGTCTGTCTAGCCCAAAAATGTGAAATTAAAGTCAACACAGAATATTTTACAACCGATTTAAGATGAGACTCAACTTTGCAGTTTAAAGGTCTCAAGATCAATGTACATATCGAGCGATGCCTCAAATTTGATAAGCTTTAACAAAACTGGAGTATCATGTATTGCCAAATTAAAGTATAAGTTATCGAAATACCTTTTTAAAACTTAAAAAATAGAGCCATTGGCTCTGTAGCTCATCAGGCTGTATATTTGATTTTGCTTTAGGGTGTGGCCAATGTGTTTCCCCCCTTAGTAGGGGCTACAGGGTCACAAAATCTACAATTATTAATCTTCACTAGTCAAGGAGTCTGTACACTATGTTTAAGCTTTCTAGGCCTTATTGTTCTGGAGAAGAAGATGAAAATATGTTTTTAGGGTGTGGCCCCTGTGGCCCTTATTAGGGGTCACAGGGCCACCAAAGCTACAATTTATAATCCTCACTAGTCAAGGAGTCTGTACACTTAGTCTAAGGTTTCTAGGCCTAATGCTTCTAGAGAAGAAGATGAAAATAGGTTTTTAGGGTGTGGCTCCTGTGGCCCTTATTAGGGGTCACAGGGCCACCAAAGCTACAATTCATAATCCCCACTAGTCAAGGAGTCTGTCCACAAAGTTTCAGCTTTCTAGGCTTTATGGTTCTGGAGAAGAAGATGAAAATAGTTTTTTAGAGCGTGGCCCCTGTGGCCCTTATTAGGGGTCACAGGGCCACCAAAGCTACAATTTATAATCCTCACTAGTCAAGGAGTCTGTACACAAAGTTTCAGCTTTCTAGGCCTTATTGTTCTGGAGAAGAAGATGAAAAAAACTTTTTAGGGTGTGGCCCCTGTGGCCCTTATTAGGGGCCACAGGGCCACCAAAGCTACAATTTCTAATCCTCACTAGTCAAGGAGTCTGTACACCAAGTTTAAGCTTTCTAGGCCTTATGGTTCTGGAGAAGAAGATGAAAATAGGTTTTAAGGGCTTGGCCCCTGTGGCCCTTATTAGGGGTCACAGGGCCACAGAAGCTACAATTTATAATCCTCACTAGTTAAGGAGTCTGTACACAAAGTTTCAGCTTTCTAGGCCTTATGGTTCTGGAGAAGAAGATGAAAATAGCTTTTTAGGGCGTGGCCCCTGTGGCCCTTATGAGGGGCCACAGGGCCACCAAAGCTACAATTTTTAATCCTCACTAGTCAAGGAGTCTGTACACCAAGTTTAAGTTTTCTAGGCCTTATGGTTCTGGAGAAGAAGTCGAAATTCCACAAAGTTTACGGACGGATGGACGGATGGACGGACGGACGGACGCCGGACACCATGCCATGCCATAAGCCCATCGGGCCTTACAGGCCAGATGAGCTAAAAATTCATATATATGTATAAAATATTGAAATGTGAAATAAGAAATTTCCGATATATAAAATACCTAGAAAATCGATATTTTAAAAAGAATTTAATTAACTTAATTTCATGTATGTGATTTATGAAACAGCAAATTAAAATTCGCATTTGTGCACTTAAGAAAACAAATACTGTTGGGGAAAAAAGAACAAAAACAGTTTGTTATTGTGTCATATGTTGGTTATATAAATCTTTACTCATCCTTTATTATATCTGAGTAGTTGTAAATTATAAGTTAAAACTATTAAAGCTTTATTTTAAGTTTTAATCCGTCTATATACTCAAGAAACAGCACATTAGATTCGAGCAAGATGTTCCTTACCATATATTTAGTCGTTAAAACGATGATTACAAACACAATCTAAGCTCACGCTTTTATCGTGACAGCCAATGAAAGCGGGCGATTGCATGTGGGAGATACTCCGATTGAGACGATATGGTCGTTCTTTTATTTAATTTGATGTGAGTACGTCGTGATAAAAATCCGATAGATAGGGCAAATTGTAGCTGAAGAATTTGTCTACATCATGAATTCTTTGTAGACATGTGCGCTTTGCGAAAATACGTTTTTTACATTTCTGAAGTTTTTATCCTTACAAAGTCAACATTTGACGTCACATAAATGAAAATCTAAAAATAAGTGTCTCTGGATTTGTTATCCTATTTTCTTTTGTAGTATTTCGATTTTGTGTGCAATAAGAGGCAACAGTACTAAAATACGTAAAAGCACCCCCCTGTTTTGACCCCGAGTTCTATGCTAATACCTCGGGGGAACGATTTTGACATGTTCACTTTCAAGGTCAAAGGTTAAGGTCACGAGCTATTAAATCACACCAAAAAAATTCCTTTTAACGCGATAACTTGAAAAGTTTTTGTGCTATGAAGCTCTTACTTGGTATATATCATCCTTGGAAGAGTAAAAAAAATTGAAAAGGTTTTCGCTACAATCTGTCTAAGGGCAAGGTCACTACTTTAGCATGGTAAAGTTTTCCAGGGCTTGTATAGATTTATCTTTTTTTGTATTAAGGGAGCACCTCAATAGATATCAAATAAAATGATTTATATTTAACACAACATGTTTACACCTTAGAATAGCATTATTTTTTAGGAATGAGCGCGACATCGTCTTTTTACATTGTTTAAGCTACTCAAAAATATGTAATCTATTCATTATTGATTAATTTGACTTATAAAACAAATTAGATAAGCTTGGACAAACAAACAATACAAATTGTTTAATAAATGCAGGTTAGTCTATTTGAACGATAAGCAATATTGTATTGTATATATAAATGAAAGGATCATACTTTGTTCAAAAGTGTTTTACAAAACAGGATAAATGAACCAAACAAAAACAAAACCGTCATAATTATGTACCTTGCATGATTGTC
The DNA here is from genome assembly GCA_916613615.1 of Steromphala cineraria. NCBI lineage: Eukaryota > Metazoa > Mollusca > Gastropoda > Trochida > Trochidae > Steromphala > Steromphala cineraria. Next base: position 56,880,874 of record OU744730.1, read on the forward strand.
TCATGCTGTGTTTCAAAAACGTGTTATTGTGATGATATATTTACAAAGAAAGATAAACAATTACAATCAATGTTTATAACCAAATCCAGGTAATCGCTTTCAGAGCTCATATCAGTGTGTTGCCGATTTATTGATTCCTTTCATTCATTCACTATTCTTATTCATTTATATTTGACACTGGCGATTAAAAACGGACCTAATTAAGGCACTTCCATTCACTCGCACATTCTCATTGTAAGTGCACAATTGTTTATGTATTTTTCAAAAAAAATCCAAAGTCAATATCAAAACGTGTTATAGATTTGATTAGGCCTATATTAAAACAGTGCTATTAACTTAACAAGTTTAAGTGTTAAAGCGATCATGCATTTTGTTAAATTTAAATGTAGGTCTATTTTAATGTATTTATAAATTTCTCGCCTTTGCTAATGAAGGAATCTGTTAAAACATAAAAATAACTAGAAAATCTGTCAACAAGAAATTGAGGCTTATTAATCCAAACAAACCAAAGTCACTTTGAAACGATATATTCAGTTTCTATCTACATTTTGCAAGCTGAAGAGTTTTTTTTACCCTTTCAAATCAAATAGACAACCTCTCTCGCAAGAACTAGACACATTATTTAAGTATTTAATTACGGTACTAATTGTCTAAAAACACATAGCTTGTTTCCGGCAGGCTGAAGATAACTATTGCGTAGTATGTCTTCAAGCCGCCCAAAGCCTGGAAAACAATTGCACATTGAACAAGAAACTACAGTGATATACGTTTTTTTATCATTTTTTATTTTGTTTCAAATATAACTATTTTGTTTGAATTTGATCGGCCCGTGATCGAAGAGATCGACCGTCGCATGCTCATAACGTTAAATACAAGACCGTTTAAGCTTATAATAAATATTGTGGTATCTAGGTCATGGGATTTTGTATTTGTCATTTTACATATTTAAAATCGAATTGAGAAACAGACAGAACTTTATATATTATCCTATCCCGAATAGCAACCAGGTTTTGGACATTACTAGGCCTATTTAAGGATTCAGCCATAAAGGCTGAATCCTTATTGTTATTGGCGTGTTTTTTATCATTATTATTCCACAAAAGTTTGACCAAAGATACAGCCAAAACGACTGAAGCAAATACAACCAAACTTTACAGTCTGATAGCCCTAACCCTGGAATCGGGAATAGAAGCTTTTGGGCCAATTCAACCAATACATTAAAGGTCCAGTTCGAATACAAAATCGAAATTTTAACATTGATTTTTTTTTCAAAATGCACTTAGAGACCTGAAACTTTTTTTAAAAGATGCGCAATAAAAAATGATGCAAAAAAACATATCATGACAAATTCGTAGGTCACGTGACTTGGCCGCCATCTTGATTTTAAGCACATTTTACAAAAGTCCGACCCCATGCACACTTGACGATTCACCGCTCGGTAACTACTAATACCAGAAAGCTGAAATTTACACATAATGTCGTTAACACATTGGCCTATAACGAGTTTGTTTTAAAATTTGAAAATTCAAAATACTTTTTGTGTAATAACCTTTTAAAGTTTGACGATTTTAAAAAATAACAATTTTCAAGGGCAGATAACTCGAAAACCTGACCGAAGAATTATATGATTTTTGCATGAGAGCTAGCCCTAAGTATGGTCTTGAAATTAAAAAAATAAAATTGCTCGCGAACAGTCATTTCCGGCCGCCATGACACATTTTCCTAACATGGGGTCAGCTCCGACAGAATAATGTAAATGATACTTTCCAATGCTGCTAAAGCTTATTGCTTCACGGGATTTTCATGAAACTTTCAGGAATGATTACTAACATTACTATCTTTATGATGAATATGTTAGATTTACGGCTGAATCCTGTTTTCGTCGCTTGCGACTATATTTATATATTTACTTTAGAGGGCCTAAAGTGCAGATTAAAATCATAAACATATGAGAATTTCATTTTATTAAGAAAAAGTGACTTTCACTTCAATAACATGTTCTTTCTTACATTTCTGGTCCTATACACTTCCCGATCTCTACAATACCCTCCGTGTTTGGTAATTGGGTATAGATATAATATGCAACCATAACGTAAATTACACTACGTAAATTTAAAAGCAGGTTTTCTTCGAGTCAATTTTTTACGGCTACGTTGGAGCGGTCTTGTTTCCTTACAAGCAAACTTAAGAACTGTTTACATCTTAGGAAATGATTTTAAGGACATTAATATTTACAAAAAATCTAAATCTAAAAAGCTTGAGTTTTTAAAACAAAGATTGTGATTTATTTACACACTCTATGAATGGTGACATGTCATCTAATGAATCTTTGATACATGCCCAAGACATGCGCATAGATTATATGACTGAAAATAACCTAGTATTGTTGTGAAATGCATTTGAAGAAAAGTCACAATCAGCGATGTTTTGCTGTTCCGCCATTATTTGAGAAGGTAACTGCAGTTACCTTACTCAGTGTAGTAGGGGTGCTTTTCAGAACTCATGAACATGTATAAGTGCTACACCTCTGGGAAATTACAATGACTTGTTCACTTTCAAGGTCAAAGGTCAAGGTCAACATATATTGAGAAAATGGATTATTTTTAACTTTTAACACTTTAATTCGTTACATTAATGTTATATTCAATTAAATGTATTCATTGATTGCGTGTCAAAAGTCAAGGTCACAAGAAATGCCCAATATGCTGAGGCTTGTAGAAGGCGGAACAGGGTAAGGCTACTCTCTTTTGGATGGCAACATCCACGTGTTTAATAACTGAAATATTGTTCAAAACACGTAAACACCATCTCACTCACTCACTCACTCACTCGGGGCTGCTCTGCTTTTGCGGTGTCCCGCAAACGCTAATCTAGTTTATTTTGGAGATTGAATAATTAATACTTTAATAGTCGAAATACAGATGAAGCTACTGTGTAGGATCATGAATTCAATTATTCTTTACAAATATGCATACACAGTAGGTTTAGTTTGAAGGTCATACCATAAGCAGCAAAGAAGGGAAAGATAGAAGATAGTTAAGCTTATGCCACATGCAGCTAGCAAATTTAGAAACTACAAATGATTAATCTACTGAATTAGTACTTAGATAATGCATCGAAACTAGATCCATGCAATGTAAGAAATATAGATAAAAACTGATATACCACTGATAATTAGTTACTGAGGGCTGCCACAGTTATTCTGAAAAATTCATAAAAACTGTATAAACCATAAAGTCAATATTTAAACTTATTGTCAAGCTCTACTCATTATGACTTGCCAATAATGATGTTATCAACTACTCGATATGACTTGCCGATAATGATGTTCACTATTCTTTTACTAATGATTTACATACAGAATCATCAAGGTTTCCTTCCAAAGCTAGGCAGCACTGCCAGCTGGTCATCTTTTGCCATGCAGATAGGGTTGGGTTTCGTCTTTTCATTATGTTAGGCATAATCAGCCATTTTTTAATAATCAACCAAAATTAACCTACCTTGGTTTGTGGGTAGAACAAAGTTTCAATAATAACATGCAATTTCAATTTTCAAAATAAAAATTTTCCTTAAAAAGATATTTCATTGCAAAGACACCCACCCTCGACAAAAATAAAATAATTGTTTTTTTCTTCTGCGGTCGCTGAAAATTTCGCAGAAATTACCTTTCCATGCAGAAATTGATCTTGTCCGTGGAAAACGCATTTTATTGCAGAACAGCTGCAGAATTTACCACTTTTCTGCCGCGGAATTTACTTGTTTTGAAAGTAAAGTAAAGATTGACTGCGACATTTTTTGATTTTCTTTAAAAAAACTGTTTAATACTTTTGAAAATAGACATTAAGAAAAACAATTGACTGTGAAACGAACGACTGGAACATAAGGGTAAATCTCAAAAGTATCACCGGCTACACAATCGAATTCAGCTGTTGTAATTAGCAATAGTTAGGAAATGTGGACGCAAAAGCTAGAAGTTCATTGTCAAACGATCTCAATGAGGACGGGGGCAAGCTCTTCTGTAGAGTTTGTAATGTTGTACTCGATCACACCCGTAAGAGTTCATGTTAAATCAGTATGACTTATAAATTTTGTGTTTTTATCAGGTAATTGGTGTAAATTTTAGCTTTTTTAACTGCAGAATTTTTTGCAGAATTCTGAAAAATGGCATGCAGAATTCATGTAAATTCACCGCAGAATTCTTAAATATTCGCCGCGGAATCAAGGAGGGACTGATTATTTAAATGTTCCACAAACTATGTTGTCATGGTCAGTGTTATCCGAGTCTGTCTAGCCCTAAGATGTGAAGTTAAAGTTAACACAGAATATTTTACAACGGATTTAAGATGAGACTCAACTTTGCAGTTTAAAGGTCTCAAGATACATGTACATATCGAGCGATACCTCGACAACCCCGAGAGCTATGCCAGCTGGAGCTTACATGCTCCTGGTAGGGTCACCAAGCTGGACAGGTCGACGGATAGAAGCAAGACCAAATGTGAGTCCTTCTAATACCGGCTTTTCTATCTCTCACTATGCCTTTCTTTCCGTCTTTTCTCTCATCCTTTCGATCCCTTTCTCCCTGATCTATCTACTCTCTTTTGGATGGCAACATCCACGTGTTTAATAACTGAAATATTGTTCAAAACACGTTAAACACGAACTCACTCATTCACTCACTCAAATTTTATAAGCTTAAACAAAACAGGAATATCATGTATTGCCAAATACAAGTATAAGTTATCGAAATACCCTTTTAAAACTTTAAGAATACATTTATATGTATACAAAATTGAAGGGTTAAATAAGAATTTTCAGATTTATAAAATGCCTAGAATTTGTTTTAAAAATAATTTAATTAACTGTATGTGATTTATGAAACAGAGGAAGTTAGAATCCGCATTTACACGTAAAAAAACAAATACTGTTCGGGATAAATTAAAAAAACAGTTTGTTATTATGTCATATGTTGGTTACATAAATCTTTACTCATCCTTTATTATATCTGAGTAGTTGTAAATAATACGTTAAAACTATTAAGCTTTATTTTAAGTTTTGATCCGTCTATCCACTCAAAAAAAAGGACATTAGATTCGAGAAAGGTGTTCCTTACCATATATTTAGTCGTAAAAACGATGATTACAATAACAATCTTAGCATACGCTTTTATCGTGACAGCCAATGAAAGCGGGCGATTGCATGTGGGAGTTACTCAGATTGAGACGGTATGGTCGTTCTTTAATTAATTTGATGTGAGTTCGTTGTGATAAAAATAGAGCCATGGGCTCTGTAGCTCATCAGACTTATGATTGGGATAGTTATTTAAGGTTTTGACCCCTGTGACCCCAAATGTAAAATTTAGAATCTTAATTGACCAAAGAGTCTACACACAACTTTTCAGCTCTCTAGACCTTTTGGAACTGGAGAAGAAGATGAAAATTGGTTTTTAAGGTTTTGACCCCTGTGACCCCAATTGGGGTCATGGGGTCACAAAATCTACAATTTAGAATCCCCATTGGCCAAGGAGTCTACTCACAACTTTTCAGCTCTCTAGACCTTTTGGAACTGGAGAAGAAGATGAAAAAAGGATTTAAAAGGTTTTGACCCCTGTGACCCCATTTGGGGTCATGGGGTCACAAAATCTACAATTTAGAATCCCCATTGGCCAAGGAGTCTACTCTGACAACTTTTCAACTCTCTAGACCTTTTGGAACTGGAGAAGAAGATGAAAATAGGTATTTAATGTTTTGACCCCTGTGACCCCATTTGGGGTCATGGGGTCACAAAATCTACAATTTAGAATCCCTATTGGACAAGGAGTCTGCACATCAAATTTCAGCTCTCTAGAGTCATTGGTTCTGGAGAAGAAGTCGAAAATGTGAAAAGTTTACGGATGGACGGACGCCTTGCCATGCCATAAGCCCATCGGGTCTTTCAGACCTGATGAGCTAAAAATCCGATGGATAGTGCAAATTGTAGCTGAATACTTATTCTACATCATAATTTCTTTGTAGACATGTACACCTTGCGAAAATACGTTTTTTACATTTCTGAAGTTTTTCTCCTTACAAAGTCAACATTTGACGTGACATAAATGAAAATCTAAAAATAAGTGTCTCTGGATTTGTTATCATATTTTCTTTTGTAGTATTTCGATTTTTTTGTGCAATAAGAGGCAACGGTACGAAAAAACATAAAACCACCCCCTTGTTTTGATCCGATTTCTAACCCAACTTTTTACGCCTGCGAGAAGAGTTAGTCGTTAGTTATCGCTAATTATGATGGCATATGCCAAGGTCAGGGCTGCAATATGATCTTGATCAACAGCTAAACCCAAAGATCACTCCCACTCATGCGGCTGAATATATCCGTTACAAAGGGTGCTCTGAAACATATTTCAAAGCAAAAGAATCAGTTATACTAAAATCATAGTACATTTGAATAAGCAGTGATTATGTCATATTTATTGAGGTACTAATGCTAGGTTCCCTTTAACTTCATAGAGATAAAAACATGAGATTCTTCATTAAGGATTTGTCATTACAACATAAACTTCTGGACATACAATGACATACATTTGTAATTAAATTCCAAATAAAGCCACTTAATCATTATCAATTACAACTTAAGTCAGATTTGATGGCACATTTTTGATTTCTGACACATTTGCACTAAGGACAACTTGTGAAATACAATAATGACACCTGTTTCTCATTTCTCTGTATATCTGATCGATGAAATCCTCACACTTGATCAACTTTTCAATATTATGAAATTGCCATAAGACGGATGCGAATGGAATGCTTCTGCTCGACGGTGCCTTACACTGTTCTGTTTCATTCAATATATTTTGTTGGACACATGCCTTAAACTCTGGATGAACAAGAATACATTTGGAGGCATGATCAAACTCTCCCCATGTCTCTCTGAGGGCTATATTGTATTGCAATAGAACATTTTCATGCAGGAGGGTCAGTGACATTTGTTTTGACATCTGATGCAGAATAATTATCTCCTGAATTACTGACATAACAACGATCGGGCAACTCAAGTCGCCGCCTGACGTTTGATGCTGCCACACTGTGGCTGGCAGTACATGTAGGTTCATCCGAAACAAGAGATGGAGTAAGGGGACTGACAGCAAGTCTTTTTATTCTATATCCATCAGCCGCCGAAAACAGCTCATAACCGCTAATTAAACTGATTTTGAGATCCCAAGCATTTGTTATTTTCACACAGCAGCTCCTATATGGCTACAAATTTTCCCCGACCCAATCGAATCCTCAGATAAGCAACCATCGAAAAACTACGCCAATTTCCCCCTAATATCTTCATTTAAGCATTTCCGACCGTTTAACTTCAAGTATGTACTAGTTTTAAAAATAGAGCCATTGGCTCTGTAGCTCATCAGGCTTCACCGTCAATTACAATATATGCTGTTCAGTGTGGCAAATGTGATTCCCCCTTTGTAGAGGCCAAAGGGTCACCAATCATAAAATTAAGTATATAGGCGACAAATTTCAGTTTTCTAGGCCTTATACTTCATTGGGGCAACAGGGTCACCAAACCTACAATTCATAATCCTCAATAATCAAGGAGTCTGTACACAAAGTTTCAGCTTTCTAGGCCTTATTGTTTTGGAGAAGAAGATGAAAATAGGTTTTAAAGGCGTGGCCCCTGTGGCCCTTTTTAGGGGTCACAGGGCCACCAAAGTATCAGCTTTCTAGGCCTCATGGTTCTTACAGGCCAGATGAGCTAAAAAGTGATATCATTAAAAACTCGATCATCAACTCTCCATGGCTGCCATATTGTGTGTGGGTGAAGGTCAGCGAACGCTGTCGCGAGCTTAGAGCATGCGGTCAACGGCAAAAATCATAACGGCAGGGATGTGTTGGAGGATGACAATCGATGTTTACCCACAGATTAGTTACGTCATTACTTTACATCAATCACATATATAGAGGATACTCAATGTTGTTTTCCAAATACAATAGGTGCGTGCGACTAGCAATTCCGGAAGCAGTAGACCACTTTTCTGGCTGTTCGTTTTACCCCCCTTCTCTTCCCGGAAGCGCTTCTGCCTCTGCTTTCCATCCAGTAGAAGAGAAAGGCGGGAATTTCAAACAAGATGGCTGCCAGTTCCTTGGTCCAGTTGATCAACCTTTGCGATTCCGATGGGGATAAGGGTTATACTATCTTTTTACCCCCTGACATCCATACACGCTGTCAACAAGGTAAGTTTTATCATATTTTATTTGGACTTTGTGTCATGGTCGCGTGATTATGTATTTATGGTTCATTTAGAGACGTTATTGACGTCTTCAAAGTTATATTCCAAGCGCTAAACATGTAAATTCATCAGTTTGAAGTAAAATGAAGCATAACAATGATCCAGTCGATAAAGATAACATTTATCACTTGAGCTGGGTATTGCACCAAATTTCGTATTGCAATATATTGCGATATACATTTCATTTATTTCAATATATGAAAAACAAAATTCTGATTTTTTAAAATACTTTTATTGCACTTTAAACATTAAATATCATATCATTAAATAATAAGACTAATAAACTATTCCAAAAGATACTTTTTCAAGGTAATTGTTTATGGCAAATCTCAGCTGATAAACATAATTATGGTTACCCTATTGTGGTAATTCATTTTAATCTTCAATGGTTACATTGAATATTTATATTTGTAAAGCACAGAATAGTCGATACAGTTAATATTACAAGATGAATAAATTAACTAATTAACACATTATCAATGATTATTCTTACATAAATTCGAAGAATATCTGTGAAACAATAAAAAATAGAGTCATTGGCTCTGTAGCTCATCAGGATTCATCATCAATTATGCTGTAGAGTGCGGCCAATGTGATTCCCCCTTTGTAGAGGCCACAGGGTCACCAATTATAAAATTAAGTATATAGGCCACAAGTTTCAGTTTTCTAGGCCTTATACTTCAGGAGAAGAAGATGAAAATAGATTTGAAAGACGTTCCTGTTGCCTTTATTAGGGGCAACAGGTTCACCAAAGCTACAATTCATAATCCTCACTAGTCAAGGAGTCTGTACACAAAGTTTCAGCTTTCTAGGCCTTATGCTTCTGGAAATGACGATGGAAATAGGTTTTTAGGGCATGGCATCTGTGGCCCTTATTAGGGATCACATGGCAATCAAAGCTACAATTTATAATCCTCACTAGCCAAGGAGTCTGTACACAAAGTTACAGCTTTCTAGGTTAATTGTTCTGGAGAAGAAGATGAAAATAGGTTTTTAGGGTGTGGCCCTTATTAGGTGTCACAGGGCAACCAAAGCTACAATTTATAATCCTCACTAGCCAAGGAGTCTGCAAACAAAGTTTCAGCTTTCTAGGCCTCATGGTTCAGGAGAAGAAGATGAAAATAGGGTTTTAGGGCGTGGCCCTTATTAGGGGTAACAGGGCTACCAAAGCTACAATTTAAAATCCTCACTAGCCAAGGAGTCTGTACACAACGTTTCAGCTTTCTAGGCCTTATGGTTCTGGAGAAGATGATGAAAATAGGTTTTTAGGGCATGGCCCCTGTGGCCCTTATTAGGGGTCACAGGGCAACAAAAGCTACAATTTATAATCCTCACTAGCCAAGGAGTCTGCAAACACAGTTTCAGCTTTCTAGGCCTCATGGTTCTGGAGAAGAAGATGAAAATAGGTTTTTAGGGCGTGGCCCCTGTGGCCCTTATTAGGGGTAACAGGGCTACCAAAGCTACAATTTAAAATCCTCACTAGCCAAGGAGTCTGTACACAAAGTTTCAGCTTTGTACACAAAGTTTCAGCTTTCTAGGCTAATTCCACAAAGTTTACAGACGGACGCCGGACACCATGCCATGCCACAAGCCCATCGGGCCTTACAGGCCAGATGAGCTAAAAAAATGAAGAAAAGTTAAAATTGTTAAGATTGTTCTTTTTTAGATGAAATGTTTGTGTGAAGCAATATAAGACCGATGATAATAGGGAGTTTGAGGGACCATCTTTATATGATTAATAAAGATATGTGTTTATGTTTATAGATCTGGAGCTGCAAAGTAATCTTTTTGAGGGTTTTGTAAGCTACCAAAGATTTGCCATCCCAGAGGGTCAAACACACAAGAGCCTGAGTAAGTTTCTTATAAGTTCTGAATCTGTTTCAATGCTTCATTGGCATTCAGATGTGTGCACCTGAAAATTTTAAATCTTTAAAGTAGTTACCATGCAGTAGACAAAAATTATTGGGTTTGCTGAGAGATGTTTCGCAGGATGTTGCCAACCCCAAAGGAATTACTATATGTATGAAAGCTGTGTCAAAAGGCATCTACAGCCAACCATAATTGGAACATTGATCATGAAGATGATCTTTTCAAAATCAGTATGATCATCCAAAAGTCACATTCTTCTATTGGAAAAGTTAGAATGATTGAAATCATCACAGCAGCAATTTAAAACGGTGAGAATTATTCATTTAAGATGTATTGATTAACTATTCACTTCATTGACATTTGTATTAGTATGTATTTCTTGTTTGGTAAACAAATATTTTTTTTATAATTATTGTTTTTGTTATAAATGATAAATTGGTTCATTAATTTCAGATTATTTTGGGTGAGTAACTTTTGTAATAATTTGCTCTATGCTGCAAATGGTTATGGGTCTCCCTGTCTTCCTTGCACTTCCAATATGATTCTATAATTATCACATTGCATAGCATTACAGACAACTTTTACAGTGGGTCATTTCGACTCATTTTCAGGGTTAATAGTAATTTACTGTATTTGAAAAGGGCATTGGCCATATGTCAATTATAAAAATCTAAATTTTAATTTGCCATTTTCTTTCCATTGTACATTTTCTGGCCAATTGACTTTGCCTTTCCCAATCACTGGCGCAAGATCCGTCTTCCCTTTTAACTGTTACTCATACAGTATTAACTCTTATAATCATCCAGGCGGTTGTCTTCTAACACTCCTTCCCAAATTAAGATTCATTTTTAATTCCTGAAGCATTATTGATAGAAATTGAATCATGAAAATTAGTTATCATTTTGTATAATCACTAAAACTATAACTTAATACTCTGCTATCCTGTATTTCTTTCATTTGCTATGCGCAAGCTGTTTAAAATGTGTAGCTTTCATAGCATACTTAAATGCTACCTGTATCATTTTCATAAGACATAAAACAGAACTTCTTTTAACAAATAATCAGTAACACGTCATAATTGTACAAAAACGTTAAGGAAATAATGATATCATAGAGGGAAATTTTCGACATAATTGTGTATAAATATCATTAAAATAATAAGATCTGAGTACCCTAGCTCGTAATGTTACAAATAGTATATTTCTTCTTTCCAATAGGGGCCTCTCCTAGAAGTCGGTCATCCAACCCTGTGCAGTCTTCTTCAGGCACATCCCTTGATAGATCAGATTTATCTACCAGTGTAGAAGGTAAGTTCTATTAAAAAAGTATGGTATTTGAAATAATCAAAAGAAAATGAAAAACAATTATTCCTTCTAAAGATTGTAATGAAATAGTTTTTTCTACTTTTCTAGTTACTCAAGTATTTTTGTTATTGTTACTGAGCAAGATAATTTTTCTACTTATTATTATGTGTATGAAATGTTTTTAATGTGCAATGCATATCAGCAATAATGTAAGTATGTTACAATCCATGTTTAGCCTCCGAAGACTCCTGTCTAACCTCGCCAACCTCAGAAGGAAGACAGGGCAACCTCTTTGACAGACGTTGTCCCTGCTAAGCTTGTACACAGAGAGAAAACATAAATTTACATCTCCCCTATACAAGAAGAAACTTCTGTGGAAGGACATGGCTGATGTGATGAATGAGCAGTTTCAGATCAAGTTGAGGGTCGGTGGAAAACTCTACTCTCTGCCTACAAGAGGCATAAGAATGAGCAGACCAAAACAGGGAGAGGTCACAAAGAGTTCGAGTTCGAGAGTGAATTCGACGAGCTGATGGGAGAAAGGCATGATATTAACCCAACTTGCTTAATTCAAAGTCTTCCAACTATTCATGAAGATCAATCATCGACACCATCTACTCCCTCTACCTCAACGTTATCGTCTGTGACAACACCATCTAAACGAACAACGCCTTCACCATCAACTTCTAGCACCTACAGCATCAAAAGAAGAAGATCCTCAGGCAGCGCCTCAGTTCTTCAGTTCCTTCAGGACTATTCTAAAGAACGAAAAGAAGAGAGAGCAAAGAGAGAAGCAGATGGAGGTTAATGCAAAGATGCATGAAGAAAAAATGTCTCTTTTTAAGATGTTCCTAGAGAAAATGTAAATATGGTTGTTCATAGTACTTCCTAATGGATTTTTGAATATTATTATTAAAACAAATATTACCTGATACCTGAGAAAATGTGCATTGTTGAAATAGTTCAATATGGTCACCTAATGTACATGAAGTAACATCACATCTTTCAATCTACTAGCATGACTGTTGATTGTTATCAATAGATGAAAATACATTTCTTGTAAAACAAATATTATTTTTCCATGTTCATTTATCTTACAATATCAATGATGTCTCAGGTTTATAAATCGTCATGACTTTCTGTGTGTTTTTGTGAATCACGTCACATCAGTTAATGATGTTTCCTCAAAGAGTTTAAAGCCATTGGCTCTGTAGCTCATCAGGCTTCATATTCAATTATGCTGAAGTATGTGGCTAATGTGGTTACTCAACTGACCAGAGGGTCACCAATCCTTAAATTAAGTATATAGGCGAATCAATTCAGAAATGGTAATTGCTCACATATGTAATTGATGGTAAAGGATCCAAAGGTTCAAACTGTAAAATGCAATCCTCACTAGTAGCAGTCTCTAGACAAGATTTCATTTTTCCAAAGCCTTTTGCTTCTGGTAAAATGTCCTTAAAAAGAACTGAATTTTTTCTGTTTGGCTGTATTAACCATGAATTGCTGTATATAAGTTTTTTTGAAAAACATAATTTTCTACACGTGGACGATCATAGCTCCCCCTGAAATTATAATAATTACAATTAGGCTTCAGAAATGTAACATGTTGTATCATAGTTATTATACTTATTGTATCTTACTTATTGTCAAAAATATGGGTAATATTACTGCTATGCAAATATGTTGTTTTCACTAAACAAAATCAATGTATTCAAACTAGAAAGTAAATAATAGAAGGATAATCTCAAATAACAAATCATGAATTGTGCTGTCATTGATGCTTTCACATTTATTAAAACTATTCTAATTTCATTTTTTTTTAAACAGTCATTAATTTATAAATTTGTGCACAGAACTGAGAAGTAATAGAGAACTTATTTTGCCTTTAATATAATGCTCCAAAGTGGACATGAAAGGAAAATAATCAAAGTTTTAACTTGTTCTTCACATGAACATGATGACTTCTCCCACTTATCTAATCAATTTTTTAAGGTGAACTATTTTTGAAACCATTAATACATTTTCCTGTCATACTTTTCTGTTTGTTTTCTATCAAACTATCCACATACAAATAAAAAAAAACTCTCGGACAATATTTTGTGAAGACAGGATAGTTTTTAATTAATTGCACATGCAGTCTATATTCCATAAATGAAAATGATACTCAATATTTCAGATCACTGATTATTTGAATATTTCTGAATATTTGAAAATGTTTTTTTAGATGCCTCAGTATTTTATTTATTTATCTACAGACCTGTGCCAGTTACATTCGGACATTGACGTTTTTTCCATAGAGTTGCATGTTAAATTAGTGCAGACAAAAATAATTTTCATGAAAAGGTTCTTGTTTTATTACCTACGAGGCAGTCATATCGAGGTTCATATTTTTCATATGTTGCCCTAGGGCAAAATATCACTTTTTCATTGTAATAAACAATGATTTGACGTCACGGTTCACCTATGACGTCGCAATCTATACGGGCCGCTGCCCGCTAGTCTGCCTATGCTGAGAAGTACGGTTTTAATATGTTCTTCAACTTTGGGAGTACGGTAATAAACAGAATATTATATTCGTGTCCATGACATACTATGTTTACGACACGAGTGCCAAAATATTAGTATATCCCTCGCTCTCGCTCGGGAAATACTCATATTTAGGCACTGGTGTCGTAAACATAGTTTGTCATGGACACTCATATAATATCCTCTATGTATTATAATCAAATTTGGCAGGTTGAATTTAAATCATCTTAGCTTGAAGTACATATTTTATATTTTATTATCCGATTATAACTTATGTAACGTCACCAGATTAACCGATGTATGTACAAAATTAAGGCACCTGTCCCATAGATAGGGTTACAGACAATATACAAATAAAGAGAATTATTAATATCAATATTGTTTTTTGAAATTAGGGGAAATATATATCACCAAACCAAATAAAAAATCACTGAAAAAAATATTCTAATATTAAAAGGGTGGCGAACCAATTCTATAGTTATACCTGTGTCACTCAATCAGTTGTTATTCAAAAAATCAATGAAAATTATTCTTCCAACAGGTATAATTAACATCTAACTTTTCGGGAATCTCGACGATGACGACTCACTTTTCGTCAGATACTTAAAAAACCAATGAATCCTTGAATTTTCTAAATAATTTGTGGAATAAATCGAATTGACTTACGCTAATAATGGTAGAAGAACGTCGAGCTCGTCGTCAGATTCGTCAGAACTGTGTTCTTGGCTGAGTTTTTGTTCAAGGAGGACAAGTAATGTTTTCTTGGAGGCAGACGCCATATTGTTGTTCTTCCGCCTGTTCGATAACTCTGCCCTCGACCGACCTCTGCCGGAAGAGGAATAGCTAAACAGAAGAGCCGAATCGCACGCACCTCAGGTTTATTATACCCCCGCTACGAAGTAGTCGTGGGTAAATAGCGGTCAGCGCGTCCGTCCGTCCGTCCCGTCACACTTTTAGTTCCGCTCATAACTCAAATACTATTTGTTCAAATGTCACGAAACTTCATATGTGTAATCACTATGGTCCCTAGATGTGCCTTTTGTATATTTCAGTCAGATGCCCTCATTATAATTTTAGATTTTAGACTTCTTTGTTGTAGAAGTGACTCTTTGAGGAAGTCATTTTTGTTCCGCTCATAACTCGGATATTATTTGTTCAAATGTCACAAAACTTCATATTTGTAATTACTATCGTACTAGATGTGCCTTTTGTATATTTTTGTCAGATGCCCTCATTATTTGTTTAGATTTTAGACTTCTTTGTTGAAGAAGTGACTGTTTGAGGAAGTCATTTTTGTTCCGCTGTTAACTCGAGTACTTTATGTTCAAATGTTGCGAAACTTTATATATGTAATCCCTACAGTCCTAAGATGTGCCTTTTGTTAATTTTGGTCAGATTCCATGATCATTATTTTAGATTTTCAACTTCTACAATAACTCTTTGAGGAAGTCATTTTTGTTTCGCTCATAACTCCGATACTATTTCTTCCAATGTGATAAAACTGTACATATATGTAATGGTTATGGTCCCTAGATATGCCTTTTGTCTATTTCAGTCAGACCACTCTCATTATTATTTTAAGATTTCGATTTCTTTCTTGTAAAAGTGACATTTTGAGGAAGTCATTTTTGTTCCTCTCTTAACTCTGATATTTTTTGTTCAGATGAACCATTCGATGTACTCTCAGTACTTTTGTATGGTTAACTTCTTCCTTATGATGCAGTCACATTGAAAGGACATTGAAGATTTTATTAATACAAAAATGACTATATAAGAATCATAAATGTCTGAAAAAGACATTGTTAGTTTCATAAGAGCTTATATAGCTTACATGCAATCAGGAAGTCTATAGCTGCATTTTCATTGACTTTTAAACAAATTAAAACAGTTTTGCAATTTTGTAGGAATCCTTACTAAGTGTAGTTGTATCTTAGTTTCTATAATCACTTAGGGAAGCGGGGGTTTAAAAAGTGAGCTTGCTCACTAATTCTCTTGTTACATCGAGTGTCATGTCACGAGATGAAATAAACCTGGTATTTGGAAAACTGCATTAAGTATTCTATTTATTACATGACTTTTTTAATGAAATATGTAATTAAAATGACTTTAAAACTGGAAAGTTACCCCCTTTTGTTCGCATGGCTGAAAGTAGTTCCGGCCCCTTTTATATAATATATCGTCACTGGTCACAGTGAAAATATAATATATCGTCACTGTTGTCTGATAGACAGTTTATTTCACTGATAAAACCCAGTATTTCATCGCTGATCATAAAATAAATAATAATAACAGCATTTTGTAAATATGGGCATAAATAGGTGACATTAATTGTATTTAATTGTTGCTTGAAATGTTTAATGAAATAATGTATTTTCAATTTTCTCTTTTCATCGCTGTTTGACATGACTTTTAGAAGGGGAATAATTTGCAATTTGGAACTTTATCAACGGCGTATCTTTCTATATGTCCACTCAGTGGAATGTAGCGGCAGCACGGGTCCCTGATTTGCTGATTATGGACCCTCACTCTTGATCTTAGCGTGTCCCCTGTTTGTCCTATGTAATCTTCACCACAACAACTGCATTTGATAACATATATTAAATTTTGTGATGCGCATGTCATGTTTTCCTGTATATGGAATAAGTGGCCACTTTTGAAGTAATAAGTTATGCTAAAATTGATCAATCAAGCCAAATTGACAAATCAATAAGCAAGTGTGGAAGACCAAATTGTGGTACTTGTCCGTACTTATTAGAAGGTAAATAATATAACTTCATAGCTAAACAACACAAAACCACCTTTGTTTGTGCTATTTATCTATATATATAGAGATAAAAAACAAAAGTCTGGAAATGATTTGAATCCCCGACCGGTTTCACACTATTTAATAATCTTTATGACGTTGCCATGCTATGACGTCACAGAACATTTATATATATATATATATATAAATTGATAATATGAAATTTAAAAAACAAAACGTGCTTCTGCCCCTTTAACACGCTACAGATAAAAATATTTCCAATGAATTACTAATGCATAGGATATCTTAAAACACTGAACTTGAAAATAGCCTTCTCGCCGAATTCCTTGCAAGAAAAAGTACAAAAAGTGCAAACGATTCAACAACAATCATCTTTAATAATATATAATACATACAAATTTTAATGTATAACTTCCCATTGCTTTGATAGGTTTAAAAAAATAAATGCAAAGTGATTGTTATTTTTGTCTCTTGTAGATTTGTGACAGAAAATCTAGCATATTTAATTGCTGCAAAAGTATCTTGAATTGTTTTTGGCAATAACAAGTCAACTGCTCTGGAAAAGCCTTTAATTTCAAACACCTTTTTCGGGATATGACTACAATATCTTAACAAAATGAGTCTTTCTATTATTTAGTATTATAATTAGTTAAAATAAACAACTTAATATAAGAAACGATTGACAGGTTCGCGACCCTCTCTCTTTAGATTGAAAGATAAAAATTATTTATTCAAGACAACTGGATTCAAAACAATCACTTCAATTGACTTCTGTAACGGTAATGTAAATGGGCATTGACAGAATAGAGTTAGCGTAAATCCTTGAATAATCGCCCGGCAATTATTAATTAAAAACACGATCTGACACGGCAATGGTTAAAGGCAGGCGACTATTCGAGGCAGGCGATTATTCTTTTCGGAACAATCATACGTGTATCCTTTTTTTTAAATAAAGCAAAGAACATTATCATCTGGAATTGCTTAGAGTGAGATAGTGATAGCTCTTACCAATGGTTAAGCGTTTCATAACTATGAATATATCATATGACAGAAGTACTGAGAAAAGGGGATCATTTAACCCGCGGTTATTAAAGACAGGCGATTATCTTTATCAACAAGGCCGTTGACCCGGCGTTTATTCAAAGCAGGCGATTATTTAAGGATATACGGTACTCCCCTTAATAGGATGTCAAAATTTGAATCAATATTCAAACAAAATTGATATATAGCAATTAAATTTATTCATCTTGTTTTGTATCACAAATGTGCTTTTTTTTATTATTCAATACATAATTATAGATAAAACATATTGTGCTGTTTTGTTGAAACTCAAAATTGATTATTATGAAAACGTGGATATAATATTTTTATCAAGGCTCAAGTAAGTTATTTGTGTAAAAATATTTTCTTAAATTTTCAAAATCCCACTTTGATTCTTGACTGTAATAATATCCAATATTGACAGATTTCCCCTTAAATTTGCCCTGCAAATATAAATGCAGCACATTCTGTATTTATGTAATTATCTATCAAAAAAGTAAACATGATGAACATAAAAATACATCTTGTTACTGATAATCTTACTAGCAATATTTGTCTTGCAAATTGCATTGTTGAAATATTTTTATTGACAATAATGACATCATATAATATTGACTGAAGTTTATAAAGTTAATTTCTAATTCAGTCCAAGTGGTAAATGCTTAATTAGAACTACATCATTAAAGTATATGTATAATTATAATAATATGTTAATACTATTTAAAATGTTAATACTAGATATACCCTTTGCCAATTACTTTAAAGTTTCTTCAAATTACTTTGTATTAATTGTTTTCTTAAAGACAAATATGTTCAAATTACGTCAGGTTAGAAAACCTTGAAATTTTGAAATAATATATTGTTACATAAATTCCACAAAGGTACGAGGTAAACTATTTGTTTCTAACTGACAATACCAACAAGCAGCTTGAGCCTAAAATATCCTGTTGTTATAAGATCAACTTTAATATCATGGAATAAGATCTCAAATATTATTATAGTTCATATACTAAGAAATAATGATACTTGTGACGTAATGGATAGTTTAATGTTAGCCTAAGTCTTCATTTCCAAATTGGTTTTGAAGACAGGAATAAGAATACATGATTTTTTATACATTCTTCCCACGGGTTAGAGATTGATATATTGTGGAAAGTAGGTATATATCAATCCAAATTCAAAGTTCAACTCACAATTTGATGATAATCTCAGAAATTTCATTACAGAAACTACATATAACATTTTCAAAGAGATTCAGTTTCAACAGTTCCTTTCAACCATAAATAACTCTTTGAAAAATCTAATATAGATTTTTAACATCTCGTAAGCAGGGCACAAGAAAGAGAAAGATGTGAATGGTCTCTTGAGGGCTGTCACCGCCAACTTCACCAACGCATGATGAGTGAGTGAGTGAGTGAGATGGTATTTAACTACCAGTCCAAACAATCGCTCAGTCTCATATACAAAGGGGTAGAAGACAAGTCCGACGAGACAGAACCAAGGCTTACAGACAAATAGCTTTGTTAGAATCAGAAATATCAAAACAAAGAAAAAGACAGAAATGTACCGAAAAAGACCTGAATGCCTTAAAAAGAAGAATACTGTCATTTCAAATAAAAAGAAGGAAGTCGCAAGAACACTTTTAAGTTCCACTAAGCCTTAATGGAAGGTCTAAAAATAGGACCACAAGGTCACCAAATGTACATGTACAATGTGATTTCCTCCTTATCTAAGTTAGGAGTTTGCACACAATGTTTCAGCTTTCAGGGCCTGATGCTTCTTGAGAAAAAGATAAAATTAGGTTAAAGGGTGTGGGCCCTTATCAGGGACAACAAAAGCTATAAATCATAATCCTAACTAGTCAGTATATTGACAAGGTTTCAGCTTTCTGAGCCTATTGCTCCTGGAGAAGAAGATGAAAATAGGTTTTTAGGGCGTGGTTTTTAGGACCACAGGGTCACCAAATGTACAATTTGGCATCCTCCATATCTAACTTAAGAGTTTGTACACAAGGTTTTAGCTTTCAAGGCCTTATGCTTCTTGAGAAAAATATGAATTTGGTTAGTACGGCCCCTGAGGCCCTTATTAGGGGCAACAGGGCCACAAAAGCTATGAATCAAAATCCTCACTAGTCAAAGAGTATATTCAGCTTTCTGGGCCTTTTGCTTCTGGAGAAGAAGATGAAAATGGGTTTTAAGAGCATGGCCCCTCTGGCTCTAAATAGGGGCCACAGGGCCACCAAAGCTACATTTTTTAATCCTCACTAGTCACGGAGTCTGTACATTAAGTTTCAGCTTTCTAGGTCTAATGGTTCTGGAGAAGAAGTCGAAATTCCACAAAGTTTACGGACTGACGGACGGACGCCGGACACCGTGCCATGCCATAAGCCCTTACAGGCCAGATGAGCTAAAACGCAAATATGCAAAAGCAACTGTTAACGAGAAGCAAATTGTCGCTAAAGTTCTTTCTGGGCGAGAAATAAAAAAAGTACATGTACTGTCTTTACAATCACCTACAGAAATCATCTGGGTCATCCAACAGACAGTATCAATGGAAAAATGCCAATCTATTAAAATATGACAGAAAATAAACAGAGAAAAAAAATGTTAACAGATGTGATGGAAAGAGTGAAGAATTTCTTCCTTAGAGATGATAATATGGTGCTACTAAAATGCCCAAACCTATTGGTCAACATTCTCTCCCACAGAGGCAGATCAAGTCATGTTGATTTAGCCTCTGTTCTATTACGCCGACTTTGTGGGATAGAATGGGAGATGCCTGATCGGAGGCAATCAAAATTAGTTGTGCAATCAGCGACGCTGTTCTTAAATCATCACTTTGGCTACTTAAACAAGGCAAAGGCATTGTGATATGAACCACCTTTTCCATGCGAGAAGCCTTGTCATTTGATAAAGAAATTCAAATGTATTGTGATGAAAGTTTTTTTCCGCCAGGGGAAACTGCCGGAACCCACGGATTTCGGTGTAGTAGAACAGTCTAAATCAACATGACCTGATATGCCTCTGTGGGGAGAGAATGATTGGTCCAGGCCCTTTCAGATTTGTGTGTTTCTTCGGTGCAAATGTAGAAATACATTTTTTAGTTTCAATGAGTTTTTGTTTTCATTTATCAAATGGGTCATGTTTGTACTCAACTCCGACAACAATGACTTTTCCCTCAACTCCGCAACAACATTATGTATCAATATTTGGTTTTGTGTACATCCTTAAGGTCAAATGCTATGCATTATACACTGGAGAATGAGAAGCAAGCCATGTGCTAAGAAAGAATATTAGAATTTATATGTTTCAGGGTCCTTTTGTAAGTAATAGCAAGAACACCAACTCCGTTACATCAAACAGCTGAACAAACCGCTCAACTCTGTAACAAAAACTCATGCTCCGTTACATCGTAAATTTCTTGTTTTTAAATTATTTTATTAGTTTTTCACATTAAAATGCCTGTTTGATCTACCAAGAAGAATAATGGTTTATGCATAGCCACATTTATTTGGGCTCTGGTATAATACTAATCAAGGAATTGTACATGATATATTTGTATTATTTGAAAATTCCATTTACATATTATACAACTGTCCAATGTTTTGTAAAAGATCTTCTTTCTGCTAATCAGCTTATTGAATCACAACAGATATGAAAAAAGAATACGTGATCAATTTTGAATATCATTTTCATTTACCTAGAATTACCAAAGAAGCTAATAACGATAACATTGCAAGTTCCAATGTCGCTAATATCTACTAGTATAATCATTTATTATTAGCCATTCAATTTATTGCCTCGAGCAACCATTGTGAATCAAAAAGCACACTGAGGGATTTGTAGTACAGTCAGAGCTATATTGTGTGGAGGCTTATACAAGACACAATTACAAAATTTAATGTATTATGAGTAACACATTAAAAGTAACATTATCTCTTAAGGGAGAACAATGAAATCACATAACAACCAATAACTGTCTTTTAATTAGCGATCCCTTTGAAATAAAACGTT
Source organism: Steromphala cineraria (assembly GCA_916613615.1). NCBI lineage: Eukaryota > Metazoa > Mollusca > Gastropoda > Trochida > Trochidae > Steromphala > Steromphala cineraria. The sequence goes on from OU744730.1 coordinate 56,902,681, forward strand.
AGAGATGAATTCGACCTTTCTGAAACAAAAAGTTTCTTTGAATTAGATAGACATGCTCATATCACTAATTAAAATCAAAGATCAAAATGCAATGGCTTATTACCAATATAATCTGTTCAACTAGCCGAACTAAACATTATCTGCAAAAAATAGATATCAGATAAATAGATGCTTTTTTCCATATTTTCAGTTACTGACATGCAATCTATCAGCAAACAGTTCGATACAGATCATTTAAATAGTGTACAATTTCACAAATAATTTCATTTTTCCTTAACAATAAGTGCAACGTTGTCCAAAGGTGATGTCAGGAAAATGAGAATAAATGGTTCCAATTGAAAGGCATTGTATTTAAACTTAATGAAGCAATTTAAATCAAAAATATAATGTTAAGTTAAGCCATGCGATTTCTTTTTCGTACAAAAATGACTTAAAAGTGTTCACACAATAATGGCCACCAATGGACCTTTGTGAATCTTTATGATTTGTTTTCGACTATTGATGATTGGATAGAGTAGTTAGATTTTTGACACTCAAAAAAATACATTTAGCATCAACGTACAATTATCAGTAAAAAATTGAGCCAGATGCTCTGTAGCTCATTAGGCTTCATATCAATTTTGCTTTAGGGTGTGGCAAATGTGGTTCCTCCCTTACTTTGGACCACAGGGTCACCAAATGTACAATGTGATTTCCTCCTTATCTAAGTTAGGAGTTTGCAAACAATGTTTCAGCTTTCAGGGCCTGATGCTTCTTGAGAAAAAGATAAAATTAGGTTAAAGGGTGTGGGCCCTTATCAGGGACCACAAAAGCTATAAATCATAATCCTCACTAGTCAGTATATTGACAAGGTTTCAGCTTTCTGAGCCTATTGCTCCTGGAGAAGAAGATGAAAATAGGTTTTTAAGAGTGTGGCCCCTCTGGCTCTTATTAGGGGCCACAGGGCCACCAAAGCTACAATTTATAATCCCCACTAGTCAAGGAGTCTGTACACAAAGTTTCAGCTTTGTAGGCCTTATGCTTCTAGAGAAGAAGCTGAAAATATGTTTTAGGGTGTGACCACAGGGCCACCAAAGTTAACGGTTTTTAATCCTCACTAGTCAAGGAGTCTGTACACCAAGTTTTAGCTTTCTAGGCCCAAAGGTTCTGGAGAAGAAGTCGAAATTCCACAAAGTTTACGGACACCATGCCATGCCATAAGCCCATCATGTCTTACAGGCCAGATTAGCTAAAAATTAATTATTTATTTTTTTTAAATCGTGCTTCTGCGGGTATATGTAATGATAATAACAGGCTATACTCAATGGATTGAGTATATGTCATTAGAAACGTTCCGTAATCGTTTCACAAAACATCCTTGCCCGTATTGACGAGTTGTTCGTTCATGTCATGATCAGACAAAACGAATCTGGTTTAAACATATCTATTCATGATTTGAAACGGATTTTCAAACACGCAAGAGGGCCTACAGTTTTGAAATAGTATATGAATGAAGTGAAAAACTATAGTGAGCAATGTTACACAAGTAAAATCAAATATTCCGGTCACTTAAAGTTAACTAACGTTAATGTATGACGTAATGTTAACGTAAAGGCCGACATTCTTTTGTTTTATGTAACAAAAACATTTTCATGGTACAAGCACAGGCCCCCTGATAAAGTCCCAAATTTATCCCGCTGCAAACAAAATGAAAAAGAAGAAGAAATCTTTGAGATAACCCCTCGACTTCAACACCTACATAGTAACATAGAATAATCGATTGTACCTGATTGTACCTACACCCAACTCCTTTTTGTTGACTGCTATGCTGATTTGACATCGACTAAACTTTCTGCAAACATATACTTGGATAATTTACCTTTCAATCTCCACTCATTGAAACTACAAATACTTTGTAGAAATCTACAAATAGTTTGTAGTGATTTCTACAAATCGAAAAAAAGCCGAAAAGTCACGCTCAAAGTATTCATCTCGTCAATCATTTGATTGAGTGTCGGCCTTCTGTAATGAGAAGGTCTTAGGCCTATACTAGATTGGCTGCGGTTACGCGTCGTTGGCACTTACGATACTGATAAAGTTAAGGAAGATATAACATGATACTTCAACAACAATCAAATTATTGTATCTGATTTATTTAAATTCAAAATGAATATTTTTTTTCTTTGAATTATTAAAATAATGATTGGCAGAATTTGAGAATTGTTATAGGCATATCTATATTCGAAAGCAGATGCATTAATGTAACCATGGCAGGAAGGTTTTAAATTTACATAAAATAAACCTGACTTGTGCTATTTATGTAAAAACAGATATTCCTTCTGACAGTAGCAATATTTACTGCGCCTGAAACGTTTCCGGTAATGGCAATGAAGCACAGTTCCTGCTGTCAACTTGCATCGTCTGAGCTGTAACTCACAGCTACTGCGTTTATCTTGTACCCTAACGCTTCCTTTTGCTGTCAAAAGAACCATATCGAAACACTCTCCAGGTCACAATATCATGAAATTCTTACAATGTGTCATACTCACAGAGTCTCACAAAGCTGGAACACATTTTTAAAATCACCATATATATATATATACATAAGCAGCGATAAGTTATTGACGTGTGTGTGGTTGGTGTCGACGTTGAAGGATCCTTCGATCGATGTAATCCCAGAGGTGCTAAATAAATTTGTTAACGTATTGAAGAATACGTTTAGAACAAAGCTTAACCTTATCATATTTCAGTAAAACTTCACCTAATTTGTTTTTTCAATTTATCAGTGAAAACGTTGATACAGATACTTCTTGGAAACAGATTTTAATTAATTTATTCATCTTTATTTAAAGTCTTAAAATAATACAATTTAGTTGTTACGGTAAAGAAATGTAAGTTACAGGAAAGACTAATTTTGTTACAGGAAAGATTTTGTCGACTTTGGCAGAAATTTGTTCACAAACGAAATGTATATCCTCAACTGAGTAACATTACTAATCACATAAGCAGCTAAACAACTTAAATGAGGAATGCAACTTATTTTATTGAATGTGGAAAACGTTTTCTGCTATGGGGGTGTTACAGTAAAGAAACCACTGTAACAGTAAAGAAATTGGTGAAATAATGACATCAGATAATTCAACAACAAAAAAGTAAAATTGAGAATGTTGGTTAAGACATCACCCTAACTCATAGTCCTTGAAGAATAAAGTAACTCCAAGTGAATTTTAAATGCACAAACAAAATGATTGCCAATCATGAAGCTTAGTATAGCAAATCACAAGAACTTTGATTTGGAAACAACATTAAACATGAAAAAGGAATACCTGTCAGAATAGTTTTCAATCAACAGTAGATCAATCATCTGTGATAAGACCTTTAGTGGTTGTTATAGCACTTTTCCGAGGTAATCAAAACACAATACAGTGACAAATTTGAACTTGAAACTTAACAATGAGTTAATCTAAGCATTTTCGTTTTTGAAGAGTTTCAGGATTTCAATCCATGCAACAGGGTTGACTTGGTAATGTGAAGAACGCTTGATTTTCTGTGGTTCTTGTATCAAAGAAATGATATTGTCATGATCAAACCAGTCAATGTCCTTGATTTCCCTGGGCCAGAAGTTCTCAAGTTTAGAAACTCGGTGCATACACTCAACTAGCAACCGGTTTCTGAAGCATCTATTACATGGCCAGGATAAGGCACTCGATTGTAATCAATGACAACACATTTTCCTATGCAACAGTTAGAATTAGGGACTTTAAGGGTGTATCCTTCTATTCTAGTTTGCCTGTTGCCTATCTTAACCTCACAATTCTCAACCCCCGCATTCCCTGCCTGTGTTCCATCCAAACTCACCTCATCTTTGTCAACCACAACACCCGCAGCCTGTGTAACATCCAAACTCACCTCACCTTTCTCAACCATGAAACCTGCAGCCTGTATTTCACCCATTTTAGCCAACCTCACCTCAACTTCGTCAACCACCTCATCCACTGCCTGTGTTTTATCCATTTCATCCAAATTAACCTCACCTCTCTCAACTACCACATCATCTGACTGTGTTTTATTCATCTCATCCAATTTTACCTCACCTCTCTCAACCACCACATCATCTAACTGTGTTTCATCCATTTTTTCAATCTTCAGTTTTGAAATTTTAGTTGCCACACTAACAGACTCTGGTTCTATTGGTAGAAGGGGGACAAAGTGATAAGGAACCCAATGTTCTTTCTTCATGTCTTCTCTTGTACTTGTCTACAGTATGTAGGCTGGTGTACTTGAACATCTTGCATCAGTATTGGGCAACACAAGACGGTGATAATCATCTCGAACACAGGCTGCTCCAAGTTTTGGATACACTGAATATACAGGATTGTTCAGGACTTCAGCCAAGGCAAGTAATTGCCACATTCCCATCACACTTCTGTTTCTCCTGACTTTGAGCACTTAACATCTATAGAAGTACTGCACAATATCATCTGAAAGGTGAATGCCAGTGACAAAACATCTGAGTATTGCGTGTACAGATATGGCCAGTTTTTCGGTGATCCTGGTGTGTCTACCATTCCTCTTGAGAGGTATCTGCTACTCAAATATCTTTCCTCATTGAGAACAAGCTCACACATAATTCTCACACTTATTTCTGAAGTCTCTTACGTGCAACTAAAGGCATGGACACTTTCACACGATGGCAAACAATTCCCATCTGCATCGACCACACATGGATAAAGAGTTCTTTGATCAGGAATGTCAGAGGGAATCATATTAATAGCTTGTATATCAGGTACCAAAGGCTGTGTTGTGAACTCACTGACTCGGACACTTTGATCTCGGCTCAAGTTGTTGCTCAACCTCTTCACTCATCCTTTCGATCCCTTTCTCTCTGATCTGTCTCCTCTCTTTTGGATGGCAACATCCACGTGTTTAATAACTGAAATATTGTTCAAAACACGTAAAACACAAACTCACTCACTCACTCACTCAACCTCTCCACACTTGGCCTGAAGCATTTCATATGTTTTGCACTTTTACATTTCTTCCAGGATAACTTCAAAATGATTTTTCTCTGGTCGTGTTCCTCTTCTTTTCATTGATCTTCTCTTGATGAGCTTTCCATGTGTGGTCGGTTCTGACAATTGAATTTTATTCTTAGAAGTTTCTTTCCTTGTTGATCCTTGTACAGTTGGTTCTTTATTTTTCAAGGATAGGTTTGCTTGCCTTAGTCTATATTCAAGGCACTCATTTGGATAGCAACATGAACAGCTTGTACCATATCACACCCTCGGAGACCGAATACACTTGTTCAAGTTCAGAGTTCCCTTAACTGCTTGGAGTCTTTGTGTTGAAGCAGTGCGTACTCCAAGATCAATGTACTTAGCTGGGATGAGAAAGCAGTCAACCTTGCTATCACTTACTGCTGTAATGAAGTCCTCTCCATCAGGGATGTCCTTCCCATACTTGTCATGTGTGTCAGCATTTCTCTTGACAGCTCCGCCCATAGCATCAGGGATACCCTTGCCATGTCCAGCCTCAAAAAAAGACCAAGCAACGTTTTCAAAACCAAATTCCCTTGGCTTGGTAGTCAGAAGGAAGACGTTCACCTTTTGGCGGTACTGGGCAGTTGGGCCATCACTAAAAAACTCCCAAGGTATTCACTTGTGGATACATCTTTGAAATCTGTTGTAGCACAGGTTTCATGTGGGCCCATATCACACGGGGTAATCAATCATCCATTTCTCTGAGTAATCAGCCTTTTCTCTTTGCGACAACTGCTTTTCTTTCTTCAAAATCCAATATGGAGGCTAATTCGGACACAAAATCGGCTTCGAAAATATAGTAAGTGATCTTCTTTTATCAACACGTATACTTTATCAAGTAGCGGGAAGGAATATCAATATTTGGGGATAGCTGTCATTTCAATTGGATTTATTTTTCATATTCATAATCACTGCACTAGGTAAACTAGATCCCCGCTTTGTGTCAAATTTCACTCAGTTTTCATACATTAACCACAGTTTGAGGCTGTTGATGCATGTCGATGTTTCCATTTAGGGCTTAATGTTATAGAAAACAGCTTAAATTGGATGTATTAGTTTTTAGTTGCTTGTAATATCCCAAATTCAAAACGCAAAATACAACGCCTGTTCTCTCAATATGACAACGTCTTATTCTCTTTACACTAAATGTCAACATTCAAACAATATTTTACATGTAGAGGTACAGTAATGCATGTAAATCGTTTTATTATGTTAAGTTGTTCACTTATGATTCTAATTGACAGATACTGTTTAAGGTTAGGCTTCATAAAATCTATACATTCACATGGTGTTTTATTTTCTTACAGTAGACAGAAAAGAAGCCATCAATGGTTTTCTGTTAGAAGGATGAAAATTCAAAATCACTAACGGGTTTGATCCGCCTCGCGTAAAAATAAGAAAACTGATACAAAAGAAACAATTTGAAAAAAAATCATTGGCTTTCCAAGATGAAGGTACTATTGATTGACAAAGATTACAAGACTACATTTCTTGAATGTATACAGCTGCATATCTTAAGTTTGTTCAGTAACCTTGGTTTTTAGTGCAAATTTCATGTAATTTGGAATGTCTTTGAGGCATCCTAGAATTGCGAAAACGAAACGGATAATGTTAAAATTTGAGTCCATAAGTTAACATTCAGTTAGCGTTAACATAATCGTATGTCATACCTAAAATATAACCGTAACTAATTGGCAGGGCATTGAAATGACCAGGGTCAAAATTTCGAACAAACTATTTTGTATTTTTCTCTACAAAATTCTTCATTAGTGATTATTAGTTTTAGAACTAAGTCATATTTGTTCCTTCTCATTAATGCAATGTAGCTGTACTGATTTCTTTCTTACAGAATTTATATGGATTTTTTAAATCGAAATTCAAGAAAATCTGAATTTCACAAGTATGACCGGACTCCATCTGTCTATTTAATCATGCCAAATATCTAAATTCAGTACCGGTGACAAGACGATCCCGAAATATGGTTTGGAAATTATTATTTCACTAATGGATAATTGGTTGTCGTTTGTAGGTGCTCCTGGAGTTATTTTATGGACGTCAAAAGGAATCCTAATTTACATGATAAGTGAAGTAAGTGAACAAACTTAAGGTACGCAGCTGTAGCCAACCTTATGCCCTCGGTTGTTATTCCTTTTGCTAGCACAATTCGTATTACAAAAAAAACGCAAGTACTGTCGATTGATTGCCTTGTATTTTGACTCATGTTTGCAGAGCTACCCTTGTGTCTGATTGGATTGTCCTCTAATGGACGCATGTCTAATTAATCCATTAGGTATCTAGATTAGAAATTACATATACATTTTAAAGTGTTTCTTAGTGGTTTAAGAAAACGATTTAGAAGACTATGTCCATGGAAATACTTTACATCCTAGAAGTTGAAATTGGAATATTACAGAGGTCACAAAAACCATAGGCCTATTCGTTCAATTAAAATATCACTGCAGTAGATATTTACATTGATCTGATTTATATTCAATGTGTTCTGTATTCTATTAGTTTAAGACAGCATGCATCATTCTTTTAAGTGAACAGCTTGTTAATACGTAAAAAATCTGTTTACATGCATCACTGTTCTTCTTCATGTAAAATATTGTTTGAACGTTGGCAATTAGTGTAAAGAGAATAAGACGTTGTCATATTGAGAGAAAAGGCGTTGTATTTTGCGTTTTGAATTTGGGATATTACAAGCAACTAAAAACTAATACATCCAATTTAAGCTGTTTTCTATAACATTAAGACCTAAATGGAAACATCGACATGCATCAACAGCCTCAAACTGTGGTTAATGTATGAAAACTGAGTGAAATTTGACACGAAGGAGGGAGCTTAAATGACAACTATCCCCAAATATTGATATTCCTTCCCGCTACTTGATAAAGTATACGTGTTGATAAAAGAAGATCACTTACTGTATTTTCGAAGCCGATTTTGTGTCCGAATTAGCCTGGATTTTGGAGAGAGAAAAGCAGTTGTCCCAAAGAGAAAATGCTGATTACTCAGAGAAATGGATGATTGATTTACCCCGTGTGTATATAGCACCTGGTCCATGGTTCAGGTCTTCAGATACTGTACAGAATGTGGTGGGCATCTCTTTGCCAACATAGTACACACCTGTATGCAAGGAAAGTTGCTTTTTTGATGCACCAAAATGCACACTTTGAATTTCCTCTGAATATTTGCAGAAAAAGTTTTCAGAAAATTCCACATGAATTATACATTCATTGATTTTCAGGTTTTCCTTGCGTTGCCTGAAATATTCATATCGATTTCTGATGTTGAAATAGTGCTTTTTGTATCTGTCAATACTCTTATCAAGCCATTCCAACAGATCTATGACAGTACCATTGTAGGTTTGCTTCACTGTGAAAGAAACCTTCTTCTACACTTCTGATTTGTTTTTCTTGATCAATCTGTTTTCTGATTTTGTGACCCACTGAACCCATTGAATTTCTTCATCTTTTGTTGTTTTGTTATATGATACCCGTTTCAATTTACATTTTGAACATATTCCGTGCATGCATGTCTGTGAGTGTGTATCACATGCTACCTGTTCACCACATTTATCAATTGAATCACTTTCAATTGCATTAGCAAGTATTAAAGCAGACAACATAAATTGAGTATTTTCTAGTTTGCAGAGACATGTTCTCCGGTCTCTTGGCTTTGCGTATATAACCCAAAATGGGCGCAGTCTGTACAAAGGGGAAAAACTGACGTTTGTGTTGCCTTCTGATGTGTACTTGAGACAAGTGTGCTTCAAAGTATCTGTTAGCACTCTCCTCTGCTTTGTCTCTTTCTTGTATGTGACAGTCTGCTTAATCCTGGTCATCAGTCTAGAAACGTCATCCCGTTCATAGAACTCTCTGATCGATTTCCTCTCCCTGATTGAAAGGTTATTGGGAGTTTGCTTTTTCTGCTTTGTTCTTGTTTGTATGCCACATGCGAGCCAAGCTTTAAATTTATATCTTAATTTATACTTTCTGAGTATTGGCCCAGACGACAATGTGGCAAAACTTGTTTGTCTTTCCTTTGTTTAAGTTTATACCAAGTTTTCGTTTGATCAACAAGAGCGTTATGAAACAAGAAAGTCTTTCTGAGAGTCTTCTTTGAGATATTTTGGAGCAGATGTCTAGTTTGGGTTCGAGGCGTTTCAAAGGTGTTGTTCGAGTTCTTCTTCCTCATTCTTTCAAATCGCTTCTTGTACATTTCGACTCTTCTGTTCGCTTTCTCTAGTTCACATGGTAGTAATGAATTGTCTGTAACATTTTGACCTGTCTTTGTTTAGTTTCTTCAGATGATGTCGTTTCTGTCGGGAATCTGTCTCTCGTTGTGGTTGTTGAACATCTGGTGAAATTGGTGGTGTTTCAAGGTTTTCTATTTTTTGTTTGGCCATCTTTACACGTTCTTTTAGGTCTGCCTTCTGTTTTCTCCATTTTCTTCACTCTTCTTTCACTTGCTGGCAGATCTTTTGTTGAGGACTTTTTTCCAGTTTCTTTATCTTTTTATTGCGTTGTTTCTCTGATTCTATCCTCCTCTGTGCATACTTATTGCGAGTTTCTCGGCATTTTCTCTGTCTCTGCATTTGACATAGCCATTTTTATCTGGAAAAAAAGCAAACTAACTTTAGATAAAGATGTAAGTGACGCAAATATGTTTAAAAGTTTGCACTATTCTCAGTTTGAGTTTGTTTTTGAGAAAAATGAATGTGTATTATGTACAGTATAAAGAAAATGTTTTAGGTTGAATAGTAGAATTAAGTTAACAATGTGTATATATTGAATAAACCATCAAACATAAGATACTTGGAAGAACATTTAATACAATTTATTAAGCACAGACATTTTCTTTCCTATGACATAATCATTCTTTACTGTAACAGTTTCAAGGAATATCTTGCATATAAAATGTTTCACATTTTAAATAACAGTCAGAACATTGTAGCAGCTGTTAGAATAATCGCAATAATCATCAATGAAAATAACCTGTGATTTTGGTTATGTTTGGTGAGTACTACACTTTTTAGGTTCTCAAAAGTCCTTTGCTGTATCGGAGTGAAATCTTTACTGTAACAGATCCATGCAATTCGGATCTGTAAATATTTACAGCTAACAGATACTTTGTATGAAATCTACACTCGGTAAGAAACTGATGTTTTTTTTATGATTGCACCTTCAAACTTTTTAGATCTTCGTTGAAAATTAAAAGATGAGTCATCATTGTAAGTGTATTCTTTCCAATCATTCTTTACTGTAACAATTATAGTGTTACTGGAAAGAACGTATCAGGAAAGAAAAAAATCAACTCTTTTCAAAATTAAAAAAAATTTATGCTCCCTGACAAAGTTGTCACTCTCAGATTAAAGTGTTTAAACTTTCACATGCAAACATGAAGACATGTTTTTTATAGAATTGTATATCAAAGTGCTAAGATGGCGTTGCAGGAAAGATGTGTAAAACATATATTGAAATACTTCTCACCTTTTGAGGCTTTTCCTTCAGCTTTCAGTCAACTAAGCATATTGAACATGTGGCTCCATGAAAGGAACGGAAGTGTCAAAGAGCATGACAGGAAGTTTGAGTATCCTAGCACAAGGCACCATATATTATTTCAAATTTAAAGTGTCTGTTACGGGAAAGAACAAACTCTGAGGGAAAAGTATAAAACATGTTTTATTTCAGAATTATGAAGTCAGAAATATTCAATCTTGTTATAAACACACTAAGCCGTATACATAATATTAAATAATACTAATTTATCTGCTGCAAAAACGACAAAATTAAAGTAATGTAATAAAAAAAATAAGTATGTGTGTGCGTTACTAAGCATGGTTATAGTAAGATCATGCCTGGTTTTACTTTGAAAGATACAAATTTCTTTAAAAAATAAATTGAAATATATCATAATCAAGCAAGGACAAGAATTCCTGCATTTTTTTAAAAAGACTCATATCATGACTAGATCTGCTTCTGTGGGGAGAGAATGAGAAAACAGGTCAATAAGGATAAAAATCACAATCCTGCCAAGTTAAATAGTCTCTAAACACGGTTAAAACTTTCTAAGCCTTATGCTTCTGGAGATGAGAACATAAACAGTTTTAAGGACATGGCCCCTGTGGCTAGAAATCATAGTCTATAAGCTAAAAACGTACAAAGTTTACCGATAGACAGACGGATGCCCCATGCCGTGCAGATTACAGATTACTAAAAAAGATATCTCTTATCGTTACTATGCGATCAATCTGATGATTTTTTTAAATATTAAAACCAGAATGCTTGCAACGAATGTAAACAGAACATTTTGATATTCAACAACTGCTGGGAATTTTTAGCATATTTATTCGAATGTCATTATCATGTTGAAATCACTTTTCAATCCTGATCATGTCTATGTCATGTCAAGTCTACTTGACAGTTCAGTCAGGGAACCCTACTGATTTCCAGGAATTGTTTATAGCGTTTATTCTGATAGACATACCATGAAGAATTAGATTCGGTTGAGCTCGGCTTTTCAATTGAGTTTTTTTTAAACTAGATAATGCCTGCTTAGGCTGACTAACATTTGAAAATGATAATCAATAAATTCCATCTGTATTTATAGAGCATTAAAAAAACATTACTTTGTTGGTCTCTGGAGCACTAAGGAATGCGGCAGGAAACGTGTTCTTCTTAACCAGCAAGTATTGTTTGTTTTGCATGACTTTGGCTATGGTAGATGCTAATAATCCGTTCCTTATTATTGTTATCCTCCATGGAAGCAGTAAAAACTATATTTTGTTCTCAAACAATCATGGTTTTCTAATGCCCAACATTCTTCTAAAGGGAAATATTATCATTTCAATAAAACCTAACTCAATTTAGACTCGTATTTTTAAAATCTCCATCAAAATGTCGTACCTGGTTAATATCTTATCATGTACGCATCTTTTTTTATAATTTTATATTTTGTTGCATTTTACAATAGATATGGTTACATCAATATCGCAATTCTGAATACAAAGTGTCTTCTCAATTACAAACAGATGATGACAAGATGACCAGAACTTATAAAATCTATCTATTCCAGGACCAATAAGAGCAGCGGCTTTACTCAACAAGAGTCATCAGAAGATGACATATCCCACCGGTTCCACATGATCGTAAGATGTAAACCTTTGAATGATAATTATAAATTTTCATTATAGTATAAGCTAATATATATATGAAACGAAACCTTTCATACCGAATCCAAATAAGAGCCGTTTCCATGGAAATAATAAAAAGTAAAATTTTCAGAAATGTGAAAATATCAAAATGTACCACTTCAGTAGGTGGGCAATACACATGTAAAGTTTAAGAAGATATATGGACCGGTTTTTGAGTTCTGCTCTGGATTGGTCGCCGGCACTATGGACACAGCTGTAGAGACGCGTCGTCTCTCCGGGGGAAGTATATCTTCCACTTTGGCGGCGGACCAATGGGATATTGCTGAAGTGGTTGCGGGTGTAGGTGCCCTAGGGGCGTCCTCCCTGGGACATCAGGGTTTATTCCGGACGTCCCCTTTGAGCCCGGATCTGATCTCCCCTTGAGGGTTGAGGTCGGTCCACAGTCTCGGGCCCTGTCTACTTTTGGTCAGATCGGGTTCAGACGAGCTTGAAAGTCCCTCTGGGACAGACAGGCTGGCGTCAGGAGTGTCTCTCCGGGACACCGAGTCCTCGGCCACGTGGCCCAACCTGTCACTGACAACGGTGACAGGTCAGGTTCCGGGCGGCCCAGTAGCGGGTCTTGGCCAGGGTACAGCCGGTCAGGACATCCTGGCTCCCGCGCAGATGTGGCAGGACATTCAGAGGCAAAGCATGCTTATGGAAAAGGTTTTGTCTTCTCTGAGCGGCCTCCTGTTCCAGGGGTACAGCTAACCGTGTCCGGAGAGGGTACTTCCACCGGAAACTTACCTCACGCCCCCTTATAGTAATTGTAAAGTTACGTAACATCTGATATTGAAAACTAATGCCAGAAGTTACTCTCTATATTACCCTACGAAACTTCAAAGAGAAGTTTAAGCCAATGATATTTGTTTTAAGCATATCCTGGTATTTCGAACGACCAATGGACAGAGCTGTACAAAATTTTTACCCACGTGACAATGTGGGTGGTACGAAATAATTCGCAAGCTTTACTTTGGAAACTGATTATTATAATAATGATCGTTCACTCAATGCATCTCTTCGCTTTACAGAAAAAAATGGTACTGAACAGGCCATTTTCAAATTCATTTTTCAAAACATAACGTTATGGATTATTGCTTGGTGCCCCAAAGGGCACCAAGTTTTATGATTTGATTCTCCTAAAACTTTTCTGAATTCTCTCTATATTACTCTTGATATTTTCAAAGGGAAGCCGCGCCAATCACATGTGTTGTATCCAAATCAAAAGACCAATGAACAGAGCTGTAGCAAAATATGCATAACGTCACCATGTGGGTAATACAAAATATTTGGCACATTAAACTGTGGAAAATGATTTCGCTTTAAATGTCATGTTAAAAGAGAAACAATATTTTCTATTAAAGACGCTGAAAAATGTTAACAGACTCAATTTAAAAACATCTTCATTTGATGAAGAGTCTGCATTTGTTCCAGATTAGAGCATTATTTCGCATTCAATAATCGCAGAATCCACTTTTTTTATAATTTCACGCTTGGCTCGCCTGGCGATTTAAAGTGTGTAAGAACGATGGTGACATCGAAAAAAGACTTATGTTTACTAATAGGTAGATCACTTACGACCACGTGACAAGTCATTCTTATGGCTCCCCGTCCGTACAGGATGTGACGTTTCCGGGAGGGTCGGCTCAGGTTTGTGGTCCACGTTTTATGGACGTGGATTCGGATCTGGGGGACTCCCAACATATTACGAGGAGGTGTCTCGTGAACGGATGTCCCCTCCTCTTCCGTCCAGGACAGTCAGGTCGGGCTTATTGGATCGGCAGTCCAAAGGGTCCAGCCCACTCCCTCGGAGGTGGGCGAGGAAGGCTCTCCGGGAGATTATTCTTTCTCCGAATCTATCCTGTCACTAAAAACGTTTCTCGGTGGTGAAGGGGATTTTCTCTGCTTTGGAGACTCCCCACATAGACTTGTTCGCCACACGACTCAATCACAGACTTCCACTGTTCGTGTCCCCAGTCCAAGACCCTCGCGCATGGGCGCACGATGCCCTCACGTTAGATTGGCCAGGTCTGGTCGCCTACATTTTTCTTCCACCCTGATACTGCAGGCCTCAGGTCAGCGGGGGAAGGGGATTTTCTCCGCTTGGGAGACTCCCCCCATAGACTTGTTTCACACGACTCAATCACAGACATCCACTGTTTGTGTCCCCGGTCCCAGACCTACTCGCGTGGGCGCACGATGCTCTCAGGTTAGTTTGGACAGGTCAGGTCTATCGTCCACCCCCGATACTGGATCGAGTGGTGAAGAAAACACGGGATGAGAGTGCGAATCTCATTCTAATAGCCCCCAAATGGCCTGGTCAACCGTGGTTTCCCACGCTGCTCAAGCTTCCAGTGGCCCCACCGATAGCACTACCACGCCGGTTCGGTCTGTTAGTGCAGCCTCTGTCGAGGATTTGTCACCAGAACCCGTCAGTGTTAGACTTTAATTTGGAGACTATCCAAGAGTCTGTCCAGACCCGAGGTTTTTCTAAAGCAGTTGCCGACCGGTGTGTAAATCAAAACGCACGTCAACTGAGAGACTATATCAGTCACACTGGCAGTGCTGGGTGGATTGGGCAGAATTACAACAAGTAACAACGATGGTAAAAGACTGAGCAGAGTTGTAAAACCACCTTCGTGTTGATTTAAATTTAAAAGATTGCACGATCAAGTCCTACCGCTCTGCGATTTGTACTGCCCGACTTCTCAGGGGATGCTGTACTGAGAGACTTGATGACGAGACAGTTAACTCCCGAATGAGATGTCTATCTAGTTCTCGAAGCTTTGAAGAAAGCTCTGTTTGAACCATTCGAGACTGCAGAATTGCGACTTGCATCGTACAAGACGGCCTCCCTCATGTCTTTGGCTACAGCATGCAATCGAAGTGAGCTACATGCTGTAGATTTTCATAGCTTACCTTGGCAAGAGCTAAAACTCAGAAAACTAATTTGAGTCTTTAGCTCCAATTACTATTCCTTCACTCTCAAACACTCTATAGAAAGAAGATTCGAACCGGTTACTTTGCCCCGTTCGTTCATTGAAGTTGTAGATTCATAGGGCTAAACTTAAGGTAGAGAAATTGCAACAGCCACCTTTTCAAAGTGGATAACGGCACGGTCAGAGTGGCCTATGATCAGGCCGGTCAATCTGACCTGTGAACCAGCAGTAGTGTGAAATCGCACGAGTTGAAGGCTATCTCGGCTTCGCCTCCTCGGTTTCCTTAGACGCTATCATGAGGGCAGCGTTTTGGAAACAACCTTCCACTTTGCCAGATTTTACATTAGAAAGGTTGCTACCCAACGTGACGGATGTAAACGTTTTCCTTTTGCAGTTGCACAGAATATATCTCAATGCTAACTGCCCCTATATGCTAACCTAGTGTAGAACTTTCGCAATCTCTGTTGATTGCTCAGTAGTATCATAGTTTTGGTTGGGTTTTTTGTAATGTTACTTGGGCTGCTATAGGGAACCTATTACTTTGCTCCTAGTGCAGTTTATAGAAAGTTTTTCCCTTTGTGGGGATATGAGAAGACTTCCGTACGCCCTTCACAGCTGGAAGTGGTGGCCGACCCATCATGAAGAACTATACTCATGTCCAAAAGAAAGTTGATTTTTATGAAGTAGTTCATTGCACCTCATCTGATCAAAATGTAAGCATATTTTCTGAAAATATTGTGTATGAACGCAATCTTTAATAAGAATCGAGATAAGGACACAAGACTTGAATTTATTTCTCATTCAAATTTGTTAAATGATATTATTGAATGAATATATACTCATGTCCAAAAGACAGTTGACATCGTTTTAGAAGTAACACTGAAGAAAAAATAAGACATACTTAATGAAATAAATGCTTTATTTAGATTGTAAAATAATCTTTCACACAAACTGTTTTAGTTTAGTATCAGTAAATCATTCAAAATAGGAAAAATTTAACATCAAAGTGACACTAGATAGGAAACTGAGAACATTACAGCAGGTGAGATAACAGAAATAATACAAAAATACATCTTCAACCCAATAATACTGAAGAGTCAATATCGAGTATGTCCTCCTTGTGCGGCACGGCTACGCATCGTGGTGACAAACGTGGGGGTGATATTTAGCTATTCTTCAAACAGACATCGTTGCAAGTCTTGAAGTGTTACTGGTGCCACCTGTCGTCTGATTTGTCCTCTAAGATGATCCCATACGTGCTCGATGGGATCCATGTCTGGAGAACAAGTTGGCCACGGCAGAGTCTGAATGTTATTATCAGCCAGGTAATTCTGTGTTATTGCTGCTGTATGTGGTCTTGCATTGTCATGTTGAAAATTCACACCACGTTGTTGCTGCTGTATGAATGGTACCAGGGTAAGAATCGGTAGGTACACTGTATCAATATACCTCTGTGCCGTCAGGTTGCCTTGAATAATCACTAGCCTCGTTTTACTGTCATCACAAATGCCTCCCCATACCATGACTCTCCCGCCGCCAAATTGCTGATATATTTACACGGATTCTGCCACAGCTAGGTCTGTCTGACGAAGTACCCGTTTGTCTGAAACGCTGCATTAGTTTGTAGACTGAAAAACGGCTGCGGCTGAAGGTTGAAGCAATTTCGGCATTGCTTGCTCCCTGGTGGGCCATTCCTATGGCCCGTTGTCTTTGAACGGTCGTCAACCTAGGTATAATTGTGTGTGTTTTATGTTGCTGTGTTTTAAACGTGTCCAAGCAGCTACTTTATACGAGTTTGTACACGGGCATTTCGTGGTTCTCGGCGCAAATGTATGTTTTCCATGTTCATCATTTTTATCGTTTTCTGTCGAAGTTAATGAAATAAAGTGTGTTTCGAGGATGTGTTTCCTTTCTTGGATCACAGTTTCACGTATATCGGTTCATTTTTACTTTAGAAAACATCCCATTATTAACCGAAACAATTTTTATTCTGTCAACTTTCTTTTGGACATGAGTATACAAGCCAAGGGTGAGTAAATTTTGCTTCTCTATTTTGCTGCACTGTTGTTTCCACTTGTTTGGGTCATGGCGACCCTACTCGCGTGGGAAGCAAGGCCAAGGTCGGGTCAACCTGACCTGGGTCGGCATGACCGCTGTTGGAATTTTTCCTCATTTACAATACCTAATAGTAATTCCTGTTTTTATATAATACTTACGAGTAATATCATATTAATTCCCACCCTTCATACCCACAAAGTGAAATTATTATTACCAACTGGCGAGACACGTCCTGTTTATGGGCGTGTAATGAGTTGTATGGTAACAGGTTTATGGTTTACTTCGTTTTATTAAGAGGAAGTCGTACGGGTTGTGCCTGTAATTATAGATGTTGTGACGTCATTCGGCGCGTGACATCACCCGCCACGGCTAGAGAGTAACTAGCTGAGCACAACAACTAATGGCGCATACCCCTCGGCTTGAAATATTCTACCGGCTATAGGGGAACAAATTTCGTTTTGTTTTGAGAATTTGGCTAGTATGGGAAAAAAGAAAAAAATCATGATATTACTCGTAAGTATTTCATAAAAACAGGAATTACTATGGAATTCCTCCTCTATATTTCTCAATGTAAAATTAGAGAAAATTTGAAAATGGACGATTCTGTTGTAGAAATCGAAAGATGTCATCGCATAAATAATGGTCGAGCTATAATTGTGAAGTTTAGAGATTACGGTACTAAAAATTCAGTCTTACGTAATGGTAAACTTTTGAAAGACAGTGGTATAAGCATGTCTGAAGATTTTTCCTTGACTGTCAGGAATAAAAGAAAATTGCTGAAACTTGAAATGGACAAAGCAAGAGCTCATGGTGAAAAATGTCGTTTAAGATTTGACAAGTTGGTATTTGAAAATGGTCTGGTCCTTTCATATGATTTAGAAAACAACCATGTTGTTGAACTCGCCAACACACGACCATCTGAAAGACAAGGGTCTCGTCAAGAACCGGGGTTAGGCTCGGAGTCTTATTCACGTGAATCTCACAACAGTCAATCTCCCTCACTAGGTCAAGGAAGTCAATCATTTCGTAGATAGGATGTAGGCCGGGTCGGATATGTTCCTCCAGGTCAGTTAATGTCTCTTATGGTGTGGAATGTGCACGGTCTTGCTTATAAAGTTCAGGATACAGATTTTTTGTCATTTTGCACCTCGTTCGATATTGTTGGATTAACGGAAATATGGAGTAACTGTTCAAAAGAAACAATAGAGCAACATTTTCCTGATTTTACAGTTTACTTTCATAGGAGAGACTATAATAACAGAGGTGGTGTTTTACTTCTCATCAGAAACATTTGGATGAAAGGTGTTAAATATGTCAACGTTTCCTTTAGTGATAGCATTTATATCCTTTTAGATGCTAAAGTATTCGGTTTAAAGAAAGATGTTTTACTTGGTATAGTTTATATTCACCCCCAGTCTTCTTCTAATGAGACTGATACTCGTGACGTGAAAGGTATTGATTTCATTGAGTCATGTCTTGTAGAGTTATTGTCTTTGCTCGGTGACGTCAATATTCTAATTGCAGGGTATTTTAATGCCAGGACAGGTTTACTTGAAGATTTCATTGTACAAGATGATGATAAAAGTGATGCTTACATTAATATTCTAAATGACATGAATTACAATGCAGATATGTTCAGTAAATCAAGGAAGTCTAAAGACAAGGATGTGAATACTTTTGGTAAAGATTTGATTAATTTGTGCTGCACGTATGGAATACATATGTTGAATGGTCGTTTCCCTGGCGATGCCCATGGTAGTTTTACTTACTATTCTCTAATTGGAGGTAGTCTAGTTGATTACATTTTGTGTTCTAGTCTGATGTTTGATTCAGTCGAAAGTTTTGAGGTTCACACACGTACAGAATCCGATCATTTCCCTTTGTCGTGCTGTCTTAAGTGTACAGCTGATCAGGTGCATGCATATGACGAAGATGTCGTTAACCAAATTGAAAGATAAAGATGGAAACCTTCAAATTCAAACTTTTATCTAGAGTGTCTCGATAAGAATATATCTCAATTAAGTATGAATGATTTTATTGCTTCAGCAAATATTGACACGGCTTCAGCTGCAACTACACTTATTAACAGTGTACAAACTAGTGGTAAGGAAGCAGGCATGCTTTCAAGAAACAGTCAAATTAAAGAAAGATCCCATATATGGCATGATGCAGAATGTAAAGAATTAAAGAAATTGAAGTATATATGTCTGGATAAATTCAGGATCACAGGAAACATCGAATATCTTTATGAATTTCGCCGTAATCGCAATAAATATAGACAACTTTGTCGAAAGAAAAGTGACTTACATTATGAGTCTGTGACTATGGAATTACTTCAATCCTGTAAGGATGGTAACTATACGAAATTTTGGTCTGGTGTTAAATCAGTTTTGGGTAAATCTGTTACAAAGACCTCAGACATAAGCAACAGACAATGGGTTGAATATTTTCAGACTACTCTTAATATCAATGATGTAACTATAGATGAGAATTTTGCTTCTTTTGCTGAACGATTTATATTACAAAATGAATATTTACTTTCTGATGATGATTCAAATAATATTTTGAATAAGGAGATAAGTTTAGACGAAATTTCAAATGCCCTTTCTGCTTTAAAACCTGGCAAAGCATGTGGTCCTGACGGACTTCCTCCCGAAATGTGGAAACACGGGGGCAACATTCTACTACCTTACCTACATGTACTTTTTAATTGTATTTTTGTCTCCGGTGAATTCCCATCTGATTGGTCACGAAGCATTATATTCTCTCTTCATAAGAAAGGGAGACTGAATGATGTGAATAACTATAGAGGCATTTCTCTCATGGACATTTGTGGAAAATTATTTACTTACATTTTCAATGAAAGACTAAAATCATTTGTAGAATTAAATAATTTGAATCCTGAGTGTCAAGCTGGTTTCCGCTCTGGTTATTCTACGGCTGATAATGTTTTTACCTTGCAGGCTTTGATTCAAAAATATTTATCTAAGTCAAAGGGTAGATTTTACTGTTTATTTGTGGACTTTCACAAAGCCTTTGATTGTGTATATAGAGAACTTTTATGGTTTGTTCTTGCTAATAATGGCATACGTGGTAAAATGTTATTTATCGTGCGTGATATGTACAAAAAATCAATATCTGCTGTAAAAATATCAAACTTTAGTGTAACAGATTATTTTAACCCCTTGAGTGGAGTTCGACAGGGATTTATACTAAGTCCTTTACTTTTTAGTATGTTTGTTAACCAACTCGAGGAGCATTTAATGATGGATAATGAATATTTTTGTTGGACAAGACTTTTTAGAACTCTTTTTGTTACTTTATGCTGATGATCTCTGTTTGTTTTCTGATACTGTTGTAGGATTGCAAAAGAAAATAAATGTTGTGTCCCAATTTTGTACGAAATGGGGTTTGAGAGTAAATTTTTCCATAACAAAGATACTTGTTTTTCGTAATGGAGGCATTTTAAAGAAGACAGAAAAATGGCTACTTGATAACGTCACAATAACAACTTCAACATATTATAGTTATTTGGGATTACTCTTTTCAAACAGACTTTCTTGGTCAAAAGCAGTCCAAACCCTTATTCATAAAGCTAATAAAGCTCTTATTCCAATCAAACAACTCAATTATAAATTAAAAAATCTGGAAATGGAAAATGTTGGAAAGCTTTCATGTCAAGTTTTGTAAATATGTTCTTGGTGTAAATAGGAACGCCACAAATGTTGCTGTGTTATCGGAATGTGGACGTCAAAATATATTTTGTAATACAGTTATAAGATGTGTAAAATTCTGGTGTAAATTATTGTGTATGAATGAAAATAGATACCCGAAACAATGTTACCTTATGTTGAAAAGACTTGACGAAAATGATCGTAAATCGTGGGTTACGAATATAAGAAACATAATATGTACATATGGTTTTAATTATGCATGGGAGTTTCAAAGCATTGTCAATATTGATATATTTATTAAACAATTCGCTCAGAGAGTTAAAGATTGTAATACTCAAAATATTCTCTCTCTTTTAAATGAACATTCAAATTTGGATTTCTACTCATCTGTGAAAGTATCCTTTAAAATGGAATCATATTTGTTGGTAATTCGCAATAAAGATTTAAGAAGATTTTTAACACTTTTAAGAATAGGTGAATTGAATATAATGAAAAATAACGGTAGGAGAAATGATATTCCGAGAGAGTTTAGATTTTGTCCTTTCTGTAAAAATGTTTTAGAAGACGAATAACATTTTATGCTTTAGTGTCCTTTATATAAAGAAATAAGAATGAAATATTTGCCTAGTATTCAATGTAAAAGTAATGCATCTCTAATTTCTCTAATGCAAAAAGAAAATGTAAATTGTCTATATTTGTATGCAAACTATATCAAAGAAGCTTTTATGTTTCGCTCTTCATTACTTTAGTTGTAAACTTAAATTTCATTAACCTGTTAAATATAAGGATGTTTCATTATCTTGCACCAAAACCGTAAATTATTATAATCTGTAATGTATACAATGTACATGGGCCTGTGGCCTTTATACTGAATAAAGTTCTTCATCTTTAATGTAAAATTGCTAATGTACCACCTTGCGAGGTTTTATGCCTCGTTTACACTAGACCCCGATTAGGCCACGATTATACCGATCTGATACGAACCAAGTATCGCAGTAGATCTTTATGATCGTGCCATTTTTTATTTATTTTTTTCGTTTTTGAACGTTCTGTTACGTTTTGATACGTTGCAATTCGACCTAGTACGCATTATCCGTATGTTGCGCTTCAGAGAAGATGTTTTGACGAATGCTTGACGATCTGTAGCGACCGTTTACGATCATTACGATTCCATCATACGATGTGCTTTGATACGTTCACAACGATCTGTTGCCTTTTGTTGCCTTTTATGTGACAATAGGCGCCTCTCAATATTTATGCAGGTCACCGGGTCATTACTTCAAAACGAGGCTTACTGAGCGCGGCAAGTACAACGAAGTATGGCGACAGACGTTTATGGTGTTTTGATGGCTAGGAATACGGGTGGGGGGAAAGTTGCCCAACATTGTTGTGTGTATGGGTGTTTTTCTGACAGCCGCTACCACCAGGATGATTCCCCGGTGTGGTTTTACCACTTTCCAAAAGATCTGCTGTTGAGGAAAACGTGGCTGGTGAAAATTCGTCGAGACGAGGGGCCCCCTCTTCACGAATGAGCAAATTAATAATTCCCATCAAAATATATTATACATACATATGCCTTCAAATACCAATATAATTAAAATAAAATACTCGTATTTATACTGATAAACAACGCACGACTATGTAATCGATATTTATATTAATGAAATGGGGACATGTCATTTTGTTATTGTCCTGTTTTCGATCACTTTCCTTGTGTAATGGATTTTCAATCGGTTAAGGAATACTAGCCCATATTTGTAAATAAATGAATTAGAAGTGATTCTATCACCTTTGTTGGCTATGTATTGACTTCATTGATCCTCTGTTATAGAAAATTCAGAGGGCAGTATCATGAGTATGTCTAAGTCAATGTTCCATAATAAAACAGAAAGTTGATATTTTTCCAATGTCAACCTGTTCGTGTAATATCTTCAAGTAAATATTTACTGAAGTTGTATTGATGTCAGGGCAATACAAATCTTGAATAAAATGTGCTCAAAATATAGAATATTGTTTGCAGAGAGATTTGACAATATTTTTCACAGAAATAGCATCAATTATTGTTTCATATATGCTTTGCTTAATGCTTCCTGTGAATAGTCACTATATATTTCAACAAAATATTTCATGAATATTAGACAAAACCCACCAAACCAAACGCGAAAAAACTCGTAATTACGAGTTTTGAAAGACTACATTTGTAACTTGTATTCTATCTTATATAAACTCGTAATTACGAGATTATTAGACATTATTTGAAACTTGTATTTTGTCTTTTAAAACTCGTAATTACGAGTTTATATAAGATAGAATACAAGTTACAAATTAAATGTTGTCTTTCAAAACTCGTAATTACGAGTTTATTCTCGTTATAACGAGAATATTCTCGTAATAACGAGTATTTTTGTCGTAATTACGAGTTTTTAAATACAATATACAAATAACAGATATGGTCTTATAATCTCGTAATTACGAGTTTATTTCTCGTAATTACGAGATTTTTCTCGTAATTACGAGTTTTTAAAGACAAAATACAAATTTCAAATGTGGTACCAATGGTCTTTCGTGCTCTGCAACTTTCAAATTATTACCAATAAAAAAATTCACCAAAGAAATTTAATTTTCCAGATGCCACGAAAGATACATTTTAGCACGTGGAAGAAGTAAACAAAACGGGGAAGTCACGTGACCTGTCGAGATATCGTATCATATATTTAAAAAAATCATACATTTGTATAAAATGATCATGGCTATAGTTATGATACAGAAAAACGTCAATTGTATGATTGCAGATAATTTTATAATCATTTTCCTAGCAACAATCGTGGTTAAAACTGGCCAACTTTACGGCAATACTGTCACTTACCTTCACTCACTGCTACGGCGTGTAAATTAAGAAAAAAAACAACAAATTAAATAATGCAGCACACATATGCCTCAAATAATTCAATTTAAACATGAGATAGTTTTCTTGTCAATAATTATTTATTTTGCCACAATATATTTCACGTCTACCCGAAGTCGTTTGGCCCTCGCTAAACCGCTTGGATGCGGTCCGATCGAGTCGGGTGCTTGTCATTGACAGTCTGTCACTTTGCTTTTCGGGGGAAGGTAAATCAAATCAGATTGATAAATTTAAATTTTGCGTAAGGATACCCTCAGGCAAGAGGGAGAGATCCCGTTCTGCGAAGAGTTGACTCGCCATTTGCACTGAATTGGTAATCTCGGCCCGCGCCGTGATCACTCAACCTCGTTTTGGATGTGAAGGCTATTTTTAGCTGCCTAATTTAGGAGGAGCCTATAATGAGCACGAATAACACGATTATTTCTATTGGTTATAAGAAGTACATGTAGATGTATATATTGTGTCACTTCATTCAGCGGGTTCAACATGGAGACATGCGATGTTGATGAGGAGGACTTTTTTGTCTGTTCCCTTCATGCCTATATCTGGGCACTTGAACGGTAACACAAAGAAGCACAGGACACTGAAAACAAACGTAAGAAAGGAAGAAAGTGGTGGGTGAAGCCTTGGAGGACTGAAGACAAAAGGGGATATTGTGGTTCATTGTGACTGACAGTTTCAACTGCGACAGAATTGTCTGAATTGGTAACGCTCCTCTCTATGGTGTCTGGGTTAGAAGATGCATCGTTCTCATGCATTCGGGAAGCGTTTGCCCTTTCCCTTGCCCTTTCCTTTTTTTATTTTGGGTCCCATGATGTGTTTTGAATGACGACACTTGTTATGCTACTGACAGTAAGATCACAATGGTTGTCGCCTGGCAGCGTGAGACAATTTATAGGGAAAATCCCAACGCAACAGAACGTAGTGCAAAACTTAAGAGCGTTATAGATCGTGCAGAGCGTAACAGAGCGAGGTACAGCGTGGTAAAGCGTGAACGGTATTCGTAGTACAGCTTGCTAAAACGTCCGCAAACATGCCTATAATGTAGACAACGTGACGCAACGCAGGAGATCGTAAAACAATCGTAATGGAGCGCAATACATGTTGTTAGAATCGTGGGGACATTTGAAGTAACATATTGGACGATGTGTTACGATCATCTCGATACGCTCAATTGCGCTCTAATGCACTCTGTCTCGATGATAACGCTCTACTACGCCCTACCACGTTCTGAAACGATCACTAAAAAAATCGGCATGATCGTGGCAAAATATTAAACATGTTTAATAATTTGACATGATTATAGAGATGCCTCACAATCATTGAGATCCGTTGCGATCATCACGATTTCTATCTGCGCTCCCCCACGCTTCATAAGTTGAGTTGCGATTTACAAATAAATATTGAATCGTGGCCATCGTGGCCTAATCGTGGTCTAGTGTAAACGAGGCATAATAGAATAAAGAATCTTGAGTCTTCTTGATATGAACCGTCCTTTTCATGCGAGAATAGTTGCCGGAACCCACGGATTTCGGCGAGTTAGAACAGAGGCTTAGCAACATTTCATGACTTGATCTGCCTCTGTGGCCAGTGTGGGGAGAGCATGGCTTTTAAACGGTTGAGTGGCGTCGAAAACAGAAAGATATACGAAACTCATAACAGTTGAGATTTCCAGTTGCTAAGCTTTGTCATTCAGTACATATAGCGTTAGGTCAAAACGGTCTCGAAAAAAACCTATTATTACTATGAATCGAAATACGTAATGCTACGTTTACACTACGTCCACGGTCTCCACGTTCGCCACGTTTGTCTGAAACGTAATGAATCGTGACATTTCAGTTTGTTTTGTCATTCTGATTATGTTCTGCCACGTTGTGATACGTTCTAATACGGTGTGTGACGGCCTATCACGGTGAACGTGTTGTTACGGGAGAAACGGGGGTTTAATATCTCCAAGTCAAGCAAAGGTTCACTACGGAAGGAGCAGGGTCTGTCACGTTTTGCCACGAATGTCTTCACGTTGTATTGCGTTCCCTTGAGTCTCATTAGGTTCCTTCACGTTCATTACGTTTTATGCACGTTACCCTACGTTGCCAAAGTCTCAATAAGTTTTATTACGGTCTGTTACGCATAAACGTGAGGGAATGTGCTCTCTTGGAGCACGTTTCCTGTCCCGGTTGGTACATACTTGAGGCACAACGAGTATTATTCACTATTCTCTAATGTTTTCAGAGAGAAAGATGTTCACGCAAGATGAGGAGGACGTGGCATTTGCGTGTATGTTGTATGCTCCGAGCAGCAGATGCTGCTTCAAGTACCTAGTGTGAAGCTTGACAGGTACGGCGGAAGATCCTTTGCCTACTCTGCTGCGGTGGAATGGAACAAGCTACCTTTGGAAACACGCCAATGCCAGTGCTACATGACCTTCAGACAGACTCTAAAAACACACTTATTCTTATTCTATTACATGCAAGCCACGCAAGAAGAAGAACACCATATCAAATGGACCAGGACCCAGTTTCACAAAAAATCGTAACTTAAGTTACGTGTAACTTTCACACGTAAACGTAAATCTACGATTTTCTCAGTTTCACAAACAAGTGCAGGTGTAACTTAGTATCCATTCCACACGTAAATCTACGAGTGGCTGTAGTTAATCGCAACTGCTATTTACGTGTAGAATCTAGTGACTTCCGGTCATTACGAGTACCTGCGTCTTTTGGTCGTGATGGCTGCTCTTTTAATTTTCCAAGCTGATCGGCAACTAAAACGTCAACGCGTCTTCCGAGATAGGACGCAGGATCTTGACTCGCTTGACGATGCCTCGCTAATATCGCGGTATCGATTTCCTAGACACCTAATCATGGAACTAACAGATGCAATTAGGACTAGCATCGAGAGACCAACTTCTCGTTCTTGTGCCATCCCGGCCCATATCCAGGTAAAACTACTGCAATAAAGTTTTAGAATTTACACGTTTGTCAAAGAAAAGGCGTTTTGTTCGTGGTCAAAAAATAAGAGTTACTCCCCTTTGCTATCATTACAATGAGTTGATTTCGTAACCAAAAAGAACTGTCTTTGAACTCATGATATATTTTACATATTATTGTTTTATAAAACCTATTAATAAACCAATTCATATTGTCAGTATTGGACAAACACGCTATGAATAATTATTGACATTTGATTAATTTTTAAATGTTTTTTTGAAAATCAATTTAAAAATCCATTAATAAGATATAAATTTTCCCATAGGTGATGTCAACTCTCCGTTTTCTGGCCAAAGGAAATTATCAGTCAGAAACTGGTGACATTCATGGTATTTCTAGGTACAATACATTTTTAAAATTCATTTTCCCTTATTTCCCCACTTTATTATTTTCTTATTGACCTATTGATGTTAAATAAAATTATACAAAATCATACAATTGTTATCAAGTTTTAAAAAAAAATTAAACTTAGAAACATTTGCAATCCTTCTATAATTAGAATTAAAACTGTGTACACATAAACTCAGTTTGGCAGAAATGTAAATTGATTTTTTTTCAACTTGTTACATGTATATACTCCTAACAAAGAATAAAGGCACAACATTATTGTTTCAGGAAAACAAATTTTACATGTTGACTTATTTCTTGTGAGGAGTACAATGTATATTAATAACTGTTAAATAATTTTTACAATATTGCTTTTTTATGCAGATCTTCAGTATCAAGATGCTTGACAAGTGTGTGTGATGCTCTGAACGAGAGGTTGGGCAACATTTTGTTTCCGACAGATATTTTAAATATCAGAAAAATGAAAGAAGACTTCTTTCAACTTTCTGGTTTTCCAAACTGTGTTGGGGCCATTGATGGAACACTAATTCCAATTCAAGGGATGGCCGATGACTCAATATATGTTTGTAGGAAAGGTTTCCATGCCCTAAACATACAGGCAGTAGCTGATGCCAAGATTAGGTAACTTTTTAAGTGCCTTTCTTAAGACATTCATTCTTAACAACTTAGCAAATACAAGACATTGAAATTATAAAATATATTTAAATATATTTAATTTAAATATTTAAATGATTTTTATAACTTTTTTACAAACCAGAACAAATAGTACACCCGGAAAATATCCTGTTGTATTAATTATTGATTTGATCTCCTTACCTCATATAGGTTAATTGTATGCAAAAAAGAAATATCCATTAAATATGTTATGTTCAAATAAAAATCAATAAAATTCATATAACCATATTTTTTTGGTAATTTTGTGCATTTTGTATCCCAGGTTCATCAACTTGAACTGCAAGTTTCCAGGTGCAACCCATGATGCATTTATTTTGAATGCATCAATGTTGCCTGAATTAATGGAACGACTCCCTGAAGGTGGTTGGTTGCTTGGTGACTCTGGCTACCCTCTAAAGACGTGGTTGCTTACACCTGTGAACCACCCATGCACACTGTCTGAAAATTCTTACAACAAGGTCCATATGAAGACTCGAACAGTGGTTGAGCGAGCTTTTGGGGTCCTCAAATCGAGGTTCAGGTAAATCTTAGTAACAAACAATAGGAATTTGGTTTATATTTTATTTCGCAATAACAGTTATATAAACACATATAAAATATAATATTTTATAATACATAGTGAATCTCAACCAAGTGTCTTCTGATATCAAATATAACAACACAAGTTGATAAAAGTAAGAAATATCCAAGGCTTGCTGAGTGTTGATATATTTGATATCAGAAGACAAGAGGGTGAGATTCTATTTATCATCCAAAATCATTTTTCAACACATTAGCATGAAAAATGTACATCTTTGATCATTGCAGAGCCCTAAACCTTCCAAACAAGTAATGTCATAGCATTGTGACATCATCATGTCAATGACGTCATAGCATGGTTAAGTCATTACTGATAATGTAAAACGTTTGTGATGTCATGTACTTTCTGCTGACAGGGCATTGTTCAAAATCTAATGTCAAAGTGATATCTAATGTGAAACACAGTTTTGGATGATAAATGTCAATCCCTAGCACTATACACATATTTTTCTTTTCTCAAATGATGACAATGATATCAAATTTATTTGTACAAAATTTCATATCAACCTGTGATTATAAAATTGGCTTAATTTTTGCTGCCAAAATACCAAACATACAATTTCATTCAATCATTCAAACAGTGTCAAATTACTGTAATTAATGTATTATTTAGCCTACATCATAAAAACATTCAAAACATTTCATGAATAAATAGTCTTGATGATAATGTTTTTTTAATGAACTTCATATTATATATTTTCAGATGTTTGAACAAAACTGGAGGGGCTCTGCCATTCAGCCCTGAGAAATGTTCAAAGGTCATCCAGACATGTTTCAGACTGCACAACCTAGCTATTACTAAAGATCTACCTGTGCCCAATGCAGACCACATTCCACTGATGTATAACAACAGTGTTTGCCTCAACCAACCAATCAGAGAAGCTCAACGCGTGCGACAAAGAGTTATTAGTCAATTTTAATTCATTCATTCCGTAGCATAATTAGTTAACTTGCCCTTAAGAGATACTGCAGTGTACCATTAATTACTTACAGCGTTAGTTGGATAGTTTGATACTGCTGTACATATGACAGCATCATAGAGTGTACTTGAAACAGTTTTAAGCTTATGCTCATTTAAGAATTTAACCACTAAGGAAGCTTTTATAAATCTTTTCATTAGTTTTTAAGTTTAACTGGTAAAATGAATTTTATCATTAACAAATAATTATTCATAAGTTAAAATGCAGTCATTGTTTCTGAATATCAAACAAGACCATTATTAAATATAATGTCTGGAATGTTTAATAAAATATTTACAACATTAAAAATTTGACCAACTGGAAACACCTAAAATTAACAATAAAACTCTGAAAGGAACCTTTGAGGAGAAAATGAGGATTTGGAATTGAAAACTTATACATTTTATGACAAATGCAATGTGTTTCACAATTCATTGGAAAAAGACTATCTTAATGATACTGAGAGCTGTGCAGATTCTCTATTGAACTCATCACCAGTCTATAATTGAACTGACAGATATGAAATATTTATAGGGATCAAAACTGGAAATCACATATCAAATGGCTTGATAAAGACATTTTCCTAAAAAATTGAGGATATTGATCTCTTATTTTACTACATTTTTTATACAAATCAGTAGCCCATGCAGGGTATACATCTTGGATTAATTATTCAAATAGATTCATTTTGAACTGCAAACATTTAAAGTTGTTGCAAATGTTATTTTTTATTGTAACATGACTTCGGTAAATACATTATTTGGTCCCCCTCAACATTAAAATATTCTGATTCTCTCAATATTCGTGCCCGATTTACATTTTACTGTTGTTGTTGTCGTTTTCTAACTTGCGCTATCCCATAGATGCCAAAAATCCTTTTCTATTTGCTTGAGTTTTATGTAACTAAACTTTCTTAATTGGCTAACGCCGTCGGTTTTAAACTTAATTTGCTTAAAACTTAATTTGCGGTTGTTGAATAATAATGAATCCCGGAAATTTTACAAACGCAACTATTTATATTCTAAATGTTCCTGTAATTGATTGTGTTATTATAGTTCTATGATTTTAATGGTTTTCAATCAAATTTTATTATTGGTGATAAATAAGGTGACAATGTCATTTGAGACTGAGAAGTTTTCATTGTGTCCCTTAGCGACACTAAGATGTCTTTAATTTCATTTAAAGTTTTTGCCTTTCTCTGCTCAATTTCTAACCTAGCTTTTTGATAATCTTCCTCTTGCTTTATTTTCTTCCTCTTCAGGTTAAGTAGTTCAGAGGGCAAGTCCAGATCTGGGAATAAAATATTTTAAAGTTACAATCTTAATTTGGGATTTTAATGAAGCATTAAAATTCATTAATGAATTTACTTAAAATAACTCATTAGTCACTTTGAGTTCAGATAAGATAACAAATATTGTTATTGAAAATGTTTCTTAGCCAATATTATTGTACAAATTATCAGGTAATTTTTCAGGAGAGGTAAAGTGACATGCTTTTACCTGCTTTCCTTTTTGGTCCAACCCGATGTGTTCTCTCAGTTGCATCTGTATGTGATCATAAGCAGTATTATGAAGATACAAAAGGTGAATGGAAATATTATTCACTTTAATAGATATTGTTCATAACTTGCTGATCATTAATTCTTAAAAAAATGTAGAAGCAAGTTCTGAACTAGTTGACTATAACAGAGTCAATCTTTTGGTCAGTGATCCGTCCTCGCTAACACTCGAGCCCAAATGCCTCTCATACTAGTAATTTTCCATTTCCTTTTCGTTTTTAAACGAGACATAAGAAAACAGTTATGGACTTGTGAATTCGGTCAATATTGATTTCCTCGGGTCTATAAAAAACAGGTATTGACCTCATAACCAGTCTATAACTGTATAATAGAGTAAATGTTTAAGTCATCTTTCCATGGAAGCCAACATAGATATATACATGTAACCACAAAATAGACTTGAGTGGCATACCTTCTGCAGATGTAGTGTCTCCTTGGCAGGACACGCTGGAAGTGGCTATTTCAATGTGCCCTGTAATCATATAAGAATAAAGTTATTACATACTTGAATTCATGTCATAATTATGAACATAAGGTCAAGATTTTTAATTAACTGCATGTCATAGAAGGGCAGATAAAGATTGTAACAGAACTATATCAATATGAAATCAACATTATTTTGGATGGATTCTAAAATGCATTTATTTTCTGATAATAAGTAAGTAACTGAATGAAATATAAATGAAAAGTTACATGTTTAGTAGATAAAGCTAGTGTATTTAAAAATCAGAGACATGTTAAACTTGATTGAACATTGAAAATGATTATGTCACCTGTTCTTTTCTTCCTTCTAGCACCTTTGTTGTGTATTGTCTCAGACTGATCTTCAGCAGGGGTAGTTTCTCCTTGGCAGGACACACTGCAAGTGGCTGTTTCATTTTCAATGTGCCCTGTAATCATATATGAATAAAGATATTATATGTTGAATTCAAGTCATAATTATGAACATAAGGTCTAGATATTAAATTAACTTTTTTTTCAATTTTGACTAAACTTGTAAATTATAACATGGATTAAATATGTGAAAATGTGGATAATATCTGTTTTTGATTACCTATTTGAAAAGATGTCCCCACATTGAATGACAACAATAAATGTTGCTCTTTTAAAATGGTTTTGAACTAAATTTGCCTGTGTTGAATATCAACAATTTTTAGAAATTTTACAAATGATTTTACTACTGTAAACAATTTGCAACTATTAATTAACAAATCATGCTTTGTTAAATACAACTCAAAGAAAATTACATTTACATACATACCTACTACAGGTACACAAGAGTCCCCATTTGCAATCTCACAAACATCTGGAAATTTAAGAAAATGGAAATGAAATATTGGGAAATTTTATATTGTCGATACTACTCAACAATTACTTTATAAGTAGGAAATGTCATGCTTTTAATAAAATGTTTTCATAATAGGGCTTCAGAAGCCTCGAAAGTGAATAACAATTTAATTGATTTGGTTATAAGTATTAACTGATACTATTGTTATTGGAATATGTGATTGTTACCAGTACATCCATTGAAATGAAATAATATAATTACCATTATCAGTTTCATGTGGTGGGAATGTATCATGCTCACACTCAGACAGCATTGATGATTCTGTAAATAAATATATTATTACATATTACGTGTTTTTTATATGTTGCTTACCCGAACATTTTTTTTTTAAAACCCAAATGTGATTGGTTTCTGAATGTTATTTTTTTAATAAATTATTACATTTATAACAATCAATGTTAAATGCAATGATGAAAATAAGTGCTATGTGTCAATGTCTGGAAAAATTTAATTATGATTCAGGGATTGGGAAATACATCTTTGACAATGGGCCATTTTCAGGGTTTTTGGTAATTATATGAATTTCAAATGGGCCATTGCCCACTACATCAATAGTAAACATCAAAACTTTAAGGGGCCATTTTTTATCCAATGTGCAGAATGGCCAATAGCCCCTGCCTTTCCCAATCACTGATGATTATTGAGTTTGCAAATTAAATAGATTACCAAGAATCTGACTCTCTGCTGTATCCACCCCTCCTTCTAGACCGCTAATGGATGTTGGAGACATTGTCCTGAGAACCTGCAAAATATTAAAATACCATTTGGATATTACAACTTAAAAATGAAGTTATGCAGAATAGAATCAAAACAAATAATATATCAAATAATTTTTTCATATAATATTGTCATTGATAATTGATGGAAAGTGATTAATGCTGTGTCTCGCTTTGTTTCTGAAATGCTCATTGGACTAGCTATTATTACTTTAAATCACATTGTTATTGACTTTTGCTTTAACTATAATAGTTTAGGGGGATAATAATCTCAGCATTCTGCAGAACACATATGATGTTTTTGTCCAACTCTACTACATAAAATTATTTTGATATAATTATTGTATGCATTGGCAAATAATAATTTTCATCACATTATATGAAAAAGGTAAAATATATTCATTTTGTTTTACTCACTATCCTTTCCCAGCATTTGAAATATATTTGCGGCGCAGGACCGCCCCCAGTGCCTGCAGCTTTCTTCAGTCTTGTCGATTCCTTCTTTTTAACTGCAGACTGGGCGTCCTGCCACCGCTTCTTTACTTCATCAATGGTCCGGGTGCAACCGAAGGTCACTGCGTTGACGCTAGATAATGAATTATCATATAATTATTATTTATGGTAAAAAAATACAACTACACATGCAGTAGCTTTTATAAATGTATATATTTGGTTTCAAAACATGTTGATTTTTATAATTTCTAAAATATTTTTAAAAATATCAAAGTTGTGAATTTAGATATTTATCCATGTTAACAAATCAACATTGTAGATTATATTCATGTTGATTGACATATTAAATGTAATATAATAAGTTTAGAATTGTATATCAGTTTATGATGTGGATAGACCCTCATTTTTGAGGGTCTACTAAAATCTGAATTAGGCTATGTCATCATCCTGGAAATATGATTAATATTTTTAATCTAGGCCTTCAAATATATCAATCACATGTCCTGCATTAAAAGAATGATAAGTGAACATTAAGCGTCCTTCTTTCCGTGGAACGAATAGCTGCGGTTAGAGATCATGTCATGATAAACTAAAACTTACCACGCTGTTACACTCGCCCAGGCCGCTTGTTTCTTTTCCTGGGTGAGAGACGGACTGAACCGACCCTTGATGGTGGCAATCCGCCTCTCGACCCCGTCACACAACACCTGCATTGAAGGGTCATCCCAGTTCGGCTTTCTTGGCTTTTTAGCCTCCATGTTATTGTTCTTCGGAGCGATGCAGACGACAGGAAAAATAAACTGCGCATGTGTTGTTTACACCGGAAGTACCTGTTGCTAGGCTTTTTTTCTCCTCCAACACAAACGAGTTACTTACACGTAAGCTACGAGCAACTAGCTTAGGTGGGATTTTATGTGTGGTTTTGTGAAACGGTCACTCGCTACACGTAAATGTAAATTTTAGTTGCACGTATCTTTTACACCTACACGTAGATTTACGATTTTTTGTGAAACTGGGTCCAGGTCCGGCTAGACCAAGAAGGCGCACGTAGGCAATCTCATTAAAATGATATCTTAATAGCTTCACTACGTTACGCAGATGCGTAGCGTAGTGTAGCAAATAGATCATATTTTAATAAGATTGCGCACGTAGGAGAAGAAGAAGAAGGTTAAGAAGAACCTGGGTATGAGAATGGATGAGTGAAACTAGAAGAAGACAAATTGACCAATACAACACTCTTCTGAGAGAACTTCGATTTGAGGATGCTGACACCTTCAGCAACTAATGTCAGGATGCCTCTTGACGTATTTGATGAAATCAGGGAAAGGATAACACCGGCTATTGCAAGACTAGACACCAGATTCCGCTGTGTCTTGTCACCTGGACTAAAGCTGGCATTAATTACACTCAGACATCTCGCCTGGGATTCCTGTCATCCCTGCTCAAGATGTTGACCATGAGGATGAGCAACACAACCTAATACCTGGGAATTGGAGGGATAATGTCGTCTGGATGGATGTGGATACACAACATGAAAGGAACACCAACAGGTACACTCTAGATTCCAAGCAACAGAGAGAATACTTGAAGAACTATTTCATTCCCCTGCAGGTGCTGTTGAGTGGCAGGACAGGATGATTGCGCCTAGCATCACTATCTGAATTGTGTAATATTACATGATCTAGATTATTAGAAGATGCGGTTTATCCTTGCTTGAAGTAAAACATAAGTCAAAGAGGTTTTCTGTAAATGTTATTGCCAACTTGTTTTTAAAGTTCAAACAATAATGTCAATATACTGTTGATGAAGATTATGTTGTTTACAATGTGTAATAGTTACATATATTACACATACCTTTAATAAAGGCCATCAACCAAGATATGTTTCGAATCGTTGGTTTTTAAATTATAAACACTTCAAGAGATAGTCAAAAGTTTTATTTTGCAAGTAAAAACACCAAGTTTATAAACTTTACATAAAAGGCATTTTGCGCAAAATTGAAGGAGATAAAAGCTTTTTTGTTGTAATGATATCTCAAACTTAAGAGGAACCAGTACGATTTCCAATACAGATTCATACATAAGATAAGTTACACCAAGCGTAAGTTGGTGTAAGTGAAAATTGTTAAAGATGGTATATGTTCGTTCTGTAAAGGAGATAAAGTGTAACATATAAAAAAAACTTCTGGTCTCAATTAGAAATATTCTTAAAATACGAAACATCCGATTTCCTAGCCAAGAAATACATACATAACATGAGCATTACACTATTATGTAAAGCCTGTGTAACAGAGTTCTTTGAACTGAACAAAAATAAACAAAATTTAAAAAGTAGAAACTTCATACAAAATGGGTCCTTTTGATAACTTAAATTAAGTGGAAACTAAATAAAAAATGGGTCCTTTCATAAGTTTAAATTTATCAATTCAAAGAATGTTCGTTCACAGAAACGTGATACTGACCTAGATTATAATTATTAGACGTTCCCTTACGGAAGCCTCCAAGTTGTGTTAGGTTGTGTTAAGTTGTGTTAAGTTGTGTTACGTTCTATTACGTTACCCCCGTTCTAACACGTTCTGTTACGTTTCTGTCCTCAAACGGGACGAACGTGGGAAAATGTTTTGCAGAAAACGCATCTTTCAAGTACCGCCACGGTAGCCCCGTTTATCAAGTTATTCACGGTACCCCTTCACGTTCCCTTGCGCTCCGTTACGTTAGGCATAATCAGTAATTTTTTAATAACCAACCAAAATTAACTAAACTTGGTGTGTGGGTAGAGCAAAGTTTCAATAAGAACATGCAATTTCAATTTTCAAAATAAAAATTTTCGTTAAAAAGATATTTGATTTCAAAGACACCCACCCTCGAAAATAATAAAATAAATTTATTTTTCATCAATTTTTTTTGGTTAGGGTCTTATAAAAATATTTCTACTCATCCTAAAAATACCGTTGAGTGTTCAATGTATTCGTTGTCCTCTTGTCTATCAATTATGACTATTCAAAAAAATTAAGTGCCACATTTGGTACAAAATTTTGACCCCCAAAGGGGAGTACCCTCATCACGTTTTTTAATATGTCTCATTTTTTCTTGAATATTGTTAATAATTATGTAAATGTTCCACCAACTATGTTGTCATGGTCACTGTCATGGTCATCCGAGTCTGTCTAGCCCGAAAATGTGAAATTAAAGTTAACACAGAACATTTTACAACCGATTTAAGATGAGATTCAACTTTGCAGTTTAAAGGTCTCAAGATAAATTTACATATCGAGCGATACCTCAAATTTGATAAGCTTTAACAAAACAGGAGTATAATGTATTGCCAAATTTAAGTATAAGTTATCGAAAAAATATTTTTAAAACTTTAAAAATACATATATGTTAATCGAATATTGAAATGTTAAATAAGAAATTTCGGATATATAAAATGCCTAGAAAATCGACTTTTTTAAAGAACTTAATTAACTTAATTTCATGTATGAGATTTATGAAACAGAGCAAGTTAAAATTCGCATTTGTTCACTTAAAAAAACAAATATTGTTGGGAAAAAAAGTTCAAAAACAGTTTGTTATTGTGTCATATGTTGGTTATATAAATCTTTACTCATCCTTTATTATATCTGAGAAGTTGTAAATTATAAGTTAAAACTATTAAAGCTTTATTTTAAGTTTTGATCCGTCTATCTACTCAGGAAACAGAACATTAGATTCGAGCAAGGTGTTCCTTACCACATATTTAGTCGTAAAAATTATGATTACAAACACAATCTTAGCTCACGCTTTTATCGTGACAGCCAATGAAAGCGGGCCATTGCATGTGGGAGATACTCCGATTGAGACGGTATGGTCGTTCTTTTATTTAATTTGATGTGAGTACGTTGTGATACAAATCCGATAGATAGTGCAAATTGTAGCTGAATAATTATTCTACATCATAAATTCTTTGTAGACATGTGCGCTGTGCGAAAATACGTTTTTTACATTTCTGAAGTTTTTCTCCTTACAAAGTCAACATTTGACGTCACATAAATGAAAATCTAAAAATAAGTGTGTCTGGATTTGTTATCCTATTGTCTTTTGTAGTATTTAGATTTTGTGTGCAATAAGAGGCAACGGTACAAAAATACGTAAAAGCACCCCCCTGATTTGACCCCGATTTCTAACCAACTTTTTAGGCCTGCGAGAAAGTTGTCCTGGTTATCTCCCCTGTCTGGTTATCGCTAGTTACGTACTTGCCGTTTTGATACAAACGTGGCGAACGTGGAGACCGTGGACGTAGTGTAAACGGAGCAGAATTCTTACTTTAAATTTATTTACAAAATCAATTCCATAATATTGACGTCAAGTCTGTGAATATATGCAGAAATAATCTAAACGCTGACAACGGTCGCGATATTCTAACGTAGTCTTTTACTAAGTCTACTGAATAGAGTGGGCTTCCTTTGGAGTATTTGAATAATGTCTGTAATGTCCGAGGTCTACTGCAAGAAACGTCATTCGAAATTTCCAAAGTAAGTTCGTGAAAATAGTCGGTCATATCAACCCTCGACTGCCATATCAGCCTATATCGCATCTAATGTTCTGAATACTAGTACTGCTTGATACAAGTGTTGGTTCAAAATAGTTTTATTCACTGTCAGAATCGGTTATACACCGAATCCTTCGACGTTTAACAGGGGGATTGTTCATGATATCACAGTCCATGTTTATTGTTAGTCCCCTTTCAATGTGGGCTCCTGTAAGGAATTTTGACATAGTAGACAAAATATTGGACATATCCTTTTGTTGTTGTAAGGAAGCAGATCCATAGCTGTTGATGGAAGTTACATTTTTTATGTCCCGATTTGAGTAGGGGGAACGCCACGATGAAGGAGGGTTGACACTACTGTCTTCCGAGCTGAATGATTAACTTTTCTGCCTGTAATACCAGCTTCTGCGCACATGGTCTTCATGACATTGCCAATCTTGTTTTTACCCATGTTCTGACGCGCAAACCAAATTTCTGATGACTGCTGTTTAACTGTCAAATAGAATGCTGAATCCATAGTGTTAAAATCTGTAGGTCGTCTCTTCCGATATTTTGTATAGGCCTCAACCAGACAGTGCTTGTCTCCTGAACATGTTTTGTAAAAAAAATAGTCACTGTTATTCTATCTAGAAAAAACAGGTTTAATTCTTATTAGTATTTGTTGCATGAAACATTAAAAGCCACCCATCCCTGCTGTTACAGATTCAGACTCTGTAATGTTTTTTAACATCATTATTTTCAAAGTTTATATCGTGATCCAAAAACTTTTATTTTATTTTCGAGTATTTTGGGTCTCTACAGTACCTGGAACTGCAAACATCTTAGGCTGGAACGGACGTGCATCCCCTGTTATACCAGTCCTTGTTTATGTAGCTCTCTCGGTGTATTGGAATTCTTCTCCTGTGGATGTCAGTTGAAGTCCAACGTCTCCCCACTTCATGTCAGTGTGCTCTTTCCGGCTCCGGAGCCCAAAATGCAGTGTGTTCACAGTTGTTCAGCCACATTGTGTTTATGAGGAACGTAGGTGAATCTGCACAATGAAAAATCCAAGTTTCATGAAGCGTTCGTAAAATGATCCCAACTGTCAAAATGTATCCTACTTCTTATCTTATATGACGCTCAAATAAGTATTATAACAAATATGAGTTGACGCTAATAATAATATTGTAATGTTTAGAACATGCACAGTTTGAAATGGTACATTATATGCGGTCGGGTCTTATTATAAACGCAGCTTAGATGTTGTTTTGTTTAATGAAAAGCTATTGCTTATTTGTAAAATTGGAATTTACAACGAAAATTAAAATGAATAATATCTCAAAATATTTCATTGTGCAACTGTGAGTAGTAAACACTTTTGTCACCTACCTGTGCCCAACAATCCCCGCTCGTAAAGAATGGAAACTTCTTCCGGTGTGAGTGGCTCTGCTTGTTTCACTTTTGGTCTGCTGCCCTTTCCCTTTGATTTTAGCTCCTTCCTTTTAGCAGCCAAAGCATCTCTTGAGTGTGTGAAGGTAATGTCAGTCGAGATATTAACTGGATATTGGCTCCCCATCAAATGTCTACAAAGACTCGACTGGAAGGATTTTAGCGAATCTGGCTCGTATTCAGTTTTGTCGAGTTTTCTGACATTCAGAAAAAAGCGTGCAAGCAAGTTGTCCAAAACTTTTGGCTCAATGTCTTCTGGCTGTCTAACTTCCCCGATTGAATTGAGAAAGTTCTTTACAAGTTTTAGATCACCTTCAGTTTTCCTTGCTGTGTAAGCGTTCTTCATGCTGTTTACAAATGAAAACGTATCAGTTTCATCGAGGAACCAGCCCTGCACTGTAGATCTTCCTGTTGCTGATCTATTGTCAGTTTCTTCAGTTTCAAATATTTCCTCCAAATCCATGATTCTGTCCGCGAGTGAAGCTAAGATAGTGTCTCCGGTACTCATGTTGTCCCTTGACAGTGTTGACAGCCTGAGCAGACGTCAAAGGCCGACAAGGGATGTAACTCTAAAAGTAAACTTGGCTCTGTCTAGTGATATTGTTAGCGTTTGCGTGAATTCATTGCGAAACCTGCTGACTAGTCGGGCAATACGGCTGATATGGATTTTTGGCCCTTGGGCTGATATGGATTTGTGGCTCGGGTGGGCAATACGGGCAGATGTAGGTTAACAGTATCGCATGTGCAAAATGGTCCATATTATTGATAGGTATATGATAAATCCTTTATATTACTCCGAAATCCAAGGGTTCCGGCAGTTTCCCCTGGCGGAAAAAAATTCCACCACAATCCATTTGGCTTTATTTATCTAATGACAGCGCTCCTCGCATTGAAAGGGCGGTTAATATCACAATGCTTTTGCGGTAGCTAAAATAATGATTTTAAAACAGCGCCGCTGATTGCACAACTTAATTTTATTGCCTCCAATCAGGCATCTCCCATTCTATCCCACAAAGTCGGCGTAATATATAGAACAAAGGCTGTATCAACAGTTTATGACTTGATCTGCCTCTGTGGGGAGAGAATGTCATTGAGCAACCAACTTTGCTTGCATCCGACCAGACGTCGCTACTTCAGTTATTAAATGAGAAACCTTGTTTAACCTATTTCAATTCGATTTCTCTTGATTCTTTTCATATTTGACACTAAACCTTTGTCTAGAATGGAGCTTGACAGGTGGTGTGGGTGTGTTTTGAGTATTATCTACCTCAAAACATTTCGTTGTTGACAGTTCGAATACACTATGACTAATCAAGGTTGCTTCATTTGAAAAACCACATAATATGTATTGCAAAACAATCATTTGCAATCGATAAAGAAACATAATACATATGTTCGTTAAGGGAGTTCGGTTCGGTTAAGCTTCAGGAAATCACAGTTAACGTCTGTGCTTGACACGTGAGCTCTAATTATATGACAGCGGATTATTGATTGAATCCTGAGATGCTTCTCCATTTAAATGTCTCGCATATAATGATCCTATTGGAAAATTCTGAACAAATTAAATATCCATAACAAGTCTATCAGTGCCTTTTTATCTGCAAATTATGGCAGACTAAAATAATAATTCGCTTTTGACTATGAACATGAGGTTACAAACAAACATATAGTTGTTCGGAACTAACAATGTAATCGAATCATTATCAACATTTAATCGGTTATTCTACCATTAACATGATTCAATTACCCTCTTTATATGTTGAATAACAAATATTAGCTAATTACAAAAATCATGTTGTATTCATAACATATTTGGAATAACAAAGATAACACAAAACGTCAAACTACATGTCATAAACTGATCGACTGTTCAAAGGGGCTCGATGAATAAAACATTAACAGATGATCCAAACTCAAATTAAGGCGAAATTCATAGTCACAACTATAAAATGTGTAATCTTTTGTTTGTTATGTTCTCTCCTTTGAAATATTAAAGTGTTAAAAAGACAGAGACGGTTTTAGTGCAATCTTAAACAATGATGTCACTGTAGTAAAAATACATTCTCTCCCGGCAGAGGCAGATCAAATCACGATGATCGAACCTCTTGTCTACTAAAACCAAATCCGTGGTTCCGGCAGTTT
Organism: Steromphala cineraria; assembly: GCA_916613615.1. NCBI lineage: Eukaryota > Metazoa > Mollusca > Gastropoda > Trochida > Trochidae > Steromphala > Steromphala cineraria. The sequence continues at coordinate 56,944,199 of OU744730.1, forward strand.
CCCCTGGCGGAGAAAATTGCACCACAATCCACACCTCAATTTATTTGAATATGTTTATCTAATGACAACGCTTCTTCCAAGAAGGGGTACTTTATATCGCAATGCCTTCATATATACGATTCTTTTCCGGCAATCCGATTGGTCGAGAACCGGTCACGTGACAGTCGACAGAAAGTGATATTGACTTGACCCCCGAGACCGACCAAAATGATATTGACTTATTATATACTTAAACTAGAAACGATGACGTCAAACCGTTGTTTCATGACGTCATGCTTCTTGTTTTTTTGGGTTTTTTTTTTTTTTTATTGTTCCCATATATTTCGTTTACAAGAATCTTAACAGCATGATATACAAGTATATGATATATAACAGAGTTGAATTTATTATTTAATTAAACAAACAATCTCATTTTTTATTCAGTCTAAAGATTAGGGATAGTGGAGACCATTTTTTTTCAAATCTAATGAAGTCATTATTTCTTTTAGATATTAAATTTTCAATTATAAAGGTATATTTTAGAATGTGAACAAAGTCTTTGACTTTTGGAATCTTATTTTTCAAGTTGCAAACATAAATGAAGAATATGATTCATTAATGGTTGGGTACTTAAAGTACCAAACCAAGGTTGTCAAAGTTAATTCCAATTTATTTTGAATCATTCAAATTTGAAGATCATTCCAAAAATGTTTGTTTCCTCACATTCCCAATATACATGGCTTAAAATTTCAACTGTATCATTACAAAATATACAAACAGTATTGTCAACAAGTTTCATTTTCTTAAGTTTTTTTTTGTATAAATGGTTCCATGTAAAAATTTGAATTGGAAATCAAGTATTTTCACATCCTTTATAATATTCCTATAAAAAGTAAAGATCAAGTGCCAATCAAAATAAGTATCTTGACATGTAATTCCCCATCTCTGACAAATAGAAGGTAGAATGCTGTCAGACATCAGTTTATCATAGAATTTTCTAGAACCCTTCATGAGTGTCATGAAGTCTTTGTGCAAGGCTTTAATGTGGAATTGGTTTACCTGTATGTGACTGTGTTCTTTCAAAGTCTTTTTCCATGAGTAAGGCAAAATATATAAAATATATGCAAGATCTACATGTATATATGTACCACTTATCCCAAATTTATTTTTCAAATCTTCAAAACGCACAAAACCTTCATCATTATAGAAATCTTGAATTGTCAGAATTCCCTTATTAGCCCAGTGTCTAATAAAGTGGTGTGGGTTCCTGAAGTTGTGGTTGAGCCATAGGGATAGGATTTCATTGATATTTTCTTCAATTTGGCTTTTTTGACAGTAAGCTTTCCATGCTTTCAATACATCTCTCCAAAAAAGATTATCTGCTTCAACAATATCATAACATAGGCCCTATATTTCAATATATCTTTAAGCGGGAATCTACATGGGTTATTAACCTTAGGTTTGTTAATACAGCGTTTGAGAATAGACAGTTTCATGGAATTTATAAAAGTTTTAATGTCTATCATACGTAGACCCCCCTCTTTAAAATCTTTTTTTCAAATTGGTGCGTTTAATTTTATCTATCTTATCATTCAAAATAAATCTGAAAAACAATCTTTCAAGGAAGGTTATAAATTCGTCAGGAGGGTTTGGTAAACTATTGAAAATATGAACTAGTTTAGAAAGGGCTAGTGTTTTGATAACAGTAATCTGTTTATATCTTCTAGTCTTTTTCTTGTGTTGATAACCCATAGATCTTGCAGTGAAGGAGTAAATTTAATCCCCAAAACTTCAAATTCCTTTCTTTGCCATTCTACGAGGGGCGTTCAATAAGTGTTGCAAGCGGGGCATTGGTGTTTAAAGTGTCAGCTTATAGCAGGTGTTTCTATAGTCAAAACATAACATTGACACATGTCAAAACAATTTCTAGACATAACAATTATTTAGATATAATAGCTGCGCTGACCTAGGGGTCTCCATAATCATGGATTCTCTCAAACATTAACAACGCGCTGAGATCAAGTTCCTTACTAAAGAGGGATGCAAAGCTACAGAAATACATAATCGTATGTGTATTGTGATGGGTAAGGATGCTCCTAACTGTTCAACAGTTTGTCGCTGGTCTCTTTAGTTCAAGCGGGGCAGGGAGTCCTTAGACGATGACCCACGGTCAGGCAGGCCATCTGAAGTCACCCGACCGGAAGTTATTGCCGCTATCGAAAGACGAATTTTAGCTGACCGCCGTGTTAAAGTTTCTGAACTGTCTTTGGAATCCAGATATCAGTTGGAAGTGTTGAAAAAATAATTCATGACCATCTTGGTATGTCCAAGGTATCTGCAAGATGGGTACCCAGAAACCTCACAGCACAAGATCGCCAGAAAAGAACCGAAAGTTGCATGGAGCTCCTGGATCGGTTAATGCGGATGAAGCCAGGTTTTTGTCTCGTCTGGTGACAGGTGACGAAACCTGGATCCACCACTGGGACCCGGAAACTAAACTGGAATCCAAGCAATTGAAGCACCCGAGTTCACCGCCTCCCCATTCTCTCCCCACAGAGGCAACTCAGTCATACCTGAATTAGCCTCTGTTCTATTACGCCGAGATCCTGGGGTTCCGGCAGATTGCCCTAGCGGCAAAAAGTTGTAACTTGAGATATCTCCCTTATCTGCAGCCAATGAAAACACCTTTTGGATATCAACGACTTTGGGAATTCTCAACGGTCGTACAGTGACTTTCGAAAGTATCATGCCTTCTGGTTTATTTTTCATTAACAGTGTGAGAGAGAAATATTTGAAAATCAGATATGGATAGGGTTTTTCATTAAAAACATACTGTTTTATAATTGTGTAAATTGTTCTTTGTTTTATGATAAATTTTATTTTAATAATCTACCAAATAAAAACTAATGAGAAGGTAAAAAGGCGATGTTTTGTAGAAGGAAGAGTTATCTCCCCTGAATGCCGAATCACCGGGAATAGCCGGGAGTAGCCGAGCTTTTGCGAATGACCCCTTTTGAAACGGCGTCGCTGATTGCACAACTAACTTCGATTGCCTCCAATCAGATTTCTACCTTTCTATCCCGTGAAGTAATCGTAATAGAACAGAGGCTAATTCAGGTATGACTGAGTTGCCTCTGTGGGGAGAGAATGCCGCCTCTCCTGAAGTTTCGCACTCAACCATCAGCTGGCAAGGTTATGGCGACAATCTTTTGGGCTGCAAAAGGCATATTATTAATTGATTACTTGCCAACCAAAACTACAATGAATGGTCAATATTATGCCAACCTAATGCAAGAATTGCGAAAGACAATTCGACAGAAACGCCGTGGAATGTTGACACGTGGTGTTCTGATTTTGCATGACAACGCTCCAGTCCACAAGTCAAGAGTTGCACAGGCCGCTATACGTGATTGTGGATTCGAACAACTTAACCACCCACCCTACAGCCCAGACCTAGCCCCCAGTGACTACTTCCTGTTCAGAAACTGAAATCCGCCCTACGTGGAAGGCACTTCCGGGATGACGAAGACGTCAAAGCTGCCACAGAGGCGTGGTTAGGGGGGCAAACGTAAGACTTCTACAAAAGCGGCATCAAAAGTCTTAAAGAGAAATGGAATAAGTGTATTGAGGTGAAGGGTAACTATATTGAAAAATAAAAGTAAAAATTGACTACGCGAGTTGGTTTTATATTGAAGTTGCAACACTTACTGAACGCCCCTCGTATGTCTAAATCTTGACACAATGTATCATTGCTCCCTGCTTTTGAGCCAATCCAGTTTGCCTTAGTCTTATCAATATTCCTTTTCAACCATGACATATTGTAGAAAGTATTTAGTGTGTCAATAGCAGCATACAAACGATCATCTGAGCCATCTAAAAATAATTCAGTTTCATCCGTATATTGGCCTAATATTATTGATCATCAATAACAATACCTTTTATTTCATCATTTTGTCTGATCATACATCCAAGGATTTCAGCTACAAATATGGTGATAATGGATCACCTTGCCTACAGCCCCTTTCCTTTGGAAAGAAATCGGATAGATGTCCATTCTGAATGACACATGAGGTGGTTTCATAAGTCAATATATTAATCCAGCGAAAAATCTCAGGACCAAATCCAAATTTTGTCAAGACAGAATTAATGAAATCTTCAGAAACTGTATCAAAAGCTTTTTCAAAATCAATTAAAATCAAAATACCTTTCAAATGTATGTTCCTTGTTTCGAACATAATGTCATAAAGTAATCTTGTATTTTCACTTTGAGTTCTGCCTGGCATTAACCCGGTCTGATTATCATGTATTAAGGAGTCTAAACTTATTTTTAATCTGTTAGCTATACAGGCACCTAAAATTTTATCAAGAGCTTTTAATATATTGGTCTCCAATTCTTTAATTGGGTTATATCTTCATGCTTCTTGGTATCATGACGTCATTGACCCGTTCTTGCAAACCGTCGAGCCGAAATGCCGCTCAAACTGGTAGTTTCTTTTTCGGTTTTTTTAACCGAGACATAATAAAACAATTATTGACTGGTGAATTCGGTCAATATCTGTTTCAATATTGACCGAGGACGAAGACGCAAGGAAGAATATATCGACCTCGGACTTCGTCCTGGATCAATATTGTTTTCCTCGGGTCTATAAAAACAGGCATTGACCTCATCACCAGTCTACAATTGTATAAAATCGCATTTCATTAAGTGTCAAAGCTAAACATTACGAAATGACAAACTTGTTTATTCATTATGTTAGACGAGTGAGAGCTGTAAGACAACTTGGTGTTGTTTGCAAACAATATTAGGACCTTTTGCCAATCTTTCAAGGCCAGTCATCCATTGCACTGATAAAACTATCATTGACGTTTTACATCAACTGTCACACATCAACCACACCTCTCGTATAGGAAAAAAAACGTTGATACAAAACACCGTGATTGCTGAACTGCCGACAGGTGACATCATTCAACTTAACACATTTTCGATGAGAATGGCGCTCTTGGATGTATTAACCACCTGGTACTAATGACATATATCAAAGTTAAAGTTTGAAAACGTTTGAGTAAGAAAGGTATTGACATGAAGATCTGAAAAAATATTTCGGACACCTGCTTACTTACTTATTTCAGATTTCCAAAATACAAAACTGGATATTTACACCGAAGTGGTTCGCTGTTTAAGGAAATAAAACATAAAATGAATGTAATCTCAAACTTTAATCGTTTTCCGTGCATCTTTTTTATACTTGTCTTTATTTAACACTTACCTCCGTAAATAATGACTTTTTTTTAAACTACATGTATGTTTATTTGTGAGTGAGTCAGTGAGTTAAAGAATTTGGTTCAAGATGTTTGTAACAATAAGGGTTGTTGCTATCAAACAGTCAACATGGTTGACATTTAAGCACTCAAACAACTATAGCAATATGATTCTGAAAGTAATTTGTTTTCTATATCTTGTACGCATTTTACATTGTCTTCTCATTCGGCAAACCTGACCTTTGATCATAAACATCTTGACATTATCTGATTAACTTAATTAACTTTTGATCTCATTTTCAAAGGTGCGATTGTTATTACAATTGTTGGTTATTTGACAATGTAATCAATAGTTTCACAAACATGAGAAATAAAAGTCGGACCCATGGGTTGTAACATACCTTAATTAGACTTTGTAAATATAATAAACAGTCGGGAATCTATGAATAACATAGATCGGATAATACGTTATTGACAAAGATATAGAATCAAAGTAAAACAAAATTCGACTGAAAGGTGAAAACATGATTACACGCCTATTAACTTAATCAATTCACCTGAAAAATATATTTTTTATGCGCTGCTCATAATAATGAGAGCTATTTATACCCATATTCTGTTGTTGTTGTTGTTGTATTTTCCCTGATAACAGCAAACCTGATGAATTAAAATTCATTAACCCTACAGTCGGAAGTTTAAGAAAGACAATATGTAGATCTGCTATATAAATGAGAAGCCTTAAATGGTTTCTATCATCATTACCTTACTCATTTTGTTTTAGTTCAGCGATATTGCTTCTTATTCCGATTGATTACAATAAACATCGACATGACATCTGAACAGAAAGAAAAGACTTTTTTAAATGATAAAGCCTTTGGCGACTTTTGTTTTGTCAGACCAACAAATAATGTGTTTGATGGACGTGTATCGATCAAGTGAGGGAACGCCGTCGGTTTAAGATAACTTTTCAATAGTTGAATGATAAAGAATCCTAAAAACTTTAGAAACACAATTACTCATCATCTAATTACGTTCCCTCCAGCTCTTGTGGGTCAATACATTGTGATTCTATCCGGGGAATCAGTTTTTAAATCTTGAACTTTTAACTTCGAAATAAGGTTTCAAGAAAGTTCGATTTTATTGTCAGTTTCAAATTTTGAAAATTAATAAGTCAAAATGACGTTCTATTTTTCATCTCTCTAGGACATTCCACTTTAGATATTTGTTTAAAAATATTAAATATCACTTAAATTGTAAGATATATACAGATTATTAACCTAGTGTGTTTCCGTATCATTAATATCATATAATAGGAATAAAATTTGTATTCCTGACGGATTTGTAAACGAATTTTATTCGATCTAAAATGCAACCTGAAAACTCCCGATTACGTTATCAATGGTTAGCGACCGTTTTAGGACTCGCATGACATGCATGGAGTTTTGAGTAAATTGTTCGTGTTTTGACCTAATTTGCATCTTTATCAGATTTTTAGGCAATCGGATACCAAGTTTATCAGATAGCTTTATTCCATCGACAACACCCTCCATTATATGATAAAAAGAGATAGGATAATGATGCATGCAACTCGTAAGAATCAGGCAGGCATGATTAGATTCCTACAGTTGTAAATTATTTTACAGTCGTACTCATTAAAAACCAAATTAAACATTCAAAAACATGTACTTTACAATAATATTTCATACAATTCATGCAAAATAAAAAAACTTCCTGAGTCACCTAAAGTGTTGTACAATTTATACGTGGACTAATACAACTAACAATTTAATTCCACATCCTTAGTTTCTCAAACACTGTAGCTGGTGGACAAACGTCCTACGTCATACATGTACATGTAGGTCCTACATTAAAGAGGATGAATCAATTATGATAATAACATATAACTTTCAAAGCATAAAATATTATATTTGAAATAAATTATTTAAAAACATACAAATTTTTTACTATTCAGTCAATATATTGAATAAAGACGCATTATTAGATTAGTAAGAGTCATTTGCATTTATTGAGAAAGGGCCTCAAATGACCAGACTTTGACACTTGCATGTAACTAGCTAACTTAAAGCAAGGCCCACTTGATTGACACTTGATTCTTAATACTGAATATTGTTTGTAGAATTTTATACAATTAGATATCGGGACATTGTTATATTTAGAATCACACCATATGCACAAGTACCAGTTCTTAAACTACTTTGAGATCGATTCGAGACCAAACCCACATAGGCAGGCAACACCGACAGTGATGCACATCATAGACTCCCGGATCGCTCGCTTTGACGTCCATGTATATATTAAGAACAATATTGTCTAACACAAAAGCCTATAAGAGTAGATCGTACACCACAGAGAGTAAACATAGTTCCTATGATATTTCTTGTCCCATTGAAAACCCGAAGAGCCTGCAAGAAAGGGTCAAATACTTGCATTTAACCGTATCATCCTCTCCCCATAGAGGCAGATCAATCCATAAAACGTTGATAAAGCCTCTGTTCTATTACGCCGACTTTATGGGATAGAATGGGAGATGCCTTATTGAAAGCAATCAAATTTAGTTGTGCAATCAGCGGCGCTATTCTAAAATCATTATTGGCTACTGCATCATGGCAAAGGCATTATGATATGTACCATGGATTGTGATGCAATTTCTTCCGCCGGGGGAAACTGCCGGAACCAACTGATTTCGGCGTAATAGAGCAGCGGCGGTATCAACATTTCATGACTTGACCTGCCTTTGTGGGGAGAGAATGATATCACCCTGGCTAGGAGCATTCCCACGTGCCACAAACATATAGTCTATTGGGATAATGTTCATTTTATTTTTAATGTCTATAACAGCTAAGATTGCTCCCATTTGGTCAGCCTCGGTCCTATATGTAAACAAAATCGAGCCATCCGTCTCAACTTAAAAGTTACTTAATGCAAAAGTTACTACTGGCTTGAAATTCTTTTGCTATTCCATATACTTCATTTCTTCAGGAAATGGAAGATTGAAAGGTAAAACAGGAGAAATCGGACAAAAGTAATAACCACGAAAACATCTGTCCATGGAAACAGTGTATATATGGAATGTGTATACCGTGAGAGGTGAAACGAGCAGATTATATATTATATATATATATTTATGCCTCTACTTTATGTGGCTAGCAACATTACGCTCCTGTATCAACTTGCAATACTTCACAGAGAGGTAATTTAAGTGACAACGCATGTCATATGAAAGGATTATGATGATAAACTATAAGCATCTCAGTGTTTTTTTGTTGAAACAAGGCCACTCTCAAGCCAATCAAAACGTTTGTCGTATGGCATGTCAAATAGTGCGGGATCAAATGGGCGTCACCATAAATGATGAAATGTTAATCCTTTTTCAGTTCCCAGTTTATCACTTCGTAATACATCTTCCTACGCAGAGCCTAAAAGGCCAGTTTCCAAACTGTCATTTTATGCCTTGCTGCATAACCTTGAATTTTCTGTGCTTGCTCTCTAGTCTGTAGGGGCACTATAGCAGCACAGAAAAGTAAAGTCTCTGCAGCAAGGCATAAAATGACAGTTTGGAAACTGGCCTTTTAGGCTCTGCGTAGGAAGATGTTCGTAATACTGCTCCCCTTGTTCTTTTGAAGATTGGGTGAAACGTTATATCATATGCTGGCCTTCGTATGCTCACCACATGAGAAGAGATTATTGTTATAATTACTAGCACAAAGAGGTGAGATGACCATGCTAATTACAAATTATTCCAACAACCCATTACGTTCTCGAATAGCCGGACTGTATGCTGTGTCTTGTGATTAACTGCATTCATTACTGAAAGGAACAATAAACCTGTTATTAGTTCTGTACAATGTTGGAAATAATGAATAGGATTTGCTCTGTAGTGGACAGTACGACAGAATCAACAGAAAGATACGTCTACTCTATGGTTCTGATTAACCCTGGTCTTACAAAGCAAACCTTTCATTATGTGCTTGATTATAACTGCTTGTAACAGGATATGTATGCTCAACTAATTCAACCTTATTCATACAACATAATGCCAGTAATTATGTTCAATAATGGGCGTTCATAACATATATTTAGACGTTATATAAATATAATTAATTCTGATATTGATCAGTAAATACACGTATCAGTGGCGTCAACACGTTACATAATTGATCAGGTTTCAAATGGAACGTTATTAACACATTGTACAAAAAAAGTGAATCATCAAAGTCAAAAATAACATAACAATTCGAAATTTTTGATTAAAGACAAATGCGAACCTTGGTGTGTTAGTATAACTTAGTGCAAATATCCTGTAGTTTTGGGGAAATTTCGACGTTGATAAACAATATTCAGTTGAATTATCAAAAGATAACCCGTTGTCTCAAAATCACTCAACTTCAAATTATTTACGGGATCGTATTGTCGCATAAGAATTTGGGATGAAATATAAAGGGGGTAATTATTTTGAAAAATTAATACAGATTTTTTAATTGTTTTCAAAATAATCAATATCAATTCTCTAAGAAAACATACAGCACAAATTGCATTAACTTTGTGAAGAGGAATAAAAAAAAGGCTGTTTAAAGCTGTTAATTACTTGAGAAGGAAAATGTACGGTAAATGTTCGAGATATATAGAATTTTAAAACTTGTCATTTCAACGACTTGCTAAAACAGTAAAAAGTTGACTGTTATGTGTGATTTGCGAATATGTTAATTTCAATGTTTCAATAGTCAAATCTCAAATTCGTTTTGAAATCTCGAATATATATTTTATTTTTACTAGCAGGTTGACAGACAGACAAACAGACAGACAGAATACGCAAGTTGGCAGTTGTACTTTTATTAAAAATTAAATTGTTACTCAATATTTTTTGTATTTTGTTTCCACATTTTATAATAATGATAAAACAGAGGGATCGCGAAACGACCAAAAAGGTGCAACAGAGAGCTTCATTATGTGTTTAAACATTTTTATATATTTTACATTTTCAATTTTTGACTGATAATTGTACGTTAATGCTAGATGTATAATTTTTATAGTGTCAAAAATCTCCTTACACAACTTATCATCCAGGGTCATAGAACAAATTATTAAGATTTACATAAAGTCCATAGCGACCATTTAATTCATTTTGTGCAAGGGAAAGAATCGCATGGCTGAAATAACATTATATATTCCATTTATTACTGCTTCAATTAGTTTAAATGCATTGTCTTTAAATTGGAACCATTTATTTTCATTCTCCTGACATCACCTTACATTCCCCCTAAACGCGCTAATGCCCCTTTAACGTGTATTATTATTCATAGTTTTTGGTTAATATATTCTTCTCTGTTTTGCAGAAGGTCCTTCGTAACATAGATGGTATGTATATGCTAGACATATTTGATTTATTGAAGACATTCTTTCTTTCTATTACATTGTTGTATTGTGTTTGACATTTTACAGTTTATCTTTATATGTAAAGACAGAACCATCAACCGCAACATATCCAAATCACATTGTTATTTCTACACACACATGTAAAACTTTCTTTGGATAAGACGGATATTATTGCAGATAAGAATAATACTACTACTTGTTATATGTTTATGAATATGTAGTAAAATGTTATGATAATTCTTGAAGTAGTAGTTAAATCTTAGTATCCAAATAGTTATTTTCAGCAATTGATTAACAACATTCACAGGTGTTACTGCAACAGGAAAACATATAATAGTGATAAATATTAAAGGGGCAGTAGCACGTTTTTTGATAATTTTATATTTTAAAATTTTCACTGATACTTGAAAGTTAATACTACAAGTATTATTTTGACATTGTCATCCATAGTCCGATGACAAAGTATGAAGATTTACTTAAAATCCATCGGCGGCCATTTTGTGTGAACACCTTTTATTCATTTTGTGTAAGGAAAAGGCATTGCATGGCTAAACTTTACGTTAAATTTTGAATTATCACTACTCCATTTACTTAAAATACATTGTCTTTCAATTGGAACCATTAATATTCATTTTCCTGACATCACCTTTTATTCCCCCTTAAAACGTGCTACTGCCCCTTTAATGTCTCTATTATTTCTACACATTTAAAACCTCAATTGTCAATCTTTTCTAGTTATAGAATGAGATGCACTTGCTAATTGCATCAGCAACTGTTAATATTATACAACAATAATGAATTATGAGTAACTGGTCTTTTGACGTCAATGCCAATGACAGGAGATTTGATGAGCAAATACAGCAAATCCCATGTGACAAGCAGTCAGGTTTTATAATCTTAAACACATTATCAAGATTGATGTACAGTCTGTTAATCAAGCAAGAAATCACAAGTGTTTCAGCGTTTCAATCCCCTTAAGCACTTGGTCCAAATAAGACGTGTGATTGTTCTACCTTTTTCATCATCTTTGCCTTCTCTTTTTAAATAAATACTTTTTCTATCTATACCATGACAATATACATTCACCAGATGTAAATACCGAGGATTTATGAACCATTAAAAAAGCTAAATGGTTTTGAAATGTCACTTAACTTTTCATTGTTTCCTGCTGAACAAAAACATTTTAAGAACTTTTTATCCCATTTTCTCTCATTCAATAAATTACAATTATTTAAACCTGAACGATATTTGACACATTTAATAAAACATTGGTGTTGAGACTGTTGACTTCTCGCAGCACAGCACAACCATAAATAGTTCCCATTATCTGCATTTTTGTGTAGTGAATTCTAAATTGCTCTTTTCAATACCAGTACGTGAAGTATTATCATTGATTATGATTAAGTGTAGTTCTGAGCTATCATAACTCGTGGAAATCTCTTTTTTACATATATCAATGTATCTTCGAAAAACTATTTAAAGGGCACTTTAAAGTGGTACGTATAGGAATATATTTCCTGTATAACAACTTCCTTATTTGGAACACAGTGACGTTTCAAAGTGGGATAAATATCTTGATACATTTCAAAATGTGAACAATATCGAGGAAACGTAATCAGAGAGATTATAAGAGAAAATGACAAACAAAGAGGATTTGCAGTGCAGAAAAGAACACTACACACATTGCCGGAATACCAAAATGACTAAGCTGCCGTTTTGATAGTAGTCAGTGTGATTGGTTATAAATAGAGTTATCACATGATGGAGGAGTGATCTGTTTTCTGATTGGTCGAGGAAGGTGGTCACCGACATTGATCAAACCTTATGTTGACCGCGGGAAACGTCACGCGAGGTCAACATAACAATCCAATGACCTGGAGCTAACAAAAGATCGCCACTACGAGGGGCGCCGTAAAGAGTTGCTTCCGAAAAAAATTAAAATAATTGAATAGTTTTCAAAATAACTGAAACTTTCATTAATCATATAATAAAACAGTTGTTGACTTCAGTTATCGGTGAATCCAATGGTTTATTGACCTCGGAAACTTATGTTCACCTCGGCTGTCGCCTCGGTAAACATAACCATTCCGAGGTCAATAAACCATTGGATTCACCTCAACTGAAGTCAATAATTGTATAGTGTTGGATGACAATAGTGGATATGAGGGGACGAACTGGCTTCGTAAACAATCTTAATAACAGACCCTTGTTCTGCTTAATATGAATGAATAAAGAAATTATGCAAGCAAGAAAAGAAAGAAAACTTCTCAGGAAAAAAGCTAAAATGGATCAGAAGCTAATACAACAAGCGACAGCAGCTAGAAATAGGATCAAAACTTTAATAAGTAAGGCAAAAATCCAATCATGGAAAAAAATGTGTAGCACATTAGTTATCAAATCTAACTCAAGGCAAGTCTGGAAAAAGATAAATGTCTTTAGAGGTAAAAGCACTAAATCTCATATTCCAAGTATCAACAACAGCAAAAACAAACAGGAAAAAAATTATGCAAACAATTCTCACAAGCAAGCTCAACCAATAATTACAAAACTGCTTATCAAGATAAAGTAAAAAAATACACAACCTTGTCCGAAGGACAAAAACAAGTCAATCTTATTGTAAAAAAAGCGCTTTTACAATATCAGAACAGAAAGGAACAGCATCTGTTATTGATCAAACCAGTTACACAATGCTTAAACATCTCCCCTTTAAACGTAAACAAGTGTTATTAGATTTCTAAAATAAGTTATGAAAAGACAGCAAATTACTAACAGACTGGAAAGAAAGTCTTATTATACCATTACACAAACAGGGAAAAGACCCTACAAAATCCGATTCGTATAGACCAGTCTCCTTAACATCTAATCTATGTAAAACACTCGAAGCTATGGCAACGAAAAGACTACAACACTATCTAGAAACTAAGGAATTGATCACGCAAAATCAATCAGAATATAGAAAATCCTATAGCACCACTGACCACATTGTGAGATTACAACACTCTATCAGACAAGCTGTACAAAATAAAAATTCACTACAGCAGTCTTTCTAGACTTTAGTAAAGCATTTGACATGGTCTGGAAAACAGGCTTGATACAAAAAGTTAAGAAAAGGGGCATACACGGGGAAATGTTAAACTTTATAAACGAGTTTATGTCAGACAGAACTTTTCGTCTTAAAACAGATGATCAAATATCAGACAACTTCAATTTAGAAAATGGAACCCCACAAGGAAGTATCATATCACCAACCTTGTTCAATATTATGATTGATGATCTTTTGGGTCAGTCACAAACATCAACAGGCAGCTGCAGAAATATTACAAAAAGCCTTAATCTAAGGAATGAATGGACCCAAAACTGGGGATTTCAATTATCCACAAGCAAACTGTATAAATTCTCTTTCGGCCAACACCCAGAGCCGACTGCAGACCACTGAGACTATACATAAATGAAGAACCATTAAATCAAGTTAAGTATGTCAAATTCTTAAGCATTATCTTTGATGAATATCTAACATGGAATCAACATATTGTGGAACTGTCACAAAAATGTAAAAAAGTTCTCAATATTTTACGAATGCTTTCTCAAACCACGTGGGGCACCAGCAAGGAAATGTTACTCTTACTATATAAATCTCTGATTAAATCCAAACTGCACTATGGAGCAGAAGCTTGGTGTGACACTAGTCAAAACCAACATACAAAAGCTAAAAACCATACAAAATCAAGCTAACAGATATAAATCAGGATGCCTTAGTGGCACATCAATCGAACTAGTCAGACATGAACTAGGCGAACTCCCGCTAGAAAAAGAATGGGAAGATAATATTACCAACTTTAGTGTTAGATCAAAGCATAAGCCATGTTTAAAAAATATTATCACACGAAAAAAGTAAATAATGACTAAAAAAGTAATAAAATACCAACACCATTTGGTGTTACCATGCAACAACACATAGACAAATATGACCTTGATACAATAGACGTTATTTCTGACCCATATACCAAGAATATCCTAAAACATCCAGACATCCCCGATATCCAAGTTGATATCAAATTGAAAAACGTCATAGACAAACATAATCCAAAACCTAGTGACCTCAGTAACACTCAAGTCTATATAGAACAAAACTACAATCAAACTTATTACATTCAAATCTTTACTGACGGTTCTAAAGATGAAAAAGGAAGAGTAGGCTCTGGAATAACCTTCACACACACAGGTGATGAAGATATATCCCTTAAACTACCAGACAAACCCTCTATTTTTACAGCTGAACTTGTAGCTATTCGACAAGGACTCATTATCAGTAAAGGCTACAAACACAGAAATATAGCTATATTTACAGATTCAATCAGCTCACTGCAAGCTATACAAAACAAAACGGAAAAAAATAGTCATGAAATTCTACATCAAATTTACCAGGGGTATAATTATCTAACTCAGGATAACAACGATGTTAGATTTATATTGGTGCCTTCCCACATAGGCCTAACAGGCAATGAAAGAGCCGACCGAGCAGCAAAAGCAGGTCTAACCCACAGCAATAATGTCAACATACCATTTACTAAAAAATTAATTAAGAGCATTGTTAAATCAATTACAACGGATGAATACAAAACAAACTTTAAATGCAACTGGAGACATACCCAGTACTATCAAG
The DNA here is from genome assembly GCA_916613615.1 of Steromphala cineraria. Lineage (NCBI taxonomy): Eukaryota > Metazoa > Mollusca > Gastropoda > Trochida > Trochidae > Steromphala > Steromphala cineraria. The sequence continues at coordinate 56,959,494 of OU744730.1, forward strand.
TACAACCTACAAAACTTACAAAGGTTAAAAACTTCCACAACTTTAGAAGGGTTGATGTAGCCATAACTAGACTTAGGCTCAACAATGTTTGCAACGGGGTTTATCTCCACGAAATAGGGAAAGCACCAAATAATCTATGCAATCATAGATGTCGAAGACACCATACATCACATTCTGTTTCAATATGATAAAAACTAAAAACACAGGGGACAACTCCTGGAAAATGTAAGCGCTAACAACCCACAAGAACTGTTAGCCAGTACCAAAAATTACCAGTACCTTTCAGTATTCCTACTGCAAACTATATTATATAAAACATTATAATTAATAACCACCTAGCCTTACACCCAAACTCCTAACCATAACCTACCCCGCATCCCCTACCCAATGTCAGGGTCACCAAACCCTAACAACCACCCCACGGATAAAAGTCCCAGAAGGACCCTACGCAAGCGAGACTGATCTCTTAAACCTCCTTCGATTGGTAAGTGTGGTCATGGCGACCTGCGACCAGAGCTGGCCATGGTTGGTGAGATGGGTTCACGAGATACATTATTTCGGGACCACTCGCGCAAGCCTATACAAACAGGCATGTAGGCTCCCAACGGGATATTTCCACCTATTACCTTAAATAATATTTTTCACTCCCATATTTGGGGTAACTGGTAGGACTTGGGCACAGGGCAAAATGGTTAAAACTTTTCATTAAAAGTGCACGATGTGGCTAACCCCGGCGTTTTACTACCTTTAACCTCAATACCCTCACTGCCTGGTTCTGAACCGGGTTTAGTGAGGAGAACAGGTATTGTACCTTAAGTGTATGGGGTCCCTACCCCCTGCACCTTTCCTAGGTACACTACCAATCAGACGACCTTCAAGAAAGACAAAAAGCACATTGCGACGATACCGACGCTGGAAACAACCGCAAATAACGGACTTAATATATCAAGCCAAAAAGATAGGTATTACCCCATTCATTCACTTATCAAAAGATTTAAATATAAAACATCACCAATTTCAATGAAATATATATTAAATACAATTCAATCACAATTATTCAACCACAATCCACAATTCTATTTTATCACAATTAAACATTCCATTTCAAATACTACTTTAAATCTGTTTACCTCAATAAAATGTGCCATACACAATATTATCTTTCTATCTTTTTCAGGTACCACACCATTTCACACTACACGTTATTTATTTACAATTTATAAAATCACCCCCCCCCCCCCCCCCCCCCATCCCCCCCTCCCACTATTCCAAATTCAAAAATGTTTTTTTTCTTTTTTAACCACTTTAGAACTTTTATTAACTTTACTTGGGTGTCTTTGACCTATTCTAACTTTCATGTCCCCTTTTTTGGGAAATAACTAAGGCATAGACCCCACGAAGAAGCCGTTAGACTCTAACCCAACAACAACGCTTAATATGAATATCAACAGCGATAGCGAAGGGTAAATTTGTGTTTGCACGAATGTGATATTAATAATATGTCATTTCACGAACATAATATTTTCATTAATACAAGTCACGACATCCAATCTATAACGAATAGCAACTTCAGAGACTATCCCAGTCACGAATTCCAAGAACCTTCATCCCTTACCACTTTCAGTTATCTGCAAAATTGTTATGTCAGTGAAGCTGAAAATGATAACTGAATGTAGTTTATATTACAAAATTAGTAAATTTTACTTAACGTTGTATCTTCAACCATTGCTATTCATCTATTAAGCGATGTGTTATTCATGCCCGATGTAAATTGGATGAATTGAAAATGAGATTATTCTTTGAAAGTGAAGTTTTAATTCAATTATTAAAAAAAAAATTTATGACCGCATTATTGCATGTTTTACATGCATGACATGTCGTCCGTATTATGTGTACAATACAAGTACAGTGGCCAGTGACTTAATGACTTACACTGAAGACTTCCAAACAATATTCCCCTAGAAAAGGGTGAAAGATCAACGACAACGACTCAAACTCATATGAATACGTATGAATGTATACATCTTGTTCATTTAAACAATACATTAAGACAAGACAAGAACATTAAAACGTCTAACACATCTGATGGAATATATAGGTTATACTATTCAGAGAAAGCAGCTGATAATCACAATAAGTCATAAGCGACGTTTATGGATTCAGTAACTTGCCAATAACGTGTGTGAACCTCTAGCGCACTTCATCTTGACACAGTATTCTCATCTTACAAGGAGGAGCTGAATCTGGTGCGTGGGAGTCCATTCCTCAACGAGTGCTCTTCCGAGTTCCTGTTTGGTGCTTGACTGGACCATACTGTCTAGCAATGCTTTTTGGAGAGGGTTTCAAACATGTTCTATTGAAATAAACCTTGCGAACAGGCAGGCCACCCCATCCGCTTAATTCACTTTAGAGTTATCAGAGAGTATCACCATCTTTGCACAATTTGAACGGACATTGGCGTCCATAAGGATGGAGGTCTCGTCGATAAACATCCAACACGTTAAGCACAACACTCTCGACGTGCACCATGAAGAGCAGGAGTTAAAGGGATTGACCACATTGTGTGTGTTAGACGATTTTCATGACGAATGGCTGCCTCGCATTTGTTATCAAGTCTTTTAAACAACGTAAACGTTTCGAGATGTTCAGTTGAAATTAAAATTGATCTGTTGAATCTGTTGAATGAACATGCAAATTGTGTCAGAAAATAATTTAACATAGATGAAATAATGTAATAAAATAACTGATTCTAGCAATTTGTTTTGACCATGAAGCAGAGCATGTACAAGTTAAACTATTAGAAATATTGAGAAATGATACAATAAGAAAGGAACACAAACAATAAAGTTGTGGGTGAAAAGGGAAAGATTGCTAAAAAATACCATAAACTACATTTTTAAGAGTAAAGAGAAAGAAATTCAAGAGATCATCATGCAAGAGGCATAAACACTAACAGGCGAGATGCAACCCCCAAATCCTTACGACCCTAGCTTTTGATCAAGACCTAGATTGGGAACCTATGCAACATCCCAATCAATTATTTCTAATGAATAGAGCATTGTACGCGAATTAATCTAACTATTTGTCACTCAAAGTCACATGTACTCAAAGCGTATTTACAATTTTATAACGTTTAGCACGTATACATTTATATATATTTGCCATGTTGTAAAATAGTACGTTTTTGAGTAAACGTCATTATTTGTACTTACCGTCGATGACTCACCGTAGCCCATTGATTGCCTATCAATTATCTCTCGACCCATAACACAGAAAAAACAAAACGGGAGTTACCTGCTCATCCCCGCCGCGCCACCTATGGTCATGTGACCTGAACCTCATCCAACCTACCTGGAGCCAGTGAACGCTAGAGCGAACCTACTCGCAGGAGGGGAGGCATGGGTGGGAAATAAAGATTGGTGAGTCGTCGACGGTAAGTACAAATAATGACGTTTACTCAAAAACGTACTATTATTTAACGTACTCTACCGTCTCCGACTCACCGTAGCCCCGACTACCACAGAGGGTGGAGGGCTGCGAGAGCAAGGCGGCAGGAGAGCAGGTACTCCCCCCACTATCGTCTAACTAAAGGTGGGTGCACAGGTGCCCTGCTAAGGAGGGAAGCCCGCCCCGACTCAGAAGAAAGAACAACCGAGACACGAGGGTGCGATGCGAAGTTTACTTGCTAAAACAACAGAACACAACCCAGGACCTAACGGTGAACTGCGACCCCTCTGGGGGGAGCAGAACCCGAAGATCGGTGCTGTGCAACACCTGTGGCCCCAGCCTGGCCACGCCCGTGAGGTCTACCGTGGACAAATCTCGGCGGTAATGGTTAGCGAAAACCATGCCAGACTTCCAGATACAGTCCGACATGTTGTCTACTACAGCTATGCTGCTGTAAAAAGCCGTGGGGGTTAGCACGAGCTGGCGGAGCTAACTCCTTGGCTTGTAGGTGTCAAGGATAGCGGACCGCAGATAGACGCCCAGGAACCGTTTGTCTATCTCCTTCATGCTACGCTGGGAGTGAGGTAGAATTAGTCTCCTCCCCCGGAGCGAACGCGTACGTTCCGCATAACATGAAGAGCTCGGACCTCGGACCGGACAGAGGAGCCTGTTCTCCTCGTCCGTGGGGGAGACTGAACTTGAAAGGGCGGGAATGTGAAATACCCTGCCCCGTTCATCCGACCCCTGGTTCTTGCATACGAAATTCAGAGCAAGTCCCTAATCGGCTTGAAGCACGTGCAATTATGAGATCCTGGCGGCCGAAGCCAAGGTCACCAGGAAGGCGTTCTTACCCGTCAGTCGGGAATGAAGGACTCCGTCAGGGACTCGTAGGAGTCCGAGCACAGGTGCTCGAGGGCGATCGCTAGATCTCACTCGGGAGGTCTAGGCTTAAGCCGCCTGTCCTCCAGACGGTATGTCCTGATCACCTCCTTAAGGACGGAGATGTCCACAGAGGAGTCCCGCTTCCGCAGAACCGACCTGATTGCAGCTAGGTGGGTGTTAATAGAGGAGGCCTTAAGCCCCCTCTCCTCCCGCCACCTGGGGGGTCGTCACTACCTGTCCGTCCCAGCCTCTGTCAGCACAGAAGGTGGCAAATGAACTCTACTATACGTCATACGACTAGCAAGTGGAGCCAAGCTGGGAGGAGGAAACCGCAGCTACGACTTCCTGCGAGTAGCCCGTCCGTTTCATCCCCTTTTGGAGACTAGCCAACCGTGGAGATCCAGTGCTTGCGGGTTCTCGTGCACCCGCCCGCTTGACTCACTAAGAGATTCCATCTGAGAGGAATAGGGAATGGATCCCCCTGGCCCAACCTCCGAAGAGGTACGAACCACGGCCTCGCTGGCCAGAAGAGAGCTATCAAGATCAGCCTGATCAACCGTGTCGCCTCGATCTTCATCACCACTTGAGTGAGAATGCTCAGGGAGGGAAGGCGTAAGCGTCCATCCCCTCCCATCCGAACGACAGAGCATCTAAGCCCCACGACTCGGGATCGGGGACGGGAGACACATAGACTGACAGCTGGTGCCCCCAAGCCGCTGTCGAGCTGTCCGAGTGCACTAGAAGCACTTGGCCCCACAGCAGAGCGGACAAGTGAGAGATTACCAGCCTGATAGCTTCCATCTCCAGCTCGTTGATGTGGCGCGTGCGCTGGGACGACAACCTCAGCCCAGCCGTCTGTTCCCTTCCAAGGAGGGCGCCCCAACCCTGCGTGGATGTACCACAAAGAAATGGGCAGTCGCCGCGGGAGGTCTGAGTGGAACGCCTGAGAACACGTTGGCCTGCACCCTCCACCAGGCTAGGAGAGGGACGAGCCGCTGGGGCAGCGGGAATGCGTGTCTGCACACTTCCTCGCTGACATGAGGGTTGAGAAACCCCAAACGAGGCCTCAGCCCCAGCCGCGGACTGCGGGAGAGTGGTGGTAATTGACCCAGTCGTCCAGGAACTGTATGTCGTGATGGTGAAGTAGTTGGACAACCGGCTGGGTCACTCTGGTGAAACCCACGGAGCGGACGATTTTGCCCCCAGGACACTTGCGGTGTTCCCGAATGGTGGGAATATGCAAGCACGCGTCCTGAAAATCCAGGGATATCACCCAGTCTGATCGCTTCATAAATAGCAGTACTGACAAGGAGGGCGTTGGCTGACCCCGAGACTGCCTGAAATTTACTACTAATCTCGACAGGGAGGTTGGACTGACTGAGGAACCCGTCCCTGCGTAGGTTGGTGATCCCCGCCGAGATACGTCCCGCGCAAATCATTACCTGCATCAGGCCTCCCGCCACGGAGCCCCCCTCCCCATCTCTGCCTCTCTGGCGAAGGCCGTCATCGCCTGCAGGCGTGAACGACAGAGTTCACATCCCCAAGATATAGACCTGGCCTCCTTGTCCAGGTGGACAAGATTGGCGTCCGAGACAAGGTGATCAGCGGAGGGGGCGGCAACCCGCCTGAAATCCTCGTCCAAGACTGATGGATTGAGAGGGATAGGGGGGACGCTACTGAGATGGTGGACCGCTGACGGTCCGTCAGAACAAGGGGAGGAGTAAGCCTACCCGGCGCAGACGGGCTGAAATCTTCCCCGGCCGTGTCGCACAGCCGATGAGGGGGAAAGGCCTGTCTCCGCATAGTGGGGCCTCCTCCTCACAGAAGGATTCCAGACGAGCCCACTTGCAGGGGGACGGGGATTCGTCCACCTCCTGTAGAAAGACCCAGCCCATTCCACTACCGCGTCACTCTTATCGGCCGCGTCCGAACCCGACGTGCTCCCGCTCCTTCCCCCGGTGATAGGAGTGAAGGGAGGGTTCGTCGTCCCCATGAACTGGTGGTCCGAGTGAACTGGTGACACGGTGGGGGTGGACGTGTCACTGGGGGAGACCTCCGGGGAGTGGAGCGTGACCCTACGGCCGGAGTGAGGAGAAGAGGGAGGAGACTCGAGAGTGGACCCTCCACTGGAGGGGGGAGTCTTCTCCTGCCGTACGCTAGCGGGGGTGCGGCCCCCCCTGGCATCTAACATCCCCTTCACCATGTCCTTGACGGACGCAAGCAATTGCATGGAGAAGGCCGCCTGATCGAAAGGACCTCAGTCCTCCGACTTCTTCCTTTCATCGATTCCTTCCGCAAACGAAGGGTCGACGTGCGGGAGGTGACGGAGGGCACCGGAGAGGACCGTTGGTGAGCTGACAGACGAGGGGGAGGAGGACTGGCTTCCGTGACTCCCCCCGATCTGGGCCCCGTCTAAATCCGAAGCACGTTCATCCGCCTCGAATTCCCTCGGACAGGCCCCTCCGGAGGGGAGGTGATGGTGGACGAGGCCGACAAGTTCTCGGGGTGCGAGCCCTACGCTTCGCACATACGGGGTCTCTCTCACTCCTCCTTAAAGCCTGAAGATATAACGCTCCCAGAGAGAGAGACTCGCACTCTTCACACCTGTTGCAAGGGGCATGCGGAGGTGCAAGAGCGACAGAGGGAGAGGAGGTCATGTGTCCCCGATTCCCTTAGTCCACATCGCCCACAGAACCAGGGTACGTCGCTGACAGACAGACAGACAACCAGAAAGAAAGCCTTTATGTGTTTTATCATCTCTCGTCAATCGCTTGGCGATTGGTCGATTAATATATGGTTCATTATTCTATGTACGTCTATTTGTGCGAGTGAGATGTAATTAAACATATCTGTACAAGGTGAGCACATACACATATCCTGACGACACCCAGGTTCGCCAGAGTCACTCACGGGTGAGTGAGGGCGGAACGTAGACCGAGCAAGACGGAGAGAACGGGGGTCTCACTCGCCGTGAACCAACCAACGTTGACCCGTCACTCACCCGACGGCCCAAGGCGGAGTGAACTCGACCCAAGACGGAGACTGACCAGTCACTCACTTCCGTCCCTCGCCAGACGGACCAAGGCGGAGTGAAGCAAGGCAATTGGTACTAAGACGGAGAACGGACCAGTCCCTTACTTCCGTCACTCGCCAGACAGATCAGGCGGAGTGAAGCGAAGCAAACGCGCACCAAGACGGAGGACGGACCGGTCATTCATGCCCATTACTCGCCACGCGGGGCAAGTGACAAACAGGGGTCCCAATCGCCCGTAAAACAACAAAGGTTGACCCGTCAATCACCAGACGGATCAAGTCACTGCGCGTAGCGAAGCGAACCGAGTGGCAAGGTGAGATGGAGTAAGGCCGAGAACGCACTCACTCGCCGAAGCGATGTTAGTCAGTCTCAGGCGGAGCGGACGTCCCACGGACCTCTGCCACTCACCAGTACGCTGTTCTAGGTACCCCTTCACTCTCCAGACGGACCAAGACGGAACGAAGCGAAGCAACTGCGTACCGAGACGGAGGACAGACCAGTCACTCCCGTCAGTCACTCGCCAGACGGACCAAGGCGGAGTGAAGCGATGCATAATCGTACCGAGACGGAGGACGTAGCAGTCACTCCCGTCAGTCACTCTCCAGACGGACCAATTCGGCTCGAAGCGAAGCAACCTCGTACTGAGATGGAGGACGGACCAGTCACTCCCGTCAGTCACTCGCCGGACGGACCAAGGCGGAGAGAAGCAAACGCGTATCAAGACGGAAGACGGACCAGTCACTCCCGTTAGTCACTCGCCAGACGGACCAAGTCGGCTTGAAGCGAAGCAACCGCGTACCGAGATGGAGGACGGACAAGTCACTCCCGTCAGACACCCGCCAGACGGACCAAGTCGGCTTGAAGCGAAGCAAACGCGTACCGAGACGGAGGACGGACCAGTCACTCCCGTCAGTCACTCGCCAGACGGACCAAGTCGGAGCGAAGCAAACGCGTATCGAGACGGAGGACGGACCAGTCACTCCCGTTAGTCACTCGCCAGTCGGACCAAGGCAGAGCGAAGCGAAGCAAACGCGTACCCAGACGGAGGACTGAATAGTCACTCACGCCCGTTACTCGCCACGCGAACCACGTGCGAATCAACTCACTCCAGCCGGGGTGGACGCGTAGAGTCACAAGGTACGTCGCTGACGCTACCCGCAATCGACCCACGCACCAAGCGAGGGTCAAAGGTCAGACCCCTGAGGGTGTGCTGCCTATCAACCGAGAAGCACGAGCGCGCACGTGCAATCCAAGCTACACGACCCGAGCAGGGACGCGCGATACCAAGAGGCCTGCCTGTCCCACAGGCAGAAAACCAACAACCCACCTCCAAATAGCAATTTGGAGAAGGTTGACAGGAGGTAAGAGAAGGGTACTCTTATCCCCAAAGAAAAAGGAATCGAGAAAAAGGTCTACAAACTTTAATACTTAGACAAGGCAAGATAACTTCGAGAGAGCTCAGAGACACAACCGATCACTGAGCGACAGGAAGTTGGAATGAGGTTCAGGTCACATGACCATAGGTGGCGCGGCGGGGATGAGCAGGTAACTCCCGTTTTGTTTTTTCTGTGTTATGGGTCGAGAGATAATTGATAGGCAATCAATGGGCTACGGTGAGTCGGAGACGGTAGAGTACGTTAAATAATATACACTTGTGAACGAGTCGAAATACGACGCATCCAGTCATCATGAAAATGATACAAACAGCAAGTGTCATCTGTATCTCATTCTCTTATTAACATTGAAGGCAAGTGCGAACTTTTCACACTTTTTGCTTTATATGTATCGGATTGGTCAATGTTACATGTTTGCATGTTGGACTAGACATTATTTTCTTACACAAGGACTAATACTGTCACTTTAAAATGAACAATTAAAACATTTATTACATAAATATTTTATTTATTTTACAGGGTTGATCTTATTTCACCCTACAACAAGTATTTGTCACAAAGGTGACAAGGTCCCCCGCCGCAAATTGATGTTAACAACAAGAAGAGGGACGGACGGACGAACGGAGCTGAATACTATGTTCCCCGTGAAGACTCAAGGTTAATTGGTTCATGAGAAATGGTGCTAACAACATTTTCAAAGGCCAAAGTCCCGCCGTGACCTTGAAAATGAGATCAAGGTCACCGAAAACTTTTCAGGTCTGCGTATTCCCCAGATGAAGACTGGTACCAAGTTTGAAGATTCTAGGTTGAGCGGTTCATTAGATATCCCGCTAACAACATTTTCAAAACTGGTCAAAGTCTCGCAGTGACCTTGAAAATGAGGTCAAGGTCACCGAAAACTTTTCAGGTCTGCGTATTCCCCAGATTAAGACTGGTACCAAGTTTGAAGATTCTAAGTTGAGCGGTTCATTAGATATGGCGCTAACAAGAAGCGGGACGGACGGTCGTACGGACGGACGGGCGGACGTACGGATGGACGGACGGACGTACGGAGCTGAATACTATATCCCCCGCTTCGCACTAAACGCGCGGCGGGGGATAACAATAGAACAATATGGACATAACAAATTACAATATTATTAATTAATAAATAGTCTGCCAGGGATGCCTGGCGTTACTATGTCCTACTTTCAAGATCATAAGCCTCTTAGTATTTTCTAACACAAGGACAGCATTGGTCTCCTTTCTTCTGGGGAACGTCTTGATGGTAGACAACTACCAGAATACACCACGATGGTCAAAGTTTGGTAGGTCATCTTCATCTTCTTGGACTTCAGTCAGGTGTTGGCAAGATTGTTGGTCAGGCTTTTCAATGGGGATATCGATGTTGTCGTTGAACTGGACGAACTCTTCTTCCGATGGCGGCATGTTGATAATGAGGTACCAGCTCAGCAAGATAGATGTCATCTTATTCATGGTCTTCTTCAGCAAAGGTCTGATCAGTCGAAGGGAAGTCGTGGTTTCCAAAGAACTTTTGGGTAGTGAATTCAGCGATTAACTAGCACAGCTCTGCGACGTTGTTACAATTATCCATCCTGCAGACTAGTGTCTTGAGAAGGTATCGTCGATACCGCGCCGTAAGTGCCCTTATCACGCCCTGATCAAGTGGCTGGAGAACTGATGTTGTTTAAGGAGGACAACATTTCACTAAAACATTAGAGCTGATCAAGAGCTGATTCATGAGCAGGGTAATGCCAATAACGAGTAGAATCTTACACAGTTGACGTCTCATTAGCCATTTAACTTGCTGAAGCCAATCACAGAACAATGCACTTGCCACCCATGCCTTCTTATCTGCTTACCACAGAACTGGTAGTGAACCAATGGCAGTGTTCTTGCAGCAACTTAGAATTCTGCTTTGCCGACGACAAGAGCAACAACACCAAATTACTGTTATCGTCGTTAAAAGTGGTAATAACTGTGGATTGATATTAGATGAGCAAAAGATTTTTTGAATTTTGGGTCATGGTGTGGCATAACTTTTTGAAAAGTCAACAAATAAGCAAGACTATTTAATTACTCTTTAAGAGACTATCCAGGGCGCATTAAGCCAACTAGAGGCTGTGCAATGAGTAATTGTTGTTGTATGGGGTTCACATGAACGAGCAACTTAGCGATTTAAACGATTTGATTTAAACACTGGAAGATTGATTGTGCTCTTTACACGTCCTTGTATTATTTAATATATTTACTCAGTCGTGTTGCTCTTCATTCACGTTCACGTCATAGCACTCATGTTAAAGTTGGATATCCATTAGGCAAACAACAGTTTGTTTTTATTGCCTATGAGAGACTGTCACTTGTATTTAACTATATCATCCATGTAAGGCTCTCCACACTACGGTTGCAGAATTGTCACTTTGGTAGCACATAAAGACATATTGAATCCCAGTGCGTATTTTGATTTCATGTTTTATTTATTACATCGTTCTGATCGGTTCACACGTTCTATAGATAACCAAACAAAAACAATTAAAGCAGTGTCATTGCCTTCAATAACATCGAAATTGTTCAGGACAGACAAGTTTTTTAAAACTTTTAACTTGCGCTTAACATCTAAACGGATTATTAGATTCGTATAAAATCGAAAAATATTACGTAGTAATTATAAACAATAACCCGGTACCGAGGGGTTGTGAAAAATAACCTCGCGAGGGTTATCGAGTTAATATTTGACTTATTCTCTCGCGGAACACTCCTGCAACGTTTTCAACTTAATTGTTTATACATAATTAATTTTAAAACGTTTTAATGATATAATTCGCGGGTTTAACATGTTGATAAGAATAAATATTTAGACTACCTAAAATATCCCATTTAGTGTTTTAGAACTAAACGCTTGATTTCTTACATTTCTTACTAATTTACTAATACGGTGTTTCAACTAAATATTTTACATGCGGGTATGATATGTCTTAATAAGAATACATATTTAGACTAAAAACGATACCCCCTGCTTAGGTTTTTAGAACTAGAAACTTGATTCCTTACATTTAAAACGATTTTGTTGCAATAATGATATATATTTATAGGGAAAATTATAAATCCAAACATGACACAACAAAATTTACATGTACAAAATGGAATGGATCATCGGTAGTTGAACAGGTAAAGGCACTGCTTGACAACATAGAGGTCCCTGGTTCGAATCCAACTTTCCTTGTTCTTAAATCTTAAATTTCTTGTTTGATTAAAACTCCAAATTCTAAAACTCCAATTGTTTGCGTTTGTTTACAATCTTATAACTGAACAAGGTGGTTATGAGATAAGCAACCTATACGGCTGGAGCTCACGGCATATAACATTCAACTAAAATAAAGACAACAACTTCCCAAGGGGTGTAAAGGGTAATTACCTATAGGAAGGTAGTTAAGAGTTAAAACCTATTGAAAAAATAAGGAATATAACCACCCAAGTAGACTAACATTTAGTCTCAGAAATAAGTTTTTCCATTATCAACAACATTTTACTAAAATTACAAATAGTAAAACAACAAGGAGCCCAAGCAATGCCTTGGCCTAAAGCTAAGGCATCTAGACTTGCTATAATTTTCTAGACTATGTTTGTCGTCAATTGAATATTTTGCTTTAGGGTCTGGATGACAGACTACCAACCAAGGGGTGTAATAAGAATTATTGTATCACTGTGACTGTACCTCACTTCAGACCATCTTTATCTTGCTCCAACATGCACGTGGTTGAATTATTTTTGTTTATAAATTCCAATTTCATATAGGTTTTCTTTATCCAAAATTATGATCACTGGTTTGGGTTCGAAGCAGCCTTTCGATATCAACTTTTATTACATACCCATGTAATCTTCTGATAGTAATAATTAATGAAATACAACGAATTCCGTATTGCACTCCTCAAACCGTATTGCACTTCTCACGGAACTACTTTCTCAGCGATGGAGGTGTCATGTCAGCTATTTTTAGATTTTGTTGGCAGGGAAAAACCCATATCAATAATGTAAATAAACGCACATAATTTAATTCAGACATCTCTGAGTGTTTTTATCAGGATAAATTTAAATTGTTCACAATTTTAAATAAAAATATTAACAAATTAAACTAGGACTGCCGCGGCAGTACTTAGGTCTTCAAGATTCCTGTTTGACCTTCACATATTGTTTGACCTTCACATGCATGTTTGACCTTCACATGAATGTTTGTTAAAGAGGGTTCAAACATACTCAGCAAAACACCACTTTTCCATATGCAAAATTTGACCCGTCCTCCTGACCGGAAATGACTGTTCGCGAGCGATTTTATTCTTTTATCTTGAAGACCTTGCTGATGTCTAACTCTCATGCAAAAATGATTAAGTTCTAAGGTCTGGTTTTTGAGTTATCTGCCCTTGAAGTTGGTGATTTTCAGATTTTGGTCAACTTTGAAAGGTCACAGCACAAAAAGTATTAATGTTAGCACCATAAATCGACATCGCTTTTATGTAAAATACTTCAGCTACATTGAGTATAAATTTCAGCTCTCTAGTGCAAGTATTTTCAGAGGAGTAGGGTTTTAAAGGCGGGTGGGGTCAGAAACGGTCGAAAATACACTGAAAGCAAAATGGCGGCCAAAGCACGTGACCTACGAATTTGTCCTGATTTCCTTTTTTTCATTATTTTTCATTGCGCTTCTTTTAAAAAAAAATTTAAGTCTCTAAGTGCATTTTGAAAAAAAAATCAATGTTAAATTTTCGCTTTTGGATTCGAACTGGACCCTTAATGTACGAGTCGATTTTGCCCAAAAGCTTAGCATATCGATTCCAGGGTAAGGGCTCTCAGCATGACAAGTTTGGTAAAATTTGGCGAGGCCGTTTGAGCTGTAGCTCGTTCACAAAAATTGTACAAATAATAATAATAATAATAATAATAATAATAATAAGAACTTGAAGAAATCGGATAAAAACAATAGGTCTTCACGACTTTGTCTTGAAGACCTAATTAATTACACTTCGCCGCTCGCAAGTAAAATACCGATCTCAAATACTACATCAACAATACCGTCAAGAAAACAAGTTTAATCACGAAGTTTGCAACTTAACTGAGGGAAAACAATGAAGAGCGAAGAGTTTAAGGTATCCCGGGTCCGGATCTTGTGATTCTCATCGCACAAAACCCGGCGCTGTCAGTTCTGCCACATGTGCCAGTGACATCGTTTCAATAGGGTTCAAACTACACTATGACTTCCGTCCTACTTTATAATTATTTACAAAGGGGGGGGGGGGGGGGGGGGTCGTTTCATATTACGGTAATTCAACTTTTCCTCACAAACAAATTCAATGAATATCCCTCCAAAACGTAGACGCGCCATCATTGATAGTGATGAGTGTTTATATTGTTGAAATGTTGATGAACATGCAAGTGATGTGCAAGTGTCATTAAAGAAATTCTAAACATATGAACAAATATCTTGCGTATGTTTTTAAAAAAATATTCATCACAGTTTTGTGTGCGCTCTATTTCCATGTTACGTCATAGGTGGAGGAATGTGATAACGTAATATTTCGTGATTTAGGCCAAGACAACAGGTAAACATTCTTCCGTGTAAGGATTTGTTTGAAGTAAATTAAACGAAAAAAAGATATGGAATAAATATAGAACGTCATTCTAGTGCATTTTTTCGTTTGTTTTGAACTCGTAAATGTCACAAAGAGCAAAGTTGTTTCTTTGCTCTTTTTGACATCTACTCGTTCAATACAAACGAAAATATGCACTAGAATGATGTTCTATATATGTATATATTTACATAATCTTATGTAACCCACCATGCTAATCCGACACTCTTTTCTTATTTCCTTGGACGGGTTTCTTTTATTGTTATGAAATCTAACCTCCAATCTAGGTTTTTCAAATTAGTCTTGCTGTAATGTAAAAATTCTTTTCTAAGAACTAATCTCCAGCATTGTTGTCTTTTCATACTCTTAATATTTCTTATTTAGAAAAGGTACTTAGAGTCCTCCTTTTGTCCCAAAGTACTCACGGAAATACGAATACAATGGTTTTTGGCGTTTATTTTATTAAGCGATAAATATATTAAACTCTCAACATTGTTGAAGCAAAAAACTTTTCCCCATCTAGGCCTTATAAAGGAAATATGATAATAAAGTTTATATTGCCATTTTACAGGTAAAAATGACAAACATTTGCATATTTGTAGCGAATTTAGAAACATGTTATAGCTAACGTAACTATAAACAATGCATGTGACCATATACATGTACATGTATCTGCAATGCTATTTCAACATACATTTGTATTTACACGTGCGTTGCCCCAGCAATTGACAACAAAATTTATGAATGAACTCGTAAGAATAGTAGTTTATAACAAGCGTTTAAGTCTGTAAACATTAAAAAAAACTGCATACGTTTTTCCATCTTTTATATGTATCCTGATTTGATAAAGGTATACATAGTAGAGGAAATAAATAAGCTAAGTATTGAACATTGATAAAGCGTTTTTCCTCACCGCACTGAGATAACAGCTCGTTTACATTCTATAGTTTGCATCAGAAACATATATTTCGACTTAGAAATAATTGTGAGGCGTAAAAATGACACTCTTTTCTCTCTTGTAAACTCATACATATAGTGGGTTTTTACAAAAATCGTCTTTAACAAAAGTTGGGATAACCATCGTGACTGGATATTTATTCTTCCCTATTCAGGTTTGTTCAAAATAATGAAATAATCGCCAAAACAAATTTAAGTTCTATTTCCGGGAGTACTATAACCACCTCTAGAAACAATACAATGGTATCGATGTCCATGCGCGACTCCATGAAAACATGACATGTGAGCTTGGTATTCTGCACTGTCCTCTCTTAGGGGACTTAGCTATCATTCCCTGTGTCCGGTCCTCTCTAAGGGGACTAAGCTAACATTCCCTGTGTCATGTCCTCTCTAAGGGGACATAGCTATCATTCCCTGGGTCCGGTCCTCTCTAAGGGGACTTACCTATCATTCCCTGTGTCCAGTCCTCTCTAAGGGGACATAGCTATCATTCCCTTGGTCCGGTCCTCTCTAAGGGGACTTATCTATCATTTCCTGTGTCCCGTCCTCTCTAAGGGGACTAAGCTAACATTCCCTGTGTCCGGTCCTCTCTACGGGGACTTACCTATCATTTCCTGTGTCCCGTCCTCTCTAAGGGGACTAAGCTAATATTCCCTGTGTTCTGTCCTCTCTAAAGGGACTTAGCTATCACTCCCTGTGACCAGTCCTCTCTAAGGGCACTAAGCTATCATTTCATGTGTCCTGTCCTATCTTATTGGACTTAGCTATCATTCCTGGTGTCCTGTCCGTTCTTATAGGACTTAGCTATCATTCCATGTGTCCTGTCCTCTCTAAAGGGACTTAGCTATCATTCCATGTGTCCTGTCCTCTCTAAGGGGACTTAGCTATCATTCCCTGTGTCCTGTCCGTTCTTATGGGACTTAGCTATCATTCCCGATTTCCTGTCCTTTCTTATGGGACTTAGTTATCATTCCCTGTGTCCTGTCCTCTCTAAGGGGACTTAAAGTCGTAAAAGAACATGATATGAAACCAGTAAAAATACTAAAATTGAATAACAGGGATGTACTTCCTTTTGGTTTCTGTAATGACAATGTAAAGGTCACTGACAGGTATTTTTAATGAAAGTGCTGTTCTTTTAAAAGAATGTCAAAGTCAATTTCCTCTAACATTCGTGAATGATTTGAGGACTGTCGAAACATTCGTGAAATATGTTTTTGTAACATATTGTTAAGAAAATTCCCTGTATTCGGAGAATAGGCTTTGGCAGAAATCAGCGAAGCTGTCTGTCACATTTCCGTTTTAAAAAAACATCGTAATTAGTAAAAGTAATAAGCATTAATCTATTTTCGTTCACTTTTGATCTTCTACGGTGAACAATGTACACACAATATAAAATGCATTAGCATAAATACACCGAGTTTAGTCATATGGCCCTGAAAGTTGAGAAGTGGATTGCAAAAGACACACACATATCATTGATAAATATCCCATTGCTATGCACTCCAGTCAGGAACAGGTGACAATTTTGCAGATAATGTCGTAGTCGAAATTCCTTTTCAGCAGGAGGAAACATTGACATATTGATCCAATAAAATCAATTAAGCGAGTTATCAATTAGCGCCTATAGGCAACATTTAGGACTGTCGAGGCCTGTAATTGAGAAGTTTCATAATGCTCACGACGTCCGAAGAAACAATTACATCGATATAGAGGATACTAAACGACCTTCCATTTAATACTTTGTTTATTAAATAAGTTTGATTTGTATAAAACGAGCGAAAAGAACAAGTTTAGTATTCTGTTTATTATTTGTCCTAAAATTCAAGCAAATTTGCCCCCAGAGTACTGAAACTAGCAATTTCGTAACTCGGCAGCCAGTGTGACGGCGCGCTTACATTGTGACCGGTAACAAACTACTGTGACGTCATACTTGTCGTATTACAATAGTTTAATATTGCCGTATGCATGTTACACCGCGGTATCTTACACGGGCGAGTAATAAAACCATTTACAAGATTGTGAAATGTGTCAGAAGATTATTTGCTTTTATCTTAAATGTTAACTAGTGACTTTTAATCATTTTAAAAAGTAATTTTAGCTCGTAGAATCTCCGATACAGATCCTAAGAGCTTCCTAACGACCTTTATAATCTAATTAACGTTGATTTGAGTTTTAGTTTTGATTATACCGATCAAATAAAAATGTTTGTTTACTACGAACCTTTTGGTTATGACTTTAGAGCACGCGTTAAAACCATAAATAACACAGTATATGATTTTACAAACAGAAGACTTGTTAATAGCAAAATATGTCTACGCTATAATGATATCACCAGTAACGATTCAGAACTGAACCGAAGTGTTTGTAATGATCCAAATTAGTTTTCCTATTCCTTTGAATCTTATGTATTATCAAGACCAAATTGTTTGATTTGACACACTTTATTGTCACATCGATTTCATATACTCAACGGCAATAGAAACGCAATTTGAAATCTAATTATTGTTATTACACACGTGGTACTTCGTAAAGGGTTTCATAACAATTTGTTATGACACATATTGGTCATTACACCTCAAAGTGATTTGATTGGCTTGCGGTGAACTTTGACATTGTCCGGACTACTTTATTCATTCATAAAGCAAACGTGTTTTCATTCACAAATTCGAATGGAACTGAGTGAGTCGGAGTCATTCTTCAAACTTTCAGTTTATTTTTTTAATCTTCCTTATCGAATTGTTAAGGAATAAATCGGAGGACAACAGACAATACAATAAAACATCTTACTGATATCTCAAGGCACAAAAGGGTTTAAATTCAGCACAATTTGATCACCAAATTTCATTAATTTGATCCATGTGACATGTCGCTCCAAAATGACACCGACAGACATTGCTTGTTATCTATATAATATAAAGACAACTGAATATTCTTTAGACAAGATTTCTTCAAAACAAAACGCGTTTGAACAATGATAAGCATCTTAAACTTACTTTGAAGGCGGTTGTTTACACATTTTGACGAAAAGATACAGGCAAATGGCGGCCGCCATGACATGCCGTTGATCAAAGAAAGATAAAGAAGGTGAAGGCAATATTATGGATATACAACTTCTTTATTCAGGTTTGCGACGTTTCGACATAGATACTAATGTAGTTATCAAGCGAGTAATGCAGGTGATACAGTAAATCAGGATATATATGTACATGATGTTTTTTACAGTAGATAGGGAGTGAGTTGTTTGTACAATAAACAAGGTTGATGTACAGAGCATGATTAAGTAGTGATGAGCTGATGTACATAAAAGGATAATGTTTGTACAATAGATAATAATGTTGTTACAACAAAAGAGGTTGAAGTACAGGGCATGATTGAGTAATGGATTAGAAGCCAGTTGGTGATGTACATGAACAAGTAGAGATTATGAATAAGGTGTTGTTAAAATAAATGATGTACATACTAGTGAGAGAGATGGACAAGCATGGTTGAGGAAATAAATATATGAAATTATACAATAAGTTGTTGGTACGCATTTGGGATGTAATATCCTTCATCTCTGTTAAGGGCGGGGCCTATCTTCTTTATGTGGACAGCTTCCAGGAGTTTTCTTATTTTGAAGTCAGCTTGATTCTTTTCAATGGTTCTGATGTTTTGCCAGTTTTGATCTGGATGAGCTATCATATGGTCGGATATGGCGGATTTGGAATCATTCTTTCTCACTGAGGCCTGATGTTCTTTAATTCTGTGGGAGAGTGGTCTTGATGTTTCACCAACATATGAGTCACCACAACTGCATTCTATGCGGTAAACCACACCTGATGGGTCTGGCTTCTGGGATGATTTTGGTCTTCCTGTTGCGCCTAAGAGATTTTGGATAGGATTTCCTCTTTGGTAAACTACGTCTATGTTGGCTTGCTGCTTCAGAAGTCGGCGAATGTGATGGCTGGTTGGTTCAATGTAGGGGAGGCTGATAGTGAAGGAGGCAGTCTGTTGACGGGGAGGCTTGGCTGTTGGACTGAGGGTCTTATTGATGGTCTGGTTGACGAATGGGGCGGGGTACTCGTTGTAGGTGGTGAAGACGTCTTTGAGGTGGTCTAGTTCAGCATTGAGGGACTCAGGTGTGGAGCAGATGTTCTTTGCACGTCGGGTTAGGGTTGATATGATGCCTCTTTTGACTTGGATAGGATGGCAGGAGTTGAAATGGATATACTGGTCTGTGTGTGTTGGCTTGCGGTAGACGGTGGTGTTCAGCTTGTTTTCTTCTTTATGGACAAGGACATCTAGGAAGGGGAGTTTGATGTCTGCTTCAGATTCCATGGTGAACTGCATACGTGGATGTTGGGCATTTAGGTGTTGGAGTAGAGCATTCGGGTCGTCAGATTGGGAGAGGATGACAAAGGTATCATCTACCTTCCGGAACCAGCAAGTTGGTTGGATTTGGTAGGTCTGCAGGGCTGTACATGTTTCTTCTAGGTGGGTCATGTAGATTTCAGTGATGAGGGGGGAGAGGGGTGAACCCATGGGGAGCCCATGGGTTTGTTGGAATATTTTCCTGATATATATATATCCTGATTTACTGTTTCACCTGCATTACTCACTTGATAATTAGTGACATTAATTGTGACATTAGTATCTATGTCGAAACGTCGCAAACCTGAATAAAGAAGTTGTATATCCATAATATTGCCTTCACCTTCTTCATCATCGCAACTTCTAGAATGCCCATCAAAAAAAAAAAGATAACTCTGACTGTTCTCGCGCAGTGAGCTTTTATTTTCACGTACGCTTCGTTCATGACAAAAGTGCTTATTACTTTCATTTCACCAGACACTATATGAATTAACGTAGGGTAGAATTTAGAAATGTGAATATTTAACGTGGTAATAGTATAATAATTGAGGCTGTGACGTGGTTTGATATTCATCCGCCGTTTTGTCTCTTTATAGGCATAATAAAAAGTTGTTTAAAAAAGCAATAAATCGTCTGAAATGTAAGTTGGTAATAAATATGATACGTAACTCGTTCCCGTTTCATATCAAGTTTATGTCCCTCGTGAAATAATTTTGTTTTGTCACTCGCCAAGGTTCGTGACAAAACAAAATTATTTCACTAGGGACATAAACTTGATATGAAAGGAGAAGCTCGTTAGATATCCTATAATTATAAAGCTGAATAAACAACTTAGGGTTTAAAAACAACAAAATATTTTATTTTGACATGTACACATATGCCAAAAGAAAATGTTCGACTTACATCATCACATGTGACGTCACAACAACTGGAGGGGGGTTTTGAGTCAGTATATTGTGTGCCCCCCTTGTGTGCTCAGACATGTCTAAAGTCGCTGGGGCTTTGAAAGACTCGGGCATCGCCCAAAATGTTGTTAGATGGTCTCCAAATGTTCGGTGGGATTCATCTACGGCGAGTCAAATGTCGTCTAGTTCATTTGTAAAGGAGAGTTTGAACCTTGATTCAACAGAGTTTATGACGTATTGCCAAGGTCTGGTAACAAGATTAGTCCTGTTAGCTGTCCATTGCTGTCTGGCCAGTCTGTGAGCCGTCTCATGGAATGGATATCAGCAGCGGATGTTGTAATCAACATGACATCTGCCAACCGTATGACCATTGATGTGGCCTCGGCTTGTCCTATTCGTTCTTTCATTAGTCTCATATGCCGTTAAGAATCTTTTTTTTCAGGAAGCCGGAAAATGGTCCTGAAAATCGATGTCAAAGGTGGTGCACAAAGTCGAGGACGATCTTTGACTGTTTCATCTCCCTTGTTTCGTTGTTTAGTCAAGAATCGGTTGACAGATGCACATTGAAGTGTTTGATACTCACAGAATCTGAAGAGCCCTGGGGTGCCACAGAGGCTGATCAATTCATGAAATGTTGATACAGCCTCTGTTATATTACGCCGAGTTTGTGGGATAGAATGGGAGATGCCTGATTGGAGGCAATCAAAGTTAGTTGTGCAATCAGCGACGCTGAGATATATCTCAGTTCAAATAACAAGAAAAGCCTAGCTTTTCATGACTATGTTTGGAAGGAGTCAGGATGTATGTAGGTCCTAAATTTATGTTTTTGGTCAGTCATTTATCAATTCTTCCTTCACATCCTGTCTCAGGGTTCTAATCTATTTCTATTTGAAATTTTATCGAGAAGGTCGCGACAAAATGATTTGATTGGCTATTTCCCAAGTTGTGCGAAACTAGCTTCTGATCCCAGGTTACAGATTAGTGGAGTTAGCGTAACGTTCCTACCCTGAGACAGGATGCTTCCTTCAATGACTTGTTCCTCTCATTAATGGGACAATATTCGTAGGAATGAAAGGTTTAATTTGACACTAATAACTTTGATGACTTTATTTACCTTTTGTTAGATTCACAACCGTAGTTGTATAACTAATGAAATTTTATGCAACTCAATTGAGCAAAACATATCACCTGAACTATGCATGCTATCTTCAAAATGTTTGGCATCAATGACAATCATGTCCCATGTGAAATGGAAAGGCAGAACAGTGAAAGGATTAAGTAAAAATAATTTCTCAACACTAGTTGATTTTCTAGATGAATTGATTGTTATCGCTCTCCTTTTCAACGATTTTGTTTATTTATCAATAATATAAGTTAGTTTTGCTGTTGAGATTTTAACAAAGACGCGATAGATGTGCTGGCCTGTTTATCTCCCTGACAGTGAACATGTACATGTGTACAAACCACTCCTCCATGCAAGTAGAGTTTTGTTTTCTAAGAAGTATATACTCTCCTGACTCGTCCACCCTTCGTAGGTTTCTGAAATGACGGGCTTTTCTTTCTACGTGTTGTATTTCTATTCTATTTAATCTTCCCGCCGCTAACGGCTGAAATATTGCCCAAGTGGCGTTAAGCATTAACTCACTTACTCACTTTAATAACCCTTTCTTCTTGGAGCATTTCAATTCAAGGAAGTACATGTATGTACGTATGTACGTGCTAGCTATGGATAGAGGAAGCTGTTTATGTATTCTCATTATGTGTTCTAACAAAACATACTTTTTGGAGTTTGAAATATTGAAGTGCAGATGTCTTCTATTGTGATCCTACAAAGCTGTGACATTAAAGAATAAGGCGATAAAAACAGTGTTGTTACGGTAACATATATAGTGTCCAGTCCATAAATTCCAGTTTGTTTTGATAAATACATATGTTAGATAGAATCAAAATACTCACAATCAAATTTCATATTTCAACGAATGTAACAATGATGTACATGTTTTTGTAAGTGTAACAATTGATTTTATTCAACGAATATCGAGCAACTGTCTAGAGCATATTCATGTAGTAAAGCCAAACGTGTACATCCGATCTACATCATCCTCGATTATCCAACGCTTTCGTTCCGATAAATCTACACTACAAGCCCTGGAAAACTTTACAAGGTTTTACCTCAAACCAAAGACCACCCTTTGCATCCAAGTTTATCCAATCAGAAACGAAACGCAGACACTACTTGCGTAAACAACTCGACTAATCAAGTAAGCGTTTTGCTGAGTCATTGCAAAGGGAGAAAATTTTGTTCGAGGTAAACCCTCATAAAGTTTTCCAGGGCTTGTAGTGTAGATTTATCGGAACGAAAGCGCTGGATTATCGAGGATGGATCTACATGTGCACTCGTTATTAAAAACTACAGTTCCAAAATTGCCTGTTTGTCTGATGTACATAAATTTGTCTAAAATTAAACGAGGGGTCTGAAAGAAACCTGTACGACAATTTTAATGCAGGAACGATGCAACTTTCTGAACTTCATATCAAAGTACTTTACTCTACATCAAACCTAACCCTACATCATTAATGTTCTACCGAAAATATTGGTAAATTAATGTGTATGCTGAAGGATACTTGTTTGGAACCAGTTATCGCTAGTTTTCAAAACGTTAATGTTAAAATCATGGCAACATTTCATACATATAACACATGATACATGCATAGATATTGTCCTACAAGGAAGGAAAAAATTCCCTTAATAATTGAACCCAATTGCTGTACGATTGGTAAGAACAACAACGGGGCCAGTAACATCTGACCGTACAACACGTATGTGTCAGTTCACAGTCTCCTTACTTTCTAATTATTTCAAAGGCCATGCACGTTGAACATATAGTGATATATTAATATAACATTCATTCTGCTTTGCAGCGTATAACTGTAGTATTTTTTTAATTCGCACGTAGGTCAGTTTGAAACATGACAGTTCACATGATGTTTGTACCTTTAAATAACCCAGCAAACATGACGTAACTGGGCCAGTACTGGTTTCAGTGTTTCAGGGGGGTATAGTTTTTTTGTTTTTTTTTTATTATTGTTCCCATAGATTTCTTTTACAAGATACATAATAGCATGATATACAAGTATATGATATATAACAGAGTTGAATTTGTTATTAAAATAAACAAACAATCTCATTTCTTTTCAGTCTTATAGTTAAAGATAAGGAATAGAGGAGACCATTTTTTTTTCAAATCTAATGAAGTCATTATTTCTTTTAGATATGAAATTTTCAACTATCAAGATATCTTTTAGAATGTGAACAAAGTCTTTGACTTTTGGAATCTTATTTTTTAAGTTGCAAACATAAATGTGTCTGTTAGCCAAAAGAAGAATATGGTTAATTAATGGTTGGGTACTTAAAGTACCAAACCAAACGACAAATTTTGTCAAATTTAATTCCAATTTATTTTGAATCATCCAAATTTGAAGATCATTCCAAAAATGTTTGGTTTCCTCACATTCCCAATATACATGGCTTAAACTTTCATCTGTATCATTACAAAATATACAAACAGTATTGTCAACAAGTTTCATTTTCTTAAGTTCTTTTTTTGTATAAATGGTTCATTGTAAAAATCTGAATCGGAAATCAAGTATTTTCACATCCTTTATAATATTCCTATAAAAAGTAAAGATCAAATGCCAATCAAAATAAGTACCTTGAAATAAAATTTCCCATCTCTGACAAATAGAAGGTAGAATGCTATCAGACATCAGTTTATCATAGAATTTTCTAGAACCCTTCATGGGTGTTATGAAGTCTTTATGCAAGGCATTAATGTGGAATTGGTTTACCTGTATGTGACTGTGTTCTTTCAAAGTCTTTTTCCGTGAGTAAGGCAAAATATATAAAATATATTCAAGATCTATATATGTACCACTTATCCGAAATTTAATTTTCAAATCTTCAAAACGCACAAAACCTTCATCATTATACAAATCTTGAATTGTCAGAATTCCTTTATCAGCTCAGTGTCTAATAAAGTGGTGTGGGTTCCTGAAGTTGTGGTTGAGCCATATTGGTTGGGATAGGATTTCATTTATATTTTCTTCAATTTGACTTTTTTGACAGTAAGCTTTCCATGCTTTCAATACATCTCTCCAAAAACGATTATCTGTTTCATCAATATCTTGAACATTGGCCTCATATTTCAAAATATCTTTAAGCGGGAATTTACATGGGTTATTAACCTTAGGTTTGTTAATATAGCTTCTGAGAATAGACAGTTTCATGGAATTTATAAAAGTTTTAATGTCAATCATACGTAGACCCCCCTCTTTAAAATCTTTTTTCAAATTGTTGCGTTTAATTTTATCTATCTTATCATTCCAAATAAATCTAAAATACGATCTTTCAAGGGAGGTTATAAATTCATCAGGAGGGTTTGGTAAACTATTGAAAATATATGAACTAGTTTAGAAAGGGCTAGTGTTTTGATAACAGTAATTTTGCCAATCAATGTCAAATTTCTTTTCCTCCATGCTCCCAGTAGTCTGTTAATATCTTCTAGTCTTTTTCTTGTGTTGATAACCCATAGATCTTGCAGTGTAGGAGTAAATGTAATCCCCAAAACTTCAAATTCCTTTCTTTGCCATTCTATGTCTAAATCTTGACACAATGTATCATTGCTACCAGCTTTTGAGCCAATCCAGATTGCCTTAGTCCTATCAATATTCATTTTCAACATATTGTAGAAAGTATTTAGTGTGTCAATAGCAGCATACAAACTATCATCTGAGCCATCTAAAAATAATTCAGTATCATCCGCATATTGCCTAACTTATATTCTTGATCATCAATAACAATAACTTTTATTTCATCATTTGTCTGATCATACATCCAAGGATTTCAGCTACAAATAAGAACAAATATGGTGATAATGGATCACCTTGCCTACAGCCCCGTTGATTGGGAAAGAAATCAGATAGATGTCCATTTTGAATGACACATGAGGTGGTTTCATAAGTCAATATATTGATCGAGCGAATAATCTCAGGACCAAATCAAAATTTTGTCAAGACAGAATTAATGAAATCTTTAAAAACTGTGTCAAATGCTTTTTCAAAATCAATTAAAGTCAAAAGGCTTTTCAAATTTCTTTTCTTTGTATTTTCACTTAGAGTTCTGCCTGGCATAAACCCGGTCTGATTATCATGTATTAAGGAGTCTAAACTTCTTTTTAATCTGTTAGCTATACAGGCACCTACAATTTTATAAAGAGCATTTAATAAAGTAATTGGCCTCCAATTCTTTAATTGAGTTCTATCTTTATTTGCTTTTGGGATACAGGTGATAACACCTCTCTTCATTGTTACAGACATGATGTTTCTATCATAAACATCTTTAATAAATCTGAAAACCCACACTGTAAGTTCTTTCCAAAAGAATTTGAAAAAATCTATGGGAAACCCATCTATTCCAGGGCTCTTGTTATTTTTCATATGTTTTACAGCAATTGCAACTTCATTTATGTCTATTTCCTTTTCCAATTTTTCTTTGAGTTCTCCACTTAAGACCGGAGTTATGATATTGTCTAAGTTACAGTTAGCTTCGAAATTTCTATCTGAAGAATAAAATGTTTTGTAAAATTGCTTAACCTCATTTAAAATTGAGTCACCATCTGTTATTTCCTCATTTTTGTCTGTGATAATTTTATTGATTGATTTATTTACATAATTCCTATTTTCTAGATAACAGAAATAGTTTGTAGGTTTTTCTCCTTCTTCATACCATAGAATTTTATTTCTCACCTGAATTCTTCTTATTTCTTCTTCTTTAATCTGCTGTAATTCTAACTTTGATTTTGTTAGTTCTGCAAGTAAAGGTTCATCAATATTTTGAAAATCTCTTCTTATTGTATCCTCACAATCTTTTACCTTAATTTCTAATTCTTTAGATTTATCTTTTGTTTTCTTTTTAAGAAAAGATGAATAGGAGATTGATTTACCTCTTACTTTCATCAAAAAAGTTTCCAAAAATAGACTGTCATTAATTTTGAGATTAACGGCAGCATCATTAATTTATTCATAAGTGTCATTTGAATATTCTTCAATTGTTTCCTTTAAAATCGTCCTAACCAGATCCGCATATTCAATATTGTAAAGTAATGATGTATTGAATTTCCAGTAACCCCGCCCTCTTCTTGGTTTAATGAGTTTGAGAAAGTAAGACTAACAGCTGAATGATCAGTTTTATAGCCAGGCAAAATATCAGCGTCAAGTGTAAGATTCAATAAATCCTGAGATATTAAAAAGAAATCTAATATTGCTTGTTGTCTTGGTTTGTGTTTCCACCATGTGAATTTTCTTATATCTTGATTTAAGTCTCTCCAAACATCAACAAGGTCAAGCGATTCAATCTGCTCTAATAATATTTCTGGCTTTAGGATTATTAGTGTTTTTATAGTTCTCCAAATGAACTGATGGGTCAATAACCAAATTCCAATCTCCAACAATAGCTATAGATTAATTTTCAAAATCACAAATATTTTCAAATAGGTTTAAATAAAATTTAGGGTCATCATTGTTTGGTCCATAAATATTTGCAAGTGTAAATCTTTTTTCTTCAACGGTTATGTCAGCAACAATATAATTTCTATTCTCATCTTCCAATGTTCTATGTATAGTAATATCAATGTTATTATAAAAAAAGTATAGCCACTCCTCTGCAATTAGATCTAAAAGGTGCAATTATACTCTGCAAACCCCATTCATTCTTCATTATGTCTACATGTTCCTTGGCAATATGTATATCTTGCAAACAGATTATGGAAAATGATTTCTTTCTGTAAATATTCATTATTTCCTTTCTTTTATTCTTATCTGCTAATCCCCTACAGTTTTCTGAAATAATTCTAATTTTCCTTATGTTACCCATATCTATAATGATAAAGGTATAGTGTTTTAAGTAGATTCATAACTAAGGTAGAAAAATATGGTAATAGGCAAAATGCTGCAAGTATCATGGAAGTCTGTTTTGTGACTGCTATATGAGATAAATGTATATCATTTGAAAAGATGAAATGGGAACATAATTTTGTCAATAAAGAAAAGATAAAAGAAAGAAAAAAGTAGAATAAAAGCAAAGAGAAGGGTGGGATTGCGATATTGTGTCTTCCCAGCAGGATAGTTATGTAACATGGAATAACATTGTCCTCCATCATAAATAAACAAAAGATAATTATTGTTGATGGCATCAAATTGCCGATGTTCAAAATAAACGACATATATTGTCACTGTCTCCTTGTTTCTGCCTGAGTCTTTGCGTTTCATAAAAATCATGGAAAGGTGTTAATAGAGTTCATATAAATAACTGAAAACTTACTTCATATATCGATCCATACTTTGATCAACATGAAGTGAAAACACATGTGTGGAAAGCACTGAAACACACGATTAGTAGTAAACATCCGGTTTTAATTTACTTCCGGTTCAGCAGCAAATAGTGACCTATGGCTAAAAATAGAAAGCACATGTGAGTTTGTAAACAAAGATCGTCGAGTAAAAGTCTATTAAACGGGAATCAGTAGCAAAAATAATATTCACAGCAATAGACTCAGGAGTATGTAGTAGGTTATATACCAGTCAACCTGTGAGGTGGATAACCTCTCCATTTAGATAACTAAACAGAATAGAAGAACTTCTTTCTGTTTGTTTACAAGTTGAATGCACAGTACTGTAGAGCTTCAGGGGTTATCTTCAAGTCCGATGGTCCTCCAACGATCTTGGGGGTTATTCCGCACTTGTAAGGTTATCTCTATCCCGCGCTCCAAGATCTTCGTTTGAAGATTGTGAGATTTTCTTAGTTGAAAAGCTTTATTGGCGAGGAGACCTCTTAGTCTCTTTAGGGGTACAGAAAGGTCTGTGCGGATACTTATCCTCTTCTCTTCTGGCTGGTATAGTTGGTAAAGGCATACAGGCTAACGATACAGAGCCAGTACTGGTCCAGTATCGGCTTTCCTGAATCGGGCCACTTATGGAAGAACTGCAATGGTCGTTTTACTGGCAATATGGTACTGGACTTCTGTACTGACCCAGTAGAGGCATTTCACTTCCTGTCCATGTGCATAATGGGATATCTTAAAATGGCCAGCATTGGTCCAGAACTGGCCTCATTGTGGTTCAATACTGGCCCAGTACTGGTTCAGTACTGGCCCGATTCTGGAATGCCAGTTCCTGCTAGAGGATTCTGGGTTTTGATTAAAACTGTCATCTGCATTTGAGAGTTTACAGGGGAAGACAACATTCAGGTATCCTTTAAATGTGAGTTAAACTTATGAAATTTCAGATGATTTTAATTGATTTTAATGAATCTCTAATACATCATGTAATGTATATCTATCTATTATTTTTGTTTTGTATAACAGGGTTTGCTGTTTGATGTTTTGATATCATGATAATGTGGGCCCTATCTGTAAGACAAATCACAAGTTTACACTTATTTTTGTAATGGCATAAGTTGTGTATGTTTTCATGATAGATTTGTTTGATGAAAAGACATTTTTTATGTTTTATGTCAATATGTTCGATAGTTCTTTTGACAATCACATGTTAATGTCAGATTTGGATAAGTAAAGTTGATCTGAAATTATTGCTATCGATACATGTTAACATCACATTAGATATTAAATAAAGGAATGAGTAATCAAAACTCAGAATGATTTAATAAGGCTTGATGTATTTGAAGCCTTAATGTATATTGTGTAGATTACATATGTAAACGTACTGGGAAAGTAGTGGTTGTACTGGCGTGGTATCGTTTTAGTTCTGGAATGATACTGGCCCAATACTGGTCCGTTAAAGGGACATTAATGGCTAACCTCAATTGGGCCAGTATACGAAATTGTACTGTTTCAATAATGGCCTGAACCTGGCCCGGTACTGGGCCAGTACCGCGCCAGTGTGCAAGTTGGTACAGGGCCATTACTGGATGCCTGAATTGGGCCAGTTATGGATACCTGTATCAGCCAGTAAAGGGCCAGCACTGGCCCAGTTATGTCATATTTGCTGGGAATTCATTCTCCTCAACTTCATAACCTTGCAAGATCATTTCCTGTAGGTTAACTTTTTAAGTTTACTTGGAGGCCACACAGACTTCACCGTCTTGGTTTATTAAGACGATGTAAAGTGAAAATGATTAAATGATTCTTTTAGATGCAGACAATTTTATTCTCAATAGTGAAAACATTTCATTTGACATCATAAATTAGCAAAACATTCAGCCATAAGACAAAATGCCCATGGATAGGACAGTTTTCCAGCTCAAGTAATCTGGTGGACTATAGAAGTATAATATTAAGTTGACAAGCTTGGAATCATGTTTTAATGTATGAACATACCTACATGAGAGTGGCCAAAGTGGTAGAAAGTTAACCGGGGAAATAACAAAACATAATATATATTTATGTATGGACGCGGAAAAAACGATTTTTAACACATCTTTCAGACATCCAATGACAAAACGGTCCTTGAAGAGAAAAATCAAACCCTTCTTTTATAAAAGTAATGGAGCGTTTTCTAATTAATTTATCAAATGGATAATTGTATATTTTAAGGATGCCTGCTCCTTCAGTTTGTCTAATTTGATAATTTATCATTTTCAACAAAATTTCCCTTGTTTATGTTTCGACCATCATCATCTACATATTATTCCTCAAAATTAGTTTTTGAGTTCTCTAACCCTTAAACGCCAATCAACAATAAGATTATAGTATGTTATTAAATCCATCTGTCAGTAATGCATGGTATGCTTACTAAAATAATCTCAGCAGCTGCATGACGTTACATCCAAGTTCAGAAGTATTGTCGTTGTACGAGTTTGAAGATTGTTATAAATTAATTATTTGTCATATGTGGCAGTGGTATGTTTCTTTAAAGATTGACTGAAAAGATCAATGGCCACTATATAGATCCATGATGAAGGGATTGTAATTTGATATAAACTCGACTTTTTAGTTACTGAATTCGGACAGTTACCTGCCTTAAAGCGGTTTTTAAAATACACAACCTAATTAGTCCCTGCAAACAGAACTAATCACTGAGGCTTGTCTTCACTTCCAGAATGAGTCAGTAGTGCTTGCGTTTCACCTTATGATCAACGGGTCTCACTTTTAACTGTCGATATCATGGTATTGTGTAAGTCAAAAAGCCTATCAAATGACGTGACGATGCATCTCTTGAAAGTAGAACACTGATACTTTTAGTTGAAAATGATATATTTCATTCAGTTTTGATGTTCTACACGCTATATATAAGTATATAGCCTACTTACACGTTTCTTTGAGCCGGCACACTGACTATAACGGTGTAGACCGTTTTAGTGGTTTCTTCAGTTTTGATGAGAATTGTTATTTACGCCTCCGCCTGAAGCTAACTTCTTCTTTGACCCGGCCCGCTGATTATGACGGAGTACATCGTTTTAGTGGTGTCTATAGGGACATAGTCAATAACAAATATTGATTTGATATGTATATAATATGTGTTGTCACTGTAAACTGGAACTGTGTGGCTTTGACAATATGGATTTCATGATCATGAGTCCAATAGTCTCCTGAAAATAGAGGACATGTTATTATTTCCATATATTATTTTTATTATGGCCTTATTATATTAGTTATTTATAAATGGCATTTATCTCTAATTATATTCATTATTTTCAAGTTTCTGTAAAACACTCAAGAAGTTATGATTTTACTAGAAAACAACTGTATATATATTTTAATTTATTAAACTATTATTCTATGTAATGAAATGAATAATGCATATATACTGCATACACTTTCGTTAAAGTCATTTTGATAAGTAGTCGTTTACTTGTAAGATTATCAAAACCAAGGAAAATGCTAAGTTCTTTTTCGACATACTTACTCTAACTTATAAAACGTTCTATCACATTATCAGAGAGAGGTTTTCAAATGTCATTACTTGCAGAAAAAAATCCCAATTATAACAGATTACGAACTTTTGAACCAATGTGTAAGTTACAATGCTGCCATCTGCGGAAACCAATTTGGAGAGTGTGTACTAATGGTAATTCTAACATGACACGAAAACTAGTTTGAAAATACTGCGTTCTGATTGGTTACTCATAAACATTTTGGAGTAATTATTTCGCCGATAATCACCTCTAAATATTTACGACCGCTTCACATTCCTCCGCGCACGAGAAAACAATCTGCACTTAGCGACTTTCTGTTTACACATGACATGTTGGCGACGACACTTTAAATTTTAATATCAGAAACTTGTCGACATTTTGAAACACCTACAAATTTTAATCGAATAACCAGGGGTTTTTTTCCTGTTTGAAGTGTTTCTTACTGCTTCGCGATGTAAATTAATCACAGTCCACAGATCTAAAAACAAAATCAACGATCGCAACACCTCTCATACAGCGATTCGTCAAATGAACGGAAGCGACTTTATTCTTTAATTTCGCTGAATGCTGTCACTGCCCCTACCTCTAATGTACAAGTGACCACTTTTCCTGTCACAGTCTCCCCAACCATGACACAAAATATAAATTTCTTGACAGCTTCCACTAAGTTTGAAACAGTTCACCGACACGTAGTGAACAACTATTTTCAGAGTAACGTCCCTTGATTTGGTCAGTCCTTGTCGCTCTTGTAGGGGTGATGGGTCGACCCATGGATTTAGGTAAACATTCGTAACTTTGACGACATTGAAAACTGTTTTCTATTGATAATATGCTCAATAGATTACAGATGAGTCTATTTAAAAACGTGTTTTCTGTATGTAATGACATTTTAATTGTTATGTCTTCTTTATGAAAGTGGACTGTACCGTTGTTTTGCAAGTGAGTGGAACCGGTCTGCACCGGTTTGACCTAATCACATTGCTTTTGCGCAAGTCAAAATAGTTCCACCTTTTTTGACTAATTAGTCATGTTAGAATGGTGATAAATCCATTCTGTTTTTTATTTTGGGGTTGTATGTCGTGCATTCTTTACCCCTAAATAAACATTTCAAACCTCGCAAGCTCGGTTTGAAATTATATTTAGGGGTAAAGAATGCACGACATACAACCCAAAAATAAAAAACAGAATGGATTTATCCCCTAACTCTACAGCAACCAATATAAGAGGACGTACCCAGTGTACCAATCAAATGGCTTCATTTATGACTTCAGTAGCTTGATCATGTCTACACAGTCATCTCTGACACAATTTATACAAACATTCGATTTCATGCGACAATACTTTATCTTTATGCGCCTCGATTGCGCCGATCTGCAATTACATTTGTTTGATAGACGTTTTTCATAAAGTCGTTCCTGTACTTGTGGAAACATTCGGAAAGATCATTTACATTGCTTCTTCAAATGCCAAAAATATGATAGATTCATGTCTACAAATACTTTTTTTCAAAATGATATAATATTACATGCTTTCGTATGCTGCCACAAATCCTTGTCGCAGAACGTTATTGAATCCGTAATCAAATCTGTTTACCATAAATGATGCAAACTGATTAGAAGTCGGTACCAAATGCAAATTTAGATCAAATTTGAATATGAATTTGTCTTTATTATTGTAAGGGCAATTCAAATATATTTCTTCAAATTTATAATCGTTTTAGGTTTGTTTCAGTAGAGACATTGAAATAGGCACTAGCTGCATTTTTACTAATCCGTTTTCCTGTGTGTGTTTGTGTATAACATGTTTTTTTCTGGAACCAAAATACTGATTAAATCACAAAGCCATCATCAATAAATTGTTTTGGGTATGCAGGAGCTCTCGCAAACAATGAATGAATAAAAAAAACAATGGCCATACGATTAGTTACCGAGAGCAATGGCGAGTATAAAAGAGTACAATTTACCGTTTTGTCCACCGAGAGTTAGGCGAGACAAGCAAAGGAGATGAAATTTATATCGGGTCGAGTCAAAAAGGGAACTAAGGTCATGTGGAGAATTATCAAAACGTTTACCAGTTTTGGGTAAAGCTTAAGCAAACTCAATGAAATATGTAATTGGACATTAACATTCAGAGGGGAAGTAGCATGTTTATAGGGGGAATAAAATAATATGTTTGCTGTGGAATACACATTGTCAAACATTTAAAATGAATTCTGTGAGTTGTTTATGAACACATACGAATACACACGTGCACGTTAAGGCAAATAAGCAACACTACTGAAGTCGTTAGAGCTGTAACAAGTTGCGCATTATCTCAAATGTTTTTGTACTTCGAAATTAATCATTATGTTATATCTAGACTATCTGGAAGCAACTTGTTCAATAATATTATACTTCCCTGTGTCTATCAAATGAAATTTTGTAAAACATTATCGTAAGTGAACATCCGTGTGTTATTATCTAATCTTTGCTTCATTGTATCAATAAAATGGATTTCTGGTTCATTCGTCATTTAAATAATAAATTTATGACAACAGAATATCTTGCATGGGATTCCCCAATTAATCAAAGGATTTTCTTTAAAAACGTGTATCCCTTTTTTTCAACAATGTGCATGATGAGTATACATCACCAGCTAGATTTTTGTGAAGCTATCGTGTGCTCATCCGTCATTCTTTTGAATCTAAGCATCGAATTAATTAACATCGATACATATACCATTACACTGACTATTATCAATATCTTAAAGATCTATATTCAAAATGTAGTGAAGTTCAAGTATTTTCACTGTATTGATTATATTGCTAATTTTGCAACCAACTAAGATAAAAAGGGACCACAATTGATTATGAGACAATCGGACGCAATTGCGGTTACTGAGACCCGGTGTAAATCCTACACACATATAAGTAATGATGACGTCACCGAAAGCGGATTCGTTAAATGCTATGACACTTTTTGCAGAGGGTACAGTACTTTGGACGTCGAATTAAGTATTTTATTGTTGAATGAAAGCATGTCTATATGATATTAAACTTTCAACGATTTTTCTACCGAATGATATACTTCTTTTCCGAAAAAGCTATAGCTAGATTTCACCATAAACCGCATGCAAGTATGACGATAGGGTTCTTAAACAGGTCCACTAAACCTAAAACTGTGTATTCATTTCTTAAGTAAAAAGAGATGATGAAAGTTTTAGTATTATTACTTTCTTATTTGTAATGCTTTAAAAGAACTCATAAGTTACATTTACGGAATAAAAACCTTTCATATAAAAAAAGAGAAAATTGACGTCGATACACCATTGCTATTTAAAGGAATTACAATTGTTGTAGTTTGAGACATTTTCAAAGTTACTATACATTCAAAATGGCATGAAGTGAAAAGGATTCAAAATCAGATGCAATAGCTTTGACTTTATCATATTATAGTTTTATTTGAAATATGTTAATCTCAGCACACTATAGTCAGCATGATATGACGGAATGAATTGATTAAACATCCAACAGGTTTTCAACTTCTTCAATTTTCCTATGACAAAATATTATGTGTACTTTTTTTGAATAAAAGACTAATAAAGATATGAGACGTGTATGACATCATCTTTTTTGGATGTGGGGTGTTCCATTTTTTTCTCACCGTTATGTGATATAGTCATCGCCCTGTCCGTCTGTCCGTCCTTCCGTAATCATTTAGGATTTTTATTTTTGGCAGTTTCTATGGAAACATAACAGATACAGATTCCAGCGAATAATTCAAAACCTGTTTGACCTACCTCAATGAAACTTGGAATGTGAAATTCAATATTTCAGCCTGTGTAGATGTGCATTTTTTATTTATTTTTTTATTCTGATTTTTTGTGGTTTCCATGGAAACATTACTTTTTATGGGGGACTCTTGTTTGAGGACATTCTTGCATTTGCTGCAGCGTTAGAGGCAGATTTAACAAGCCCCGCAAATGTCTTCCCATTTTATCCAAATCGAGGTGAATAACTGATGATTTGATATCAACTGTGTGAAAGTAGAATTTGAACTCAACTGAGAAAAGGACATTGCATGCTTCCCCTCAAGCTTTAATGCGTCTTGTCCACCGTAGAGATCGCTGGCAACGTTATTACCGTCTTAATAAATCGCAGAATGACAACATCGTCGACAAATGGTTTGTGATGATACCCGCCTCAGTCCAGGTTGC
The DNA here is from genome assembly GCA_916613615.1 of Steromphala cineraria. Lineage (NCBI taxonomy): Eukaryota > Metazoa > Mollusca > Gastropoda > Trochida > Trochidae > Steromphala > Steromphala cineraria. Next base: position 56,995,208 of record OU744730.1, read on the forward strand.
TGCCGTGACTGTTGTCGTTCGAAACCAATTTTCTTGACTTTAGGTGGTGACAGGAATTCGGCCATTAGTAGGGCGGTCTGCGACTTTTCTGATTGTGTTGATTCCACAGTTCGATGATGTGTTCAGATTGACATTAAAGTTGTTATATAGCAGCTTCCCGTTATGGAGTCCAACATTCCTGGGTCGTTTTCAGGTTCAACCTCTTTAACGTGTCTTTATCAATAATGAAACGCTCTCTCCTCTTAAAACTTGTGAACACCAACTGTCTTCCAGTGTTAAAAAAATCGTACAAATTCATTTCTCCATGATTTGCAAGCATTTCCTTTACAGGTGCATCCTTGTACCCTGTCGTAGTGTTGTTAACCCTTTTTCGTTAAATTGCATATTTAAGGTAATTTTTATTAAAACATATCAGTTTCACAGGAACTTTTGTTGCTTAGTATATTATTTGGCAACTGGGCAAATATGAATGAACGAAAATTGCCTATAAAATCTTGATTTAATCAAAAAATGTCTTTAAACTTTACGTATGCGTTGCGTGATTTTTATTGCATGTTGATATTTCCCGTTTACAAATCTAACCGCATTAAGTAATGCAACTCTCAAGAAACTATGACAAGATATAACCAGATGACAACACTATAGATGAACATATCATACAATTATGATCTAATCTGCTTGTTGAAGTTACCTTCACCCCTTCAAATTGGTAACTTAAGCATAAACATCGCATAAAACTGTGTCTGCCGACCTTTCCAATCTTATCAACTGTCCATAACATATTGTAATACTATTCCATAGTTAGTGCATTCCTTGTTACCGGTACGGAAATATATGTACTAGAATTATTTGTTTTCAAACACCCTTTTCAAAATAGATAAGTCTGTCAACAGGGATGTCTGCACTGAATTCAAGATACTTGTTCCTTGTTAACTACACTTGTAAGCATGCAATGCCGGAGTTCTTGCTTGATAATTTATTTGATCATAATTGAGGCTATTTTCAATGCAATATAGCTAATCTGATAAAAATGCAAATTTGATCAAAACACGAGTTATTTTCTAAAAACTCCACATATGTCATGCGAATCCTAGCCAGCTTGCCGATCATTGATAACGTCATCGGGAGGATATTTTACGATCGAATATACATGTAAAGATTCATAAACACAATCCAGCAGGTTAACTCCTTAAACACTTTTTAATAAACATTGGTTATAGAAGCAATTGTCAAGTTGTTTCCATCGTGCGTTCTTAAATTTGTGCAACTAATATCGGCTATTGGACATGGACTATTTTACCGAATGTACTTTAATTATCGTGCATGTTTATTTTAGTCGGATTTAGTCTAATAAGAACAGAGGTTCAAACAACATGGCTTGATCTGCCTCTTTGGGGATAGATTGCACAGAGGTAGATCAAGCCATAAAACGTTGTCCGAGCTTTTGTTCTGATTAGACCAAATCCGTGGGTTCTGACAGTTTCCCCTAGCGGGAAAGAATTGCACCACAATCAATTTGAATTTCTTTATCAAATGACAACGCTTCTCGCATGGAAAGAGTGGTTCATATCACAATGCTTTTGCCTTGATTCAGTAACCAAAACGATGATTTAAGAACAGCGTCGCTGAGTGCACAACTAACTTTGATTGCCTCCAATCAGGCATCTCCCATTCTATCCCACAAACTCGGCGTAATATAACAGAGGCTAAATCAACATGACTTGATCTACCTCTGTGGGAGAGAATGCAGGAGTATAAGCTTCAATGAGGGTTTTTCTTATGTTGTATATATTTGTCAGCACTGCTGATGAGAAGAATAAACGCTTATACATTCTGATAGACTAATTGCTATTATCTATCCAAACATCAGTACAGTACAAATCCAATGCGCAGTTTATTTCTTAAATCCTCAAATGTTTACGTTATTCGAGCGGATAAGAATATTCGGTGTCTCACAGTTTTCATCATGGTCGTCGGACACTTTAAAGATAGATTGAAACTGACCCAATTATATGGTTAATTTCTGCAAGCTGTTCGTTTCAAAATATTTCTTGTCAATCTGTTTTGCTACCTTCTTTTGTTCTCATAACATTTTGTTATTGGATATATTTAAAGTTATAAAACAGGGACAATTCACCGATAAATGAAATAAATTGGCAAAATATTTGTTTTTTTCCTAAATGTTCAGGGAATGTAGAGAGCTTCAAAACATCGTAAGTTTTATTCATTTTAAAAGAGAAAATATTCAACTCCTATTGATATTTGAAATTATAAAGTGAATTTGGAAGTGAATATTGAGATTTTCGAATTATTTCAAAATGATCTTGGTTCGGACTGTATGTAATATATCATACCTGTTCGACAATTTCTATGGAAACAAGAGAAACATTCGATTAACATATATGACAAAATAGATACCATTGAAGACATTAATTTTGGTTTAGCTTGTACAATGTTTTTTACGTCAGAGCTTGCGAATGTCATTGTCACGTCAAATTTAAGCGACGCCTGCGGGTGGAATTTTATTATCGGAAAGAATGCCGTGCGTACTTAAAATACTGATGCCTGTTTGAAAAGTATTGTTATATAATGGTATATAGACGTCTACGTGTGTTGTGATAACAGGATCCCTTTTGATAAGTATATTAAACATGTGATGTAGACGAGAAATAAAGTTTTCGGTCAAATCTGTCCGAGTTGATAATTTTACATAGCAAAACCGTTAATTTCGGTTAACATAAAACCATTTTTGCAAATTATGATTATGATCAAGTGGGATACTGTACTGTCTCAAACACAGTTTCCTTTAGATAATATTTAACCATACAATCGTTTGAAATATTTGGATCGCCCTACACGTTTTCTAAAAATAACTCTTATTTTGATTGGATAACTATCATACAACCATTGATAAAAATCTTCTATTTCAGTTAAAGGTATAGTAAAACGATCTTAAACCTGAATTTGAAAAGTCAAATATTCCGTTACCCTTAATGTCCTAACCTAACCTAAAAGGTGTTCAGACAAAATGGCCGCCATACGTTTTTGCTGAATGTCTGATATTTTCTTCTACCACTACGAATCAAAGGATTTGACCAAATTGACCCTTTGAAGATACTACAAAAGCTGCCATGTATTGATGTAAAAGTTTCAATGAAATTCTAAAAAAATGAACCATAGCCCCTTTAATCATACCTTTTTAAAGTATGTTTTCTCAATTTCCACACAGCAGGAAGATAATCATGATTTCTTAACTTTTCTTCTATTGAATTACTCATTGATCTACCGAATTGGACTTGCTATTCATACCAATGACATCAATGACAACATTCTGAACAAAAATTTGATTAGAAATATTGCAAATAGTTTGGATGCGTTTACAGTGTACTAAGTGTATTAAGAAATTTGACATTTTATGAGATTACAAAAACTTCACCCTAGTGCCGAGAGAACTTTCCTAATATACATCTCTATATGAAAGAGTATACCCTGAATTAATATTCTGCTTTCTCCAGTATTGTGTGTAGCAGCGTTATGATAATATTATCAGGCCTGCAAGACGTTGTGCATTTTCAACTTCTTCTTCAGAACCTTAAGGCCTTTGAAAGCTATAACTTTGTGTTATTCAAGACAAAGGGACAACGATTTTAGAATTTTTTTTATCAAAAACCCTAAGATTCAGAAAGCTGAAACCTTGTGTTGATAGTCCTTGACTAGTAAGGTTTATGATTTATAGCTTTAGTGAGCATGTGACCACTAAAATGAGCCATAGCGGCTATGCCGGTTAAACCTATTGTCATCTTCTTCAAAGGCAAATAGCCAAGAAAGCTTGTTGTATACAGACTCTTTGTCTCATCAGGATTATGCTTTATAGATTTTATGACCTTTTGGACCCTTATCTTGGTGAACCTTTGTATCCTAAACCCTGAATTATAAAATGCAGATTTGGGAGACTTTTTACTTAATTGAGGGCCAAATGGTTACACAATTTTAAAGTTTCTTTGAAAGTAAAAGCAACTTCTACAATGTATGTTTGAATTGCTTATCGGTATCTGCAATTACATTACCTACATTGGATACCCTGTGGCCTCTATTAAAGGCCTAAAGCCTATTTTCACCAGAAGCACAAGACCTTGAATACTGAAATGTTGTACAGAGACTCCTGAGTTATGTAATGAGGATTTTATATTTTAAAACTGGCCCCTACAAAGGGGGGGGGGGGGGGAACCACATTTGCCGCACCCTTAAGCAAAATTGATATGAAGCCTTATGAGCTATATAACCAATGGCTCTATATTTTAGAATTGAAGTATTCTAAATGTAATGTTTTATCTACCTTTTAACTCCCTCACCATAATACATAAACTTTCATTTTTTCATTACCAAATTTCTTTCCTTACCGCAGATGCGCAGACGTCTTTTTCCCGGCGTGTTATTGACATTATTTAGTTACTAACCCCGACAAGTGACCTTAGCCTGTTAGCCATATAACATGTAATCAACTCATTCCCACTGATGTAATGAAACATCATTACCGAGAACAATCAGAGTTATCCGCCCGTCACTAGCCCACTAGGTGGCGTGACCAGTCATCCAATTAGATTCATTCACATTACAGAGTCGGTAGTGTGCAAACGTGTTTCTGTATCTCTCCCGATTGTACTGAGCTATTTAACGTGTTTTGTTGTTGTTGACTTACTTTATTATTGTTACTTTTCCCTTTGGTCTATCTGTCTCTTTGCAGAGTATTCAATCCCCGTGGTGGAATACTGTGTGTTGAGAGTTTGGTTGACACAGCGACGTGTCAACTTGGTGGCAGGCTGTAGCACGTGCTGTCGATTTCGCTCGTGCTGCACGTGCTAGGCGAGCGACGGTCCGTCGTTCTCTCTCTATCTCCTTGTCACGCACGCTTCGCCTGGGCGAGGCGCTTGCTGCCGGGGGGTGAGACTGACGCTTGCGCTACCCTCGCGCTTAGTGTCTCGTGCGCTTGCTAGCGCTAGGATTGGACTCTCGCTTGGTGTCTCGTCGCGGTTGGTGACTCGCTCTCCTCTTGGACACACACAACGCCCTATCCTGGACAGGCGCTTGCGCTTCTCACGAGCTTGGTGGATCGTCTTGCATGGATTGGACAGTCGCTTGCACTTGTCACACTTGGTGCTTTGGGGACTTGCCAGTTGGACGTGCGCTTGCTGGCGCTTGGTTGGACATGTGCTTGTGCGCTCTGGCCCCGCCTCGCCTGCGTGTCTCTCGCTCTAGACTCAGGGGAGTTTCCCGCCTGGGAAGCGGCTGAGCGGAGAGGTTACTGACACGTGGTGTCGGGTGCATGCCAGTCGTATGGACAGGACAGCCGAGCGTTCGCTTGCGTGTCTGAGTGGTTTAGCGCTAGACGCTCAAGTGTCAAGTGACGCTCTCCCTTTACCTAGTTGCTGTCTCGCCTGTGTCGCAGGCTTGAGCGGCATGGATTTAATGCTTGCGACACCACGTCCCCGTACGCTGGGTTCTCACGTGGTCTGTCGCCTGTGCAGGAATATCTGCCCGGAGGATAATCGATGCGTCGAGTGCGCCGACCTCACCTGGGAGCAGCACAAGCATTACCGCTCTTCCATCCGGAAGAGTGAGTCGGAACAGCGCTCCAGAACGGCCAGACGCCCCTCCCTGGGTGTGTCTTTCGCCACAGGCACTGCTCGAGTGTCGCCTGAGCGCTCGGACCTCATCTTCACTGAGGACGCCGGCGAGTTTGACGTTCCGTCCTCCCTTGTGTCGGACGAAGGGCCGTGCGCTCGGACAAGTCTCTACGTGACCCTCTGGGTCTTGAGCGTGTGCAGGGTTCGCCTCCCGATGGGCACACCTCATTCACGGACGCCTCCCCACGGCGCGGAGGGCGTCGGAAGAAGGTGAAGAAGGCTAAGAAGTGCTCCAAGGCGCCCACGCCTCCTCAGGATTGGCGCGAGGCTGTCGTACCATCGGCACCTCCCTATAGGAAAAGGCGTTGTGTTACACTAGTGTCACCCCCCTCCTCGCTGCCTGACACGTCTGTGCCTTCCTTGCCAGAGCGCCAGGTGGAGGACAGAACGTGTTCCTCCGTTGTCCTCTGCTGGCGTCAATCGCGAGGAGGAGGCGCCGAATCAGGCAGAGAGGATGGCAGCCATCGCTGACTGGTGCCAGGTAACTTTGCAGGTGGTGGATGAGGAGTGTTCATACTCCAAGCAGGCCCGCCTCGAGACCTTTTGTCAGGAGGAGGAGTTAGCGTGCATGCGGTTCCCGCCTCACAGCCTCCTCCTGGCAGCTGGGAAGGATTTCGACACTCACTTGTCGTCAGCAGCGCCGGGCCGTCTTGTCCCGCCTTTGGTGATCTCAGATCGTAAAAGGGCGGGGCTCCCGGTCGCCTCTTCACCCATTAAGCTTTCTCCCCCCGCCTTGGTTGAGGACATCAGTCGCGTGGCAGCTCCAGGAATCGGGCACTCGATCTCCGAGGGCCACCTGTCCCACCTGGACAAGGAGGCTAGGAGTATCCTGGGTATGGCAAACTCAGTAGTCCCCTCATGCCAGGCCATTGCCGCCTTCTCCAAGGAGGTGGGGATGGAGAAAGATGCGACTGCACTGTACAGAGGGTTCGGTTCCGTGGCAGGGAACCTAGCCCAAATTATGCTGAGTGCTTCCCGCATTTCGGCGGGATTCACCAACCTGAGACGAGACAGGTTCCTCTCGCGCACCAATCTCCCGGCGGAGATGCGCACAGGACGGACAGGTGGCAGAAGCTCTGCGACACCGCCAGGAGACCCAGCAACAGGAGCTGACCAACCGCCTGGCAGGGGGAGGCGTCAGGGTCTCCTCGGCGCTAACAGGGTTCCGCGGCGCAATCCCCCGCCGGCTCTTAGACCGGTGGGGTTTCCTTTCGGGAGGGGCGCCGTCCAGGCAGGAGCCGCAGCGACTTCAACGCCAGCCCCTTGCCCAAAAGGACACCCAACAAGTCACAGTGTGGCAAAGGACGCGGCTATGGAGGCAATCCAGAGAAGTGGTGACTTCTGGGAGCCTCCTCGCCTGCCGCCAGCACTAATGTCGGAACAGGACGGGCCAGTGGGAGGCCGTCTGTCAATGTTTGTCACCAACTGGAGACAGTTGGACTTTGACGATTACGTCTGTCAGATCTTGTAGCGCGGGTTTCGTATACCCGTGCACACCCGCCCCCCTTTAACTTGTTCACCATTGGAGCGCCTGCTAGAGCCGGATCGGCTGGCGCTGACACTGGAACAAGTGGAGATCCTGACCCTCCAAGGAGGCGGTGAGCGAGCCGGCGCAAGCCGAACGTCACATCAACTTCTTTGAGTTGGACGCCATACGCCTGGCGATCGAGCATTGGTCAAGCCGCTTGGAGAACCAGGTGTTGTGCGTTCACACGGACAGCTCGACGGCAGCTTGGTCGATCAACAAGCAAGGCTCGACCAAAGCGGGATCACTCTTACAGCTGGTGATGGAGCTGTTTCGACTGGTAGACAATCTCAACATCACAGGGGTGCACATCCCGGGAGCAAAGAACGTTCTTGCGGACGCTCTCTCTCGCCCTGACAAACCTCCTTCTACGGAATGGATGTTGCACCCTTGAGTGTTCGAGGCGATCTGTCTCCAGTTCGGGAGGCCGCTTGTCGACCTCTTCGCCACACGGCTCAGTCACCAGCTGCAGGTATACCGGTCCCCCGTACCCGACCCCCTGGTATGGGGATTAGACTCGCTGGCGTTAGGATGGGAGGGGATAGACACTTACACGTTTATGACCTTTTGCGAAGGGAAGGGGTTCGATGTGCGCACGATAACGGTGCCCCAGGTCGCGGATTACCTGGTCCACCTATGCACAGTGAGGGGGCTTAAGGCCTCCTTCATCAACACGAACCTCGCGGCCATTATGTCCGTCCTTTGCATCTATGTGGAGAAGACGCGGACACTGAGACAAGGGAGGCGCAGGCTCTTTTTGCCCCACTCCCAGACGAGCTCAAAAGAGATTGACAAGAGGCAGTTGGGGGTCTACCTCAGGTCTGCGGTGGTGGACGCCTACATGGCTGCTGGGCTGCCGGCGCCGGCGCGGACCAACCCGCATGAGATCAGGGCCATATCGGCGACTATGGCCCTTCACAGCAATTTGTCAGTGGCGGACATCATGGCCGGCTGCTTCTGGAAGTCGGGCTTGGTGTTCGCCAACCACTACCTGCGCGATGTCTCCACGGAGGACCAAGAGGGCGCAGCCCGTCTAGGGGTGCAGGTATTTGCACAGTAGCGGACCAAGGGGGCTCCCCCGGGTAGGAGGCGTAACCATCCACGATGATGACGCCTCACTCGTCGAGGTGGACATCTCAACACTTGTGAATAAAATTTATTATTTTAACAGTTTATAGTGTTTTTATGGTGTTTTAATTAGGGGTCGTCGACCACGAGGGGTCAGACAATGGCCCATTTTGAATGGTCGCTCGCTGGGTCAATCTTGAGAGTTATCGCTGAACGTGACGAATGCTACCGACTACCTACAGTGGTATCAGGCTAAGGTCACTTGTCGGAGGTTAGTAACTAAATAATAGTAAGTTTTTACCGTAGACAAGTGACCGTCGTCACTCCCGCCCGCCTCCCCTTTTACGTATCCGTCAATTGGGACTCCTGGAAATGTAAATGAATCTAATTGGATGACAGGTCACGCCACCTAGTGGGCTAGTGACGGGCGGATAACTCTGATTGTTCTGGGTAATGATGTTTCATTACATCAGTGGGAATGAGTCGATTACATGTTATATGGCTAACAGGCTAAGGTCACTTGTCTACGGTAAGTAAAAATAATGACGTTTAATCAAAAACGTACTATTTAACCAATATGGAACTGTAATTCAATTCTTGCAATTGTTGACTTCGCTGATTGAGAAGAAGTTAACACAAATTAAAAAACAAAGATTTTATTGTCTTACAAGTTTAGTCTAGGGGTTCGTTCTAGCGATGACTGGAAGTGAAATTACATTTGCTTATTAAATAGATACAGATATTTGTGGTAAAATGCCATTGAGTTTAAATGCTCGCATATTCTTGTATAGATTCTTTTTGCGAACAGAAATAATTGTGTCTACAATAAAACTTTTATCATTCTTATAAACATTAATTGCATATTTAATAAAATTTTGACAGTGACCGTTCGATCATTATAACACCTTGTAGACCACAGGCTGTCCTGAATGTCCAGGTGTTATTTAAGCCGAAATATTTCTCTGTAATAATTTTTGTTGAAACAAGATAGCTAAAATGTCAGCCTAAGCGATAACAATAACATTCAGCCATTCAAATGTCCTTACCAAAACAATTATCAAGAAACATAAATTGAAAACTGCAACAATATAGCAATTTAATAACATACCGTTTCAGTCACCTCTTCCTAAATTGAAACATTCCACACAAAAGGTACGAGACAACCTCTCCGCCAAGGGTCTTCATCGGGAGTGCCCTTTGATTGTTATGAGTAATACTAACACTATCGTCTCCCAGACGAGGTATTAAGTTAAACTCATCATTACGACTCGGACCTCTCTTTGTCCTATAACTTTTACGTTTTGATCAACATTCCACATTTCATGACTATTTCTCGTTTTCTCTTTTAGATACCTCTATTTTTGGAACCCTAAATTACTCTAACGTCCATTTGTTTCAAAACCAATTCTACATATGTTCCTGTGTCAGAAAAGTTATTATTATCACTCGTGGGTGGCAACTCGTGAAATTACAAACTTTATTTCTCACTCGATGAGGTAAACATAACATTTGTCAAGAAAAGACAACTATCCTCTAGTTATTTAATGGAGTTTTTTATTAAGCATTATTTATTATACCCCCTCATTAAAGCGTAAGCGGGGTATAAAATATAATATATATCGTTCATTCTGTCCGTCCGTCACAAAAAATTGTCAGTAACATATCTTCTAAGCTATACATGCACTTATCAACCATGATCCCTAGATAAGCCTTCTGAGGGTAAGATGAACAAATGAATGCTCATTATATTAACTAATAGGTAATTAAAATCATTCATTGGTCTACTTTTAAAATTTAGGTCAGGTATACCTAATTATACAGTAATGGGAAACATAAGGCTGGTTTGAATAAGGTCATGCCAAAAGCCGTTAACTCTTTAATTCATTACACGTGTGCTTTACAACTTAGAATTCAATTGACTTTAAGGTGTTAGTGGAGTGCACTCGATAGCACTCAAACTGAAGTGATTACTATTAAATTGCAAATCTTTAATCTTTAATCTTTAATGTTTCATAGCAAAAGAATATTAGAGAGTTATCGTTGCATGCGACGGCAACACGATTCAGTCCTTTATTTTGATAGCATATACAAAAAAGTTATTGTTCAGGTCAAGAACTGAGGTGAACATAATGGAATAAATGTCAATCTGTGTTCAGCAAGGGGCAATATTCACAAAACAGAGTAGTCAACAACAATGAACCATTTTGCAACTGCCAAATGTGCAAAGAGTGAAATAATGCATTTTAGATTATTATTTGTTTTAAATATCATCTTCAACATTTAAAGCTAAAAATTTAAATTTTTCAGTTATCTCCCATAATCATATGATTTCAAAACGAAAGCAAATTTAACAATATTAAAAGGTCCGTATTTCCTTGTTTAATTTGTTGAAAATTAACGATTGATTTATAAATTTCTCTGGCTGATGATGTATTAAGAAATATTTTATGGCCTGTTGTTGCTAAGTTGCGACCTTTTAAACATACCCAAAAAAATGAATTTATCAACTTTGATCCTCCCTTTTTCCTAGAAATGACTCTTCGCGAGCGAATTTATTCTAAATTGTGAAGACCTTAAGCTCACACGTACCTTAGTCGAACGCTCATTCAGAAATCGCGAAATAAAATACAGATGAATTTGGATAAGCGGTTTGGGCTGAAACTGTTAAATAAACAAGCATATTGCAATAAGGATAAGGCTCTCCCTCTCATGTACTTTAGTACTTTTTTGCTATTAATTAACACTATGAAATTATGAATATGATATAGCAGATTACCCTCCTATTCACCATACACTATTATTTGACAATCCAGTTAAGACACGTGAGTTCGGGTTATGCTTTTTACTAATTAATAAATAAATTCATTGGCTCTTAAATGTTGTGTTCAATAGAAGTTATATATTGTGTTAAAGGGGCAGTAGCACGTTTTTGACGATTTTATAGTTTTAATATTTCGCTGATAATTGTAAGTTAATGTTAAATGTATAATTTTGACAGTATCAAAAATCTCATTACACAAGCCAATCATCCATAGTAAGAGGTAAATGTATGAAGATTCACATAAAATCTATTGACGGCCATTTTGTGTGAACACCTTAAATTCATTTTGTGTAAGAAAACGGAATCGCACGGCTAAACTTTACGTTATATATATGAACTGCTCCATTTAGTTTAAATACATTGTCTGTCAATTGGAACCATTATTTTCATTTTCCTGACATCATCTTTTATTCCCCCTAAAAACGTGCTACTGTCCCTTTAAGGTTTAGGATAGAGCAAAACGAATAGAGAGTAGACAGATCCGAGAGAAAGAAGATCGACCGGACGAAGGAACAGATGGAAGGACTAAATCTCTGAAATATAACATATCAGCATAAACATTACCATTCTCTCCCAACAGAGGCATATCAAGTCGAGAAATGTTGATACAGCCTCTGTTCTATTTCGCCGAAATTCATGGGTTCCGGCAGTTTCCCCTGGCGGTCAAAAATTGCACCACAATCCACTTGAATTTATTTATCAAACGAAAACGCTTCTCGCATGGAAAGGGTGGTTCATATCACAATGCCTTTGCCATAAGTAGCCAAAATGGTGATTTAAGAACAGTGTCGCTGATTGCACAACTAACTTTGATTGTCTCCAATTAGGCGTCTCCTATTCTACACCACAAACTCGGCGTAATAGAACAGCTTCTTTTAGCTTTGTTTTAGCTTCTTATACTAAGAAATGGGGAAATCAAACATTGTTATCTTTAGGAAGGGTGGAAGGTTATCGAAGAACGATGTGTGGTTTTTAAATGATGTACAAATGAAAATCGTTAATAGCTATAAATATTTGGGATTCTTATTCACTTGTAATTTCAGTATGACAATAGCACTTGATCAACCGGGGGCGTAGCTCAGTGGTCGAGTGTCCGCTCGTCACCCGGAAGACCAGGGTTCGATTCCCGGTCGCGTCATACCAAAAGACGTTAAAAGGTGGGAGTTGTTGCTGTCTTGCTTGACACTCAGCATTGTAAAGGCAGAACAACGCATTAACTGGCGCTGCACGGTGGCTGCCGGGTGCCATGGGCACAAAACAAATTTCCGATGTACTTGTACTTAGGACAATAAAGTGTTATTATTATTATTATTATTATTATGATCTTTCCTTACGAGCCAAGAAAGCCCTTACAGAAATAAGTGTTAACCTGAGAAAACTTGGAATTCTTTCGCCTGATGTATTCTTTAAAATATTTGATAGTCAAATACAACCAATGCTTTTGTATGCTTCAGAAGTTTGGGGGGTCAAAAGATATGAAAATATTGAAAAAATTCACTTATCTGCCTGTAAGATTTTTTTAAATGTCGGTCCACAAACACATAATGCGATTGTGTATGGTGAATGTGGTAGATACCCATTATATATTAATTCTGCTGTGCGCACTTTAAATTATTGGATGAAGATTTTATATATGCATGAAGATCGTTTACCTAAGAAATCTTATAATACGTCACTTCATTTGGATGATATCGGTCATAAAACTTGGGCCTCAGAAATAAGAAATATGCTTTTTTCTCATGGATTTGGTTTCGTTTGGATTTCGCAAAGTATAGGTTACAATTACAATTTATCAATATTTTTAAAATACGGGCAAAAGATATGTTTTTTCAAAATTGGAACTCTACACTTAATAACAGTACCAGATATGATACATATAGAGAAATTAAAAGTCTAGTTACACCGGAGAGAAATATTTATTTGAAATAGTGGATTTTAAATTTCGTAAAAGCATTGTTAAATTACGATCGGGGCTGTTACGTTTAAAGGTTAATGAGGGTAGATGGCAGAAAATTGATAGGTTGTCTAGAATTTCTCCAATTTGTAAGGAAGGAATAGAAGACGAATTTAATTTCATTTCTGTGTGTCCATATTATAATGACTTAAGAAAAATATATCTACCAAATATTAGAAATGTAAATATGTATGCATTTAAACAAATTCTAACTACCAACGATAACTACATGTTGAAAAAATTAAGCCACTATGTTTATTATGCCTATGGAAAACGATGTAAAAGGTTAAATGAAATTTCTTGTGATTAACTATTATTTTCATGTTATCTACTTCTCGTAAGTTCTGCGTATTATTAATTATTATTTTTGTATATGAAATATGTGTTTACATGTACCTGTATTTGGGCCCAGGGGCCTATATACTTGAATAAAGTTGATGATGATGATGAACAGAGGCTGTATGAACATTTCATGACTTGATCTGCCTCTGTTGGGAGAGAGTGTGACATTACTTGATTGACAGAGCAACTTTGTTGATGATTTACGCATAATGTTTTTGTCAGAATTGCCCTTAATACAATTGAGTAGTTAGTTGAATTTTTATGTGAGTAGTGTATGTTTCTAATAGATTAAATAATGATCAAAACATGCTGATTACGTCTAGTGCAACAAGGATATCATTTGGATGGGTTAATTTTTTTCTTTAAATAAGTCGGTTCTATTCAAATCAAACATTACCTTTTGTCATTTATTGAATATTGATTTGAAAAAGTATGTAAATAATTTGTTTCTTAATTTACCAAATCCACCTATAAGATGACATATAAGTACGACTCTTGACTGGCGATGATCTACAACCAGCAAAAACAGAGCGTGCTGCTCTTAAATACTCAAGTCGTTAGAACTTTAAGAAATTGCCAATTTCCCTTCATTGTTTTTAGTTAAATCAAGCATTGTGTCAATCAATTTCTGTGACGGCAACTGCAGAAGTAATCTTTCCCCTTTGCGTGGCAAATTTAATAATGCACATTTCATATCTTCGCATTAAGACGTAAGATAATTTTGTGTTACCCTTATATTTTGCCAGAGCAGGTTACACAGATTATATCCAATTATCAAATAGCTATTAAATGTTTAAGTAATGTGAAACGATCGTGTGTTAATCGGTCTTTTTTGGAACAATATAAGCAGGTTCATATAATAAAAATATCCTCTTCTGTTTTAAGAAATAAACGATTAAAAGCTTGTTACTATAGTCGCATGAGAAATATACCTTGAAGCGACGTCTACATGATTATTCAAAAACATAAAATCGTCAATATCATTTAAAGGTCAAAAACATTTATGACAGACGTTCTTAAATACGTATGCCTTTATGGAATATACATTCCTAGACATGATAATGTATTTAGTATTATTACCTATTTTCTTGTTGATTGGTTCATTTAGTAAAAGAAGTTATAATCAACATGTACGGAAACAAGCTTTTATTCGCAAGGAAAAGGAAATTGGTGCCGATGTACCTTGGTCGTTAAGGAGCATTAGTTCTATTTCGAGGCACGTAAATGGTTTCTGTACATGCAGCATGACATGACCAGTACAGTAGAATGGCCTTAACAGCTACCGTAACAAATCAGATCCCAACAAAGTTTATCATTATAAAAGCAATGATACTTCTATTGTCAATTTTGTTTTTTTGTTTTTTTTTATTTCCATCTTTTTCATGTTTTACATACATTCGGTTTGACAACAGTGACAACAGTATGCATATAACAACATAGGACAAAAATTAGCAATACAAATACAAACACGTAAGAGGATACATGAAATATAAACGAGATTTGGTAGTCCATACATTAAATATACATAATCATTGTGGCCTTTTTGTTAATACAGTAGAGTGACAGTTTTATACATATTGTCAACGATTATAACAGGATGAAAAAAAAACATGTCTATTGTCAATTGAAAACCTTATCCAAAATCAAACACTAGATACAGAGGATCATGCTCAAACCCATTCTCTCCCCACAGAGGTAGATCAAGTCATAAAATCTTGATCCAACTTCTGTTAACTATCTCCCCACAGAGGGAGATCAAGTCATTAAATGTTGATCCAACCTCTGTTAACTATCTCCCCACAGAGGTAGATCAAGTCATAAAATGTTGATTCAAACTCTGTTAACTATCTCCCCACAGAGGGAGATCAAGTCATTTAATGTTGATTCAACCTCTGTTAACTATCTCCCCACAGAGGTAGATCAAGTCATAAAATGTTGATTCAACCTCTGTACACTATCTCAACTCAGAGGGAAATCAAGTCATTAAATGTTGATCCAACCAGTGTGTACTATCTCCGCACAGAGGGAGATCAAGTCATACAATGTTGAATCAACCTCTGTTAACTATCTCCCCACAGAGGGAGATCCAGTCATAAAATGTTGATCCAACTTCTTTTCGAACTAGACCAAATCCGTGGTCATCAGAAGTTTCATCTGGCGAAAAAAAATGCACCACAATCCATTTCGAATTTTTAAGCACATGACAACACTTCTCGAAAGGAAAGGGAAACAATCTCGGCTAGTTTGAACAGAGGCTAAATCAACATTTCATGATTTGATCTTTGTCTGTTGGGACAGAATAGCTTAAACCCGAAAAGGTCCTATTTCAGAGAGTGTAAAAGCTACGAAGTTAACGTCAAAATAAAAGTTTACTTCAAGGACAAAGACACATTTAGAAGTTGACATTTACAAGCAATTTCTGGAGAACTAATCTTCAACAGAGATTATTTCATTGTATATGATAACTAACCCTCGTAGAATTGTGATATCTATTTAAACTTTCTTTTATTATTATTTCGTGTTTAGGTTTATAAAGAAATTATTACCTACAGTCTGTGAATCGGACTACTTTTATACATACAATTCCATAACTTCATTGGCATCATTTATATTTAAGATTGGCACATGAATTGTCTTAATTGGCTCTTCTCGGGACCATTTCAGTAACACTCAAATAGACGAATCTCACAGCATAATGTTGCAAATGAACATAAACAACGTCCTTGGAATATACAAAAACACAAGCTATGATGAGATGGCGAGGCCTTTTGATATCAGAAATTAAGAGGAAGATTTTTAAAAAGATGTTAAATGGAATCTTCATTACCAGATTTTCCTTTTTTTCTAAATAATTTCGTGCCCTGTAAACATTTCATACTGTAACAAACAAACTTCAAAGTAGGGTGTTTACGGCAACAATATTGATTTCGTTTTGAGTTTCAGAGCGTGACTAAAATGCATCTTGACGATGTTAACAGGTTTAAATACATATGTTTTCCTTAAAAGGTCGTATATCCAATTTTAAGACACAATTTTCTATGTTCTTGATTTCATAATCAATTATGAGTAATATGCATCAAACAAAAGTGCATGCGAACATTCATTTTCGATGTGATAATTGAATACTTTTATAAGGGAAACATGTGTAGTGTAATCATAAAGAAGGGTCATATGTGAGTTGCTGGTATCCACACCCTGATGCCTGTTCAGGGGGAAATAGTTGATGAGAAGAATCAGTAACTTATTCAAATACATTTAGTGAATTCAATTGAGCCGGTGTATAATTGTAATCAGGAGAAAATAACTTTTTTTTAAATGGTAACATGGTGAAAACAAAAACAACCGATTTGTTAACATTAACACCATCCTTGACAATATCTACACAAAGGGCTAAAGAAACGATACAGCATAAAATGTTAGAGCTCAATTGATGATTAGAATGGAACAGGGTTACTTCAAGTCTTAAGCAGCCAAATGTACTAAGTTATGACTTTTTTAAATATCGTTTTACGCTTTTTACAAACACTGTTTACAAGAAATGTCCTTTTGAATTCTCCTCAACTATCCTAGGTAGAGTGAAAATATCTGTTTGCTTGTCAACTTGCGCCCTCAGTCATATTGTGTTTGAACCCAAAAACATTAAAGATGTTGTTTCAGGACACAAAGTGAACCGATAAGCAAATCAACTCATCATACGTTGGTGAAAGAAATTGTTAGTACTTACCTTCGTTCTCTCCCCACAGAGGCAGATCAAGTCATGAAATATTGACACAGCCTCTGTTCCATTACGCCGAAATCCATGGCGGAAAAAATTGCACCACAATTCATTTGAATTTCTTTATCAAATGACAACGCTTCTCGCATGGAAAGGGTGGTTCACATTACAATGGTTTTGCCATGATTCAGTAGCCAAAATGATGATTTCAGAACAGCGTCTCTGATTGCACAACTAACATTGAATGCCACCAATCAGACATGTCTCAATCTATCCCACAGAGTCGGCGTAATAGAACAGAGGCTGTATCAACATTTCATGACTTGATCTGCTTGAGTTGTTGTTGTGATATGATTATGATATGGTATACAATTTGTCTTGTCTTGTCTTGAAAACTTGAATCATCACTGACGATATTCGGCTAATATTTGCTTTCTCGTGGTGACTCAAACACATGTTTTCATTTTTAGTGTATATATGTTTGTATAATCGAGTTGCATTTAAGTTTACCTTTTTGTGGTTTATTTTTCTATTACCATGAATTAACATTACACTACACTAAAGTCCATATTGTTGCGCTATGTTAAATTTAAAGGTTTTTACCTAATTAGATGGGCAAAGTTAACATAGACGAAAAAATAATAATTTTTATTAACTAAGACATGTTCACGACTTTTTCTCTTTAAAACGTTCTTATCACACATCCATGTAACCAAACGCTTGTTTGCAAGCTGTGGTTACACTTTCATACGATTTATAGTTAAAACGACAGCACCTGTGTCGGTTGTCAACGCCACATGATTTACTATAATTCTATTCTTTAAAAGACATACGAAAGTTTTCTAAAATGATCATTTTGGCTACTGACTCAACATTTCATGACTTGATCTGCCTCTGTGGGGAGAGAATGCAACTCTCTGTGTATTCACTGTCTATTTATATTTCATTACTGACTGTCAGTTTACATTGTTTGACAACAAACATGAAAACGTATGACTTTATATGATAAGTATTTATTTGCGATCTCTATTGATCTTGATGTTCTTGATCAGCCTATGATCACGCTATGCTACGGTATTTTTAATTTAGCTTTATTATATGAGAAAGTCACACATTAAAGGGGCAGGAGCACTTTTTTGGTACACCATTCTCTCCACACAGAGGCATATCAAGTCATTAAATGTTGATCGAGTCTCTGTTCTAACTCGCTTAACTTGTGGGATAGAATGGGAGGTGCCTGATTGGAGGAAATCAAAGATAGTTGTGCAATCAGCGACGCTGTTCTAAATAATCATTTTGGCTACTGAATCGCATTCTCTCCCAACAGATGCAGATCAAGTCATGAAATGTTGATACAGCTTCTGTTTTATTACGTCGAGTTTGTGGGATAGAATGGGAGACGCCTGATTTGGGGCAATCAAAGTTAGTTGTGCTATCAGCGACGCTGTTGTTAAATCATCATTTTGGCTACTAAATGATGGCAAAGGCATTGTGATATGAACCACCATTTCCATGCGAGAAGCGTTGTCATTTGATAAAGAAATTCATGAACCCGGGGATTTCGGCGTACTATAACAGAGGCTGTATCAACATGTGTTTTAAAACTTTTATAGGCAAAGCTTCCTGTCTCGCGATCTGATCCAAATCGACCGTGTGCGTTTGCTGTTTGCTGTAGTGTCCATAGAAACTCGCTGTACATAGTGTAGAGTGACGTAATAGCTATTCTAATTAACATATCTTAACATATATATTCTAGATTGGATTACGTCAGTGTCTATCGCGTGTTTAGCAATAATCTCATCAATTTCGATGTTATGGTTCAGCGCTTTTGAGCGTGAATTAAAATCCCCTGTAACACATACAACTTTATTTCTACTGTGCATATTTTTACTGGAATTAAACTCTACAGTTAAATCACACTTGCACATCGACTGATAAGTATTTACCCAATTCCTATTTAAGATAACTATATTTGACTATTGAGCAAAATAATTTTATTAAACCCTAATATCAGGGATTTAATAACTGGGTAAGAGTGAGGCAGCTTGAAAATCAAATACGTATAGATAATATAAGAATAATCAACGAGTTGTGAGGAATTACGGATTATCTGTCCTGAGTTAATTATTGTGATAAACTCCGAGCTTCTGTTTCTTACCAAAGATAATTTTGATGCGTAAAAACGGGGGAACGCCATTCATTATTTTGCTCACTACTTCAGGATGGGCGGCTCTGAGTAGTTCGCAACTCACGATCTTATTTGAAATAGTTTATCATATTGATGTCACATTATATAAACGAATATTTTTCCCATATCATGAAACAAACTTTTATTGACCGCGCAAAACCGAAAAGAAAAAGTAAGACGTCGTTAACTTTCGTTTGACAAGCCTAGTGAGAAATGTATGACGTCACTGTTTGACGTCATGTTTGATAACGTCAGAGAGCTATGACGTTACGACAGTTCGCCGGCGACTCTCCCACCCAGCGCCGCCTTGAAGATACTATATTTACGGCAAAGAAAACTATCAAAAGGTCTTGATTTCCCATTAAAATGTTGTAGTAATGTGTGACTCTCGCAATTTAAGTATAAGATTTTTCATCTCTATCTCTCAACTGAAATATAAGATCCAGGCGAATCATGACAGGATGCAAAATGTTCCGTCAACAAATCAAAATGCGAGTTAGTTTTAGAAAAACTGTAATTCCCATGACCATTATGCAAACTTTGATACCCGGAATATCCTTGCCCGCTTGGGTAAGAAACAAAAATATTACTCTCTGTCACAGTTTTGCCAGAAACTGAAATTTGACTAGAGATGTAGATATTAATTTTAGTCTGATTGTTTATGAGCACTTTCTGAACAACTTTGATCCTAGAGATATCAATAATGGAGTCCGTGTTACTGTGTAACATAACCGTGTTAAGTATTCCTAGCAAAAACATGCACAAAAACGATAAATCTTATTTCAATAGATTGCAAGCAATGCAATGTGCAATTTTCTTTAAAGACAAAAAACAAGAAACAGATAAATAAGTATGGATTATTCTGCTATTTGTGAAGTTCTTTCTTCAACTTATTGCACTAGCTCTTTGTAAAATGTGCTATGTAAGACTAACTCCTAGTGTTAAAAGTCTAACAAAAACAGCCCTTCAGTAACGTACTTTGAAGTCTTGAAGCAGGTGAAGTTATTTGGAAGTAAAGTGTTTTTGTCTGATGAACACTTGCAGTTTAATAGGATTCCCTTTTCTTGTTAACAAAAGGAAATGTAGAAGGGACAACATAGTTTGGGGGAAGCAATGGTGTTGAAATATAACTCAACATAAATCATCATTTTCAAAAAGATAGTACTTAGCATTTACTTCTTCTTTTCTGCAATGATCACAAGTTTAATTGCTATTTTGGAAAAAGATATCTTAAAACACAATCAAAATTGATTCCTTTGATTAGATCTCCATGTGGTATGCGTTTATATTGTCGTACTGATATACATGTTTTACATGGGGAAATTATCTCTGTAAATCGTTCTGTAAAATATCGAATCCAAAAAGATAATTATATTTTTTTAAATATGTCATTTTGAAAGAACATTTTAAGATTACGACATGAGGAGGGATTTAAATGAGGGATGTGTAGTTCAATTACAAAACTAAATTTGCAGTAAAGGAATGCAACAAACGTAAACGTCAGTGCCCAGACAATTCGAAACCGATTATGAGCTACAGAGATCCATGACAGGCGTCCTGCTGTCAGATCGGTGTTACAGACGTCACAGAACAGCACGTGAAGCATTGTGTAGGGCTCACTTGAGTTGGAATCGTTAGCAGTGGTCAAGGGCACTGTTTTCTGACAGTTCATGTTGCAGTTTAATGATGGACGTGCAATGATCTTAGGAAGGCCAGGGGAACTTAATATGTTTATATCTCAATGTCTTTTTTTGCACCAGCAATAATGTCTCAATGTTTATATCTCAATGTCTTTGCCATGATCCAGTAGCAGAAACGAACTTACGAACTGCAAAATTAGCTTTGATTGACTCCAATCAGGCATCGCCCATTCTACACCACAAACTAGGCGAATTGGAACAGAGGCTCAATCAACTTGATCTTGACTTGATCTGCCTCTGTAGGGAGAGAATGCCGAAGGACACAATCTGGACAAAGAGAAGCCACCCTAAAGAAAACCCCGTCCTTTGTCATTTTTATGTTAAAATCTCCTACTTTCTTACCATCTTTCCAGTATTTAAAATATGCTCTTGTACAGCTGCGTAGCTTGCTAGTGCATTATAGTGCAAATGTCACGTAACTTGGGTTTACTTTTAATGTTTCAGTAAATAAAATAACTCTAGCACCACTGACAAAGAATCAGAAGTTGTAAACGACGAGTGTAAATAACAATTCCCATTTCATATTTTGGGAATGTCAGGTCATTGGTGTATAATTTCAAAATTTGGCACGGATCATATATTTAAGGATTCAGCCATAAGGCTTAATCCTTCTTGTTATTGGCGTGTTTTTTTAAATTATTATTCCACGATTTTTGTGGTCAGGATTCAGCCCAAACGGCTAATGCTATAGACATGCGAAGGAATAGACATGCGAAGCTTTTGGGCCAAATCGACCCATACATTAAAGGTCCAGTTCGAATCCAAAATCGAAAAATTAACATTGATTTTTTTTTAAAAAAGATGCGCAATTACAGATTATCTTATCTTATCTTATCTTAAATGCTGAAAAAACAAATCATGAAAATTTCGTAGGTGACGTGGTTTGGCCATCTTGCTTTTAGTGCATTTTGGGCAATTTCCGACCCCAACCACCTTCGACAATCTTCTTCTCTGTACTTGCACCAGACAGCTGAAATATACATTCAAGGAGCTAAAGTATTGTAGTTCTTAATTTCCATTTTAGAAAGTCGTAACCTTAATACTTTTCTTGCTGTGATTTTTCAAAGTTGACCAATATTTAAAAATCTCAAACTTCAAGGACAGATAACCTCAAAACCAGAACAAAAAATATTATGATTTTTGCATGAGAGTTAGACATTGGCAAGGTCTTTAGGATAAAAGAATAAATTCGCTCGCGATCAGTTATTTCCGGTTATAAGCAGACGTCAAACTTTGCATTTCAGAAATGGGATGTTTTCGTGGGTATGTTTAAACTATCGTAGCGAATCAACGACGTATGATAACGCATTGTTCTTTATATGAAAGCCAAAAGTCTATAGATTTTTTTTAAATTAACAATAAATTCAGATATTTGTTTTACATTGAGTTACGGACCTTTGAATATTGTCAACCCTACATGCGTTTTGAATGCATTTGATAACTGTATGTTTGCAAAATGCGTAAATCATCAACAACAGAGCATTAAGCAGTGTTTATTATATCCTCAGACAGCCAAACTGAGATAGAACCTGCGAAAGTTTACATTAAAATGTTAAATGTCATTTAACGTTGAAAAAAAGAACTCTACATGTTGTCAATTGTACTCTTTGTTTTGGACTGACAATCATTTATCTAAGTGGGCCTCATAAACTTTGATACCCTTTAAGGTCAAGATTTATTCTCAAGACAATACGTACGTGTCGGTGCGTAGGTACAAGCAAATGTACCTTCCCTTAATGAAAAGTGCATAGTGAGTGCCCTTGCATTTAGTATATCAAGAAGGGCTTGCTCATTCCAACCTATAGTATTGGCAGATTCGACTCGGCAATGGTGTGACTTTCTCCATTGATTCTTTTTTCCGAATTGCCTGTCCCCCTTTTGGACTTTGAAATGTGCATTTACTGCCAGCTGGATGTTCTTCACTTTGTGCTTGTAGATATTTGATGCAAACACGGAAAGAAGTCATGTAAATTCGATTTATGTCACTAAATTCTTGTTCATCGCCAGAGGACACCGGAAACGTAGATCCAACGTTCTGTATACTAAGAATACTGCTAAAATCGCTAGAAATCGTATTGTCGAGCTAAAACAATGCATCAAAAGGCTTCAAATGGTCACAGGAGCTCATATATTTGGCCGAATCCTGTAATTGTCGCTTTGCGACTATATTTTAAATTCCGTTTTCTTTATTTTCGATTACAATGTGCAATAAAGATGCCCTGAGAAAGAACATCATTGATTAAGTGCATCATGAATCTGTTAATGGCGCTTCACACCTAGCCAAATTTGGCAAAAGATGGAAACACGAATTTGAAAATGTGCAAATTCGCAAAGGATCGTAGGCAATCGGGTCATTCATAAACGCATTTTTTTCTTGCTTCGGCGGCAACATCGGGGAAGTGAGCAAATTGTTGATCATGCCAATTTCGTGTTGCATCCGTGTCTCCATCTTCTCATTCGCATGGCTATCGAGGGACCGTCGTGTGAATTCGTGCTTTGTTCGTATTGCCTTCGTATATCGATCACTACGATGATGTCATTCGATTTTATTTGCATGTAAAACGTGTAAAACAGATGATCACACGAAGGTACTACGATGACGACACGGAGTCATAGCTATTGTCGTACGAACGGCAAGATGGCGAGAGGATTGCACCAAGAAAATGTATATTCGCATAGATTATCAGAATATTTTTGACATACCAAAAAACGTTCCTGCTGTGCCGATTTTGCTGCCGGAGCTATGAAAACTCTACCGACTGTAGTGCTGTAGTATTAAGATGTTTTTAGGATAGTCCCGATAAGTTTGCGATTCCTTCACACAATGCACACGGCGCCGCTTGATTTTTAAAAGTTTATGTGATGCCCCGGAAGAATAAAACAAATATCCAGATGATAAATAGTTGTAAGGTCGTTTAATACAATCGAATTGTGCAGCCATGATACTCTTTCCACCTGACTTCCAAAGGTCATGTGATGTTTACCGGCACCTGGTTATGAAGCTAACATCCCGGACATCATACGAATGTCAATAATTTCCATTTTTCCGACTTCGGCTCTAAATCGAGATGTCCGTGTGACCTAAGTGAGCCATCGTATGATCGTCATGGGTCTATTTGGAGGTCTGGGAAATATTTCGTGTATAAGCCAAAAATATTTGGCATGTCAAAGAATTGGCCGATGGTCACCCGAACTTATCCCTTTGTGTACCTTTCGTGTTGACATCGTGACCATCGTATGGTCATCGTGTAGCCATCTCGTAGCGTTCATATAAACTTCGTCTCAATTTCACACGACACATACCCGAAGCTCACGGGAAGCCTCACGATGGTCTATGAGATGGCCACACGAGGTCGTGTTACCTTCGAGTTGCCCTTGTGTGCCATCGTGTTGCCCATTTTTGCCATCGTGTTGCCCATTTTAGCTAACACGGAGTGCACTCGATTCCAACACACGACGGCGAACCCAAATCTTTCACAGTAGCTTCCCCTATCTTTTTGAACTAATGAGAATCAATATTTAATCCCTAAACAATTTTTTTTACATTAATAGACACTGCAGGTATTGTTGCAACTTGTAACAATTAGTTAGTTTTTGAGTAAATGTCATTATTTGTACTTACCGTCGACGACTCACCGTAGCCTATTGACTGCCTATCAATTATCTCTCGACCCATAACACAGAAAAAACAATCCTGGAATTACCTGCTCATCCCCGCCGCGCCACCCATGTTCACGTGACCTGAACCTCATCCAACCTACCTGGAGCCAGTGAACCTCCCCTATCTTTTTGAACTAATGAGAATCAATATTTAATCCCTAAACTATTTTTTTTTACATTAATAGACAGGTATTGTTGCAACTTGTAACAATTAGTTCGTTTTTGAGTAAACGTCATTATTTGTGCTTACCGTTGACGACTCACCATAGCCCATTGATTGCCTATCAATTATCTCTCGACCCATAACTCAGAAAAAACAATCCAGGAATTACCTGCTCATCCCTGCCGCGCCACCTATGTTCACGTGACCTGAACCTCATCCAACCTACCTGGAGCCAGTGAACCTCCCCTATCTTTTTGAACTAATGAGAATCAATATTTAATCCCTAAACTATTTTTTTTACATTAATTGACAGGTATTGTTGCAACTTGTAACAATTAGTTCGTTTTTGAGTAAACGTCATTATTTGTGCTTACCATCGACGACTCACCGTAGCCCATTGATTGCCTATCAATTATCTCTCGACCCATAACTCAGAAAAAACAATCCTGGAATTACCTGCTCATCCCCGCTTGCCACCTATGTTCACGTGACCTGAACCTCATCCAACCGACATGGAGCCAGTGAACGCTACACCGAACCTACACGCAGGAGGGGAGGCATGGGTGGGAAATAAAGATTGGTGAGTCGACGATGTACAAATAATGACGTTTACTCAAAAACGTACTATTATTTAACATACTATACCGTCTCCGACTCACCGTAGCCCCGACTACCACAGAGGGTGGAGGGCTGCGAGAGCGAGGCGGCAGGAGAGCCGAACCCGCGGTGCGATGCTGTGTGAACACCTGTAGCCCAAGCCTGGCCATGCCCGCAAGGTCTTCCGTGGACAAGTCTCGGAGGCAGTGGTTAGCGAAAACCATGCCGGACTTCCAGAAACAGCCATAGCCAGAACATGATGTCCGTTACGGTGATGTTGCTGTGAAAAGCCATCCAAAAAGTCCTAACCACCTCCTTGAGGACGGAGATGTCCACAGAGGGGTCCCGCTTGCGTAGAACTGACATGATTGCCGCTAGGTGGGTGCTAATAGAGGAGGCTTTAAGTTCCCTCTCCTCCCGGAGATACACTAGGTACTCCGCCAGGAGGTATTTGCGGTGTTCCCGGAAGATGGGAATGTGCAAGTACGCGCCCTGAAGATCCAGGGATATCATCCAGTCCGATTGATCCAGTGATATCATCCAGTCCGATTGCTCCAGTGATAGCATTAATGACGACACAGTCAAGAGACGAAAATATGGCGGCCGTTCGAGTGGAGCGGTTGAACACCGACATATCGTGAATGAGCCGCCAATTTTTTCGAGTCTCTCTTGGGAAGAACAAAAACGGGCGAGTAGAACCCGGGGTTGAGATCCTGGAGCTGGATTTCCTCCACCTGCTCCAACGGGAGCGCAAGTGGTCGCTCCATTGGGGAGCAGGTGAGCGGAAGGGAGACAAGACTGGTATCTGAAAACCCCGCTCCAGAATCGGACAAACTGGCCGAGACGTCCTCCGACAGGGCCATCCCAGTGAACAATCGTAGGTGGGGAGAGCAGAGGCGACCCCCACGAGTCACTGTTTCCTCAGAGTGAAGGCACCCTTCCCCCGCTTGGGCCATTTCTTTTGAGGAGTACGTTTGCCTGGTGATGGGCCTCCCTCCCCCACCCCCCCCCCCCCCCCGTATTGCGAGGGTGAGTTTGGGACGTTTGTTTCCCGTTTTTAGGCGTATTGAAGCCCTGCCTCCGCTCTCCCGCGAGCCTATTGATCAAGTCCTGCTGCTGGACTTCCTGACGCTGTCGGAGGTCGTCGGGTATCGCCCCAGCAAACAGAGTGTGGGCTGACCCCGACACTCAACGGAGATTGCTCCGAATCCCGACGGGGAGGTTGGTCAGTCCGAGGAACCCATCCCTACACAAGTTGGTGATCCCCGCCGAGATGCGTCCTGCACTCAACATAACCTGCGCTAATCCTCCCGCTACTGAGCTGAACGCACGGTAGAGAGCCGGGGTCCCCTTGTCCATCTCTTGCTCCCTGGCGAAGGCTGTCATCGCCTTACAGGCATGGGCGACGGAGTTCACCGTCCCGGGGATAGACCTAGCCTCCTTGTCCAGGTGGACAAGATGGGCGTCCGACACGTGGTGAACCACGGAGGGCGTGGCCACCCTCCTGATGTCCTCATCCAAGGTGGGAGGATTGAGTGGAATCGGTGGGTCCGCCACCAGAAGGTTGGACCGCTGACGGTCCGTCAGTACAAGCGGAGGAATGAGTTTCCCCAGCGCGGCAGCCGAAATCGCCGAGCAGAAATCCTTACCCGCCCTGTCAAACAGCCGATGGGGGGGGGAAGACCGGAGAGGGGGGCCTCCTCCTCGCAGAAGGACTCAAGACGAGCCAGACGCAAACAGTTTCGCGAAGAAGGCCGCCTGGTCGAAGGGTTCACGCTCCTCCGACTTTTTCTTCTTCCTTTTTTAATTCCTCCGCACCCGAAGGGGCGACGCGCAGGAGGGGACGGAGGACACCGAAGAGGAACGGTGATAAGCGGAAGGACGAGGGGTAGGGGGAGGGAAAGTGTTCCCGCCATTTCCCCCACGCTCGCACCTGTCCGATTCTGAGTCCCGACCTTCCGTCTCAAACTCCCTCGTATCCTCCGAGATGATCAACCACTCCGGGGGGGAGGTGATGATGGACGAAGCCGAAGGGTTCCCGTAGGTCCGCACCCTACGCTTCGACGCTACGGCGTCCCTCTCGCTCCTCCTTAGGGCTCGAAGATACGCTCTCGAAGTGAGGGATTCACATTCCTCGCACCTGTCCTGCCAAGAACAAGTGGAAGTGCAAACGCGACAGAGGGAGTGGGGATCATGGGTCCCCGACTTCCGAAGTCCACAACGTCCACAGAAGCCAGGGTACATCGCTGACGATACCCTGGTTCCCCTCACCAGTGAACCGAAACGGTCCGAAGCGGAACAAACTCAAACCACGACGCGAGACGAACCTGTCACTCACGTCCGCTACTCACCAGACGGACCAAGTTGGAGTGATAGCAAAGCCCCCCAGACAAGGATGGAGGACGAACCAGTCACTCCAGTCCATCACCCCCCAGGTGAACCAAGGTGGAGCGAAGCAACTGCGTACGGAAGGAAAGGTGGACCATCGAACGAAAGGTGGACCAGTCACTCCAGTCCGTCGCTCGCCAGGTGAACCAAGGCGGAGCGAAGCGAAGCAAAGACGAACCCCCGCGGAGCAGGCGACAAGCTGCACACTGCCTGCGCACGTCCCACGCACCGACCCAGGGGTCAAAGGTCAGGTACCCGGAGGCGAGACCTACAAGCCGAGAAGCACGAGCAAGTACGTGCAACACAAGCAGCGCGACCCAAGCAGGGTAGCGCGACACTGCCTAGCCTGACTGTCACACAGGCAGAACCCAAAAACTAACTTCCAAATACACAATTTGGAAGGAACCCAGGAGAACGAATCCCTATTACCAAGTATAAGGGAACGAGAAAATAAGGAGTATAACTTTTAATACAAATCCAAGGCAAGATAACTTCGAGAGCGCTCAGAAACACGACCGATCACTGAGCGACAGGAAGTTGGAATGAGGTTCAAGTCACGTGACCATAGGTGGCGCGGCGGGGATGAGCAGGTAATTCCCGGATTGTTTTTTCTGTGTTATGGGTCGAGAGATAATTGATAGGCAATCAATAGGCTACGGTGAGTCGGAGACGGTATAGTACGTTAAATAATAAGTATTTTATAACAATTATTACACAGCTTGGTAACTATTTTAGACTTAAAGTTATTTTGTTCTAGGGCACAATTTATATGATAACCATTAAGAAAAAATATGTTCTAATATGTGTTGGGATGTATGAAAAGATATAGAAGATATTACTTGATATATATGTCATCAATATTTATTCAATTATTTTTGTTTGAGTTATGGTATTTTTTTTGGAAGATTTTTAAGGCATTTTATCAATTAAATAATAAATCAAATAAATCAGAGTAGAATATATTTTGTATGGTTCATTCAATATATTGGAATGTTATTGCAATCCATCAGCTGCATGTTGCAATTTATTGTACTACGAATTGTGTTGAAATATCCAGCCCTTTTGACTTGTGCATTTCATATCTAGTCCTCAATCAATATAAGATTTGTCTTTAATTGCGAAAATCGTAGTGATACGTTGCCAATATCATATTGTGGTTTTGATACCATACTTAAAAAGGGTATCGCACGAAGGCCCATTTAGGGTCATGCATCTAAACACTAAATAGAGATAGCAAACTCACAGTATTACAGACATTTCAATTACATTTCTGGCGAAAAGCCTAGACGGTTTCTCTCAGATTATATTTAACTCTGATATCATATTAGAACCTATATTACATGCAGGTTGGTTTACTCTTTACCCCTAAACTCTTAGCCCTGAACCCGTAAACCAGACATACTAAGCAACACTCTAATTGGGCATGCAGAAGGTTATGTTAAAACAAGTTATTGATTCAGGTTCACAATTCAGTTTTTGTTGTTCAAAAATTAAATGTCACTGACACTTCAGTACACGGTTTTATGAATAATAGCAATAAATCATTGATACATTATTGATAAATTAATTCTAAATATCTTAATGCAATGTCAACCATTTTGTACTTGTACGTAACATAACACCTTATGATTCTATGAATGCTTTGCACTACACTGTTTGCTTTTCCGATTACAATGAGTCACTCAACTCGGTTTTAAAATAACAAAAGGGAAATTATCAGATACTGATAAATAGAAAATGACATCAAGGTTAATTCGATGAACACAGATAGGTAAAACAATCGTGTTACTGTAATGCATACATACATACTATAGAATGTGCCAACGCTTGCGGTTGTTTAATCATTGTTAGTTATTGTTAATGAAAGGATAAAGCATTCGATCTCTGCTTTGATTGGTTTTGGAAAACATTCACATTCCGAACATATCTTCTCTCTCTCTTTTGCTTGACAAAGACTTAATAACAGACTTAATATAATAATATGGCAGACAAAAGCACCAACATTAATCAAAGGACAATAATAATGCGAAAACTTTCACAGTTGTGATGACTTGATGATAACCTCGAACCCTTCGCTCACTATATTTCCGAATATAATGAGGACAATTTGACAAGTCTAGAATTCTTCTATATATAGTTGCATCTTCTCCATCTTAACATGACGCTAGGTCAGATTACATAGTCTTATATTACCGGGTAGGAGGGAATAAGGGTTTGATGTAACTTAAGGCACTAGACGATTAATTTGGAGAAAACACTACTTCTGTGTAGACATTATAGCTGGTTCGGCTGGCCTTCGAGTACCGATCGTATTGCCATACGAATGTCACACGAAGCTTCGGCAACGTCGTAAAGACTTCCTATAACATTCGTGTGACCATGGAATGCAATTTTCAATAAAAATGTTGCGTTTCGTGTAACCTTCGTGACGCCGTCGGTTCTAACTCCCTCAAGGATCACCATCGGAACACCTTTACGGCGGTAAATTTGAATTTTGACATTCGTATGATGTTCGGGATATTGGGTCCGGGAATGTGTGACACAGGCATTAGAGGCACCGCATATGCATCGTACTCCCGTTACAACGTCATGCTGCCACCGTGTTGTCTTCGTAAAGGCTGAGTTCGAAAGCTTTGAATAATTTCCAATTGTTAACGATTGTTATCTTGCAAGTCAGTTGAAAATTATATTATCGGACAATAGGCTGAATAGGCTGAAGAGGCTACAGATGAATAGTCTAACAACATGACTGGTTATCTTACTTTGTGGCACACGACCATTCGTGACTCTATTGTATCCCTGTGAGACATAGAATGGTCCCTAACCTGAGCGCCACATATGGATGCCGGTTGAATACTCCCCAGGGAGTTGAATTGGAAAAAATGATCGGACGGTGAAAGAATGCCATTGACCAGGGGAAAATGTAAGCGCCTTGAGCAACCACTAACGGTTGGATATGCTCGCTATAGAAATATATATATATATGGGAAAGAGTAAACATCAGATGGTTCAGACTGGATCAATCTTCTTTAATACGATGAATTCATTTCGACCATTATGTGGGTCTTGTCAAGTATATTGCATACTGCTGATAGTCCAACCACATAGCCATCTTTCACGCATGGAGAAACATTCAAATCAATATCAATTGTTATCAATTTCGGGCCATTCGAATTTGACCTGAGATTTTACGATCGTGCATCCAGTCACAAGTTTGCTTTGTGGTCGTGCGTCATTCTTTCAAAGTCGTGTTGCCTTCTGTCTTTATTGGAAGTGCCTCTGATGATGACTGTTTTTTACCCATATTCGGTTCGAATCTTACGAATGTCAAATTTTCTAATTCGTGCTTTTGTCGTTGGTCAAAATGGAGACAGTGTTAAACCACCATTAAGGAACATTTTGTATTTCTAAGAAAAAAATGTTCTAGAGGAGTTGGAAGTTAATATTTAGGGTGGGCCTCAGGGCCTTTACGATTGGCCGCAGAATAACCGGATATGTAATTTATGCTCAAGGTACAGGTACAAAAACCAGTGCGTGTATGTGATTTTTCAAAATCAAAATGTGTCAAATAGCTGAAACTTATTTGATGACTGTACGTTAAACTCGACCAAAATTACTTTTAATATCTATGAATATGCATGAATGGTGTATTGAGTGCAGCAACGTTATACAACAACAAAAACCACTAATTACTTCTTCTTTTGAGATAGGCTTAAAAATCTACACTTACTCTCATAACTTTACCTTTTTTTCCAGTTCAACTAACTGAACTCGATGACATCTTCCAAAAAATAGAAGATAGACTAAAATAAATCACTCATTATGAAAAACTCTCGCGTGTTTGGAAAGAGTTTCTCATGGAATTCATAAATACCATGTTGTTAGCTTAAACAAAGTTGTTATTATTTCTATTCTGAGCCAAAAGGAAATTAGATGTTTGATATAGAGTATTCAATGTAAATATATCAGATAAAATTACATGTTGTCTCAAGAGAAATATTTGCCAAAAGAAAGAGCATTATATTATACTCACCAAATTAGCGCCTTTGCCTTTGATGCCATACACTGCATTTGACAAAATCATTGTCTTTTAAATCATTGTGATAAGAATATTTCAAAGAGTCAACTCAATCAAATGCTCGCGCTCTACATTCGAGCACATACTAAAAGTTAAGATAATCGCCATAAATTTACGTAGATCAACTTT
Organism: Steromphala cineraria; assembly: GCA_916613615.1. Taxonomy (NCBI): domain Eukaryota; kingdom Metazoa; phylum Mollusca; class Gastropoda; order Trochida; family Trochidae; genus Steromphala; species Steromphala cineraria. The sequence continues at coordinate 57,027,220 of OU744730.1, forward strand.
CAGGCACTTTGCATCTGTAGTTTGCATGTTTAATTGCAAATGACCAAAACAATATGATTTCTTTCCATTTACTCTTTTTTTCAAAATCTTAAAATTCATTCATTCATGCTCTCATTAGCTGGAAATAAACTTGCCATATTAAGCCACAAAATACTACGAGAATTGTGCCTTGTTGTATATCATGATTGTGTAAGTTACCGCCGCCACTAATTATGTTTTTTAAATAGGTTTAGTGTATATTTAAAATAGGTTTAGTGTATCTACCGAGAAATCAAATATTTTCAATGTCCACATCCTCATCTTGAAGTCTACCCCTTTTCAACCTATTCTGATATTGGTACTGCGCCTGCAAAGCCATGCACTGCTCCCTTTTCTTTATTTAAAGAACCATGTGTGATACAATCGTGAAATAATGCGCAAATGTCAAGTGACAATCAAACTTTCTAGCAGTACTTTTCTAAACCTAAAATTTTCATATCAAATAATAAATGTAATATATATATCACTAAATGCATATTACTTCATTAGCGCCAACATCTGCAAGGTTGCGAATCTACAAAGGCATCACTGATAACAAAAAACTATCATTACAAATGAATAAATCAAATTATTTCTTTAAAAATATTATACATTATATGTCCAGCCATCGTCCTTTTTCTAGCAGGGTTTGTTTCATCACCAAAGCTTTTTTATAATATTTATTTTCCGATGACATATTCGCACATGATGTTTGCCGCGGTAGATGCTTAAAGAATGCTTATTGATTTCTCAAAATGTGCTGAAATTCTCTCTAAATTACTATTGATATTTTCAAAAGAAAGCCGCGCCAATCACATGTGGTGTATCCAAATCAAATGACCAATGAACAGAGCTGTAGCAAAAATGCATAATGTCACCATGTAGGCAATACAAAATATTTGGCACATGTTAGAGATATACCCATACTTCCCGAGGTGTATCGCTCAAGAACCTCCTGTTTGAATCGTGGGTCTCCGAGGCGTAGCGTAGCGTAAGTTAGATTTAGCTGGTAGAATAACGTGGGCTACTTCTGTGAAATATTTACTAGGTTCCTATGGGTTTGGTTATGTTTGGTATAATCAAGATGTGGGTGATGTCTCCTTATTTATCAATAGTTTTAAAAATAGAGTTATTGATTGTGATAAACAACGTATTTATGAAAGGATAAATCAGTCTGCTCATTTAGTATATTTTAAAGAAATCAAGTCTCTTTTGAATGTTGAATTTTATGTTAATTTTATCAACCTACGAACAGTAAGAAGAAATATTTGTCTTTTAAGATTAAATTCTCTCCCTTTACGTGCTAATATAAGAGGTCTGAATGTAGATATGTGTTGTAGAATGTGTGAAAGTGGTGTGAATGAAACTATAATTCATTTCTTGTTTGAATGTAATGCTTATGATTTAATAAGAGACAGATATATTCATGTAAATGGTCAGTTAAATTCGGTTCCTCAATTTAACAATATAATTACTAGTAAATGTAAACATACTCTTGTAAATTTGTCTAATTATATAAGAGAAGCGCTTTCTCGTAGAAAAATGTTAGATCATTAGCCATGTAATAAAATAACATTGTATATCTTTAATTGTCTACTCTTACAATACTGAAATGTTATCTAAATATTGTACACGGGCCTATGGCCTACAAACCGAAATAAAAAGAATTGAATATGTATGTCTTTGGAAGGCGTTCAATGGTATTTCGTTCTTGAAAAGAAGTCGCTTTCCAGTTTTTTCCTTGATTGGTTTGACACATTATACTTTAACAACCTCTTTTCCTCTGAACAGACGGAATTCCACTTGTCTTGTACCACAATGTCCCAATAAGGCTTAGTCTTACACTGGTGCGCTTAAAGGAAAATTCCACTAAGATTTCAATTAAATTCTAGCAAAAGTTTGAGTTATAAAAGACATTCTCACAAATGATTAAATTTTTCTGTCAACGAGTTAAGTATTTCCAGAATTTTAAATCTTCGTCTTTGAGCGATGACGGGGGTCGCCATTTTTTGGAAAATGTGACGTCATCGACATACCACAAGAAATCGATGCAAGGAGCTTACATTATATACTCCGTACATCTTTGTGCAGTGGAGTTTTCATGATTTGACTAGAATTGCTGAATGTGTGCGCTGCGCACTTTGTTAACGTAAAACATCGTTGTGCCTACAGAAAGACCCAGTCGTCGGACAGATTATTAAACAAGCAACTACGACTAGTATGCGGTTTTGTCTAGTATTGTTAACGATATAAATTATCTAAAAAAAACACAGAAAACACAATAAATGTTTTTAAAACCGAGCAAAAGTATAATATCTTGTCGTGTGCGTTCTATTTTATCGGATTAAAATATGGTACTTAATGTTTACCTGAAATATGTTGCCGTACTGTATAAAAACTCCTTCTTTTCATCTAAAATTAACAATTTCAAAGTAGAAAGGTTTTTTGAAATTTGATACAAAAACATGCATGTAAATGATTCACTGTTATATACATACTATCTATCACTAAGACTTTTGTATATCATTTTTATATCTTTCCAAAATTAAGAAAATATATTTTTGATGACATCTTATTTACTACGATAGTTTTTTTTTAATCTGGTTCTCTTTCACATTCAATCTGTGGATTTTTAAAAAGCCTCTAGTCAGTCTGAAAAGGGAAAATAATTGTTGTCATGAACGTGTTAGAATCATTGTATTATTTTTTTAAATATATAAAAGAAAATATTCAATGTCAAACATGCAAAAATCATAGTGAAAATAATAATTTTATTTACTCAAAAGATATGATAAGAAGAAAACTCCAAACAAATATGGATCATTCAGCTACATCATAGTAACTTAGATGTATAACACTCGATGATATAAGGAAACTTTGTGAGTATAATATTATTTTGTATTCCTTGCTGATGAGTTGATAGATCTTTAATATTATTCAAAACATCATTCCTTACTGAGCGTTTTAGTATACTAGCGATATATCATATTTCATTTTAATTTCTTGATATGTTGTTTAGCAGAAATACCTTTGGAAAATAATCAACATGGTATTGTATCTGAACATAACAACAATCGTTAACAATATCATTCCGATAATATTTCATACAGAATTGGTTTCGTACAACTAAAAAAATAGAAAAGTATGTTCGTCCTCCAACAAGCCAGGATATATATAATAAAAACATGAGACAATAAGAAGTCCATGCCAAAAAAGAAAATGCCATCTTTCAAAGTAATCAATCGTGTTTTGATTGATATAAACAATTTCGTTTTGATAAGGAACCTACCACCATCATCGCGGATTCGGTTTTTAGGATTCGCTTCGACAAGATCACGTCAGTAGGTCTAATATTATTTTTTTCGAGTGATTTATGAATAGAAAATTATTCTCTGTTACGTTTAGATTTTTTTATAAATGCACTTATTTCAGCAATTTCATTTAACACTTTATTTCAACCTAATGTATGGTGTCTCTAGCATATAAAAAATCTAAAAAAATGTCAGTTAGTGTCACTGTTCAAACCTTGTGAGATCATTTTCATCATGGGAGATCTTTTCCAACCTGTACTGAACTTTTGCAGCAGTCTTTATTTATTGCTTTGAGCATCATAGAAGTAGAATTTTCTGGATCCGGCACGTCTCTACTAAAGTCGTGACGGTTGTTACAGTCTCATGTTTGACGGGCCGTCACCGCCCACCATTCAATCTAACGACGTCTCCTTATTTCGTGGTGTGTCGCTGACGTCATATTCCCGGTGTTTCTCGCCCTCGTTTACCGTTCGAGATAACAATATGACGTCCCCCATCGATGCCGGTAATTCTTGATTTTTCCCAACTTTGAATTTGTTTTGCAGATTTGGTGATTTAGCTAAAACATATTAGCCAAAGTTGAATGATTTATCAATAAACATTATTTTAAAAGGCTTTTTTTTCATTTTTCATTGGAATTTTCCTTTAAGTGGTTTTGGGTATGGGGCTCTTCGTGGAGCAACATTTTCTAGTTTAGTTATTAACAGGTGTCAGAAGTCATTGTAGGTCTTGTATGTATCTGAGAACATTACTTTTCAGAGGTTCACAGGTTCAATTGACGAATAATTAAGAAAGTTAAGGAAGGGTAACTTATGAACAAGTTTCCAGATAAAAGGTCCCATGAATGATAAAGCAAAGAATATCGGTTTGGTCTTTTGTTGAGAAATTTGAATTTCGGTCCAAGCACTCATACTTCCTCGGCCAGGTTGAAATGTCTAATTCACTCCCCTGAGTATGAGCCGGATCGGATATCTTTAAAAGATATGTCTAGATATGTTCTTTGGTCCATGATATCATAGCCCATTAACCTTTGCATCGGTTGCCATTTTTCATAACTAGACCTAATGGTTGTCATTTGAAAGGGTTTCCAAAAGACCTCAAAAGGGTGACGTAAGAGAATCGAGAGATCCCGGATAGTCTTTTCTCTAGGATTATCAATAACTTGTTTATCAATAAGAATTGTTGAACTTCAATGACAATCGCTCAATAAATCCATTATTTTATCATTCTGTTTCTTTAGTTTAAACATATTTTATTCATCAGAAAAGGATTGGGTACAAGTTATACAACTTAGAAAAACCCTCTCCCTAATACGTACATTTAATATTATTTGCATTCGTTTAACAAGATGGACAGAAGAGAACAGAAAAAATACAAAACTGATACAATAATTAAAGGAACCTTTTTGTTTGACTTATGTAAGTTTGAACAATTTTGAATATACTTTGATTTATATGGATATTCAGATCAGCATTGCCACACAAGAGTAAGTCACAAGTAATGTGAAAATTGGTAACACTGCGTAAGTTTTCCATCATGACAGATCTTTCTAAATTATATAATTTACAATTAAACAAGTAATGGTAAGAATTCTCACAATTATTTCCACATGAACAGCTTGGCCTGTCCAAAATACCGACACGAAATAGATCATAATTTAGTGGACTACACATATAACGTAGTTTTGTGAGAATAATGTTGGTGTTTCTCGGTCCATAATCATAATATTTTGGAGCAGTATAACGATTGTTGCTAGATTTAAAAGATTTGAGATTGGATTTAAAAGAATTGATGGATGTGCTATTCCTAACACCCAGAGGAATTTCGTTCCATAGTCTTGTTGTGGATGGAAAATATGAATTTTGTGAAACTTTTAATCTAGCGAAAGGGATCGAAACATTGTGTGAATTACGAAGATTATAGTTACTTTTAGATGCAACATAATTTGGTAAAATATCTTTCAGGTACGATGGTGTCATATCATTTTGTATTTTGTAAAATAAACAAAGTTTGCGTTTACTCCTGCGTTCAGCCAATGTTTCCCAACCAGTTTCATAATACAAATATTCATGATGAGTATATCTTGGTAAACCGGTTACAATTCTTGCTGCTTCCAATTGTAGTTGTTCTAATTTGTTTGCTTGATATTGAGCACATCCATCCCATACCTCGCATGCATATTCAAAATGAGGTCTGATGAAAATGACATATATTCTATTCAAAACAGAGCGTGATAAAACAAATTTTAGCTTGCGAAGGGATGATATCATTTTTGAAGTTGTTTTAACAATATTATCAATATGGACATTCCATTTACAATCACTTGAGAATGTTAAACCAAGATGTTTGTGGTTATCTACGAAGTTGACACTAACGCCGTTAAATAGGAGTTTAAAATCGTCCATATTCTTTTGCAAAGTAAATGTCATTGCTTCAGTTTTGTCAGGATTATAAGATATAAGCCATCTTTTTGCCCATGATCCTAGCCTTTCCAAATTTGAGTTCAGTTCATTTTCGATAAATAACCGATCAACAGAGCATAAGCCTAGTGACGAGTCATCAGCAAATAAGCGTGTTATACAGTCTAAATCATCAGCAATGTCATTAACATAGACAAGAAATAGAAAAGGACCAAGGACTGACCCCTGTGGTACACCTGCTTGTAAATACCTCGGCTTGGATAGGACACCATTCACAAAAACGCTTTGACATCTATTACTTATATAATCGGCTAACCAGTGTAACAAGGAGCCTTGAATTCCATACCTTTTAATTTTAACAAAAGACCTTTGTGCCACACACGATCAAAGGCTTTAGATACGTCACAAAAAACCATGCAATAATGTTTTTTACCATCCAAAGATGTACAGATTTGGTCATATATTTCAATTAATTGATGGACAGTTGAGTGACCAGACTGAAAACCTGATTGATATTTGTACAATAATCGATTTGAATTGAAATAATTGTATATATGTTTAAACATGATCCTCTCAAATACCTTCCCCACACAACTGATCAGGGATATAGGTCGATAATTTGATGCTTTAGTTGGGTCACCTTTTTTGAATAAAGGCATTATGCTTGCTTCCTTCCACACACATGGATAAGTACTACTCTGCAGAAATTGATTATAAAGAAGGCATAGTGGGAGACTTATTGAGTGTACAACCTTTTTGAGGAATTTATGACTAATTCTGTCAGGTCCAGAAGCTTTTTTGATATGTAAACATTTTATAATGTCGGACACTTCATTTACCCCAATAATTACTTTTTCAAGAGAAGCATCTGTGCGTTTGTCAAATAAGGGTAAATTGATGTTTTCATCTTCAACAGAAGATATTGATTGGAAGTATTGGTTAAGTTTTTCTGCTTTTTGCATATCAGAAAATAATGTTGGATTTTCATCAAAATCGTTTTGTTTCAAAGATGGAATGTTTCTGACTGATCCAGAATTATCTATTAAATGTCGAAATAGTTTCCAATATGAAGTTTTATTGGTATTATACAAATCAAGTAGAAAATCATCAGTTAGACTGGCATAAAATGAATCTTTTGCGTAACACTTCATGTTATTTACTTTATTTCTCTGTTTCTTGTAAGCTGCATTATCTGTTTCACGGTTTGTTCTTCTAGCTTTTTTCCTCATTCTATTTCTTTTTCTACATTCCCTTCTTGGTTCTGAATTGAACCAGGGTTTGTCATTAGGTCGAATGGTGACCAATTTTGTTGGTATACAGAGTAATATAAAACCATTGATACACTCATAAAATTTTGCACATGATTCATTAACATTTTGACAATTTTTGAACATGTTATACCAGTTTGTGTCATTCATCAAAGCATTTAGTTTCTCATAGTCACCTTTTTCGTAGCACAGTACATTTCTCTTGTAGGCTAACTTGGTATTTACATGTGAATCAACAGTCAAATACGTACCTTTGTGATCACTGATATTATTACTAAACTCAATTACACCACTATCTATGACTTCGACATCTTCAGATATAATAATAGGATCAAGTAGTGTGCTCGTTGTGGTTGTTACCCGTGTTGGCTCATTAATGATATTTTGTAAATTCTTTCTAGCTATCAAATCATGAAGATATGTATTCTTATCCGATAGAAGGTTTGCGTTAAGATCGCCGAGAAGGGCAACTTTTCCTGAGATATCTAATGCAGTCTCGATGCTATTATCAAGTCTACTACAATATTCTAGACCTTGGTATTGAGGTCTGTATGTTACACACAACACTAGTGGTTTCTGTGGTATGAATAATTTAACCCATATAGATTCATCATTGTTATTTTCGAGATGACATAACCTAGTAAAACTGAGACTTTGATTGATGTACATTATAACTCCACCCCCAAATGCATTTCTGTCTTTTCGTATAGGGTCATGAAAATTTGCCCATTTGAGCGTGTTAATATCAACATCTGAGTCTAGATGGGTTTCTGTTAGACAAATGACCTCATACTCGGAAAGATATTCAGACAAGTATTTCTGCTTATTACGTAAGCTTCTCACATTGAGATGGAATATTGAGAGTGACTTGTCAATATCTGCACGTGAAAGTGGTCCTGGATTTAATTCCACGTCTCCGGCAAGCTGAATTAACAATAGCAAGTGTAACAATACGTTGAAATTGACATTTTGGGACTGCATTAGACAAAGAGCAACGAGCACACAACTTGATTTACATGAAATAGTTAAGATTTTGTACATTAGGTGAATTTCATTACGAAACTGTCCGTGCATACTGAGAAAATTGAGTTTTACAAATACACGCAGTTGTTTACCATATCGGGCACAATTTAAAACTCCGATGGCCACACGGTGTTGCATTACATTGTTACCCATTGTTTAAACAAACTGACACATAGAATATGGATATAATGTGGCTGGATGATCGGTTGTCTTCAATAGTGGTTACATACATAAAACATAGTGACGTTATAATATGGATAAGGAGCAATGCTGATCTGAGTTTGGAAACACTAATGGAACACTGATTTTGAGAGTTGGCTGATTTGTTTAAAGTTATATCAACTTTGGACTCTAAACAGGTAAGGCTATATACAAAGATATATACATGTACAAAACAGGTTAACTTAATGTTTAGTGGCTAAACAAAGTGGATTTCAAGTGTTTACTTACATTTAACATATTTACAATCCGTGAATATCCATGAACATCCTCGAATAGCACACATCACAAGTGAACATGACAACACACATTATCTCCTGTACTGTTCGAGATCCTTTTTTTTTTTATTATTATTTTCCATATTTTGTGATACAGGCAAAATACAACAGCATACGACAAACACAAAGAAATACATGAATACATTATAACATTAAAATCCACAATTGGCTGACAAAAATTATTTCATAGCATTATTTACCTAATAATAGATGTAATGTTGACCAAAATTTGAAAAACATTTCTTCAGTTCCTGTTGAAAGAAAAACATATCTCGACATGTCATAGTAACGTGCAATTTCATTTTTTAAGTATTCCACCTTAGGTTTAAAACCATTTATGTTGTGATTTGGTGGAATTTATACTTTAAAGTACGTTTTGATTTAGTGATATATTGACTCTGTCACATACATGGATTGGTTTGGAGTGGATTTTATAAATTATTTACTTTGAAAGATATTTCCATTTTTGGGAATTTTTATTTTGGGATAGATATTTCGATATTTTGTTAAAACTTTTGATTGTATAAAATATCGACTTTGAAAAATATTTATGGTTTTCTTTAAAACATTGACTTTGATAAATCTGTAAAAAAGGAAATATACTGTAAAAGACATTTTGACTTTGTAGAGTATTGTCTTTAAAAGATTTTTGATTTCATTGGATACTGAGTCAAAAGTCATTTCGATATTCAGAAATGTTTACTTTGAAAGTGATATTTTCATTGACTGACATTTTGATTTTGTGGAATATTGATTTTAAAGGACATTTTGACTTTGCTTAATATTGAGTTTCTTATTATCTACTTTGAAAGTGTTCTTATTAATTTGAATTTGGTTTTGGATTGTGTAAAATATTGACTTTGAGACATATTTTGATTTTGTGAAATATTGACTTTGAATGATGTATTTATTTTCTCAATTATTTTCATTTTAAAGGAATTTTGATGTTGTTAAATATTAACTTTGAAATGTGTTTTCTGTTACTGTCTCATTTAGATAGAATATCTATCAATAGCAGTAAAGTACTACGACCTATCAGTTAGTGAAGGGTCATTTGTGGTTACATTAATCAATTTAGGATTTAATTTGGAATAGGCGGATATCCTCTCATAAGCTGAATACACTGCACCACTTGTCTTTGTACCTTGGTGGCGTGACCTAATATTACATAACCACGAGTCGCTCTGATCAAAAGACCTCTTAATTACGTGTAGCACCTCGTCAGAGAAATCACTAGACTAACTATATGTTTTACTAACGCCTGTCACGGAGTTCGATATCATGATATACTAGTACAAATTTCTACAACTTAAACCACAACTGTGACCGATCTCAAGAGTCATATGTACGTTTTACGTCAACAAAGGCACAAAACATACGTTTACTATTACTTAGATTGAGACTTATTACAGAGTGAAGAGAAACTAGCAGACAGACAGGTAGATTATTAATTAAAGTCTCACCTCATTTTTTTACATAAATTACATACGAGTTTAAGGTACAATATACAAGTGTAAAAAGTGAGCCATCCAAAAAAGGGTTATGAGAGACTAGTAAACGTAAATACATCAATAATAAAATAGCACATTATTTCTTAAAAAGTCAACCAGTTCTTCTCTGTAAAATGAGCTTGCATTAACAGTACTGAGATGCCGCGAGACCCAAAAGGAAAACTCGGAATACTTTCATTACCGAGGGTCAATCCAAAAGTCTTTGATTAAATATTCTAGTTAAGAGTTTTTCAGATCAACTAATAAGAATTGTCCGACGATAATTCCCTGGAATATTGCTATCTCCTTCCTTGAATACTGGAATAATAACAGTAGATGGTCAACTTTGTCAAGAAAAACACCTGTTGATTAAATACAGTTCAAATTCCATGTAAAAGAGGCATATTTATCAAATTCAATTAAACTTTCATCTATTGTACAATCGGAATGATTCATCACGCTTTTAAAGGGCCAGATCGAGCGGCTATTTTCTGTTCCACAAATATTCGGGAGGGAATTCCCTTTTGCACACGACACGTCAAATTTTATATATTCGACTTTGTTTTCTATTTTTTTATGTTAATAACTATGTCATATTTGGTAATTTGTTCTAATCCGCCCTTCAAAACAAAAAAAATTGCGAAAATAAATAAAGCCACTGACAAGCACATCGAGCGGTGATTTTGTTTGTTTGTGGAAACGAAATTCACGGAGGACATTCCTGTTAACTAATAAATACGATTTTTACATGATTATTTCACACTTAATTTCAAAAAATTCAAAATGTTAATGAGGTTATCATTCAAGTTGTTCATGATTTAACAATTTGATAAAGAATAAAGTGTATCGCCCCCCAAAAAGAAAAACATCGTGAAATGAAGCCAATCATCGGAGCTACGAGCGTGAGATGCATTACTGGCATTTACTGCAACAAAATACTGTCTTAACTGATAACTTTTATTATGCATCACGTGTAAACATGTCCCTCTTCTATCAATCACTTATTTTTTCTTGATTTACTCAATGAATTAGCATGATACAGTACATTTGTTTTCTCGCAATGCAAACAATTCAAAATGGCGGAGGAAAGCCGATCGAACTCGAAGCCTTGATCATGGCGACCACTAGGATTATTGTCAGCTGATTGTTTGGTCGGTGTTGTAGTTACTTGGATGTTTAATTTGTAGGAAATTTGTTAATAATGTTTGCATAAGAAAATTGACAGACAAACAGATTGTTTATTGAAATCTACATATGACACTCAATCAATGTGACACTGAGAAGAATAGTTGATTCGCATCGAATATAAAAAAAATCGTCAGCGCTGTCGCACTCCGAAATATACATAGTCCGTATTGCACTTTTTCGAACATAAAAACTTCATGTGATTTAAGTGACTAAGATATATTTTGGAAGAAAAAATGTTTTACTATGAGTCGGGTTGAGATTAGCAAGAAATCCATAAATTGATAAATATATATGTAAATAATTTTCATTTCTAATTAATATTGAAATATTGTGATATTAAATATTGCATTAAAATGGAAAAGAAATTTCACAAATAATTATCCAAACAAAATACTTTGTTTACATCAGAGATAAGCAAGAAATCTATAAATGGAAATTTATATAAATAATTATGTCATTTATAATATTGAAATATTTTGATATTACAATTTATGTTGTAGTTTTTTCGTATACCCCCAAGTCATAATAATTGGAATGAGCAAGACATAGAAATAAATAAATAAATGCCAAAATTCATTTGACACCCTGACACAAACGAGCCATGTTGTTTACATATAGCGTTGCATTATGGGAAGGGGCTTTTCTCGTGCTATTTATAGATCTAAAAACTATGACGCGCTATTCGAAAACAGCCTCGTTCCCGATCTAAAGCTTATTTCTCAGAAAGAGGCTCGATCGGCCCCTTTAACGACTAACATCTTGCTTACCTCAGCTGTCCTAATGTTTCATAAACTGTCTACCTTTCTAAGGCCATAAACATGCCAACGCACGGTCACCTGACTGCCTGTTGATTGCTAATTAAGTGGCTGATTGATCTGATTATGGCCTAATCCGTCGAAATATACAAATCTTCACGCTATGGTGGTTTTAGCGCTCTGTGGTCGGATGTCCACGGATGGGAGTGGGGCTGGTGGTTAAGGGGGGGGGGGGGGGGGGGGGGGGGGGGGGGCGTGGGAGTATCAATGATTGTAATTTTTGTAATGGATTGAACGGAGTGTTCTTCTAGGGCGAATTTTGATTAAAGTGCAAAGATGATTCCACCCCCCCCCCCCCAAATCGAAAATAAACACATGAAGTTTGTCCTTTTTCGTGCCGCTATCAACCGAACAAGTGAAACAGGTCTTGTAAAAAGAATAATCTAGGACGTTGCTATTCTAAATATTTACAAGTAGTTCATAAAGTAGAAACAATCAACCTCAAACAGCCGCTTCTTAAATTACTCTGTTTACACTGACAATTACTGACATTCAGGTTTCAACCTCTTACTTATAGTATAGTTTTTAACACATAACGTAAAATACATGGAGACACTGGCAATAATGTTTTAGGTATTTCGTAAAAATGTTTCATTTCCATATTGCAATATCATTACGTTTCATTACTCCTTCAATAATTAAATTAAAAATGAATAAGAGTCCATCAACGGATATCTTATTTTTGGTAACTTTTTATGTTATGTAAGTCAATTATGTTTCAAGACCACAATACCAATCAGTCGAATTCTTTTTCCTTGATAATAAAGAGTTTATATTGCTTGATAATTTTATCAGACTACATTTCACTTGTATTTTGATTTTCGGACTAAAACCAACCTTCCAGTATGTCGAGTAGTTGAAATCTTCTTGTGTCATATGATCGTGTAAATCAATCTATTACCTAACATTTATCGCCGCTAGTGATGAACTTTATCTCACTCGTTCAGCCGGTATATATATATCATGTTATATGCTTTGAAACGGTATAAAAATCTATACCGAAACGTCGCAACTGTCCAATAAAGAAGTTGTTCATCCATAGAATAACTCTTGTCTTCCTTATAACGTCAACTTCTAGAATGCCACTCAAACAGCATATTTCATTGTACACACCAAACAATAAAATTCATGATCAGGCTTTGAAACGGGTATTTATCATCTTACATATAAGAAATCTTTTGCTTGTTTGCTTGTTTGCCAATCCCGTTTTCTTTTTTTGGAAATAAAAATATGTTTAAACCATATAAGAAATCTCGAAGTTCTTACTGAAGAACTATCTAAATGTGTATAGTCCTACCAATCCTACTGTATAGATATGAGACAGTAGGGTTTTCAAATATTTTAATATTTTAGAAAACATTTGAAATTATTCCCGCATGAATAATTGACACTGATTTACTTCTGCAGATTTTTGCCTTGTCTGATAGATTTATACAAACGTTGCAGGTCGATCTGACAAGGATAATTGTATATTCTGTCAAACCTTTCTGGGAAGAAATTCATATTAATTCCCCATACAAACTATTAGCGCTGCATTTTCTACCCATTGAGTTTGGTCTGTAGGTCAGATAATGTATACAATTACACCGTTTAAGCATGTCTTTAGACAAAGTTTGATATCCGTGTTATTTTATGCTGTGTTGTTCATATATGTATACCTTAATGCAAATATTTTAGTATTTTACATTATGATATCTCTTTTGAATTACATATTGCACCGTGCATCGTAATTAGTTTTTACATGTACATAGTCTCGCATAACCTTTCTGTACGGATGGCTCTTCATTTTATAAAATAGTTTTATTCTTGTATGAAATTTAAGCGAAATGTTGAGGTGAGATTCAGATAAAGAATCTGTCTGTTTAAGCGCACAGAGTATTTAACAGTGAATGCTGCACTTTATAAATGCAATATTATTAATATTACCGTTGCACTGCACGATTTACAAAGGTTTATTGAACCTGATAGCTATTGTAAATTACAGCAATACGTTCTGATTTTTTACTTTTTGTTGTTTTTTAGGCCCAAATATGCTTTTGTAAAGAAAACATATCTCACTCATGAACTATTATGGACGGTATAAGTGTCACAATTTACATTCTTTTTAAAAAAATCAAATGACACCTATATAGTTTCTTTAGTTGCAAGTAACAGAGACCAGGCGATACGCAATCTGGTTAGCACAGAGCACAACCTAACTTTATTTCGCTATAAGTTTTGAAAGGTGTATTCAGGAATTGCTCAACGTGATGTTATCTATATTCACATTTTGAGTATTATTGTGTGATTAACTGTAAGAGCGAGACTTGAACAGAGTTTTGTGTGTATACTTGTTTTACTTGTATCAGTATTTCGGTACAATTTCTCCAGTCATTAGAAAACAGGGGATTTCTATAGCAATAAAATCAGTGACCGTGGCCATTGTCTGATGCTGTTAGGCGATGAATTGATCAAAGGCGCCGCCCCTTGTCAAGCTGCCCCTTTGCATTAGAGGTGTCACTTTTGATAAACGCTCATACCGAGATGTAGTAGTGTGTAGTACTCATGCGTGTCCGTAACATATTAGCAATAAGGTACTTTACAGTATATACATGTATATTGTTATTTCTATGAAGTGATGTAATTCGATGTAATTATCACATAACCGTAAAATGAATTCAATCTCCTTTGAGAGATCCTCTTGCAAATAAACATTCAGTAAGATTCAGTGAGATCAAATAGTATATAAATTGTCCTTGAAATAACACCTTTCACATGATTCAAATGTACATGGTCTACCAATTGAAGCGTATCAATTGTGGAACAAGCATTTGCAGATGATTGCATTAGACAATATGCTTTAGCGACGCTATGTTCGGTAGTGTATGGGTATTTTCGTTATTCACGTTCCATGGCCATGTCTATGTTTACAGCTAATAATCGCACTTTTTGAACAATACCCTCTTTGTACAAGTTCTTCTTGCCATGTGAATTTAAAATGCTTTTTGATATCAAGTTTAATCTCATTCAAAGCAAATGGAAAAGTATCATTATTTTATATTAAAGTCGTGTATGTTAAATGATACACTCTAGTTTGTTCGATCTAAAAACAATTAATATTCAATGTATGGTTTTGTTTACTGTAAAGGGGCAGTAGCACGTTTTTTGATAATTCTATATTTCAAAATGTTCACTGATAATTGTAAGTTAATGCTAAACGTATTATTTTGACAGTGTCAAAAATCTCATTACACAAGCCAATCATCCATAGTCAGAGAACAAAATATGAAGATTCACATAAAATCCATTGGCAGCCATTTCGTGTGAACACCTTTAATTCATTTTGTGTAAGAAACAGAAATTGCATGGCTAAACTTTATGTTATATATTTGAATTATTACTGATCCATTTAGTTTCAATACATTGACTTTCAATTGGCCAATTAATTTTCATTTTCCTGACATCACCTTCTATTCCCCCTAAGAACATGCTACTGTCCCTTTAATGAACATCGTATGGCATTTGATAGTATGATTACAATAGACATATTTATATCATATCCAGAACTGATACAGGATGAAGTCATTACATCGATTGAACTTCAAAAAAACAATCTTTTTGGCAGTGAAGTGACGGAACTTGCTCATCAGAATAGGAGATCACGCTCATCACATATCACTTTTCCGTAACTGTTATCTGATGTATGAAGAAATGCAAATTCATGTATGTCAAATTATAATTGAAGATGTCATGCAATTTGTTGGTGTTGTTATATATCTTTCAAAGAGGTGAAACTATTCTACAATTAGCAACCCTTTAGTGGTTCATCCAAAAAATGAGTACGATACTCTATATTGAATGTAACATTAAAACACAAACAGGATTTAAGATATGTTTTACTAATTGGTGTATATGCATATAAACTATATAAACTATATGTTGACAACTCTATTAATGCATATGTCAATTAATCGTCTTTGACAGGAAAATCAATACTGCCAATTATTACCAGAAGGGGCAGATAACATCTATCTTGTACATTATCCATATTTACACTGATTGATTGATCTCGATAAAACAGCAACACATACAGAACTTGATGGTACTTTACAAGACTATAAAGTTTGCGTCAATCCCGTCTAGGGAGATGAGCATTGTTCAGCGCTAAATAGTGTCGCCTGACCTGTCCTGTCCTGTCCTGGTCACTCTATGTCATAAATTCATGACTTATGAGAATAAACTTGACTTGACTTGACTTGACTTGACTTGACTTGACTTGACTTGACTTGACTTGACTTGGTGTTGGGCCGTGAAGCAGACAGACAGATTGTTTATTTAAGTCTCATAAAAAGCATGTCGAGGGATTAAGAAGTAAATATGCATTTACCAGCAGGCCCGTGACACAATTCCCTGCCCGTTCTTCAAACATCAATTAACTGGGCTTATTAGACTATGGAGCGCAAACGTATCTAACACTACGTTATCGTGAACATAAAACACTTTTTTAAATGTTTACATTAGGCATGGCTTCTCAATGTTAGAATTTCAGAAAACATATATTATCTTCCGAAGGTAATATTCCACTAAATTATCATGTATTCAAAGTGATTATTTTGCTGAAGTCTATTGAATTTAGCATTTCAATAATTTTAATTTCTTAAAACTAAACTTTCAACAATTAAGAAAATGATCAGTCCTGTTTCGTCAAAGATGATATTCCACCAAAATCTATTTCTTTCACAGACACGATATCATGTTTGAGTTGAAGTTACATGTATATCTTCCAAAATTGACCTTTTTCAGAAAGTTGAATTCAGTCAGCCCTGGATATGCTTCACGGCTCAACGACTGGGCCCCTTGTCGGCGTAACAGTCCACTCTAACGACACTAATTAGCTCACAGTACCCTCATACCCCGACTGGGATGAAAGGATTAAGCTGTCTAGTCTACCGTAAAGTTCAGATTGTTTTATTGTTTCATTGTGTTCAGTCGGGTGTGAACAGGTGTGAATAAGGATATTAAACAGAGAACAGAGAGACGTTATTTGGTAAATAACACCATTGATGTTGTTAATTTCTGGGGACTTATCTATCTATAGTATATTGATGTATGAATACACATTCACTAATAACATGTATCTTGATTTGTTCACACGTGATGGGCGTGGTCTACTTTTCTGTTGAGCAAGTCCTGTCACTTCACAACTTAGTAAGATTGATTTATTGTAGTCAAATTGATATAATTTTGGGCCTTTTAAATTTTGAATATGATGTAAAATATTTATTTTGTGTTTCCATACGATGTGAGACAAAACGTAAAAAGAAGAAATCTCTTTGACCAGTTGATATATGATAACGGTTTGAACCAAAAAACATATGTAGCAAGAAAATAAACCATATTTGTAAACAAAACAGAATATGGCATATGTACATGTAAAATGTTACAATTATTAACATACGCAAGTTAAAATAACCATCATGATGATTTGTTTTAAATACTGAAATATATTTTGAATAATAATTTTAGATTGCAGTTGAAATAATAGTAATAAACGCAAATGAGAAGCATGAAATAGCGGGTGATTCAATCAGTAATAAACAAGGGCGTGGCTACATGAAACATATTGGCCAATGGAAGCATTTACACATGTTTGGTCTTATTGCTACGCTTCAGTCGGTAGCGTATGTACATGTGAATCATTAGATAGTGTTATTTCAAGGTCAATCTATTTGATAATGATTACAGTTCTAGAATCTGATTACTTGTTTATTTGCGTGAGGATCAAATCCGTAGGTAATTCTAGATTCTGCTTTTATTGACGATGGGTCAAGAGAGACTGAATTCATTTGATGACGATGTGATTATTACATCAAACTACATCACTGAATCGAATACACAGGATATTACTGTTAAGGGACATGAATACCGTGTTGCTTAAATGAACGATGTGTATGTTATGACATAAGATCATTTCTGTGTAAACTTCAAACAACCCGTTATCTTAAAGATTTCTTTATTTTCCAAACCTTGTATCAGCCATTTCAACGGACCATTCATTCCTATCAAAGCCTACCGATTACTGCCTGTTATGAACACCAAATACGTGCGACTCTCGTCGGTATTTAGCTAAATATATCTTTCAATGTCAACAATTTCAAAATCGAAAGATTGAATAAGTCGAAGACTATTTTTCACCATGAACACAAATCACAATTTCCCAAAGTCAACAAACCACAACAACACATGTTCAAAGTTCACAAAACCAAAATATTACAAAAGTAATCATAACAGCATAACGAAATTATTTCCTGTCTTTCTAATTTTGATATTTCAAATCATTAATGATTCAAACGTAACATATTAGCAAAATGTTTTTATATCCTTAGCTTTTCAAAGTCAATATTTCCCCAAAGCCGAATTCTAATCCAAGTTATGTTTCACCAGATGTTAATACAATTATAAATAAATAATAGGTAATGAATTCACAACACAAACTTGATATACTTAACATTTCAAATGTACAATATTTCATAAAATTAAATAATCATTAAAGTCAATAGATCTTCTTTATTCAACCTTTCACCAATATCAATATTTCCAAAGACAATATTTCATAAAAATAACAAATTACCAAAGTCATCATTTAACAAAAATAACATATCACCACATTATACCAAAATCTATAGATATTCTAAACTCAATATTTCACCAAATCAACATTTCACCAAAGTCAACATAAGCTACGTTTTACTAAAGTCTAAAGATTTTCCTAAGTCAACATTTAAAAAAAAATATTTCACCAAAGTCGACATGATTAACATATCACTAAAGTCAATAGATTTTTATTCAAACATTCACCAAATCATTATTTCATCAAAACCATTATATCTTTTAACGTTAAAACGCGAACATTTCACAAAATAAAACCTAAGTCAATATTTAAAAGATCGACATATCGCTAAAGACGCTCTTTCATAAAATGAACACATCACCAAAGTCAACATTTTACAAAAAAACATTTCACCAAAGTCAAAATTTCACCTAAGTTGCGAATTACCAAAGTCTATGGATCTTCCTAAGTCAATATTTCACCAAAGCTGACATAATCAAAGTATCACCAAAGTCCAAAGATCTTCCTAAATCAACATTTCACAAATTCAACTTGCAATCAATTTCAATATTTCACAAAACCAATATCTCTAAAGTCAATATTTCACAAAATTATCAAATCACCAAAGACAATATTTTATTAAATGAGTCGAACATATCACCAAAGTCAACATTTCACATAATTTACTTATCATCAAAGTCAATATATCTTCCTAAGTTAACATTTCATCAAATCAACATTTCACCAAAGTCAACATAATCAATTAATCCCACTACTCTACAGATCTTCCTAAGTCAACATTTCACCAAAGTCTATAGATCTTCTAAGTCAACTTTTCACAAAATCAACATATCACCAAAAACAATATTTCACAAAATTAACCTCTCATCAAAGTCAACATTTCACATAATCGACATGCCACCAATATCAAAAGATCTTCTTCAGTCAACATTTCACCAAATAATCATTTCACCAAAGTCAACATTTTTCTAAGTCAACAAAATCAATATATGTGAAGTCAACATTTTCCAAAACAACATATCACCAAAGTCAATATTTCACAAAATGAACATATCACCAAAATCATCATTGTCACCAAAGTCAACATTTAAAAAAATCGTCATACTACCCATTGCATCATTTGATGTCAACATTTCGGGAGGGGATATTTCCACTATATCCAACTGACTAATAACTTCTCTTATTGAAGGGAAGTAACTCCTCACTTGGATGACCAGAGACTCGGTTATCCGTTAAGGTCGACCACGCGTGAGCCACTGGTGGCCAACCCGTCAGACACTGGTTGCTCACTGGTTACACACGCATCGTCTGGCATGGCCAACGCGTGAGTGACTGGTGTGACCACCCGTGTCACACGCGTGAGGGGTATAGGAACTATTTCACACTACTGTACAATACCAGTCATAATACAAAAATGGATGACCATCAATGTTAATACTGTCGTTGTTCCATATTGTCTGACATTGAATTTCTTCCTCAGTTACAATTTTTCTTTTATTCATTGATATAAATTCTGACCATTCCAAGAGGATATCTTTCCAAAATGAGTTAGTAGAGGAGGGGATTAAGTTATTTCTTATGAAAACACTTTCCGTTAAGAGAAAGGGCGTTTTCATTTTATGTTGATTATAAAAGAGATGTGTCCATTTAAAGTCATTTCCGCTAATTCTTTTAATCCATTTTAATTTTTGTGACGATATGATTTTTCTAATATTTGGTGCTTTTATCCCCCCATGCTCTGGATTTAACATCATTACATCTCTCTTTACCTTGTCCGGTTTATTTCTCCATATGAAGTTAAAACATCTTTTTTGCAGTTTTTCAATGACAATCTTTTTGGGATTTGGCAAAGATGAAAATAAATGATTCAGCTTTGGTAGTAAGAGTGATTTAAGAACAGTATTTCTTCCATATGGGGTTAAAGTACGAGCTGTCCAAGTATTCATTTGCCTGTCAATCTGAGCAAGCTTTTCGTTGTAGTTTTTATCAACCATATGTTCTAGATCAATATCAAATTGTATGCCTAGAAGGGTGAAGTTTGTTTCTGACCAGTCGAAGTTCCATTCTTTACACATCTTATATCGAGATCTCTTTTTGGAGCCTATCCATATTAATTTAGTTTTATCTATGTTGACTTTCAGGCCTGAAAAACGGGCAAAAAGTTCTAAAGTGTTTAAAGCTGCATAGAGACTTTTTTCGGATCCATCTAATGTGAGAGTTGTATCATCTGCGAACTGCGAAAGAAGATATTCTATATTTCCTAGTTTAATTCCTTTTATGTTTTTATTATTACGTATCATAATACCCAAGATTTCTACACACAACAGAAAGATATAGGGCGCTATCGGGTCCCCCTGGCGACAACCCCGGCTTATTTTAAAAGGACTTGATACAAATCCATTAACCAGCACTCTAGATTCAATATCATTATAGAACGTTTCTATCCAGTGTGAAATACTGGATCCAAAGTTAAAAAACTTTAGAACTTTGCTAAGATAATTTCTGTCTACCGAATCGAAAGCCTTTTCAAAGTCAATGAGAAGAAGTAAACCAGGTATCTGACAACTTTCAGTATGTTCCATTAGATCGTATATAAGTCTAGTAACTTCGCCAATGTATCTTCCTGTGATAAAACCTTTTTGATCTTCATTAATAATGCGAGGTAGTACTTTTTTAATTCGATTTGCAATTGCGGCGGCACCAACCTTATATATGAAGTATTCAGTAGAGAGATAGGGCGCCAATTTTTCAAAAATTTCTTTGGCTTATTTGCTTTAGGAATGCATGTTATCAGCCCCTGTTTTTGAGAGATTGATAAGTTTCCGTTTTCATAGCCTCTGTTTAGAGAATTCAACAGGAAAGATCCTAGATCTTTCCAGAAGAATTTAAGGAATTCTGTAGTAAACCCATCTGGGCCTGGACTTTTATCATTTTTCATGTTCTTGAGAGCGAAAGACAACTCACTCAATTTTAGTTCTCCTTCAAGATTGTACTTGTCCTGATCATCTAAAACCGAAACATTGTCGTGTTTAAATAATTCAGACAGATCAACATCAGATTGGCCTCGAGCAGTATACAATTTCTCATAAAAAAGTTTAGTTTCTTCAAGTATTTGCTCACTTTCTGTTATATATGTTCCATCGTTTTTTTCTAAAACAGTAATGGATTTATTTAAGAAATTTCTTGATTCTAACTTTAAAAACTATTTGGTAGGTTTTTCCCCTTTTTCAATCCAATTTGCCTTAGATCTTATTAGTATTCCGTTTATTTTATGATTAGCAATTTCGTCTAGGTCATGTTTTAAAATATTTATGTCATCAAGCAGTTTTTGCTTCGTGTCAATATTTTCATTTAGGTCTAGTTTTTTTCTAGTTCTGCAAGTCCAGATTCCAAGTTCTTTTCTTTTTCGTTTGTAATTTTCTTTTTTGTTGATGAATAGTATATTGTTTTACCACTGATCATGAGGAGTAATGTTTCCCAGAGCAATTGATCATCAATTGAATATTTAATGGATTCAGTATTCGAGGTTTTATATTGATCTAGCGTTGATTTAATCGTTTCTTTTACTAGTTTTACATATTTTCTATCTCGAAGAAGTGAATTATTAAATTTCCAAAAGCCCTTTCCTCGAGCTAAAGTAGAACATGTTATCGACAGAGAAATGATGGAGTGATCAGAATTTATGCTTGGGAGAATGTCACTGTTATTTACCGAAGATAGGAGCCCATGAGAAATCAGGAAGAAGTCTAGTCTCGCTTGTTTTAGAGGGGTAGGTTGCCGCCAGGTGAAACGTTTTGCATCGTAATTAAGTTCACGCCAAGGATCTTTTAGGTCAAATGTATCTATCATTTCAATAACCTTTTCTTTTGCTTTTGGATTGTTGATATGTTTATAGTTGTAAGTATCTAATTGTTGGTTCCTAACTAGATTCCAGTCACCACACAAACATATTTCATCACTATCATAATTCGTTATAATGTCCATAATAGTCTGAAAGAAATCTGGATTGTCCTCATTGGGTCCATATATACTGATTACAGTATAAGTAACCTCATTAACCAAAATCTTGAGTGCAACAAAGTTTCCAAACTCATCTATATTACTATCTAATAGTTTAAACTCGAAGTTGTTATTGAATAATAAGATCCGACTCGTCCTGAATCACACGTATCCTCCCTTCGATCTGTTCGAGTACATGCACACGTCCATCTCTTGTCCATGTAGATTCAATCCGACCTTGCTTCTTTAACTCTCGAGCCATCTTGAACAGTCGACTTCTGTGCCTTGTCAATTCCTCGTTGATGTACACATTCGCTCTCGTATCGCGTAGCTTCCGTCTGTTGATGATCACCTTGTTTCTGTCATAGTAGCTGATGAACTTGACAATGATATCCCGGGTTCTATCATTAGATTTTCTTCCTACTCGATGACACCTGTCTAAGTCTGGGGGAGCTATGCTGTTATGTAGGCCTTTCAACACGTTCATCGCTATGTTCTCCGTGGCTGAGGGGTCCTCGTCAAAGTCCTCGGGAAGTCAACTGATTCTTAGCGAGTTCCTACGGCTGTACTGCTCTAGTTCGTCCGTCTTATTCCTTAGCTCCCTTCTTAACTCTTCCATCTCCTTTTTCATAGGCTCTATATGTTCTTTAAGCACAACTTCGACCACGTCCTTTGCAACAAACATAAAGGCCTGTTTAAACTTCTCCTGAAGTTGTGGTAACATCAACGCACTTGCCAACTTGCTTGTAAGCACATCTTGTGACGCTTCGTTGATGAAGTTGAAGAGTGTCGAGGGGTAGGAGATATCGTGGTCCGAGTCATCATTACCTGTAGTTCCCGCTTCTTCTTGTTGTAATGGCGGGACATTTTGACTCAACGTTGAGGGGGCTTCTGATCTCTTCGAGTTCGGTTTCGGGGTGCTTGTGTCAAATACACCTTCTAGCGTCGTCTGCTTGGATGTCTTCGGAGGTAGAGAGTCACCCGGCGATCCCGAAGGCTTCCTTTTCTCACTTTGACTCCTCGCCGCCCTGGCCCCTTGTTGCTTGATCTTGTCCTTTGGAGGCATATTTCCACTCGAGAGTTGTTTTTCTTCTGTTTAGTAGCTACTACTATGACTTTGGGTTGTTTAAGCGATGTTTAGTCCTTGCTTTCACAATAACTTGCGTGAGAAATCCACCGAAGTCGAGAGCTGTATTACATGCGACTGGTCGCGTCCGCCATCTTGGATTCCAATTCTGTTTCTGTTATACATGTACGTCTACTTTTTGTTTCGGACTAGCCTTGGTCCTATTAAGTAAAACATTCACTGTGCGTGGTAATAACTGCTTGAATAAATACAATGTTCGTATATCCGACCCTAACTCTCATTCTTAATTAACCTTATTCATAGCGACCGTAAATATGTCAATTACCGTGTGTACATAACCTATTTAAAGATATATGAACATAATTAAGTCCAACTTTGATCAGTAAATACGTTTATAAGCAAACGTCAATAGAACAGCATTCACGCAAACTGTGACGTCAAATGTCCGATACTATTTTCGACAACTTTAATGCAACCACTGGACAGAGTAAAAAGGTTCAGCGGAAACCCATGGACGGTATTGATTATTGTAAAATGTAAAACTCTTTCTACTTCTTGTCTCTAGTTAAAAATATTTTAATTTGTCCCCCGCCGCACGAAGTGGTAAGCGGGGGACAAAGTATTCCGTACGTACGGCCGTCCCACTTCTTGTTATCGCGATATCTCACAAACACTTCCACCTAGAGCCTTCAAACTTGGTATCAGTCTTCATTGGGTGCATACGCAGATCCCATTTGGCTTTGGTGACCTTGACCTAATTTTCAAGGTCACGACAGGACGTCGACCAGTGTGATAACCTTAGTAGCGTGATATCTCACAAACCCTTCTACCTAGAGCCTCAAACATTGTACCAGTCTTCATTGGGAGGATACACGGACACCAGTGGGTCTTCATGACCGAAGTTTCAAGGTCAAAACAGAGCTTTGACATGTATATTAAACCTTGTTAGCGCAATATCTCACCAACAATTGCACCTAGAGTCTTCAAACTAAGTATGAGTCTTTATTGGGTTAATATGCAGATGTCATTTAGTTATTGTGACCATGACCCAATTTTCAAGGTCACAACAGGGAAACATAGTTTTACATAATCTTGCACCTGAAACCTTCAAACTTGGCATCAATCTTCATTGGATGGTTATGCTGACACCAGTTGATTTTTGGTTTTGGTGACATTGGCCTAATTTTCAATATCACAACAGGAGTTTGACCAATACATAAAACTTTTTAAGCGCGATATCACCACAAACCTTTGTTTCAGTCTTCATTGTCATTGCTCGTTGGATATGCAGACACCAGTTGGTTTTGGTTACTAAGACATCGTTTTAAGGGTAACAATGAGACACCAACCGGCAATCCCTTTTAGTCAATTTCTCTCTTGCGGCGGGGGACATGGTCACGTTAGTGACAACTACTTGTTTAATAGCACATGCACTTGGAAAGTTACATCAGTCAGTTTATTAAATCTAAATCATTAAACTAATGAGTTTATCTCTTGATGACAACGCCAATTTAGCGAGATGTGGAAAGTTGAACATCAGTCGCTGATAAAAAGCAATTCTTTTCAATAATCTTCAAATTTACACGAAATGGTGATTGATGGCGTTCTTGGTAATACAAGCAAGTAATCACATTTGTTTAAGCCGCTGTTTCATTCCAATTTATCGGACCAAATACGACATGGGTTTTTCGAATAAGGCGTAGTCATCAATATTCGTAATACACTGTTTAATCAAATATATCGTATCCCCCAGTGATACAATTACCGGTTTAATACATTAACCAGATGTGGACAGATGATTGGGAAACATTCACAGGTCAGAATGGTGGCCAGTGTTTGAATATTATTTCTCTATTCATTCCCGAAATATAAACCTATTGTTTTAAAGATAGCAATGACATTACTTTTTTATTAATTTATAATAAAAAGATCGTACAATCAGTCAATCAATAGTAATACATGAAAACGGATTGTAACGAGAAAAGAGAAAGAAACAGAAGAAAGTGGATAGTGGATAGCAATAGGGTGCAGGAGCAGGTAAGAGGACTCATGGTAATTTAGTCCTTTTTGAAAAGCTTTGACCATTTTCTTTGGAAATATATATTTTTCTAAATGGTAGTGATATTTTATGAAATGAATTATGCGATTAAAATTTAAATCGTCAGGGTTAAATCTTGTTTTATCGATAAACTTTTTTGTGATAATAGAGATTTGGTTTATCAATACATTTACCTTAGGGTCTCCAAGTAGAAATTTTGTTACATTTATGTCAAGGCTGGTGTTTGTCTTGGAATGGTAACAGTTCCCTAATTTTGTAATGAGATTTTCAATATTTTTACATGAATAAAATAAAAGTTCAATTGTTTCAATTTCTTGAGATTCTTGAGATTATTCGGTGAATAAATTAAAACTGAAAATTTCTTACCTTGTTTTCTATTTTTCTATTGTTGTACCATTTATTAAGTGTTACAAATGATTTAAATCGCCAGTTGAAGAGATAATGATCCCAATGTGTTTCATTCCAATAAATTCATTCAATAAATGGAACAAAGTTAAGAATTTGTAGGGATACAAAACCGTCAAAGGTAACAGTATCGTTTTTGCTTATACCAACGTAACATATTACTACATCTTTCCAAAAACAGTCTTTCTTTTTGGAAGTTAAACAAATCAATGTCTCAAAATTGTGATAATGATTCAAATACTAAGTGCTGCCATAAGCCTTTTCTTTTTAAAAATCGCTTTATCCATTTGGTCTTCATATATTGACAGAATGATATGATATCTATCATTTTCACACCCCCCCCCCCTTTGCATATTCATTTATCAACATATTACTCTTACTTTCATCACGTTTTCCTCCCCATATTAACTTGTAAAGAATATAGTTTAACCCTTATCCCACCAAGTGGGTCATGTGAGGCCCGAAAGGCACCTTAAAGGGGCAGTAGCACGTTTTTTGATAATTTTATATTTTATATTTTTCACTGATAATTGTAAGTTAATGCTTAATGTATTATTTTGACAGCGTCAAAAATCTCATCACACTAGCCAATCATCCATAGTCAGAGGACAAAGTATGAAGATTCACATAAAATCCATTGGCGGCCATTTTGTGTGAACACCTTTAATTCATTTTTGTAAGAAAAAGGAATCGCATGACTAAACTTAACGTAATATATTTGAATTATTACCGCTCCAGATAGTTTAAATACATTGTCGTTCAATTGAAACCATAAATTTTCATCACCTTATATTCCCTCTAAAAAAGTGCTACTGCCCCTTTAATTGTGTTAATTTATCTAACTTCGATAACGTAATTAACAACTAATTAACAAACACTTGATCACACTGACGTTAGTGTGATTATAATTTTGGACTGAAAACAATATATTTTGTTCTTTTGTTGTTTGATAACTCCGCTAACTTTCTTGATTCTGAGTTGTGCAAGCAAACTTAATTCCCCTCAAACAAACATTGTATTTAACCCACTTTTTGGTTATTATTTAGCACAGAATGCACGTTCAAAGCTATTGATAAAACCAGAAGGTTTTACAAATGACAATTCGTATAAAACCTGGTTATTAGGACGAAACTATTTTTCAGTAGTTTCAGATACCGTAGGAACAAAAAGCATTTTGAATAGAAATTACTGAGGCGTACGTGCTGTGCTGTTTGTATGGTTCAAGCCAGCTGTTTTATTTTATTCAGTTTAAACTTGTTCTCACTAAAAAAATCCAAAACATATTTGTTCGTTAAAAAAATATTTCAAATTGCACACATTATGAACAAGAATTGTGTTCTGAATTTATTATTGATAAAACTAAGGAAAGGAATATATTCTGTTTCCAATTAAATTCAGGACACGAACAATAAATCGATTTGGTAAATATATTTGAAAAATCACACATGGCTACAAGTATTATTGTTCCTTTTGTTCGGACTCAGTAGTGATATGTAAACAAGTATCATGCTTATTCGTTCTGATTTTAAGAAAATATAATATCAATGAGAACAGTTATTGTTTGAATATGATATAAGAATATGAAAGGAAATAATTTTGAATTATTTGACATATCAATCATAGAAATATGAACTATAAGAAATTTTAAGCTTTAAAAAAACATTCATGGTGATTTTTTTATGAGTAAAATATTTGATTACATCGTAAACGTGTATTTTCAACATGAAAATTTCAACATACAGCTGCATACCTTAAGTTTGTTTGTGTATCTTTGTGCAATTATCATGTAATTTGTTTTTCGTTTGAACGTCAATTAAATAACCCCAGGAGCACTGACAAAGAAGTCCATGTGTAATCTTAACATTTTCAAACCATATTTGGGCGGTTTCGTCACTGGTCTTGAATGTCGATATTTTGCATTGTAAACTACACAGATGGGGTCATATTTGTGAAATTCAGATTTTCTTAAATTTCGATTAAAACATTCCATATAGACATGGTAAGATAAACATCAGCACAATTACATAACCTAGGTGCAAAAGGACAGTTGATCACCTATGAAGGATTTTATAGCGAATAATAAAAAATAGGTTTTCGAAATGTTGACCCCTGGTAACTGCAATGTCCTGCAAAAGGTTATACGGTTATCTGTATGGTATGGCATACGCATATCTGACCGCATACTTAATTTAAACTTACGTTGTGAACTTTCAACATTTATCCTTTCGTTTTTGCAATGCCAGTATGCCTTTAAGACATACAAAATTATATATTTGCACTAGAATATCGGGGGGAAATTATTTCATGTTTGACAAGTAACTTCAAAAATCGTGTTTCACATTACCATGCTAATTACAGAAGACTAGTTTCAAAGATCATTGTCTCCCGGAGATGCTAAAAGAGACACAAAAATGGAGTTCTTTAGTTGATACGGCAACATGTCTGTAGTATATAGGCTATTGTACACACAACCATCTTTTAATAACTTTCTTTAACTTGTTTGTATAACTTTACACATGTTTTTGTATCGGAGCGGCCTTATAACAAGCTATTTGGAGCTCGTTGACTAATCCTTTCATGTACTTTTTCACGAATGAATATGTTTAAAGCAATTACCAAGAATAAAATACTTGCAAAACGAGGTGAAGGTTAATTTATTCTTATATCTTTAATTTATACTTTCAAAACGAGATGAAGGTTTATTTCTTCTAACATGTATCTTTATTCTCAACTTCCTTTTTCTGTTTATTTGTGATCAACATAGATTTTGTTTAAAAATACAACGCGTACAAATAAACAAATACTTTAATGATTCACAACGTACTTATTAAACATTCTCTCCCCACAAAGGCAGATCAAGTGATGAAATGTTGATACAGCCTCTTTTCTAATTAGTCGAGTTTTGGGGCTAGAATTGGAGATGCCCGATTGGAGGCAATCGGAGTTAGTTGTGCTAAAAAAACGGGAATTGACCTCATCCCCAGTCTATAATTGCATGTTTTTATGAGAACGAATTTTTCCGGCAATCCGACTGGTCGAGAACCATTCATGTGACAGTCGACAGAAAGTGATATCAACTTGACCCAAAGTCCATCCGAATGATATTGACTTGAGTTACTAAAACAAGACCTGATGACGTCAAACCTTGTTTCATGACGTCATGCTATTTCTGATGTTTTTATAGATTACATCTTTTGGCACAAGTAAAACGCTGATCTCAGCTTAGGACATTGGCACATACGAAAAAAAGACAAATGAGTTAATACACCTTTTTTAATTGTTTTCATTTCAGTTTTAATAGAGGTGCAGCATTTTATTTTCATTCATAAAAATAAATCTAGTTCTCTCATGTTATGGCACAGTTTCCTATGATTATGTTTCCGTTAGTTGTAATAGATATTATCCTGAAACCTATAGACATGTTAATAATGATATGACTTAAATAAAGAAGATGCGAAAAAGTGTTTGGAAATAATTATTCTGATTATAGAATACAACGTGTATACAAACTTTACACAAAATAAAAATTCGGCATAAATACTATTCAAGATTCTCCAAGCTGACAATTTTTTCAAAAATATGTGTTTGCAATTAAATATACCAATGGTAATAATGGTTTGTCCAAAAAAACTTTTGCAACAGGACGACAATGCCCGACCCAATCGCGCAAG
The DNA here is from genome assembly GCA_916613615.1 of Steromphala cineraria. Taxonomy (NCBI): domain Eukaryota; kingdom Metazoa; phylum Mollusca; class Gastropoda; order Trochida; family Trochidae; genus Steromphala; species Steromphala cineraria. The sequence goes on from OU744730.1 coordinate 57,057,081, forward strand.
AGCTATCGACAACTTCCTGTCGTAGAAGGGCATCTCCCATTTCCTGCCAAAAGCCCCAATATGAACCCAATCGAACACATTTGGGACAGGTTGGACAGGGCGCCGAGGTAGACGGAACCCTTGAACAGTGCTTGGTTCGAAAATGTAAACATGTGATCGTGCAACATGTTGATTGACAATTTGCTAAGATGGATTACTGCCCTTGCTGATGATGCAAGAGGGCGTGCAACCTGTTACTAACTCTGCATCTGATGATAACGTGTCTATAATTCATGTTTCATGACAGGTTTATACCTTTTGGTTCTGTTTGGTCTAATCGCTGAAAATATCTGTCAATCCTTTCGTAGTTACATTCCTCGCTTATTGATAAATATAAGTGATCAAGTGTTATGCCTCAATTTGAAAATAATCTATGTTAGATAACATCCCAAAATGCCTGTTGAAACTATACAACATTTACGACATAAATAAACTCACACAAACAATTTTCTGTTGTTACTGTGACAATTTTCTCTTTAAATATATGGGAAGGACAATCATTATTTCCATGACTATATTGAGTTTGCTTCCAAAAGAAGTCATTGACAGAACATAAGCGTCACTGCAAAAGCAAACAATCATAATTTGTTAAATACAAACATTAACTGATTCCTTCAAATATGAATAACATAAATTGACAGGAAAACATGATATTGGTTTTCTTTACAAGCCACTTGCAACTGAAAAAAAGATCCAAAATCAAATGTTACGAAAGATATTTATCAACGTTAACACTTATGAAATGCAATTAGGAAAGTTGAAAATCTGAAAATCCCATGTGAGTAGCCGTCATGTTCTCTAACCTTCGAATTGACACATTATGGATTAACTAGTGTTATGCAAGCATGTAATGCTATTTTTCGTTTAAACATTTTTCCAAAATTAGACGTATTTGGATTTCTGTGCATCAACAATTCGTTCTACACAGTTTATGCAAAAGGGATCATATCTCAGAACGCTGCAGTTAGCATTAATATACATTCACACCATGTGAAAACTGATATAACCGATAAACACTAAAAGGACTGATTGGTTTTCAATGTTAAAAATGTCCTTATATATATTTATTCATATCAGACAAAACCATAATGTTTACTTTCCAATCATATTTTATCGAAACGTTCATCGCTTGACATTCATATTGCAATCCATAAATTTTCTAAACGTTAAAAATCGGTCAATTAAAACACAACAGACTGGTTGACCGATACATCAAAAGCACATATTATAATATACTGATTTTGTTGTCACGACTTCGCTTCATTTTAGTTGAAATATGTTTGCAAAGCTCAATAGAATGTATTGTTTTGAAACACTTCAAAGAGGAACATAACACCAGAAGACACATGAAACAAGCTACTGACATGATACGTTTAGTAAATAAACGTAAATAAAGATATGGCTTTTTTTCAATACATCTACCGTTTTAATATTATGTGAAAGAAGAAACACGCCCCATAGTCCTCTGCTCTAAGAAAGACACCTAGGAGGGGATAGAGTCCAAGGGCTTTAGCCCGAGTGGTTAACCCGACATTGAGGTTATTTCTAAAGTGAAGGCCGTGTTGTAGCTTTTCTTCGGTTTATAAACTGTCAAATATCCAAATTTGAAATTGATTATCTTTATTCTTATATCCTGGGTTATGAAGAGAATATGCTCCCCTCCCTAACTTTATACTGAGCCATAAACTAGGCATAAACTTCAATTTGAAATTGTTAAACCTATTGATTCAATGAATTCTCAAAAGTCTAAAGGTTAAACGTTCGGAAGAATAACGAAGGGTATAAGGTTTGAATCCAGCAAAATCTTTTGATAAAATGTTGGTTAAATATTTTGATATCCCCTTTGAGGTCTTTCTCTCAATAATTAACCTCCTATCAATCTTACAGTCATCAAGGGTTATTCCCATATGCCGATCCCGAGGCCACTGTATAATAAAATGTGAAGGAAGAGTTGAAGTTTTATTCTTTTGAAGAATTTGATTATGAATATAACTAACTATATTCATTTTTTAATGAATTAACAAGATTTCGTAAATATAACTTCAAATTAAGATTCATGTGAGTATCTGTGATTTAGCAATATTCTTTCATACAATATTCGTTTACAAATCAATTCAACGAAAGCTCTAAACTCACTTTAACGAACTTAAACTAATGCAACGGAGATGCAAATTTATTTATTTTTTGCTTCAACGGCCATGATTTTGGTGTAAATGTCAAATGAAAATGTCAGGCTTTTCCATAACTCAACAAAAACATTTATCCTAATCTAGAATTCATTTATAACATTCCGGCATTTCTAATATGAAAAATACCCAACAAAAATGGATTTATTTTGTAACTCAAAACGACACCAGAAATGTTATCACTGATTTAGCTCAAGTACTTTCGAGAGAGAAACGACCCTAAAATAACATCTCTCAACTCATTTTTGATAATTATGGTTTATTACAATATTATTTTAAGATTTTGATTTCAATATTTTAACAACATTAACTTTAATTTTAATACTGCATCACCAACACAAATAAATCAACTATCTGTTGCATCAAATGTACAATAACAGTAAATTCTTTTACCACGTCTTACACATAATTTGTTCTTGTGTGCCGGATCACTGATAAGTCCACAGTTAATAACTGATATGGCACAATGGCTTTAATATGTAGCTCAACAGGATAACATAATACATGAATAAATTGTTGGGTAAAACAATCGTAACAAAAAACATGTTAAGCAGATTAAAGTCAAGATTTTACTCATCCCTCTTATGGGCCGAGATTACTAATTCAGTGCAAATGGCGAGTCATCTCTTCGCAGAACGGGATCTCTCCCTCTTGCCTGAGGGTATCCTAACGCAAAATGTTGTGGACACTTACCTTGCCTCGAAATCATCGGCATCAGGGAAGACGCACCAGTCTAAGGCTTACAAGTATTTCACGAGGATACGTTTCAAACAGACAAAGTAAGCAAAAAGAGTGTCCGGTTTTCGATCAAATGTGTCGTCATGTGTAGTTGTCAAATAAATACTTATTGGGGAATTATAATGATAGCGAATGACATTTTTATTTGAACTTCAAGCCAAACAATACACTTCTTTGTGCTATGGCACTATATTATTACAAATGTGAAGTCTTTAGATCGATTACATATTACCCTAATATTTCTTGTTTCCATAGGTCACCTATTTTCGTCATATTTAAAGTTTATACACATAACATGCCTGCTCACTCAAATACATGTACTGCTAATACTCACTGGATGCTGACAACTAGAACACTTTACCTAAAAGTTATCTTTTATATATTCATCCAAACTTTTTTTGGTAAATATTATGGATATATTCATCTCACACAGTGAAAAGGTATAGACGTCAGTACTTGCAAGTTCTTTCATTTAGGCCTATATACAGTTGTGTTGTGTAAATATATTTAAGATAATATGCACTGTCTCAAAATCAATCAAGATAAAATGGAGAATGTACTCATTTCATATACTTGACAAAAATAGTTAGGGATATTTCTCAAGTATGACATTATGATATCAATTTCATCACATCATCAAGGTATAAAATTATTTAACTTGTAATATACCTAATGATGGTAATTACTTGTGTCAATTGACAATTTCAGTAACTAAAACAAGTACTGGATGTATGCTCTCAGCCAAGTGTTATGACTCACATAGGAATTAAATGTATTCAGTTTGGGTAAATGAAAAGTTCATTTAAAGTTGTATATCAAATCTGAAAGTTTTGTTTTGTGTATTCAATTATTGATTGATTTAAGTCCGATTTGTTAAACCTATAACAAGCCAGGTACGTTCACAACATTCAGACCTCAAAATAGGAACCAATTTAGGAGCATTTGCTCCATATTTTTTCAGTTTGCTCCCTGTAATTTTGAGTTGCCAAATTTGGGTCATACTTAATAAATTCTGTTTCTTAATCAAATTATCTGTCACAATTGCTTCAAAATGGTATTAAGTATTAGTTAGCTTACAGTTTTCTGCTAATATTCATTAATTTATAGTTCACTTTTGAAAATCTAATTTTAGATGTGCTCCTTGCAAGAAGTGTTTGCTTTGAGGCCTGAAAATAATATGATTTATAATGGTTTAATTATTTTTCTTCAATTAGTCAATATATAAGGATATATCAAGATATAAAAGTCCAATTATTATTGAAGTTATTGCATCCAAACCACAAAGTCAGAAATCCTGTGATAGAAAACAGAATTTAGAAATTTGTCAGATAAGAAGTCAAATTTAATTCAATACAGCTCACTAAGTCTCATAACTGTTTAGGAGTAATGGAAATTATAGCATATTGACTTGAAATGAAATCATTTAATATTCTGGTAAATGTTAAAACTGAAAACAATATGTTTTTTTATTTCAACTTTTCATATTCATTCATTTCATTCGTTCATCCATTCATTCCTGTTGATTTCATCTGACGAGTTAAGGGGAAAATGATGGAAACTCACAGATCATTTCTCGATTGTGTTTTCAACTTAATACAGAGATTCATGCAAAAGTTTCTGCCTACCCCCAATCTGAAAAAAATTTGAGTCGTCGTTATCCCAAAATTCTTCATATATGCAGACAGTTGTTATTTTTAATGTTATTTTCAGATGTCCAGCTGAAAGGCCTGATGACCTTATTTCATGGCATCCCATTGTCAATTCTACACATCTAAGTGACATTAAATGATCACCTACTACCCTTTGGTGACTATAGGCCAAGATTGTTTAATTGGGATAAGTGTATTTCAGCTTAATATTGCAATGGCCATTTTAAAACAACTATATAGCAAAAGGCAATAGCTATTGACATAGTTTGGACACTTAAATTATTCAATTGTTGAAAGCAATCGGAGCAAAAGCTTTGAATAAATATATGATTGCAGTGATGTTTTGCAAAACTTAGCTCCTCAGGCCTGAAAGGCCAGATGGGCATATGGCATGGCGTCCGACGTCTGACGCCTTTAACACTTAACATTTTCGACTTCTTTTCATGAACCATTAACACTAGAAATTTTGTATACAGGTACCTTAGCATATAGGGATAGTCTATTAAAACTTGGAAACTATTATAATCAAATTATAATTATTGACGACCAATTGTGAAATCTCAACCAATTGAAATTTTGTAATTATAATGGCATTCATTTGTTTGTAGGTGACACTGAGTTTCAGTGCTGGCTGTGTGGAGGATGCAATGTGTCAACGTCCTAAAGGTCAAGGTAAAGGCTGCAGCCATATTGGGGCACTGTTGTACGACATTGCCCATCTGAAGAAACTGGGAACAAAGGTCATACCTTCAGATCCTGTAAAGACATCACAGACCCAGGTTTGGCACAAACCTAGAGGAGAGGCGGTGAGTGACATGACTGTTCAGGACGTTGTGGCTATAGGGTACGGAAAAAGAACCCCATGGAAGCACCCACAAAACTAGTAAAGACCACTTTGTACAATCCTCTAAGAGATGATACTCCAGAACATTCAGAACTGTTCAACGCCATGTGTGAAGGATTGCCATCTGCTTTGATCATGCCAGCTCTTGAACTAAGTTGAAGTGGAACTAGTGTGTTCACTAGAAAGGAGAACTTCGATTTGCGCAAAAAGACCAGACAAACTCAAGCCATGGCAATGGGACTAGCTAATGAACCAGTTGCTGTCGACAAGTACATCCAAGTTGTCAACGGCGCAAACATCCCATTGATATTGTGATAAGTCCCTGGGCTTACTGGATCGCTGCAACTCCAGATAGGAAGTGTATATACCAACTCGCCATCCTTCAATAGGTATTCTTGAAGTCAAGTGTCCAAGTGTGACATCTGTTCTGGAAGTACCATACTTGAGAAGAGTGCAAGAGCAACTCCAATTGAATCGCAACCATGCGTATTATACACAAGTGCAGACCCAACTTGCGGTCACTGGACTGGAGTGGTGTGATTTCTTTGTGTATTGTGAAAATGACTATCATATCGAAACAATTCGTTTCGATGTTGATGAATGGAGTTCAATCAAAGTTAAAGCAGATCACTTCTTCTTCAATTATTATTTGTAGTTATGCAATCTCGGGTGTAAACTCACTGTTAGAATGAAGTATATTGTTCATTTTAAAACATTTACCAAAACAATTATCATGTAAAATGTGATGTGCCAAACAGAGATAGAGATTGTTATTACTAACCAGCTTCATGAGCCCATTGGTTTCGGAAAAGAAAGTTGATATTAAGATTTTAGGCGAAATGGGTGCCACGCCCATATTTGAATGGGGTCAGGACCAATGCAATCATGTTACATGTATGCCATTAAATGTTAATAATATAAATGATATGTAAGGACTTCTTAGTCTTAAGATAATAATGATGGCTATGAAGCTTTAAAATGAAAACAAGATAATGATTTCAGACCATTTGCAACACATTTATTGTTTGACGATTTGTTCGACAAGTTAGACCATAACTGACAAGTTTTAATTGATTATTGGCAGTGATAAAACGATATTTACACCAAAAGTCTCAAATTATTGTCCTTGGCAATTGAGAAATACAACAAATGATCCTGTTTGGTAAACTGTGTTTACATTGTCAGTATTATTCTAATCAATTTCATGTTTGAGAGAAAAACATCAATTCACAGACCAAACATACTATGTATAACCACACTGTACACAACTGAAAAAACTTTACATTTCATTATTTATAATATGAACCATACTGTAACATACATGCATATCAGGGTTTATAACTTTAGAACGGGCTACATTTTCAGAATTTGTTCATGACAAAATCAATCTTTGATTCAAACATTTCATCTCATATAAACAGATTGAATAATTGTTTATTCCTATAAAGATTGCTTGATAACATGGGTGATGTTATAGTGATGACAAATTATATTTGTATCCAAGTGGTATATCTACTACAACTTTTTTGTTATCTCTTTTATTAAAATTGTCATGCCAATAATGCAATTTTCCATTGAATAAACTGTTATTACGAAGCATAAGTACTTGTTTAGTATACATTAGATCAAACTTGTGAATCAGGTTTAAGGTTCATGATCAAATGGTTATGTCAATGCGGTATCTAATCTGCTGGCAATTATTACTGAATAAATGATGGAATTGATCTGTGTGTTTCTATTTCTATATCCCACACATACATTTCACAAAACCATTTAGGGATATCTGTAAGTAATGAAATTTTGAAATATGATATATTCATCAAATTACTCAAGTATAATATCCCCAACTTATTTTGGCCAAGTTTTTGTTTCTATTACTTGCAAATGAAACCAACGATTGTGGTCAACTTAGAATTATTTCATCAAGACAATAATAGTAAATACCCACAAAACACAAGGGATAAATTTACCTGTGCTTCCTGCTTAATTTACTCAAAATGTGAAGGTGAGTTGAGTTGGATTTTAACACAGCTTTCAAGAGTATTTCACATATATCGCGGCTGCTAGTATTAGGTAGGGAGAAAACCATGTGGCTTTGTATTGTGGTGAAACCTGCGAGAAAAGGCTGGAACTTGCGAACCATGAGTGGTACTACGCTGAAATTAATTGAAGCATTGCACCCAAACCTTACTGCATGTAGAACAATCTCTACAGCAGACAATGTGAAGAGAAAAAAGAAAAAAGTTTAATAAGATCTTCATAGGAGGGACTCTGAGTCCCAGAAAATTAAACAAAGTCTTGTGATAGAGAGAGAGTCCGTGTACTGCTTTTCTATAAAATTCATACTTGTACATTAATCCCTGAGACAGTTACATTCAGTGACAAGTCCAAAATTTCAATTAATATTATGGTTTCATAGAAATTCTAGTCAAAAAGTTTAAAACTGTCAACACAGTGGATAGTTCACAAGTATCGTGATTGTAAAATTGAAGCAACACCTGTTATGACATGACATCTCTTGGATGTGATCAATGGAACGAACGAAATTGATGTTGCTTCAAGAAATGTGTGTGGCTTCATATTTTACCTTCAGCATATAAAAAGAGTTATCTATGGACTAAAGGAATGTAGAAGATAAACTTTGCATAGGTATTACATTTTTCATTGATCCTGAATAATAACAATACACATGTTACAAATTAACATTCATTTTGCAATCAATGGTCCTTGAAAATTTGCAAGAATGCATGCAACTGACCACAATTGATTCACAGAACCAACCATTGACATTGGTTCATCATTATCAAATATTTGATTTTCTATCACACGTCTATTGAAACGTTCCACATGCACACGTAGACTAGCTATTTCCTCAGTCACTTCCACTTGCTCAGGTGAGAACTGTCCAATGTCACTTAATAGAAATGGTGGCATATTGAGACCAATGTTCTTTTCTGCAAAATATTTCCCGAGTCGAAAGCCCTTATCAGCCATTACGCTATCTCCTTCCTCAAGTAGGTCCCTTATGCCACATGACTTCACGATTTCATGCATCCAGTGTATAAGGGTGATAAGAAAGTCATTGCACCATGTGGGGCTACACCAATCAGTGACTTGAAAGTTGTTCTGCTCTTGTAGTTGGAGTACGCTTGGCTATTCAACACTAATGAGGAAGGAATTTGACATGTAATTTCGGTACAATCCAAAACAACCCTCGTTGAGGAATACTTTGGTCTGAAATCCTGGGGCATCAGGCGGTCAATCTTCTGTCTTGAGAGCCACAGGGGGATGCTTCCCAAAACAAAGTACAAATAATTCACCCAAGTCAGGAGTTTACGACTAACTGTCTGCATAGTGCAGTTAAATCTGTCGGACAAATCCTCCTCAAGAAGACCCAGTCTCATGCGACAAAGGAACATGAAGAGTTCGTCTACTAATGGCATGTTCCGTTTCCTTCCAGCGAGAGATGCGATTTCCGTGGCCTGCAAATAGTAGATGCTTCTCATGTTCTGTGCAGTTGGCTGGATCCAATTGAAGAAGGTTTATAAAAACCGCATATGAAACACATCCTGTATAAAAATCTTATTTTACTGTCATTATATGAGAAACGGTTGATACCAAAGGAACTGATTTTGAGGCTTTCCTTCAGTGACTGATTTTCTGCACGAAGATTTTCAATCTCTTCATTAGATGCCTTCAACTTGTCGACACAGTCTTTCAGTTCACTAACTGTGTCACTCTCATCCTGTCGGTCCAGTGCAGGTTCATCAGCATCAGATTTCTTCATCATGGGCTCCATGGGATCATCTGAATCCTTCACTGCTTGAGGATGATGATCAGGCCTATTTGTTGCAAGTCCAGACCGTTTCCTCACTTCTTTGGACCAAGAAAACTTTGAAGGGACTGATCCTCTCTTCAATGTTCTCTTCACAGGAGTCCACTTGTAATCAGTCGACAGGAATTGCTTGCTGCATACTACTGTTGACTTTGTGACCTAAAATAAAGATACTATGTTTTCATTTAAACTGGTTAACTTATGTCAATGCATAAGGCATTGGAATCTAAAACAGAATTTGATCCCAATAGGTCAGTAAGATAGTGTTCTTTAAAAAAAAAATGTATCCATGTGCCAAGGCATTAAAGGGGCTGTAGCATGTTTTTTGCCAATTTTATTATTTCATATTTACCATTTATAATACAAGTCAATGCAAGTTAGAATTACTTTAGAGGGTAAAAATTTCTTTATAACATGAAATGTCTTTGCTATATATTTTTTTCTCCAAAATTTATTGAAGGTAAGTAGGGTAATCTCTTATTACATTCATTGTAAAAACTGTTAAAGTTATTTTTTTGTTTTTTTGGGTTTTGTCTAATATTCATGAAATATTTTGTAAGAAATATAGTGACTATTCACAGGAAGCATTTAGCAAACCATAAGAAACAATAATTGATGCTATTTCTGTGAAAAATATTGTCAAATATCTCTGCAAACAATATTCTACATTTTGAGCACATTTTATTCAAGATTTGTATTGCCCTGACATCAATACAACTGCAGTAAATATTTACTTGAAGATATTACATGAACAGGTTAACATTGGAAAAATATCAACTTTCTGTTTTATTATGGAACATTGACTTAGACATACTGCCCTCTGAATTTTCTATAACAGAGGATCAATGAAGTGACTGAAACATTTGACACTGCTTAAAGGGGCAGTAGCACGTTTTTTTGATAATTTTATATTTTAAAAATTGCACTTTTAATTGTAAGTAAATGCCTAATGTATTATATTGACAGTGTCAACAATCACATTACACAAGCCAATCACCCATAGTCAGAGGACAAAGTATGAGGATTCACATAAAATCCATTGGCGGCCATTTTTTTGTGAACACCTTTAATTCATTTTTGTAAGATAAAGGAATCGCATGGCTGAACCTTACGTTATATATTTGAATTATTACTGCTCCATTTAGCTTAAAAACATTGTCTTTCATTGGAACCATTTATTTTCATTTTCCTGACATCACCTTATATTCCCCCTTAAAACGTGCTACTGCCCCTTTAAACATTAGTAATCTTTAGATAGTTATTTCAAAGGCATGATGTACTGTAAAAACTTTAATATTACAATATGTTGCATTTATTTATTCCATACATACATAGCCAACAAAGGTGATAGAATCACTTCTAATTCATTTATTTACACACTCTTTGAAATATGGGCTAGTATTCCTTAACTGACTGAAAAGTCATTACACAAGGATAGTGATCGAAAACAGGACAAAAACAAAATGACCTGTCCCTATTTCATTAATATATATATCGATTGCATAGTCGTGCGTTGTTTATCAGTATAAATACGAGTATTTTATTTTAATTATATTGGTATTTGAAGGCATATGTATGTATAATATATTTTGATTGGAATTATTAATTTGCTCATTTGTGTTTGACATACCTTGAAGAGGGGCCCCTCGTCTCGACGAGTTTTCACCAGCCACGTTTTCCTCTACAGCTGATCTTTTGGAAAGTGGTGAAACCACACCGGGGAATCATCCTGGGGGTAGCGGCTGTCAGAAAAACACCCATACACACAAGAATGTAGGGCAACTCCCCCCTCCCCCCCACCCGTATTCCTAGCCATCAAAACACCATAAACGTCTCTCGCCATACTTCGTTGTACTTGCCGCGCTCAGTAAGCCTCGTTTTGAAGTAATGACCCGGTGACCTGCATAAATATTGAGAGGAGCCTATTCCCCAAATTGGTGCTACGGGCTAAGGTAACTTTCGAACTTTTAACTTATATCAGTTGTTTTCTGCCGTTGTAGAATAAATTATTTATAGCACTGCTAGCAAAAATAAGTGAAGCAGACAAAAGGTCGGACTGCAGACTGTGCTGTAACAGTTAACTCTAATGTATTTATCAGAACCGATATGAGATCACGACACCCTGAGCAATTTGGTTATGAAGGACACTTGGCAACCGTAACGTTCGGTATTACATAAATGCATGTTCTCATTTTGTGTCAAAAAGAAAACGATTGAATCATTAAGAGGAACATGTGCTACATCGAATCAAACACGAATATGTGTAGAGTTTCTAATAATAACTTTACTGTTTTATTGCAAACTTATGTCTTTGATATAAACGTCAACGGCTCATTGGCCTTTTTTTTATCAGCTAAAACATTTGTTGAATTATAATAGACTTTACAAATCTCTGCAAACTCTGCAAAAAACGCATTATAATATATCCTATTTAACTCGTTACTTTCAAGCTCATATGTGTCAATACATATTGTGTTTATAAAAGCCGGGTGTCTCTGGTGACCATCAGACTTGAGAATTAGGCAGGTGAGAGAACGCTGTAATGGGTAGTGCGTGGGTAAGACTTCATCAAATAGCCATGTTCACTTTATTTCTTCCCTAGGATTATAATGAGCAACCTACAACATACTTGAGATTATGTCAAGATGTGTCACCTTTCCTTAAAAAGTTTTATCTGCATAAAAAACATTCTCAAAATGCACAAACATTATTTTTCAACGGAAAGAAAACGACCTTTGTAAGGAAAATTATTTTTATACTGACGGATGTATTGGAATTATAAATCCTGATTTCTTTTGTGGATTTTCAACCTTGAAGCTGCCCAATGTTATGTTTGAAATGGTTTTTTAAATCGTATTATATGGGAAGATGACTAACAAACCTCCAGTGACGGCACTTCATTGTTCTGCAGGGCCACCTTTTTATGCCCCCGAATCGGAGATTCCGGGGGTTTATTGTTTTTCATTTATTGTTTTTCCGTCTGTCCGTCCGTCCGTTTGTCCACAAAAACTTTAACCTTGGTCATAACTTTTGATTGGTCAGAGCTAGGTCTTTGATACTTGACATATGGATCCCTTGTGATGAGACCTTTCAGGTGACACCATGACATTTGACCTTGTGACCTTGACCTTGACACAGCGAGCCTTTTCCGAAAACTTTAACCTTGGCTATAGTTTCTATACTGTCAGTGCTAGGTCTTTGATACTTGACATGTGTATCCCTTGTGATGAGACCTTTCAGATGACACCATGTTAATGGACCTGTTCTGTCCGTCCGTCCGCCTGTCCGTTTGTCCACAAAAACTTTAACCTTGGTCATAACTTTTGATTGGTCAGAGCTAGGTCTTTGATACTTGACATATGGATCCCTTGTGATGAGACCTTTCGGATGACACCATGACATTTGACCTTGTGACCTTGACCTTGACACAGCGAGCCTTTTCCGAAAACTTTAACCTTGGCTATAGTTTCTATACTGTCAGTGCTAGGTCTTTGATACTTGACATGTGTATCCCTTGTGATGAGACCTTTCAGATGACACCATGATATTTGACCTTTTCCGTCCGTCCGTCCGTTTGTCCACAAAAACTTTAACCTTGGTCATTACTTTTGATTGGTCAGAGCTAGCTCTTTGATACTTGACATATGGATCCCTTGTGATGAGACCTTTCAGATGACACCATGACATTTGACCTTGACCTTGACACAGCGAGCAGGATGCATCCTGGGGCATTCGTGTTTCACAAACACATCTTGTTTCGTAATGTCCCTCAATTCTATATTTATTTATTTATATGTATTACATTTTGTGAATATGCTCTTGTACCACCAAGGTGGTTTTATGAGAATAAAGAATTGAAATGGTAACAATTACGCTTCCAAAGGCAGTTATCAAGATTTTGGGGCTAAATACTTATTGTTATTGGCGTGTTTTTGGGGCTTTTTATATTATTATTCCACGATTTTTGTGAACAGGATCCAGACCAAACGGCTAATTTTATCAAAGCCAAATTTCACAGGCTGGTAGATCTTGTTTTGAGGAAGCTGGGCCCAAAGTTTGGATTTTTAACATGGTTTTTATTTTCAAAATGCACTTAGAGACTATGGTTTTTATTTTCAAAATGCACTTAGAGACTATGGTTTTTATTTTCAAAATGCACTTTGAGACCTGGATTTTTTTTTAAAGATGCGCAATAACAAATGCTGCAAAAAACGAAATCATGGAAAATTCGTAGGTCACGTGGTTTGGCCGCCATCTTGCTTTTAGTGCATTTTCGGCAATTTCCGACCCCACCCACCTTTGACAATCTTCTCCTCTGAAGATACTTGCACCACTTGCTTTCGTTTCCAAACCGTATAACCTCAAATGAAATTGACCTGTCCGTGAACTAGGCTGCATTATTATATCTGCTCCCCATTGCAATAAACAGTGTTGACAATGGGTCGTAGAAAGGCTTCAAATATTAACGAAAATCTCCAAAATCATAATCGGAGATGATGGCTAGCCAGATTCAATCGCCGAAGGTCTGATGAAGGAAATTGAGAAGAATTTATTCTGTATAAAGGCCATAAGATCAATCCTTCATACGATGGATCTTATGAAGGAAATTCAACAGAATGGGAACACAAGGTCGACAATTATATTAATTTGTAAGCACGTATTTCTCTTCAAATGTTCGCTTTTATTATATGATTGAGGGCGAGATACTCTATTCTTTCAGTGAAATAAACCCTCTATTTGGCTACAGGTGCGATAACCTTTATCGTCACTCTACTGAGTGGTGATAAACTTTATCACCACCCGAGTGACGTCCAGTTCAAGAGTTGAACATCATGTAAAAACGGTCTGACGTCATGAATTCTCATAAAACGTCACACTGTTACCGCGGGGAACTACTCTTCCAAGCGGCCGCTCAATATGAAATTGGCCTTTTTAATTAGAAGGATTTCATCATATAATAAATATAATATCTGTCAATTCCTGACAAATACCATGTTTCTCGCATCTAGTGAGGTAGAAAAGTTACATATTTTCTAAACAAAAATATAAACTTTTTTACCTCACTCACGAGATAAACATGGTACTAGTCAAGAAAAGACAGATATCCTCTATTGATCGCCAAATTCATGTTCCGAATGTGAACAATCATTAAGCTCATGCCTAAAGGCATATAGCTGGACTTCTTTAAGTCTTTTCATTTCGTCAATCGTATAGAATTCAAATATTTCTAAAAATACAGCCACCATCATTCATACGAGGCTTCAAAATGTTCCCATTCTCTAAAGGCTGCCGCTTGAGTTATTATTTCTTTTAAACTAGCAAGAAGAAACTGTTTGCTTATAACTTTTCTACAACGTGTATACAATAAATTTGACAATTTATCACATCTATTCAGTTAGTCTTTTGTTTTTTAACCCAAATAAGGGTCGTTGGTGTGGAAAAGAACTTCATAGTTTTATGCATGACTTGGCATTACGTGTTAAATAGAAATATGTCAAAAAATGTGACAGACATATGCAACCTGAACCTGTATGTCTCTCTGACCTCGTCTGCAATGGAACTTCTACGGTTTCCGGAGTCGAAAGATGCATTTGTTTAGTATAAGGCTTCTTCATCTGTTGTAGGATTTGTTAATCTAACGAAGGCTCGACCATGTCGCTTGTCAATATATTAATAGATAATTCATATATTGTGAAACACTTCTGACAGATATGCCATTTTTAAGAATTCATTTAAGCTTTTTCAACTTTTTTTTTAGCTTCATAAACATATAACATATTTTTATACTTTAAAATCATTTTAAAATATCAAATCAATCCAATCTGTCGATTGTTGGTTTCTATTAGGTAGATTAATTTTAATGGGTTTTGTTTTTGGCAAATTCAAAATTCCAAAGTTTTATTCAAATATATTACTGCATTGTTTTCATCACTCGAGTTTAGGGGTGAGTTAATAGGTTCTTTTATAGATAAATAATATATCAAAAAACTTTATTTCTTTTCCTTTGACCTTCGTGTAGCTAATATGCGAGTCATGTTCTGAACAAAACGTCGATCACAGATTAAATCTTTTGGTCATGTTAAAATTCACAAATTAGTTACACCCTCAAAAAACACACCTAGGCATCTTTGCGGACACTAAATTTGGACATTAAAGTTAGCTTGTCTAGTTTGGGATATGTGCTCTGAGCAACTCAATAGTAGCGTTACAGTTGAGTCATGTTTCCATTGGAAGTATAGGTCTTACCCCCAAAAGACACATCAAGATCAAGTTTGGTGAAGCTAGCATGTATAGAAAAGGAGACAAAATGAATTTTCTGTTTTAGTTATGTTTCCATGGAAACCACAATGCCGTAAGGCTGTATATAATACGTGGAAGATAGCAGTTTCAAAAGAATTTTAGTAAGGTTAGGCTCAACATGTTTTTCATATATTTCGATGATAAACATAAATCTATCTGACGTCCCCTCTTCAACTCAACTTGCATGTGTTATTGGTGTTGACATATTGTCCTATTTCTCGGATATTGATCTGATAATAATTTGTACATATGTAATATGTTTATGTGACACTAACTTGTAAGAGCTCTTTATGGTTGGATACTTTTATAAGAATCTCAGACTAATGAAAATATATTTTGTCCTAACTTAATGTAAGCTTTCATTGTTTAAATTATGATATATCTAATTCTTTTCGATCACCATAAACAATATATAGGATAGGACATATTGTCACAACTTTTAAGCTTAAATATTTCTACCCCGACACAATACATACATACGTGGATGGACTATATCACAGAAAAATCTATAGTACCTTTATTTGCAATAATCATTATTAAATATACTGTCCCAAAAAGAAAAGCATAGGTGATTTTAAGAATTTGATGTAAAAAATAGAAATAAACAATACAATTATGATATTTTCTTACAAAACGTCCTTGGTGTATGCTTGTGACAGCTTCAGTGCATTAAGTCTACAATTTTATTTTATTTTTATTATGGAAGCATTTGAAGACGTTTTTGGTATAAAAAAACTTCATTTAGAAAAAATCCAAAGCAGAATTCACGCAAGGGTAAACGCAAGCTCATGTGGAACCCATTGTTTCAAATATTTTTTATTCAATTGTACATGGAGTAAAGGTTATCCTTATGCAACGACAAAGTGTCGAAAATGAACACTCACTTAGTTGTACATGAAATTGAAATCGCATATTCATGATTTGCAGTAGTCTTTGCATCAGAATATTCATCATCGCAATGTGGCCTTTTGGTTTGTTCCTGCAGGCTACTTCCGTCCAAAAGATCTTAAGAAGTTTGTATCAAAGCGTTGCCACCGTTTCCACATTCGGGTCACAAACGTACGTCATTTTCTTGCCACAGTGATACAGATTATTCAAAACATATCTGATTTTGGTCAAACGTCAACCACATTTTACGGAACCGTTTGCATGAAGTTGAATTTGGACCAGGAAGGCCAGTAATTGCCCCTGTTTTGGGTAGTTTCAAAGAACTCAATCGTATGAGGGGGCGTTATTAACCAGGACCTTGAAGATGACCTTAGAAGATTCAAAGACTTTGGTTCAGTAATGGATCTATTTTTGTCAATAACAACAAAAAGAAAAGTAACGTGTCTAAGGATTGTTTACCGTCGGAAAAGGAAAATTTATATGCCCATAGTTTATGCCACATGTCAACAGATTGGGTTGAGACAAGAATTGTATTAAAGGAGAGATGTCAAGCAGGAATTCGACGCCATCTTGTGTATTACAGAATGCGGAAACATGAATAAAACAAGTGTTCTTGTCTTGGTTAGCTCTTTGTCTATAGTCATGTAAATCTTTGTTACCATTGAAATCATGTGACATCATGTTTTTTAAGATGATAAATTCTTTGAAAAATTACATATGTGTTTTTGGGAGAGTATAAAATATAGTCAAATAGAGCCATTGAATCTGTAGCTCATCAGGGCATGATCCATGTGGTTCTTATTAATTCTATTAGTTATAATCTCCATAATCTAAGGAGTTTGTCCAAATATTTTCAGGTTTCTAGGCTTTTTGCTTAGATCTGAAGAAGATGGACATATGTTTTATTGTTTGTGCCCAGCGGCTCTTTTTAGGCTTATTATTACCTATATAGCACATATTCCCCATCGACTAAGGTGTCTGTACACAAAGTTTAATTAAAATACGTGACTAGGGCTTTGCGCCTGTGGTTCCTCATCAGGGTTTCATGAATAACAAGGCGATGTGAAATCCAGGAGATCTACAGGTCATATTTGAAAAAGTCACGCTTTTCTTAGCAGACAGGTGAAAACAGAAGGATCTGTAGGAGACGCCCCTTCACTCATCACAGTTGAAACGAGATTTTACCGAGTGTGTTTCCGTATCAATTATGATGTTGATGCACCGGAAACAGTCGAGGTTATAAATCTCACTAACATCTAATGTCACTTGAAAAAGTATTTACACACCAATCGTTCATAAAATGTTGTGAACTTGATTTTACGGTGTAGTTTCAATTTAAATGTACCAAGGTGAAGGTCACGTTGTCGGCAATATACGGTTGTGAACTGCCTGAAAATATTTGTTCAGATGTTTTATGTGATATCCATTGCATCAACATGAAGAATGTTGTAAAGAGTTTTCATCCTCCTTTTCTTGCAGAACTCCCACGTTGTTATCACCAGAAACATATCTTTTTTTATAACTCGCCCGTGTAAGATACTGCAGCGTAATATTTAAATAGTATTAAATCTAAGGTCGTTTAGTAGCCTTTATATATAGACATGTACATGTACGCTTTCACAGCAAAGCATCCTTGGTTTTGCGGTTTAAAATGTTCAGATACCTTTTATACTGTACCAGCCCGGTATGTTCTGTAGAAAATGCGTTAATGTTATAAATCAGTCCCTGCTGTGCATGCAAACTAAGCCGTTATGTCAATTTGTTTTGCTTATTTATAATACTTGCAGAGAAGAAAATCGCATAAGATTGTACCTCTCATTTTATTTAATTTCGTGTTAAAAGTTTTTATACTTTAATCGCACTTCTTTTGTTTCGGGTTCTGAGCACACGGAGGCAAAGTCAAACAAGGTATTCTCAAAATGTAGTATCATAAACCTACTTTGGTTCCAGGGTATTAGAAGAGGGATATAGGAAAATAAACCCTTTGATATCGAAGACTTTAGCTATGTTAACACAAAAGCTGACATATAGGTTACACACGTTTTAACATGCTTCTTAGGCTTTTGTACATAATTGAAAATAGATTTCCAAGTGAATAGTTTACTGTTGGAAAATCGAATACCATTATCAACAAATTCTTCAAATTTGAGGTGCTGTGAGTATACCATATATAACAGTTAACGAATCAGTCTTTGAAATGAGTCATTAAAATCTTTGCTTAATATGAAATTCATTCATTCCTCAAAATTCTTAAATGAACAAGGACTTGTGATCAATATTTACTGTAAACATATTGAATGCGTCACCATCTTGCGATCATTAAAGCTAGATTCTGTCTTTATCCGTCTGCCACTAGTTACCGCAAGCCATATATCTGATATCAAATTGACAATACTTTTTACGTTCTTGCTATAGGATATAGTGACTCAAACTCTGTGATAGTTTCTGTATTGAATAAGGCTTCTCGGTGGATACATTTGTGCAGTCAATTTACATTTACGTCTGAGGGAATGTATCTTCGGGTCCAATTGACATGGAATCATAAAAAATGTCTCACTTTTGTCAGAAGATCAGGGAGCAATTTGTTACTGTTCAATCAACATGTTTATTGTCCGGAGGTGTGATGTTTAAGAAACATGGGAACGGCAAGGCATATTTGTAACTAAAAAACAAAATAAATTCTTGTTTTGACTATGCATAATGCATATAAATGAAGAGCTCTTATTTATTATTTTATATCCACCAGTTGGCTCAAAGCAATTGTTTATAAAGTTAACCACAAACAGAACCATTTGAAGTAACAAAATGTAACACTGGATAAACAGAATTACGTTTAGAATATTTAAAATTCGTATACTATGGGAAACAACATATACCAACGTTAGCATTCTGGTAAACCGTTTATTCCGCGAGCCTTGTTGCTGAACCTCAAAGACTAAGCAGAGATATCACAGGTCCACAGACTCTCTGCTACATCATAGGGTATTATTAAGAAAGAATTGTTTGCCCGCGAGATTCTGCACAATGCATGTATTCTGTATATGTTAATGTCCGAGTAACTCTCCATTCCTAAAATATAATGGAGCCGAGGACTTAAATTGCACTCAACTGAATGTTTTTTCAAAAACATAACTTAAAATATTTTAAAAAATTAAATTTAAAGTGAAAACTTGATGTAAAATTCAACGCTCCATTACTGAAAAATAATGGAGCGACAGAACAATAGGATGACGTCACAAGTGTAATTTAATCATGCTTAATAATGAACACGGATCATGTCTTATTTTAGTTATTAACCGCCATCGAGTTATACATGTATAACTGATATCGTGAAATCGTTAAATATTAAACAATCCAAAATCAGCATATCACCAAAGCATTTGCAGGTGAAAATTTTCCATTTGAGGTTTGTTTTTTTCAAAATGCTTAACAGAAAATCATCAATTATACCACTCGAATGTCCGTGGACTTTGAACGTGAAGTTTCCCGATGGTTATTATGGTGATAAAGATCCATTTATGTCCAATGCATGACACATCACGATAATTCCTCACCAAGCGTGTTTTCGTCTTACAAAGTCCGCCAATGCTGCAATTTGAAAAAGGTCTCATTTGGTAGTTAGTCTAGTTTTGTCGAGGGATATGTTATTATTATTATTGCGTTGATAATAAGCTGCATCCGGGGAACATTACTAGAATAACTCACCTGTTGTGTGAGTCAGAAGGATATTGAGATAAGATTAATACCTCAAGGAACTATAGAGTGACGTCACTAAACGTCTTTAATAAGGGATATAACCTCTACCCTGTCTCTTGACTCGCAGTCCATAATCATTTCATTTATTGATAAGAGTGCTATATCCTTCATCCAATATCTTGATTTCTTCCCTCTGCCCCGGGGAATTATCTTAATAATGCCCTCTGCCACGGGCAGGTTTATAATTCTTATTATCAGATTTATTCTTAGGTACACTAAGGCTAATAATATTTATTTATCATTCTTAAAAATTATTTGACGATCTGGAAATTTTGAGTCGATCTTAATGTGGAATTTAAGTGAGTCAACTTACCACTGCAGATAAATTCTAGCTGCACGTGCAGCACATACATGTACCAAGGGTGACGCATCTGCGTTCGCACGATGCGTTTCACAACCGAAAACACATTGGATAGACTCTCAATGACACGTCTTTTCATTACTGTGTCCACCACTTTATACTTAAGTAAAAATAATTTTTCCGACTGTTTCTGTCGGTTTGTAAATTTGATAAAACATCACCTGTGGCATTATTGAAAAGTATGCATTTGGGAACTGCCGGTCGTACGCCATTCCCCACGGGAATCAGGAATACTTTTTAATCATGCCCACGGGACATGTTTTATCGTACACGTAGGTCAAAGCGAGTGATATTGTCTCCATTCATGAAATCCAACATAAAAGACATACTTAATCAATGTAAAATAACATAAGGAAAATTGTAGTTTATATGAACATTTGTAGAATAAGAGCTTTTGGAAGCTAAATTATATCAGCCCTGAGAGAAATTGGAAATAAAAAGTATCCCGGAAGCTCAATAATGTGACGTCATTCGAGGTTTACATTTACAAATTTGATGACTTCGCAATCCGCAATTTCAATCTTTACCCAGGGTAACCCTGACTCCATCCTCATGAACGTCAGCAACCTAGAAGCTAACCTTGCAGAATAAAACATTAATGTTTATGTGACACTAACTTGTTAGAACTCTTTATGGTTTGATACTTTTATAAGAATCTCAGACTAATGAAAATATATTTTGTCCTAACTTAGTGTGAGCTTTCATTGTTTAAATTATGATATATCTAATTCTTTTCGATCACCATAAACAATATAGAGGATAGGACATATTGTCACAACTTTTAAGCTTAAATATTTCTATCCCGACACAATACATACATACTTCGATGGGCTATATCACAGAAAAATCTATAGTACCTTTATTTGCAATAATCATTATTAAATATACTGTCCCAAAAAGAAAAGCATAGGTGATTTTAAGAATTTGATGTAAAAAATAGAAATAAACAATACAATTATGATATTTTCTTACAAAACGTCCTTGGTGTATGCTTGTTGACAGCTTCAGTGCATTAAGTCTACAATTTTATTTTGTTTTTATTATGGAAGCATTTGAAGACGTTTTTGGTAAAAAAAACTTCATTTAGAAAAAATCCAAATCAGAATTCACGTAAGAGTAAACGCAAGCTCATGTGGAACCAACCCATTGTTTCAAATTTTTGTTATTCAATTGTACATGGAGTAAAGGTTATCCTTATGCAACGACAAAGTGTCGAAAATGAACACTCACTTAGTTGTACATGAAATTGAAATCGCATATTCATGATTTGCAGTAGTCTTTGCATCAGAATATTCATCATCGCAATGTGGCCTTTTGGTTTGTTCCTGCAGGCTACTTCCGTCCAAAAGATCTTAAGAAGTTTGTATCAAAGCGTTGCCACCGTTTCCACATTCGGGTCACAAACGTACGTCATTTTCTTGCCACAGTGATACAGATTATTCAAAATATATCTGATTTAGGTCAAACGTCCACCACATTTTACGGAACCGTTTGCATGAAGTTGAATTTGGACCAGGAAGGCCAGTAATTGCCCCTGTTTTGGGTAGCTTCAAAGAACTCAATCGTATGAGGGGGCGTTATTAACCAGGACCTTGAAGATGACCTTAGAAGATTCAAAGACTTTGGTTCAGTAATGGATCTATTTTTGTCAATAACAACAAAAAGAAAAGTAACGTGTCTAAGGATTGTTTACCGTCGGAAAAGGAAAATTTGTATGCCCATAGTTTATGCCACATGTCAACAGATTGGGTTGAGACAAGAATTGTATTAAAGGAGAGATGTCAAGCAAGAATTCGACGCCATCTTGTGGATTACAGAATGCGGAAACATGAATAAAACAAGTGTTCTTGTCTTGGTTAGCTCTTTGTCTATAGACATGTAAATCTTTGTTACCATTGAAATCATGTGACATCATGTTTTTTAAGATGATAAATTCTTTGAAAAATTACATGTGTTTTTGGGAGAGTATAAAATATATTCAAATAGAGCCATTGAATCTGTAGCTTATCGGGGCATGATCCATGTGGTTCTTATTAATTCTATTAGTTATAATCTCCATAATCTAAGGAGTTTGTCCAAATATTTTCAGCTTTCTAGGCTTTTTGCTTAGATCTGAATAAGATGGACATATGTTTTATTGTTTGTGCCCAGCGGCTCTTGTTAGGCTTAATATTACCTATATAGCACATATTCCCCATCGACTAAGGTGTCTGTACACAAAGTTTAATTAAAATACGTGACTAGGGCTTTGCTCCTGTGGTTCCTCATCAGGGTTTCATGAATA
Source organism: Steromphala cineraria (assembly GCA_916613615.1). NCBI lineage: Eukaryota > Metazoa > Mollusca > Gastropoda > Trochida > Trochidae > Steromphala > Steromphala cineraria. The sequence continues at coordinate 57,079,961 of OU744730.1, forward strand.
ACAAGGCGATGTGACATCCAGGAGATCTACAGGTCATGTTTGAAAAAGTCACTCTTTTCTTAGCAGACAGGTGAAAACAGAAGGATCTGTAGAAGACGCCCCCTTCACTCATCACAATTGAAACGATACCTAGAGATTTTACCGAGTGTGTTTCCGTATCAATTATGTGTACCTTATATTATATATGTCTGATATATGATGTAGATGAACCGGAAACAGTCGAGGTTATAAATCTCAATACACCACGTGGTGGGGTTATCGGGTCAATATCAGAGGTAGTTATTTTTAGATAACTGACCTCAGATCAACCTGGAGGTTGGTTATCACGAGGTTGGTTATCTGATAACCAACCTCTTGATAACTGACCTCTCGGTTCGATACGGTGAACATGTCTCGGCTACGCCTCGCCATCTTCACCATATCGCACCTCGAAAAAAACTTAGCCTCGGCTTACGGGTCTAAATGACCCTTCGCCTCTAATTGTGACTTTTGATATTCTTTAGAATTTGTTGTGATTTTCACCTGTGCATTCAGATATATTATGTCTTTATTTCAGTATGTCATTCTAAAGAATATCAAAGGTCGCAAGAACGATAATAAAAGAAGTCATTTTCATATTACATGTTCATACTGCTTTCCATTCTTTCTATTTGGTTTCCTTGAAACATGCAAACATTTACATTTATCAAACACTCCCACACACAATCCCGTTGGGCCTCAGTATCTATGCTAGTGTTCTCTTCAATTAATGTTCCAAATCCTTCATAGGAAGTCAGTTGTCGGGAGGTCACAAGCATTTGAAATGGTCCTTTTAAAACAATGCACAAGAAAGCCGACTTCAGTATCAGCAAACATTTAACTGTCCAGCTATCATCCATGCGTAGTTCCTGAAACATTCAAAGGTTTAACGCTACTAACAGTCTGATTTCAAGTGCTGACAAAAACACATTTCCATTTACATACATGCATATTTCATATCATCACGCTTTCCCCGAAATAGTAACTTAAGTTTGGAACTGTCATTTCTAACATCGACTTTTGAATAATTTAGTATCTTATTGTTTAATGGACGATTGATAGTTTCAACGTTCACACGAAATTTATTGAAGATAATATCATACCACACTGATCTCAAAGTCAGAAATCTAGCTAATACCCATATGTAATGTAACGCGTAATGTTTTGATCGCATCCCCTTGTAACTCTCCTATGGAGGAATAAAGAATATATATATATTACATGAAACAACAAATAAAGTATACTTTGCGATCAATCTCACCTTAATTGCCTCCGGGAAAGACGTCGAAACACCGGCAAATATATCTGTTTGACACCAGCGGCGGAGAGCACTCCATTGTACCAACCTTCTTGAAACCATGTGCTTTAGGTTGTGTGCTGCACGTGAATTTTGAGGAGTTGCTTAGCAACTTGGCGTACAAGAAGTCCGTGCATCACAAGATGAAATAGACGACGTCCGTGCAGCCACACAGTTTTTGACTAGTGACGGATTATTACATTTTTCATCATTTGCCACCAAACAAAATTTCATTGACGTCCGTTTAAAATTTGCATCAAAATAATTAAATAATAGTTCAGTTCAGTGTGACATTTTAAGGTTAATAGCTCGGTAAAAAAATGAAAATGCACAGTTGGTAAACGGCTTAGAATTGTTTTACCGACAATTTCGACAGTATTATCTCCAACTGCACGTGAAATACGCGCAGTGTTAAAATGAAATTGATCCATTCCTCAGGAGTGGAAGTTACCCATGCTAGACACCATTGTCACTTTTGAACGCATTATCAACAAACTTTTATTCGGCTAATATTGATATTTGTATTAAAAATGGAAAACAGTTTTAACAATAACCATGTAGTGTATGTGAAATAATAACCTCGACCTCGTGAATATCTGTGATAACCATCTCGCTGATCGCTCGATGGTTATCACAGATATTCACTCAGTCAGCGGTCATTATTTCAACCCTAACATCTCATGTCATTTGAATAAGTATTTAAACACCAATCGTTCATAAAATGTTGTGAACTTGATTTTACGGTGTAGTTTCAATTAAAATGTACCAAGGTGAAGGTCACGTTGTCGGCAATATACGGTTGTGAACTGCCTGCAAATATTTGTTCAGAGTGACACGTCCGTCGCATGAATTTCTACCAACATGTTTTATGTGATATCCATTGCATCAACATGAAGAATGTTGTAAAGAGTTTTCATCCTCCTTTTCTTGCAGAACTCCCACGTTGTTATCACCAGAAATATTTTTTTTTATAACTCGCCCGTGTAAGATACTGCAGCGTAATATTTAAATAGTATTAAATCTAAGGTCGTTTAGTAGCCTTTATATATACATGTACATGTACGCTTTCACAGCAAAGCATCCTTGGTTTTGCGGTTTAAAATGTTCAGATACCTTTTATACTGTACCATCCCGGTATGTTCTGTAGAAAATGCGTGAATGTTATAAATCAGTCCCTGCTGTGAATGCAAACTAAGCCGTTATGTCAATTTGTTTTGCTTATTTATAATACTTGCAGAGAAGAAAATCGCATAAGATTGCACCTCTCATTTTATTTAATTTCGTGTATAAAGTTTTTATACTTTAATCGCACTTCTTTTGTTTCGGGTTCGAGCACACGGAGGTGAATTTAAATAGCCCGGAAACACGCTGATTTGTTACGTGAACATTTAACATGGTTCGCAAGTTCCAATCAATACCCTAAGTTTCACCGCAATGCATAGCCATGGTGTTGCAGGGAATAGAATATTAGCAACCGCGGTGTAATTTAATAGTCTTTACAGCAGCGTAAAACCCTACATATCCTCACGTGAACATGATGATTATATACCTTGCATATCTACATAAACATAAAGCACAGCTCAGTATAATAAACACTCAGAACTGACCCTCTCTCTTATTCTCATCCGAATATCTTATTACATAGTTTCGTCCAATTGCTCGTGACGCTTAAACATATATTCCTTCATCACATGTCACCTTTCATCCCCGTATACTTTGCGAACAATAATTTAGGTTATCATATTTGAACAACCTAATGAAAGACTACACGGATGATGTTTGCTGTCGCATGGTTTGACCAATCCTCTATCTCAGTGTTCCTGGCTTGAAAGTCTTTGTAGTCCATTCCTTCCAGTCCAGTGCTTGATGTTCAAGGAATTCTTTATCTACAACAATAACAAAATTGAACGCTTTAACACCGCCTCAAAAATACGAAATTCAATTTGAGAGCCACTTTAATATAAACGTGTGAAAACCCATCGAGCCAAAAGGCAAAGTCAAACAAGGTATTCTCAAAATGTAGTATATTAAACTTACTTTGGTTCCAGGGTATTAGCAGAGGGATATAGGAAAATAAACCCTTTGATATCGAAGAGTCTAGCTATGTTAACACAAAAGCTGACATATAGGTTACACACGTTTTAACATGCTTCTTAGGCTTTTGTACATAATTGAAAATAGATTTCCAAGTGAATAGTTTACTGTAGGAAAATCGAATACAAATATCAACAAATTCTTCAAATTTGAGGTGTTGTGAGTATACCATGTATAACAGTTAACGAATCAGTCTTTGACATGAGTCATTAAAATCTTTGCTTGATATGAAATTCATTCATTCCTAAAAATTCTTAAATGAACAAGGACGTGTGATCAATATTTACTGTAAACATATTGAATGCGTCACCATCTTGCGATCATTAAAGCTTTATCCGTCTGCCACTAGTTACCGCAAGCCATATATCTGATATCAAATTGACAATACTTTTTACGTTCTTGGTATAGGATATAGTGACTCAAACTCTGTGATAGTTTCTGTATTGAATAAGGCTTCTCGGTGGATACATTTGTGCAGTCCATTTACATTTGCGTCTGAGGGAATGTATCTTCTGGTCCAATTGACATGGAATCATAAAAAAATGTCTCACTTTTGTCAGAAGATCAGGGAGCAATTTGTTACTGTTCAATCAACATGTTTATTGTCCGGACGTGTGATGTTTAAGAAACATAGGAACGGCAAGGCATATTTGTAACTAAAAGACAAAATAAATTCTTGTTTTGACTATGCATAATGCATATAAATGAAGAGCTCTTATTTATTATTTTATATCCACCAGTTGGCTCAAAGCAATTGTTTATAAAGTTAACCACAAACAGAACCATTTGAAGTAACAAAATGTAACACTGGATAAACAGAATTACGTTTAGAATATTTAAAATTCGTATACTATGGGAAACAACACATACCAACGTTAGCATTCTGGTAAACCGTTGATTCCGTGAGCCTTGATGCTGAACCTCAAAGATTAAGCAGAGATATCACAGGTCCACAGACTCTCTGCTATATCATAGGGTATTATTAAGAAAGAATTGTTTGCCCGCGAGATTCTGCACAATGCATGTATTCTGTATATGTTAATGTCCGAGTAACTCTCCATTCCTAAAACATAATGGAGCCGAGGACTTAAATTGCACTCAACTTAATGCTTTTTCAAAAACATAACTTAAAATATTTAAAAAAATTAAATTTAAAGTGAAAACTTGATGTAAAATACAACGCTCCATTACTGAAAAATAATTATGGAGCGACAGAACAATAGGATGACGTCACAAGTGTAATTTAATCATTCTAAATAATGAACACGGATCATGTGTTATTTTAGTTATTAACCGCCATCGAGTTATACATGTATAACTGATATCGTGAAATCGTTAAATATTAAACAATCCAAAATCAGCATATCACCAAAGCATTTGCAGGTGAAAATTTTCCATTTGAGGTTTGTTTTTTTCAAAATGCTTAACAGAAAATCATCAATTATACCACTCGAATGTCCGTGGACTTTGAACGTGAAGTTTCCCGATGGTAATTATGGTTATAAAGATCCATTTATGTCCAATGCATGACACATCACGATAATTCCTCACCAAGCGTGTTTTCGTCTTACAAAGTCCGCCAATGCTGCAATTTGAAAAAGGTCTCATTTGGTAGTTAGTCTAGTTTTGTCGAGGGATATGTTATTATTATTATTGCGTTGATAATAAGCTGCATCCGGGGAACATTACTAGAATAACTCACCTGTTGTGTGAGTCAGAAGGATATTGAGATAAGATTAATACCTCAAGGAACTACATCTTCCCACGGCAAGGTGAAAACGTATCGAGCAACTCTCCTCGCTTTAGACCTTGCCTTCACAAGGTAGAAAACTGGTGATCCGGAGCAGCGACACCTATCGTGATCACGAGTTACGCCCCTTATCAGCTCTTACAAAATAGCCAATGAAATTTCGGAACAAATTCAAAATACTAACAGACGATCTTTTCGAAAACTATCCGAGTGAAATTTAATTTCAAATTTCAGTCCACAGGGTTGTTTTCACGTTTTTGATGAGCACCGAGAATGCAGAGAAGACAAACATTTATGTATCACTCAAATTAATTGTTTCTCGCCCTTGTAAAACACATACAAAAGTATTTTTTTCAAATCGGTTCAGTTAACATGCTGTCTTCTGATTGGACTATTCTACTTCCGTGCAGCGGGTTGAAATGCTAGCACAGAAATCACGGCCAATGATGTCAAGGGAGGAATGGGAAAGTTTAGAAACTTTTTCGTTTCGCCGTGACGTTGTGAAGATGAAGGAACTATAGAGTGACGTCACTAAACGTCTTTAATAAGGGATATAACCTCTACCCTGTCTCTTGACTCGCAGTCCATAATCATTTCATTTATTGATAAGAGTGCTATATCATTCATCCAATTTCTTGATTTCTTCCCTCTGCCCCGGGGAATTATCTTAATAATGCCCTCTACCACGGGCAGGTTTATAATTCTTATTATCAGATTTATTCTTAGGTACACTAAGACTAAGAATGTTTATTTATCATTCTTAAAAATTATTTGACGATCTGGAAATTTTGAGTCGATCTTAATGTGGAATTTACGTGAGTCAACTTACCACTGCAGATAAATTCTGGCTGCACGTGCAGCACATACATGTACCAAGGGTGACGCATCTGCGTTCGCACGATGCGTTTCACAAGCGAAAACACATTGGATAGACTCTCAATGACACGTCTTTTCATTACTGTGTCCGCCACTTTATACTTTAGTAAAAATAATTTTTCCGACTGTTTCTGTCGGTTTGTAATTTTGATAAAACATCACCTGTGGCATTATTGAAAAGTATGCATTCGGGAACTGCCGGTCGTACACCATTCCCCGCGGGAATCAGGAATACTTTTTAATCATGCCCACGGGACATGTTTTATCGTACACGTAGGTCAAAGCGAGTGATATTGTCTCCATTCATGAAATCCAACATAAAAGACATACTTAAGCAATGTAAAATAACATAAGGAAAATTGTAGTTTATATGAACCTTTGTAGAATAAGAGCTTTTGGAAGCTAAATTATATCAGACCTGAGAGAAATTAGAAATAAAAAGTGTTCCGGAAGCTCAATAATGTGACGTCATTCGAGGTTTACATTTACAAATTGAAGACTTCGCAATCCGCAGTTTCAATCTTTACCCAGGCTAACCCTGACTCCATCCTCATGAACGTCAGCAACCTAGAAGCTAACCTTGCAGAATAAAACATTAAGAAAACTCTTGAGGGAACAGGTGAGTGAGAGAGTTGAGGTTTAACGTGTTTTCAACAATGTTCAGGTATTCAGTACATGGACGTTGCCATCACTAGGCTAGATAGATCAGGTACGAAGTAATCGACAGGGTGAGGGTTAAGACAGAAAAAGGCATAGTGAGAGAAAACAGCAGGTTTTAGAACGTCTCAAACTTGGTCTTTCTTCTTTGTGACGACCTGTCCAGATTGAGTGGCCCTACAAGGAGCATACAAGCTCCAAGCGACATATACATATAGCACTCAGGGTTGTCGAAGCACAAAAACCACCACACTGCGATAAGGTATTGAGTCAAGTAGTGGACGAAGACACTTGAAGAAAACTGCTTAAATTTGTCTTTGAACAGAGATCGTCTCATCAAGGTCAGTCAGCAGTAATATATTGTTCTCATAATGCTTCCAATAAATCTAACTCAACCAATCATTACCTTGTGCATCACCCTGCTCCTTCTTTTATGTACTCAACACTATAAACTTCATATGAAAAGTATGAATATCATTTCTAAAATCATCGATTCACTTATGTATAAATATCCCTTCATCAAACCATATTTATCGCTTGCTTAATAACGGTGTTGTTGGTCTACTGCATAAAACCAGCTTCTTAAAACGCCTCTAAATAAGAATCAAGTACTTCATAGGCGCTTCATAGGCATTGGAAGGTTACATGAAAACCCCTGATAACAGTGTTAGTATATTCACCGAAATGTGGCATTTCATGCAATAAAGAAGTTTACTATCCATTTGAACTTGGTCTTCTGCATAAAACCTTCTAAAAACGGATAACGTTTATCATTCGCATTTTGAAATCGTTTGTTACATGACAAAATATTTTTGTTATATTTAGGTACTACGTTTCAAGGCAAATCAGTGCAACTATTCATGTTAAATGACAGTGACATTATTTGTCTTCCCCTGTAGTAACATTATTTAATGAAACTATTTTCCAATTCCATCCTTGGCCTCTATATGCTGTTAACCTTTGATAATAGACAAACAAAAAGCTGGGAACTGCGTGTAAGATTTCGACCTTTTATATCTGATTAACCGATTTACCGCCTTTAACATTTTCTGATAAGATTTCCATAAACCTTAGGTGGTAAGTATATCCTCTCACGTTCGCCCTTTTAAGAAAAGCATTAACATTCACAAAAGAGCAAGCAATGAATATAAAATAGGCTTTAACATTGTAAAAAGACTTATTAGAATTCAATGGTGATATGTAATGTTTTACTGAAAGGTCATCAAAAACATTGCCCGCACTGAATTCGAACTATTCTTGTTACAAACATGACATGAAAAAAATCCACTGACGCCTTCATTTTATTTGAATTGTCAGGTGTAGGAAATTTATCTGTTATCAAGTTTTCTGAGATTAACATATCCATCTGTATAACAGAGCCTTTACTTTGCTTTATCAATTATTTTGCTACATTGTCCGTGGGAGATTATAGTATTTGATGACTTAAAAGAAGACAATATCATTGACAATGATCAAGAAAGTTAATAACAAAAATCAAGCAAAAAATTTGAAATAAATTTTCTTTTTTTAATGAAAAGGTTGCACCATTTCCTAAATCTGTATCTAGTTAAGATATCGTAAAGCATGTTAAGGGACTTACACCTTATGTGAAGACTGAAATAATGATAATAGACCAAATTACCACGTGATACTTCTGGGGTCGTCTTTACTTTTACAGTCAGTTGAAACAAATATACGTATTAAACAACGAAGGCATGTATGTGTTCCAATGAGGCATGGAAAAGTATCATGGATATAACAAAATGTGTTGATAAGTGATATATTACTAACAAATGTATTAGTCTATATGCAGCGAGTGTTTTCTCTGGTCATCAAAGCCCCAGGTCATACGTTTGGTTTGCTCATTATCTGATAAAAAGGTGAAAAAAGTTCTATTGCCCCTTTGGCTTGAAGATTATGCAGTGATAATCATATTTGACATTTTCAAAAGTATATATCTTTGGCTAGAAGATTGAGAAGTTTAAATATTATTTGACTTTGAAGAACATGTGTCATCCTGAACACCTAGGCAGTGTTTTAATGCAAAATGTTAATTTGCCTTGTCATTAATTTGACAAAATCGACCTGTTTTGAAAGTTTGTCTTGTCAATGAGTCGTTGTAAATGAGTGCCATGTGTTGAGGGACGTTTTGTAAGTTAATGGCTACAAAACCCTCAAATAATTCAATTCAAAGGGAAATATTTGAAACAAACCGTCAACAGCACTCAACGATGGTAAGAGTACGTGTGGCAAGCCATATGATGTTGGGAATTCAAAAAACACAAGCCATGTGATGTTGGGCAACCCCATAATCACAAGCCATGTGATGTTGGAGATGACAATTATCACAAACCATGTGATTTAGAGGATAACAAAAACCAAAAGCCATGTGATGTTGAGGATGACAATAATCCAAAGCAATGTGATGTTTGGGATGACAATAATCACAATCCATGTGATGTTGGGGATGACAATAATACAAAGCAATGTGATGTTTGGGAAGTTAATAATCAAAACAATGTGATGGTGGGGATGACAATAATCACAAGCCATGGGGTTTAAAACAATCAAAGTTCACTTGGCATATGTTCAGTAAGGTTCAGGCATCACATTAACAAACAATTTCTGATCACACGCCTATATGTTTGGTTTTAATTGGTATAGTCCTGCTGCACACAATTGAACGAGTAAAATATGGCGGCGTCAACGTCAGTTTTTCTTACTTAGGAAATATACATTTGTGAGAACTTCAGAGTCGTGAACTGCAAGCAGCCAACACAGCACCTTCGTGGTATTAAAGCCTGGATAACAATTTTGCCAAAATTTTACTTTAAGGTTGCAAAATAATGGGAATATAAAATCTAAAAGAAAATTAGATTTAAAATTAACAGTATTATGGTATCGTCTTAAGAATGTCATCGTAAGCTTGTTTTCAAAACAAATTTTATTACATCTTACATTTTAACGAGTTTTAAGGATGTATTTCAACATCATTATGTTATGGTTCGGCTCTTGAAGTTGATTCATAAAAACGTATTTTATGTATTCGTACTCTTGGCCATATAGGCATATATACTAAATATAGTTATTCTCCTTCACAAACTGATAGGACAATGATGGGTTATAATTAATGGTGGTGGAGAAATGCAGCTGCTTGTCAATGACCAATATCCATTTTAGATTATCTAAATAGCTTCCCCCACTAATGAACAATCAGTGTCAAGATTGTGGTGTTGTGAATAGAAAACCTTAATGTGTTTAATTAAAAATCATATCTTTATGATAAATAAAGTTAAATGTGCGTACGAATGCACAGCATATTGCGTAGGGATTTAGTGGACATCTCATACACTTGCTATCAATATGTGGGATTTGCACAACAACTGCGATAATAAGAAGAAGATCAATGTTTTAAAGGTGTGACCCATTCTCTCCCCACAGAGGCAGATCAAGGCATGAAATGTTGAGACAGCCTCTGTTATATTACGCCGAAATCCCTGGGTTACGGCAGCTTCCCCATGCGGGAAAAATTGCACCATAATCCATCTGAATGTTATATTCAAATGACAACGCTTCTCACACGGAAAAGGTGGTTCATATCACAATGCCTTTGCCATCATTTAATAACCAAAATGGTGATTGAAGTACAGCATCGCTGATTGCACAACTAAAGCCCCGTTTATATGTGCGGTTACCCCCGGGGGTAAAGGCAATTTTTTGCCCCAGGGGGGTAAATTTCGTCATGTAAACTTAATTTTAAGAGGGGTATACTTACCCCCGGGGGCAAAGTGCGAAATATTTACCCCTGGTCTGGAGGTAGGGCAAATCAGATACCCTCGGGGGTATAAATACCCCTGGGGGCAAACCTGTCATGTAAACACTTTACTTTGTATACCCCAGGGGGCAAAACTGAATATCCTTATAAAAGTCAATTTATGAAGAGATTATAATGCCCCTAGGTATTGCAAGTTCATTTCATATAAACGCAATGCAATATTTGACTTTTGCCCCAGGGGTAAATGTGCGGCATGTAAACCCACCTTAACTTTGATAGCCTCCAATCTCCCATTCTATCTCACAAACTCGGCGTAATATAACAGAAGCTGGATCAACATTTCATGACTTGATCTTCTTCTGTGGGGAGAGAATGGATGTGACCGGATGTCAACAACATAATAAGTCTCCACCAGTTGTGCATCTTGAAAGTGACACAAAGCCTGAATTATATTTTGGTTTATTTCGTTGTTACCATGACTTTTGCCGTGACCCTTCAAGTGTGGTATTTTTCCAGCAGATATCTCTTCAACAGTGCAAGGTAACCTTTCCCACAATTTGACAGACAATGTCAGTCTTCATCCATAGATCCTAATTTTATTAAGTTGGTTTCCATAGACACTTACTTCAATCCTTTTTCGTCTTTATGAGATTTCGCAAGCAGTGCCTTCCTGACACATCATGCTATATTCAATAACCCTTCTGTCTCAATTCTCGACCAAATTTACTGAATTTTGAAGGGGAGGTAAGCTTGCCTTTATGAGTAACATTTTTTATTGATAATATGTTTTTATTGCAAATCTGAATGTACTGACTGCTCTGACAATTTAAAGTGCGAAATGAAGATCGGCTTTTCATTTTTCGATTTTAAAAGCCATTATTCCGTGTGAAAAACAAAGCATTTAAATCACAGTTTTGTCAGGGCATTGAATTGAAATATGTAATTATCAGATATCTATACTTCGGCATATCTTCTTCCTGGTCATAAGAAAATGACAGTACGACAATCCTACATCGAAACGATAATCAAAATACAGCGCTTGTGAGGCGAATATTCAGAGAGAATGACGGCAAAGATCATATGAACACTACTGATAATGAACACGTTCCTTTAATCATAGCCTGCCTTTGTTGAGTGACGTCGATTGTGGCCCATTGTCACTTCACGTTAAGGTGAAATATCTCAGTCAACAATTAACCACCAGGGAAATAATTAGTTTCTCAAAGATGATTCGTTTATCTGAAGGTTTAGACTTGTTAAGATGTGAATGATGCTTGTTTTTTATCAAATATGACAAAAGTAATTTAGTTGTCGGGATAGTAAAAGAGCTACACCTACATTTTATGTAACAAGATAATGTTTAATTGTGTCCTGTTTGTCATATTCTTATTTAATGATAATAATAATAATAATGCGCGCATTTATAACGCGCATTTTCCGTCCAATAGCATACTCAAGGCGGTAGTTATATTTCTATCCATATAAAATATATATAGATTTTAGTTGCACAAGTCAGGTCAACGTTTCTTTACCATATTGATTACATCTCTATCACAGTTTGGTGAACGATGACTAAAAAGAAAATTTCCCTTAAGCTCCTTTGGAAATAGCATTGGATACACAGTTGTTTAAATATGACTGTTCGACTGTAAGAGGCTTAATTTTGAGTGTTGAAAGAATGTCGATAACCCTTTAATAATTGTTGCAGCAAAAGCTTAACATTTACAAAATACCAATGGTAACGTTTCACTTGTTACTCTAAACTTTTGAATTGATGTATTTGCTGTGTTATCGAGTGTTAATGTCAGTTAATAAATGCCTTTCATGCGGTAATTGATTTTATCCTGCGGATGACATAATCATAAAGTACCATTGTCCGATATTGGTTAAAGTATCATTTAAAATAATGAACTTCACTTTCTTCTTTCATTTATGTTCACATTTATTTGCATTTCATTTATATTATTCAATTCCTTAATATTTGATAGACAAATTCTTTGAAGATTCATTTTATACTTGACTTATGAAACTTTCACTTTAAACAAAGTTTTGAAAAGATGCCCAACGTGCACGAGGAAACCACAGAATGCCCCAGTCATGCCAAGATTCACTAAATCAATTTCCATGTGCGTGTGAGTAGTCTTTTAGCTACAACAGAGCTTCTCTTTCTATGTCCACCAGCAGCTGTCTTTAAGATGCTTTACAAGTGCTTCAATGCTGTTGTCAATGTAGGTCCCTGTGTTTGGTGTACACATTCGTTGAAATTCTTTAAATTTTAAAGCAAAGGTTTATTGCTTTGCACAGTTTCTTATTAACTTGTTTTGGTGTGTTGTGTTTTGAAAGTAAACATTAAAGCCTTTTCGCAAGTAACTTAACTTAACAAGTATTCGAGACAAGAAAAGTACACATGAGACGACGATAACTCTTAAATTGATAAGTCTATTAACCAACTCATCATCCGCCTTTCATATTCTTCAACATATTATTTGCATAGGATATGTACGCTTGTACCTTTAAATTTGAATGTGAATTGCATATTGAAATGTCGACTAAGGTAATTATGACAGCATAAACAGTGGTTTCAAGGCGTTATTATCTTCCGTTTCCGATACATTCATCAGAATAACGAGCTAATGTCTACTGACATCTGCCTATACAGCTTCTTAGTTCCCCCTGCCTCGACCTCGTTTAGCCCTTAATAGTCTTATTAATGTCAACACAATATCTGGATTGCATTCGAACTAGACGATATGTCATGATATGAATAATGAATAATAAGCATATTGAAGAATATTGCCATGAAATATTATTTGGAGTTTTGAAAACGTTTAGATTCACTTATATCATTGTATAACTGCATTTGACCTTTACCTTTGATATTCATCCCAGACATCCATTTTGAATTTCGATTTTCGATTTAGCAATGTGATTGTGAAAAAGTAATTTGGTATGGTATTGATACTTGATATATTGATATGACTTAAAATACTTATTAGTGTTAGAAACATTTCAATTGAGCTTATTGCAATAAGCATATAAGCATATAATATGTGTAATTCTACCATAAATGTGCAAAATACTCGTTTCTGATTGGCTGCTGTGAAAAATCAGAAGGCGTATTATCACGCTACGCGTTCGACTTTAAATTAAATTTAGAGCTATAATAATTCCGTTATATGCCGCTGATTTCCAAACACAGTATGTTTATCTCCTAATTCTACCAGTTTAAAATACTACTGTGTAACATCAAATGCATCCACAGAGCCATATAGTTTTAACATTCAAGAACAATTATTCAACTCAATTAGCTATAATTATTAACGCCAAGGTGGTAATGAAATTATAAAGCGTGATGTGGATTCAAGTAAAGAGTAAAGTAGCCCGTTTACTTTGAAATATAGAAGATGGTTTTCTTTCTTGGAGTGAATGAATTAGATCACTTAGCTACAATTGTTTTTCTCCAATATTTCCATATCTAGACAAAAGTGATTCAAAGTCAAGTCAAAGAGTTTATTGTATTTAAGGCCTCCGGCCCATATACAAATGTACATAAAGAGTTACATAATGCAAATAATACATATACATATAAACAGTAATACATACATGTATTTCAAATATTTGGTAACACAATGACAATAAGAAGATCTTATTTCTGCTCTTGGGGCGAATTTCATTTCTTAAAAGTTCATTTCTACGTTTTATACTATGTTTGATAAATAACGACAAATTAAGAATAACATTTTCATTTTGAGAACACAATAGGGATGTAAAGGCAGCAGCAGGTGGTTTTGATGTAAAAAATGCAGGAATATATTTTCTTCTGATTTCGGAATATGATGGACAAACAAGCATAAAATGTATTTCACTTTCAACTACTGATTTACACATCGGACATAATCTTTATATTTTTCTATATTCATTTTTCTGCCTTCATTTATCTTTAAATCCAGCAAACCAAGTCTAAATTTGATAAAAATATTTCTTAGGTCTTTAGAATATAAAATAGACAAATATTTTTCTGGCTGAAGTAGACTTTTGAATGTTCTATAACAATCATAACGCGAGCTATCATACAGAGAAGAATGCCAATCTTGATGAAACATATCAATAGCTTGATTCTTAAAATTATATAAAAAGACATCAATATTTCCAACGGTTTGGTTCATCCAGAAAAAGCCAAAACCATGGGAGAACAAAATATTTCTTATGTGGGATGCCCATGTTATTTTACCAATGTTATCTAAATGTAATAGCATATTATAAGCTAACTTTGGTATTCTAGTCTCATGCATACCAATAAGTTTTATCCAATATTTTAAGCATTTGATTTGGGAATTTATGTACAGAGGGTGTCTTCCGCATTCTCCGTAAATCATGCAGTTTGGTGTTGATGGTCCAACGGATAAATATCTTTTACATGCTAGAAGATGAAGTTTCTAAAGACTGTCATACTTTTGATATCCCCAAACATCAGACCCATACAACATTATCGGCTGTATCTGAGAATCAAATAGTTTAAAAAAGACGTTAGGGGTAGTTATTCCTATCTTAAATGTTACAGACAAAACGTTAAATAGTGCTTTCTTGGCTCTTTTAACTAAATCGATAACGCTTTTGGAAAAATTCATTGTGTGGGTAAACAAAAGGCCAAGATACTTATATTGATTACTAGTCTGAAGTCTTACTCCATTAAATACCCACTTTTGATTTGATGATAACGGCCCACCCCTTCTAAAAATAACAATATTTGTCTTTTCATAGTTAACAGATAGTTTCCATTCTTTGGTGTAACGTTCTAATATATTAAGTTGATTTTGCAATCCTATAACTGTGTCTGATACTAAGATGACATCATCAGCAAAAAGTAACATCAATATTTCAATAATATCCGGGAATAGTTGAATGCCATGCTTTCCATTATTAGAAATCTCATAGTACAATTCATTGATGAAAAATGTAAATAACATTGGACTTAAAATACATCCTTGTCTTAACCCAACTGGACAATCAAAAAAGTCTGTGAGATCGTCGCCACATCGCACACATGATTTGATGTTTGCGTACATTGATTTTAAAACATGGTATATTTTCCCCCGAAATCCGGCCCTTAGTAAACAATACCATAATTTAGAACGGTCTACAGAATCAAATGCTTTTCGAAAATCGACAAACGCCACGTACAATTTGTGTTTTCGTCGCGATAGACATTTTTGTATGATGGCATGTAATGTAAAAATGTGATCTGAAGTGGAATATCCTTTTCGAAAACCGGCCTGAGCATCTGGTATTAAATCCCGCATATCTGTCCAATTGGTAATTCTATTATTCAGTATGGTTGTGAATATTTTGCCTAAAATGCTCATCAATGAAATGCCTCTATAATTATCAGGATCACTTAGATTTCCCTTCTTATGTAAAGGAACAATTATTGACGAAGACCAGCATTTAGGAAAATCGCCAATATCAAAAAGTATGTTAAAGCACTTGACAAGAAAAGGCATAATAATGAATTCCGAACATTTAATCATTTCTATAATGATATGATCAGGACCCGAGGATTTTCCGTTTTTTAAATGTGAAATCGCATTTGATACCTCTTTTTCTGATATTGGTGATTCCAGAATCAATCTATCAATGTCCGTGTAAAATTCTGACGGGGAACTAAGCATTTCATTCAACAAATCGTTATCTTTAACAGTGTCAAATACAGATTCGTTCGAAAAGATTTTCTTAAAATGTACAAGCCATTCCGTTTTTTTAATACAGTTTTTAACTCTGCTGTCGATTTTGTAAGGAACGTATTTCTTTCCAGAATTTGGAGGGATTTTTCAGCGAATTATTGAGTCGTTTTTGCATTTGGTTACGTAAATCTGTTTTAAAATTACGGCAACAATTTTTATACTTATTTCTCATTTTGCAATATTGCGTTCGGTTCAATTCTGTGCGTTTACAGCGAAATGCCCTTAGAGCTTTACGAGCATCGCGCCTTGCCGTTTTGCATTCTACATTCAATTTGGGCGTTCTCATACCATTAGATTGTTTATTAACAAACTTTTTCTTCATGCATTCAGTCGAATTTACGATGATATTTACAAATTGATCGACAGCACCATCTAGATCAATATCAAGCATTGTAAGTAACTGTTCACTATGACATATTATTTTATCAGATAAAGTATTCACAAAGTCATTAGTCCGAAGGTCGTTCCAAACAATTCTGTCCATCCCATGACACTTATCATATTGTTCTATTTCATTGTGTAAATATGGAAATTTGCAATTCAGCTCTAATGGAAAATGGTCAGAGTCAGTTCTATCTCCCACGTTAAAGATTTCAATAAACTGGAATAAGGCCGATGAACAGATAAAATAATCATTTACACTACAACCCTGATGACTACAAAATGTATACTCACCAAGAGTATCACCAAAAACTCTACCGTTGACAATAAATAACTGTAATGCGTAACACATATCTAATAAAGCACGACCGAATCTATTCACAATTTTGTCGTGAGATTTACGATCATCAAGTGTGGTATCACCTTCTTCACTACATCTAAGGTGTTCATTTCCGATGTCATCGTCGAAACTAACGTGTTGATTATTTTGCTCGCCAGTGCGTGCATTCATGTCACCACAAAGAATTGTGAATGAATCACTTATTTCGGGAATATTTTCTATAATAAACTGTTCTATTTCATCAATACTACATTTATAATCCTTCTCGTTATAATATGGCGATCCCAGTGGTGGTACATATGTACATATCAAGTTTATATATTTAGTAACTGAAAACAAACTTTTATGAAATTTTAAAAATATCAAGTTGTCAATTGATGTTGATAATAAAGTGCACATGTTACTTATTGAATGATTGATACAAACACATACACCACCAGATAATCTGCCGAAACTGGATAGTTTTACTGCTGGGCTATAATAGACATCATAACCATTTAACCAATTTATGTTTGACATGTCAGCAACAAATGTCTCCACAAGACACACTATTTTAAATTTTTGAATATATGAAACAAAGTCACAATCATACACTTTATCGCTCAAACCGTTAATGTTCCAACACAATAGCGATACAGAGGTATTTTCTGACCCTAAGTCGTTATTTGCGGTGTCATTGTCTTTCGAATCCTGTGGAAAGTTATCCGGGCCTTGACCGGTGTCCTATGTGCGTGTTGAACGAGACGACGTGTTGGTTCGGCCATTAGAAGTCCCCGTTTGACGGCTACGTTGACGGGTTTGCCTCTGCGTACGTCCACTTGCATCATCACGTTCGACAGTAACTAGTTTCCCATCTTTGAAATAACCGAATTTACCGGTTTCTTTAAGGGCTTGAAGGTGCTTTCTCTGTCGTGTCGTCAAGTCATTTGAGATCCCGAGTCCATTTTCTTTAAGAACTGGTCTTGATTTTAGAGCTCGGACCTTATCATCTGAGACTGCAAGTTTCACTATGACAGGACGAGGTTTAGCCGATTGTTGTCGTTTAACACCAAGACGATGTGCACGGATGACGTCAGACGGTTGCCACGTCTTAAAGGCCAAGTAATCTTGGAAAATGGACAGTACAGTTTCTTTGCATGCCATGGACTTTTCACCCTCAGCTTCCGGAATACCATGTAATATGATATTGTCTCGTCGACTAAATGCTTCAAGTTTGTCCAACTCCTCGTCTATTCTAGTCATACGATCGTCAATGCTGTCAACCTTATCCGAGATTGCATCGAAATCCGTATATATGGTCTCACTCGTGTGTTGTAAATTGATTCCTGACCATATCCTTTGGTTGTCTTCATATAAAAATAAGCTTCTTAATATGACTCGAAATAAACGACGAAAAGGAATAGGATTCCAAGAGTTATAATCGATCTTCTCTAAGACTTAATGGATACTTCTTGGATCAAACTGTTAAAATAGAAAAAATTAAAACGTTTAACCACAATGTGACCTAAGGATCCCTCATAGTAAACATTTGATAAGCTCTTTATCGAGTCAACTACCGTGACATTAGCACCTTGCATGTTGCTTGACAAGACATCTACAACCCTCGATAAATCCCAAGCTTCCAGGCAAAATCAGTGGAATCATTCCGTTATAATGTCGACTTTCTAGGTCGATAACATTCTTTCTAACAACATATTTCAATGTGGTCATTTGTTTATTCTTGTGAGCTATGAAGACTAGGTGCAAACTATTTTCTAAGCTCTATAATAATATTTTCTAATGAGCTGCTGCCGGAATCTTAATTGTATGCGTGTGCCTGCAGCGAACTGCAAACAGGGCTGCACTTTTCTGATGTTTTCCTCTTGCATCTGTGTTTGAAATATGTGGAGACCAAACCCGTGTAACAATGTCAAAAGAAGTTTCTTTTTCTGCACAACAGTGTCGTAATTTGATATGTTTTATCGAAATCAAGAATACAAATTTGGTTATCCTATCTTAAATCGTTTCTGTGAAAAATTGTCATCTTTAACGATACTCTCAAACAGTCCAAAATACGTTATTAGATCAAGAAGTCAGTAAACATGCTTCTGTTTTATAAATTGCTTTACCACATTTGCTTATCCCACCAAAATAGTTTCTGAGAAAACTGTCCTCCTCAAACTCGGAAGTATGGACACATAATCCCCTTCACTACCCCCAGGAAATACCATAATTACAAAATCATGTATTTGAGCAAGATTTTGTCAATTGATATTTGTTTTACAGTATCTTAATTTATCATACTCATTCCGAGGTGACTGCATGTGAATTAAATATTCTTTGTAAACTTAAACTGGATCGAGAAGCTTTATTAATTTTGTGATATTTTTCTAAGTTTTGCTGAAATGATATGAAAAGTCAAATGTTTTTAATCTTTGTTTTGTGAACGTTTTGATAAATAACATTTGCATTGACAAATTGTATTATTATTCAGAACTTTTATATTATATTTTGCTAAATCAATAACCACAATTCACGAAACCTCTGCCCTTTTGTTACAAGATTTGACGTTCAGTTATGTCAGCTTTTCCTTGTAAGTCTGAAATTTCAGCAATTCTATTGGATTAAATACAAGATTGATAAGGGTTAACAACATTTTACAAATAGGCTTGCAGAATGTATATAGGCTTATATGTCTACCCGAAAGGGATGAAGTTGGTCATTCAAGTGGTCAAAAACCCTTGACCATTTCACAATATAGCTTTCGTTCCTCTCAGACAATCAACATTCTTATCTATAGACTAGATATACAAATTTTAATAGTTTGAAAAAGGCGAACAACATCCTCTATTTCTAATACATATTCTTATCTCAAATAAGAAAAATAAAATAACTTATTATTTACACATTCTTTGTAATATATGGTGTATTATGAACAGGGTCGTGCACAGGATTATCCCGGGGGGTTAAAAAACAACAACACCGACGCTGTTGATTAGTCTTGCGATTACTCATTTGTAAATTGGTTTAATAGGTATTTTACGTCGTTCACCCTCAACCAACAATTTTTTAGAAAAAAAAGTTTATAAAGAGGTTAATAACCTAATTGAAATTGTCTGCAAGACTCGTCCAGAATCATTATATACCCCCTTTACATACCTATATTTTGGAAATGTTGTTTATGACAATTATTTGATCTCAAAACTTGTTTCAATTTTGGAAAAAGTGCTTTAATTTTGGAGTTTTATGTGAAAATGACCTATAATTTTCACTACGAACGTGAGCGTCGTAAATTTGAACGACAGTACAGGAAAACAAAATTAGTCATTCACAAGCAGATTCACGACTTTCAAAGAAATCGTGTCTTTTCAATGATAGAGGCAGCAAAATCATCCTACTACAAACAGACAATAAATAATTCAAATGGGCAGAAGGAAGTATTTGCTGTCGCAAATAAACTTCTTTTCAAGCACAAAAGCATCACATTTCCTTCACATTCGTCTGTGAATGAACTCGTCGATCGGTTCTCAACATTCTTTCACGAGAAGATAATGCACATCCGGCAGTCCTTCCCACAAACAGAGGAGCCAAAAGATGAAGACGGACCAGTCATTTTCATTGGTAAACCACTCTTACATTTTAAAATTGTCACAGATGTAGAAGTGTCAAAACTTATACTGAAATCACCAACCAAGTCTTGTAAGCTTGATCCTATTCCAACATTGCTTCTAAAGAAAACTATGAACCCACTGGTGCCCCTACCGACTCATATAATCAACACATCCCTGACTGAAGGGGTCATGCCAGTGCAACTCAAGCATGCAGTGATCACTCCTTTATTAAAGAAGAACTTTGACCATGAGCAGATGAAAAACTATAGACCCGTCTCAAACTTAACGTTTGTCTCAAAACTGGTTGAACGTGCAGTAGTTACAAGACTCAAGGAACATCTCACTCTCAACGACTGCAATGAAGAGTTTCAGTCAGCATATCGTAACTTTCACAGCACCGAAACAGCACTGACAAAGGTTCAAAATTATCTCCTCAGAGGCATTGATCAAGATGGTGCTGCGATTCTTGTTTTACTCGACCTCTCATCTGCATTTGATACCATCGACCACAGGATACTCCTCTCAACTCTGCAGAACCGAGTCGGCATCGACGGGGTAGCTTTGAAATGGCTGGAATCCTATATTTCAGAGAGACAACAGTCCGTCATGATAGATGGACTGAAGTCTAATGCCAGAGACCTAACCTATGGAGTCCCACAGGGATCAGTGTTAGGTCCTCTACTCTTTACTGTTTACACTTCTCCTCTTGGCGCCAATGTTAGATCCTACAATTTAGGCCTGCACCTGTATGCTGACGATACGCAAGTCTACATGGCGTTTAAACCACTTGAAAATGCATCAGTGATGATCACATTTCAATCAGTTGAGAAATGTGTACATAGCTTAAGGACATGGATGTCTTCTAACTTTTTAAAAACTGAATGAGGACAAAACTGAACTTCTTGTTTTCTGTTCAAAGCGAAATCAAAAGTCTCTTTCCCTTCCAGATTTCCGCATTGGTGATTGTGTTTTTTCTGAGAGCAAGGAAGCACGCAACTTGGGCGTGATTTTCGATACGTGCCTTAACATGGAGTCGCAAATAAACAGCATCTGTAAGCGTGCATATTTTCACATCCAAAACATCAGCTTCATCAGGAGGCATCTCGATGCCAAGACCACATCAGCACTTGTCCAAGCCTTCATCACTTCAAGGATTGATTACTAGAATTCTCTCCTGTATGGGACATCTCAGCAGTTACTTGACAAGCTGCAACGCGTGCAAAACACCACAGTTCGAGTGATTTCACAAAGTAGAAAATATGATCACATCACCCCTGTGCTCCAGAATCTACACTGGCTTCCCATCAAATACAGCATAGAATACAAGATTCTCCTGCTTGTCTTCAAATGTGTCAATGGACTTGCTCCCACCTACCTTACTGATACACTGAAACAATATCATCCATCTAGACCCCTACGATCAGGTTCCAAGTTGCTCCTGGAAGTGCCAATCAACAGATCCCAGTCATTTGGTGACCGTTCATTTGCCAAAGTTGGTCCATCATTGTGGAACAGTCTTAACTATGGAAAAACGATCGCTGGAGCAACTGCCACAATGTAAATCTCAGTTGAAAACCTATTTGTTCAGTATTGCATACAGCTGCTTATAATTTCACTCAATCATTCCCAGGCTCATGTCCAAGCGCATTTGAGTGGTTTTCCAGAAAACAGCGCTATATAAGTGTTTTTATGTATGTATGTATGTATGTATGTATGTATGTATATGTATGTATGTATGTATGTATGTCCATGTACGAATTTTGATGCATGACACTGATTGCAGTTCGGCCTAAACGAACATACAAAGACCACTGAAGACATCAAACAGATCTTCTAATTATTAGTTTACTGTCTGCAAGTTACCACAAGGTACCAAAATTGTACATCTTATTCTTCGATTGACTATCAATGTGTTCAGGTTTAATATTTTATCAGAAATGACGAATTGATCCACAAATTAGATTGCAGGAGACATTGCCCTGTTACTATCGGTGGGTTGTTTTTGTCTGCTGAGTTGTGAGAAATAAAATTATTAAATTACTTCCCCATACCTTTAGATTTGTGGCTGAAACTGGCTTTGATAAATATCATATGGTATTTTATAAGCAACCTCATTATCTTGAATCTCGTACTGAATGCAGTGAATAAGCACCTGTGCATCTTTGTGATTTCTTTAGTGTAATGTGATATCAACAGTATGATTAGTCTTATTTCAGCGTAAGATGTTTTGAGTATCTTCTTTTTAATCCGAATAAATGCCATTTGGCGAATTGTATTTATCATAATTCTGTTAATGTTTATATCTATAATATTTTGTGACATTTATAATTGACAGAAAATGTGATATTATTAATGTCAAAAAACAATTATATGTTCTTAAATTCAATTTTGAATAGTCAATCTTCAAATGGAGAGACTTTTCTTGTTAGTTTGACATTAGGGTTTTTTGTTGAATACTGTGAGCAATTAGATAACTGAAGATGAACAAGATCCTCAATATCAGCTGTTTCAGTGATATTACCTTGTTTGTCTAGCCTAATGGGATAAAAAAAAGATCATTATGATGGTGGAACCATTGACATTTCGAGGCAAATACTTTATCTATAAATAAGATGTACAGATAATAACAACTGTTGCTTCTGTACAGATTCGTTATACGACTCCTGAACGCAACAAGGATAAATAGAAAGTTTAAAAATGGAAATATTAACAAAGTCAAAGGTAAATGTTGCGATTGGTGAACGTGAAGGTTTTCGGGGCTGATTTGAAGAGTCAAAGGTTGGACATGACAACAGCCCTGATAGAAGTGAATTGCAGGAGGACAGGGGCACTGCTGGGGTAGGATATTGAGCCACATATTTTATTCCACAATCCATCCAGCTACATTTATTTAGATTGGTACCAAGAATGATGGATGTACATGATTTTGTTTGCGCTTCGGCAGCACCGATAGTAAAACCCGTCAGGGTAATAATGTGAAGCGATTTTAGATATAGAGAATACTAAACGACGTTCAGTTTAATAACATATTTATGAAACGAGTGGATGGTATTCGTATTTAACGAGCTCAAGCGAGTTAAATACCAATACTATCCACGAGTTTCATAAATATGTTATTAAACTGGACGGAGTTAAGTATTTTATTTATTACACTCTTTAAATTATTTATTTAAAATGAAAATTATGTTTACTCCCCATTCTCGAAGTTGTGCGTAGTAATACAATTCTTACAATGGACGCATATGTAGCGTCATTAGACTTTGATCAATGAACAAATAGGTCATGAGTTAGTCTGTTAATAACAGCTTTAATTTTGAACAATACAAATACAAAACTCTCATTAAATTATCTTTGTATTATAGTTCCTACAAACGCAAATTGGCGGGTTAACAAAACCATCTGTCGCTGAATTGTGCGAATGAGATTGTGTGAATGAATGCCAAGTGATTGTGACGTCATCGGAATGTGCGTTTTCAAGCGCGATTCAGTAAGTTTGAGCTAGTGTCAGTGGGAGGAACACTGTCCTTGTTTGCGATTCATGGTGAGAATAGTTTGGGGAATACCCTCTTCAAATTAAAATTTCATTGTAATTCTAAGACAAAAAGGACCGCTGCTTTTAATGGCGAGCCCGACGTTGAGTTGCAAAACGCTGCTAGGAGTTTAGGGCTTCAAGGGAGATAACTCTTAAAACTTTTTAGCGTTTCGACGAATTTGAACTTGTTGCGGATAAAAGATAACGTTGCTAATGCTTACGGTAAATCACAAAAAATTGGGTTGCTTTATCAAAATTCTGAAATATTGACGCTGACATTTCAAGAATCGACCGGAATCGGAAGGGATGACCTGGCCAGATCTACTATCGAATGGCGACTTGACCCCGATTTCGAGGTCATGTTTACATTTGAAAATGAATGTTGTGGAGGTATCTCTGATTCTTTGTATAGTTTCTCGCACAATTTAATCATAAACATATAAACACGTTTGTAAAAAGAATTTTACTTTTATCTCGTATATTTTTCGTTCGGACTGAGAACAATATTCTTAAGTCACAATTATTCAGTTCAACAGGTCAGTGGTTCGAATCCCACTAGGGGCTTTGCAACTTTGTCCGCCGTAGAAAACTGTTCTTCACGCAATAAGGGTTGGGTACAATGCCACACTTAATTTCAGCGAAGTACCACTCATGGTTTGCTAGTTCCAGTCTATGTTTGAAGGACAATAAGGTCGTTTTTATGAATATGCTTGCAGGGCTCACCTCAATGCATGGCAACATTGGCGTTGCGGGCTCTCTCCCTTCACTAATACTAGCAGCCTTGATATAAGTGTCATTAAGTGAAATATTCTTGAAATCTGCGTTAAACCCCTAATCACCTCATCTATCCTTACCTTACTGAGTAACTGCCCCTGCTAAAGTAGAAAAAAGATCCGCAAAACGTGACATGTGTTGCACTTGATTCACACCAAAATATATTCAAAGTCGTTAAATATGGTTTAAACATATTTTTATCTCGTTATGAAACATTGATAGGCGAACAAGCCTTTAGGCTTATACTAACGCCGCTCCAAAATATAGTTATAGATATATAAACTAATTTCCTTTACAGTTAAAATGAGCAATCCGATACGTGTTTTCGAAGTGTCTTATTTTATATTCATATCATGTTGACTTAACTGAAGTGAAACGAAGACGATTTAGAGAGAATATGCAAACATATTTACTTTCTAACACCTTCACCATCGGAACAAAGCAAATGATATCCTGAGTGTGCAAAAAGAAGACATTAATGTGATTAATAATCAGATTAGTAATAATACCAATCTACTAAATGTACAAATTTGGAACAACTCGAGACATGAATCAGCTTGGAAAATGAATATTAAAAATATAGTCTCAAAGCGACAATAACAGGATTCAGCCAAACATATGAGTGCATTGGGCCATTTCTAGCAACTTTGGCATGATTTAAAGATTAAAATATGATTTAAGAAATTTTACCCGGTTAACCCTCTCTTTTTCCCCAAAAATAATAATGTCAAAAATTTTAAGCGCAGAAACTCTTTAAGGCGGTCAATCATTTTTGTCCCCTTCTTTCTGTTCCCTGGCTGCATGTCTGTCAGTCCTGAAGAAATTGCGCAGTTATCGCGTTAACCTTTTGAGATTATGTAAGTTATGAAAATTGTACCTTGTAAAAGTAACCCGACTGTTTGACTGGCTGACTGGTGTTCATAACCTTACCGTACGAAGTTCTAGGTAGGTAATGAGATCGTGACTGACATCTAACCGTCCGAAATAATTAACAATGGTATAAAGGCCACCAGAAGGTGATTCAGGAACAATGACACACAATAATCTTCATTAGAAATCACAATTAAAAGTAAGTATCGGATTAAACCAATTTATTATTATAGTAACATAAGTCTTAAGCTTCAACTCTCAACAAGGTTATGAATGCAGAATTCGCCTGTACTAACCTATCAAGCATTAATAAATAACCAAATACCTTATTTTCAAATTATCAACTTTCAAAAGAAACTTGATGTTGTAAAATGAGTATTTAGAAATATATTTGGGTTTTATATATATATTTGGAGACCATGTAGTCCTTAATAAGAGGCACGTCCTAAAACGCTATGTTCACTTATTTCTCCAGACGCAAAAGGTCAAGAAAGTTTAATTTTGTTCTTTTGCTTGAAGGCATCACGATTACGGTGCTTCTCGATCAAGGGCAGGAAGAATAGAATATATATATGGACAAAGCAAACATGTAATTCCGATTCAAGCATTCCTATGATATGTAAACGTGATAATCATATAAAAAAAATATAAACAAATAATATAAACATCAATTTGGTATGCAAACATTTATCAGATAATGATAAGCATTCTGTTCGAGTTACTATCTTCTTAAAGAGATTATAGCATGACATTCAATTGAAGAAATTGAAGGAAAGTACAGACTCCCAGACGCTAAAGTGAATTTATAAGCTATTTACATCTGTCAAAGTAAAAGAAATTGGAACACTCATATAGATATACAGATCAAATTTTAACTGATTTAAGGTTCTTGAAACATTATACTTAAAAGAGATTATTATGTTTTTAAAAGGGAGATTATTTCAAAGACAAGATCCTAACAGATTGCTTTATAAGCACAAAATATCATGGTTTCACTCATATCTATACAGAATCCCTCTAAATATCCTACTACAGGGCACGTTGGCGGAGCTTTCTACATACCATCCTTGGAAGTAGAAGAATCGTTCAGACTCCAAGATCATATTTCAGTGTTTGCTGCAGAATTAACTGCTATTTATAAAGCTCTAGTTTGGGTGAAACAACATAGTCATGAATCAATTGTTTTTACAGACTCTTTGGCAGCAGTTCAAGCTATTCAATCAGGTGTATATGGACAACGCAGTGACATTTTGTATGACGTATTGTATCTGGTCACAATTTTAAATGAAGCATATATCAGCTGTCATTTCGTATGGGTTCCTGCTCATGTTGGTCTAGCTGGTAACGAAAAAGTTGCAAAGTCTTCATTAACAAAACTTCAAATTGACATTGAAGATATCTGCCCAATCCCCAAAGACATCTATACAAACATAAATAAGCCAATTGGTGACAAGTGGCAAAGTGACTGGGATAATGGCAGCACTGCAAGGCAAATGTACAGTTTATGTCCAACGATTGAAAAGCATACCAAGATCCGTCGACAAAATCGAAGAGAAGAAGTTATTCTTACTCGTTTGAGGCTTGGTCATTGCGGATTAAACGCAAACAGGCATATCTTAGACAAAATGTATCTCAGCTATGTATTCATTGTTTTATTAATACACCAGGAACAATTTTTCATTTTCTCTTAGAATGTGAAGGTCATAATGAGCAACGCCAGGACCTCAGAGAGGTTGTTACCTCAAAATCAAACTTTGTTTCAAACGTTTGTTATTAGTTTTTGCATGGGAAAAGAGATATCATTATACAACATCAACGATACACAAATATAGGGAAATGTCACATTAGGTCAGATTGGAATTTAGAGTTTTAAGTATCTTGTTTCCTTACTATTAAGGCAGACTGTTAAACCATTTAGGTTTGTTGGCGCATAACGAGTTTTGCTCAAAAGAACCCCTGATGTTAAGATAATATAGTGCAACGAAAGCCCAAAATCTCTACATCCAGGAAATGACTTGCATCAGATTACACAACATATCCCTGAGGATTTGTTTGAGCCTTTTTCCTAATATGAATGAGATATTACTCCTGTTATGAAAGGTTTCCATATGCCAATTGTCCATAGTAAAAACCAGAATTTTCATCTTTTGGAAGTTCTTGTCAAGTGTTATACACAATTTCATCCACAACGGCGTGATGAAGTACAATGTGTCCTAGTACTGTTTGCAGTCGGTGTAATGAACTTTTTTCTATGATTTTTTTCAAAAGGTCAACAGATCTGGTTGGGAAAGCGTGATGGTGTAGGTCGTTATACCAAGCACATAAAGAACTGCCAAATTTGTGGTTTAAATGCATTTAGTAGATAGTCTGTTCAATAAAATCAATGTATGTAACATGAATAAGATTTTATCCCGACAGAAGGATGTTTTCAAGCATGATTGCGTTTATTCACATACAGCAGGCCTCGTAGTCCACTGCCTTTCCAGTCCATGGCAATGTCTTATCTCTAACACCAAGATTAAACCTTATCAGAACGTATGTACTTCAACATCACATAACGTTTTAGACAAATAATTAACCGCGATAAGAAATTGGTCAACTTCTTGTCTTGACCAATTATCTCCCTTTAGAGGCAGATGCAGTCATGAAATGTTCATAATTTGATATGCCTCTTTTGGGAGAGAATGGTCTTGACCTTGTGTATTGTATTGTTTTTTGTATCACATCGTCTTCTCATCCTCACCCAACTGAGTCTCTGAGTCTCAATGTTTAAACGAAACGAGAAAAAAATGGAAGATCCACTCTTCTTCTATTTGGTGTTTTTCTTCCATGACATCTTCGTGTTCACATAAGCGATCCACATGCACAGGTGTCACTCCCTGTATCACCCATAGAACCCAAATATCAGCCTTATAGTTTAGGCAACATATTTATACTAGTCAATGTTGGTGTTAATCACGTTTTAGAGTTAAAACGTAACAGACGACTTACATTTTATCTTTAAACAACAGTCTATAAATGATTAGTATATTTTAAAACGGACATGAGCCTAACAGAGAATCGATATAATTAGAATTCTTGAAGTGCCTTTAAACAATGATACTTTTGCGTTCTTGTAAATTGAATGTCACACATAATATAAAGAATCTTAAACAAATTGGAAGTATCTCAGTAAGATATTTACATAACTCTTCACTTAAATGATATATCATGTAAACAGTGTATAGACATGCGATGTTCAACATTTCTATATATATTGTTTGGACCAGAGGACTTAAAGATTCAATAATAAATATGAAACTACTGTCATTAAATTAACCTACTTTAAGGATCCAATTCTATTTTGTTTGGTGATCTCAAAGTCACAATTAGGAATTTAATGACTCCATAGTACGTATTTTCTCATTTTCTTCTGACTAAATTGATTAAACCTACACTTTCTCAGAGGATATTTTATCAAATTACCATATGAAGTGTTAACTCGATCTCTGTAAATAAACAGCAGCTGATATCAAATTAAGCCTCTGATGAGCATTGCCCTCGATGTTGGAGAAGACTCAAGAATAAGCAGCTAAGTGACACATGAAGTGATAGTGTTCAGAAATTTGTAACATATGCATGTATCTATAATCTGTTTTTGGTGGCGAAACTTTAATAAGAGAGGACTACTTACCTCAAAACAATTCAATTAGATTTTTTTGTAATTATAAAAAGCGTGATCAAATAGATCAGAATAACGTTGACAGACTGGAAATCCATATTGTGTCTATGTATATCATATACTCATGTCCAAAAGAAATTTGACATCGTGTTAGAAGTAACACTGAAGAAAAAATAAGACATACTTAATGAATTAAATGCTTTATTTGGATTGCAAAATCATTTTTCAAACAAACTGTTTTAGTTTCATGTCAGTAAATCATTAAAAATAGGAAATATTTAACATGAAAGTGACACTAGGTAGGAAACTGAGAAAATTACAGCAGGTGAGAAAACAGAAATATTTCAAAAATACATCTTCAACCCAATAATATTGAAGAGTCAATATCAAGTATGTCCTTCTTGTACGTCAATGCATGCCTGGGCACGACGACGCATCGATGTTGTCAAACGTCGAATGACGTTGTGGGTGATGTTTTGTTATTCTTCAAACAGACATCGTTGCAAGACTTGAAGTGTTACTGGTGCCACCTGTCGTCTGATTTGTCCTCCAAGATGATCCCATACGTGCCCGATGGGATTCATGTCTGGAGAACAAATTTGCCACGGCAGAGTCTGAATGTTATAATCAGCCAGGTAATTCTGGGTTATTGCTGCTGTATGTGGTCTCGCATTTGTTATGTTGAAAAATCACACCACGTTGTTGCTGCTGTATGAATGGTACCAGGGCCGTCAGATTGCCTTGAATAATCACTAGCCTCGTTTTAGTGTCATAACAAATGCTTAGACATACCATGACACTCCCGCCGCTAAATTGCTGCTATTCACACGGATTCTGCCACAGCCAGGTCTGTCTGACTTAGTACCCGTATGTCTCAAATGCTGCATTAGTTTATAGACTGAAAAACGGGTGCCGCTGAAGGTTGAAGGTCAGTTCTGTGAAATATTGGAAGGTTTATCCTAACATGAACATATGCTTAACAGTGGCACCCACTGAAACTGAACACTTAACCAAGAAGGAATTTCGACCTAACGAACAAGGAACTCGTTCTTAATGTTGGCAGTAACGCTTATATACGCAAAGGGAATTCTTGCCACAGGCAAAATCACACTGTGTCAGTTGTAAGTTTCTCTATCATTGAACAAAGGAACTTTGTCTCGAATTAACCAAACGAAATCAAGAAGACGCCATATCTAATGAACAAATATTCTTGTTAACCATATGGTGTTGACATTTTACAGTCAACAGAGTTGCCTTTCTAATCTGAGAAGACAGTTGCATCCTAATTTATAAAAGGATTGTTTTGTCTTTATCATTTTCTGCCATATCTAAATCTTTAAGTCTCAGATTCAGTAAGCTGTGTCCCCTGCAAGTGGGAACAGTGGCAAATTAATAGAACTGTGCTTGTGACGCTTTAATCTTTATTTATCCTTTTATTTTTTTTATTTAAAATGGTTATGGTATGTCGCAGACTTGCGATTGGTCCAATTTGAAGTTTCTTTGAAACCTGGTACATAAATACAAGTTTGACATTTGTCTCCATGAAAATAACCAATCGGAAGCAATTACACTTTACATATCTATCGTAAATATGACAATTTAAATTACGATAAACTTATGAATGAATGAATTTGCATGAACATTAATTTTACTGAGAGATTAAGAGACTTTGCTTCTAGACCTCACAAGAAAACGTTTAATTAGTATCAGTGATTTCTCAAGGAACAAGAGTTCATTTTGATAACTATTCAATGTATATGATATCATAGACTCCAGCTATTGAGGTCAGCTGATGTGGCAATGAACGCCTCTTTCAAGAGTATATTTAAGAATTGAATGTCAGTTTGTGTGTTTCCAGTGCAAACACACAAACTGACAGTCAATTCTTATAATTTCGCACAATATATGGACTGGAATGGCTGAGTGATGTGAATACTGTTTTTTTCTTTGAACAAGTAACACTGCGACATGCGACAAGAAATAATCCCAATTTGAAAAGAAACTAAATATTTATCAAAATAAGTCTGTGTTAAATACGAGATAAGATAACACGATGCACTAAGGTTTGCTAAAGGAAGCGCAAACTTGTATAAAATCCCTTCGTGCAAGGACAAGAGATCAGAGTTTTCTGACTTACATTATGCATAACGTTGTGTCATGCTGGCCGCCATTTGCAGGGGTATCTTCGTCAAAATATGTACACAACAGTAATTAAGTGACATGTTACTGCTCTATCGATAATTATTATCTCTTGTGTATACATCGTGAGTATGAAGTATGAAGCCATACAGTACTCAATATTGACCGTAATGTAAATATTCATCCTGTTCCGTTCGATCAGATCTATTTTGCAATTAATGATAAAAGTGAATGTTTTCAAATCAAAATATACTACTTGGAAAAAAGCTATGATTACAATTCCATAGGTAATTTCACGAACAAATTCTTGAATAACATTTGGTTTGATGTTGGACGGAGAATCAAAGTAGTTCCGGTCAATGTTCACACGACTTGAAAGCGTTCACACAAGTATGAACACTGTTTTTGTGAGTTCATGGGAAATGAATCGATGAATCGTCGATCACATGACCATGTCCTAGACCAATCAACAATCGAGGATACGTGTAAATTTCAAAGTGTAAAATTATAACGTATTACACGGCTGCTAGTATTATTGCAGGAAGAAAGTCCGCGACACTATTGTGGTTATAGACCGCCAACCTGAACTAGCGAACCATGGGTGGTACTGCGTCGAAGTTCAGTGTAGACTTAATAAAAGACTCAATTTATTGAGTCTAGGGATTATACGGTGTGTAATAAGGAGAAAATGTCAACTAAGCGGTTGATCTTTCAGGTATTTTGTTTATCCTTTCATGACATCTTCTCATTAACTTTCTGAATTCAGAAGTACCACTCACGAATCACCCACACTTCAGATCAGCCTGAGAGTGTTTACCAATACATAATATTAGACGAGGCTGATTCTTGATGTGATGTAAGAATACACAATGTTGATATCATATATTTAATGTTCTTAAATGAAACACGTTGGAAGAACTTTTGCTTAGGTTACTGGTTGTAATTGGAAATGATGAAAGTTAACCTTGCAATTATCTGTTTGGTCACATTTTCAAATCAAAGACGTCTTTAAGAGTTACTGCTACACACAACGTCTGCCTACAGACTAACAAAGCACGCCTCAAGACGCACCTTTTCCTCAGATACAAATAACTTTCTGCCAGTTTCTTTGTATATAGTTTTATTGGTGCTCAGGGAGCGCTTTGAGCATGGTTGTGTGTTGTGGAGCTAGCGCTATATAAATATCCTACTACTGCTACCACAACGTAATCGAGAATTGGGTGTTTTAAGATAAACAATTATGAACGTATATTTGTATTATTCAATAAATTTTGTAATTTGCTGAGTTAGACAAACGACTTGTTGAATTATTAGAAAGAATGAACTGCTCGAAATAGAAATATGTGAAATTATACACATAGCATTCAAACACATGCAACAAGAAAAGTGGAGATTATGGACGCCAAGAAAATGTTCTCTCATTAAAATACAATATCCTTCATTGAATATCACAAAGTATCATATTACAAACTACTTCTTAACGTGTCACTTCCAAATGACACATTTCAAAAACAGATTAATTTCTCCCTGGAGAGTTTTTTTAAACAATTCGATCTACAAAATCAAATTACATTCTATGACATGCTTTGCAGAGATCAGATTGCCAACAAATCTGATTATGTATAAAATACCAGTCAGGTTAAGTAGATTTTCTTAAAATAATAGAATAGATGACACTTATTGATGCTCTTTTCCCCTTTCTATAAATATACTTCTTGTGTTTGTAAGTTGAATGACGCATGTCACTGTGAAATTGATTCGCGAAACTATCAAATTAACTATTCAAATTAAACCAAAACTTTGTATTACACTGACAGAAAAGATTAGTAGTTCTGGACAACCAAATGAGAAGTAAGTAACAAAACAGTAGCTGAAGTTTGATACCATTGTACTCATAGTTACATGTAATTGTCAAACTTTGTCATGGCAGCAGTAACTAATATTTGTCATGTAATGATAATGAATACAGAAGTACATTACATTCATGTGGTCTAACTATTGGTTTAGAAGAATTAATATCTTAAACGTTGGCCTAATAATCATCGTGGGAAACAGATTTTCTTAAACACTTTCACATCTATATTTGTTAACAAATGATAGGAATCGAATTTAACTGGTAGGTTCATCATAACGTTAAAAAGACACTTTACACCTGATGAAAAATTGACATATGTTTGTCAGTGTTCTTATTAATCCTAAAATTCTCAAAAAACTTTCAAAGTGACCACAGTCTAAATAACATTAGTTATCCCTTTTTGTCAGGATTCCAAAACACATGTTTGTGTGACCGTCAGATGACGTCGAAGGCTAGGAACGGTCTGCAGCTCCTTATATCAAAGCAAAACAGATTTCTTACAATATTCTGAGGGGACCAACCCCGGCTCTTTCTGCATAAGAAATGTAAGTAGTAGTTAGGGAAGTACGGGTTCCTGTGTTACACAGTTCTTGGCAGCTTCCTTGTCTGGCGCTACTGTCTGAACCGCTGGATGAGTTTGGATAGCGCTCTGATCGACAGACGGAAAGGTTTTGCTATTTACCGTAATTTCTCTATTAATTCGACGTCTCTGATAATTCGACCACGTACGTTAATCTGAGGTTAAAAAGTTCAAATCTCCCCTTACATTTCAACCATGCCCCAAATGGTCATTTTCACGTTCCAATAAATCGACCACAGTCGTTAAATTATCAGTATATATATTCTATTTCAGCCATACAACTTACAAATCAAGAACAAAATTGTCACTGAAAAAAAATAATCATGAAATGTATCGATCTTTTGTTGTTCAATCAAGATCAAATATCTACTTTATTTCATGAGTGACTCGGTTTCATAGCAATTCCCATTTAAAATCAGCAGCATATATAAGAAATATGTTTCACAAATTATCGTAACATCTGTCACATTTGTGGATAATCACTCACGTGGTTGCTTAACTTCCCGCCATATTTGTTTACAAATGACCAAACCATTATTTTACAGGGGTTGCAATGATGAACTTCTAAACACTTGGCCTAATAAGCCAACATTAACAAAACATTCAATGAGAGAAAGATAATCAAATATATGAGGAATTCTGTATCAGCAAAACTAATAAATTTTTCTTTAGGTTATCATGAGGTATAAATTCCATCTTCCTATCATGATATCCATCACCCCGTGCCCTTATAACGGTGGACTCGTCCAAACTGTGTTACAAATAATATTTATTTTGTCTTGTAAACGTAAACTTTGAAACCGACATAATTAAATGATATACAAAACTTTTTTAAGTAGAATTGTTGTGAAAAAAACCTAAATCTTTTATTTCATTTGGTTGATTGATTCCATATCTCCCATCTGTGGAAGTGAAATATTTATCTTGAACATCACGGCGAGAAACTTTCAGGCATTCGTCATGACTGACAAAGGCTCATCTTTGGTGTCCGACTCTAATGATAACAGCCTTTGTATGAAGTTTATATTTCTCTCTTGAAATACTAATGATATTTAGGTTAAATTTTATATGCTGTTTATATTATTGTAACTGCAAAAAGCTCAGACTTGAATAATTCTTGTCGATGTAAACTTGTGCCTAGTTTTGATTGTGTCTTGACGATTGCGCTTCACTCACTTCTCGTGATGAAAACATAACTTGGAAAAAATACTAAAAGCGTCAATGTCAATATTATTCCTAACCACTCACAAATTATTTACGTTGAAATTTTTCAAGTAAGCTATCAGTCGTATTTTTACACTTATGTTTACACTTGTATACAGGTTAAGGGCACAGCTCAAACACTGCGGGCCCCTATATGGATAATGAAATTAATATCGAAACTCAGCCGCAATCTCCTTGGTACGAACAAAAATATTTTTATAATAAAACCAATTAATTCATCACGATATTAAAATATTTAGGTATGTTGAGGATGAAAAAAAAAAAACATTCAACAAAATGGGGGGAAAAAAACAAAGAAATGTCCAGCTACTGCAGTAAATATTTATTTGTAGGCTAGTTCAAATCATAGTCTTTCTTGGTTCGATGTAGTACTAAACAAGTGTAACAAAAGTATAAAGTAACATAAAAGCCCAAAATATCAATGTGACCAGATAAATGACTTAAAATGTGCAGTTACAGTCTGTAAGCCAGCGATAGATCTAAATCAATAATAAAATCATTTCTAACAGCGAGAAATATTGTCCGATGCATTGCGTGGTTCCATCGTGTCTAAGAATAACAATGAAACAGGTAATATTATTGGCCCTTAAGGGGAAATCCGATTCTTATCCAATCAGAACGTGTTATGCAGATAAGTCATGGCGTCACATGATCTCTTACCAAATGATCATTCAGATTAAAGATTAGATAACGAAGGTAGTTGATTATTGATTGTTTTAAAATTATATTTGTTTATTCTCAATTTCCTGTGACACCAGTGGCCTTCTTCATGCCTCCTAATATAATCAAAAACACATGTTTTTAAATTTTAATATTTTTAGGCTTGAAATCTAAACTTGACTTGAATTTTACCGACAGAAGAACGTCTGGAATTTTATTTTGATATTTATATTGAGTGTTGTCATCATTTATTTTTAAACGTATCTGAATTTACTCGGTTTAGAGACATTAAGATGGTCCCTCGATATACAGAGGGGCCCCTAAATCAATATAATGAAATTTATATCAAAACTCAAAGCATCATTTTTTCCAACATGAAATTACCGAAAGGCTTTGAAGCGGGTTCTATATTCTGTGCAAGGAGTACAGCTAAAACATGGCTTCTTGTATCAAGTAAATTTCTTGCAAACTTCCAATTTTATCGAAGTATTTTTAGGTGGACCTGTTCTTTTTTTTAATATTACAGTTGGAAGTATTATCACCATACGTAAACAGTCACCATTTGGAAAATTAATTCGTGAGACAGAACAAACAAGGAATGATACTTTGGATGAAAATCAACACATGCTTCTAGTTTTAGTTATGGGACAACATCTAATAAAGGTATTTATGTAAATCCCATCTAATATTTCGACGATCCTACCGAACAAACAAACATTGTAACCTTGAGCTCTCCTTCCTTGATTCTTCGAATGGCTCGTTCACGCAATTTTGCTGTCAGTCTTGGTTTAACTACGGTGATTTTCGATGACACTTAGCACAGTCAGTAATACGACAGTATTTAATAGTCCAAATTGCACTAAAGATATGTGCAGATGTTAGATTTTTCAAAAACATGGTATCAAAACATCACATTTTGGTGTCTATAAGCAAGGAGGAACTCAGTGCATAGATTTTGATATCTAAATAACTTTATTTTGAACAGACTGAGTATATGTCATGGTGAATTTTAAAAACATTGCATGTTTCAAATCTGCATTACGTTAAGCATCTCAAACAAAGACTAAAGGTAAGAATACAGAAGTTAAAATAATAATTTGTTTTCCAAAAGGAAATCGTAGGGTCAGCCTATATTTCTGACGCAACCGTAAGGATAATGTTGTTGTATCTAAATTCCTTTTATGTTATCTAAGTTGTACCACAACGAGTTAACAAAAGTTGTAATTTCACAAACGTTTTCATTTTTTGAGTCCCCCTATAATCATATTGTCTCCAGGAAGTCGATTAAAAAGAAGTGTTTTGAAACTATGATTAGATTCATTGGAATTTTGTATTCGTTAAAGGTGAATCTGACATGAGTTTTATCAGGTTTTCTGAAATGTCAAACTTGTCTGTGGGTCGTGGTTTCTTTTGTCCACTGTTTGATAAAAGATGTTTGTGCACTACGAAATAATAAACTTCGCATTCAGTCACATAAGCTTTAGTAAAACCATTGTTGAGTTCTAGACTCGCACCTATCGACTGGAGAAAACCACTGTCTTTGTGCAACAATTAAAGCTAATTAAATAATTCTTAGTCACGAGTCTTAATCAGGTATAAAGTTTGAGCAGTATTGTCTTAGAATTTGAGGTCAACAATTACTTGCTTTTGATGTATCTTTGTGGATTGAAACGGGTGTTTGGTTTCGTGTGTGTACAGGAACTGAAATGTTTGACTTCGCAGCTTGGTTTCAGGATATTTGAATCAAAGGTCCCACATTTGATGGACTTGAGTATCATCAGTAACCAACATGCAGATTTCTGTAAGTTATTCAAACTAATTCAAAACATTGAACGACTCTTTATTAACCTTAATCGTTCTTATTACTATTTTATGTTGTTTTTACTTCTTCTTTTTTTTTATTTATTGTCGAAATCTACAAAAACAGGTCAAATAGCTTCAATATCTATCGTCATAATTCCATTAAAGGATTTTACAATAAACTTATCAATATCAAATGAAATTGGTGTTTACAGGTATGCATTGACTGTTTGCGAATATTCAAAACCATAGATATAGTTAAATTGAAACATTCCCACCTTGCAATTGATATTAAACTATTTTTATGTCTAAGGGAAATCCCGAACTTTAATAAGGTCAACGGTTACATGACCAAGTGACGCCATAAGAGCGAGTCTTTGTATGTTGAGAGTGCCAACGGTGATTGCTACGTTTATCCTGATATTTGAATCGGGGTTCATATTTGTCACTGTTCAGATAATTGGTGAAAGCAGTGCAGTTTTCGATGATGTGAACATCTACCTTTCCATTTTTAAAATTACAGTTTTATTGTCGGGACCGCTCCAAGTTACAATCGACTGTCAGCAGATAGGCCTAGATCTACGGACACTTGGAGACATCTCTTAAGGAGGTTGGATACCTTTGTTTCTGCACATCCGCAACAGTCAGATAATCAGATTGAGCTATTTTAAAGTTTATGCTATTTTGTTTATTTTTCACTGCAAGTGTGAGATTAAAAAACTAAAAAATTAAATAATGATTTAGTTTAACAAAAAACCATGACTATGTTATATTTGTGAACATAAGTATTTGTTTTATGATAAAATTTATTTCACTAATTAACCTTAAAAACTAATGAAAAATTCTAAAAAGGGTAATGTTGACAATGAAGAGTTATCTCCCCTGGATGTTGATTTTCATTGATGTGGCTTAATTGAATGTGAATATCTCTGTTATCCGCTGGTGACATATCTTTTTTTCTTTTTAATCTTATTCTAGTGTGTATTAACTATAAAATATATAATTTTCAAAAAAATCTTAAAACGAGAAATTGATTTTTTTTTTCATAAAAGAATAATATTTTACAAAAATAATCATACAAAGAAAAAGGTTATTTGCATGTCTTTACTTCATATTAGTTTCAAGTTCCCTTTTTCTGACTTAGTTTACTTACATACTGCAATGGCTTAATAGAAAAACATTTAAATAACAATTATATTCCAAAGTTATCTTGAAAAGGAGTTTTTAAATGGGGACATGTTTTTCCCTTTTGAAATTGCCTTCTTTAGTTCTATTAGCGAGAAGGGCATATCAAGGGTAAGGCATGGTTCATCTTTGGCTGCTTCAATGGCAAGTTCAAATTTCTTTGTTACAATAGTAACAGTTTTCCGGAAATCAAGAGGGAAGTTATCCAGGCTGCTGGTATTTTCAAACTGTTGGGCAAGAAGTTCTGCTTTTTCCGTGTTCGTAACAGCTTCTCCATGAGCCCCAAGTACTGGAATGTTATTTCTCTTAGTTCCACTAATTCTCTTAACTTTATCCTTAGTTATGTCAGTTGATTAATTCTTCGTTGATTTTTTTCAATCAATCTAAAAACTAATCATTAGAATGTCATCGTCTCGCGTACAGCTACTTGCGTAATGACTGTCATGATTCGCTCTTATGACGTCACTTACGGAAATAGCCGAACAGCGACGGAAAAATATGCATACGGTCAGCCGTGTCGTCAACTTTTCGATGTTTCGGGCAAGAAACGTGAAAAAATATGTTTGTCTCTAAAATGTTGTTCTTAACTAATTTAAATGTTGAAAAGGATTTGAATTGGTTGTTAATAATTGTTTATTGTAAAATCCTTTAAGCTAAATCAAAATCATTTCCATCTCCCTATTTATATGAAAAATCTTCACCTAATTCATAACGTTAATACCATACTTAACAAAAAAATCTCTGATCTGTTAAACGAATAAACGTTGGAATAAATGTTCAAGATGTATTTGACATTTCAGCTCACAGAAATGATTAAATGATTAATACAATTTATAATGCAAATTTCGATCAGACCGAACGTTCACATACAATCTAAGATGAACGGACAAACAGAAAGATCATATTGTCAGTTTGTCACAAGTTGTACTAAATGCCAACTTTTCGATTAAATCATCCCGAAAATACAATGCAATACAAAAGGTTACAATTAATGTGTTGCATATTTTGTTCACCTGTGTTATATTTGACAAGAGAGTTAAATAGAAATGTAAACTAATAAGAAAAGGAAAATGAAGTTTTTGATTATAAATTTATACCTGATAGAGAGAAATCTCTAATCTGGTAAACAAATAAACGTTGGAATCAATAAGCAAGATGTCTTTGACATTTTAGCTTACAGAAATAATTAAATGACTTATGCATTTGTATTATATGTGTAATGCGTATTTCGATCAGACAGAACATCACATTCAATCTAAGATTAATGAACATAAAGAACAATCACATTTTCATAAGTTGTACTATATACCAACTTTTCAATAAACTCTCCAAGAACATACAATGTTATACTTAAGGTAGGAATGAATTTGTTAGATTTTTTGTTCACATATCTTTATATTGACAAGAGAAAAATAACATGAAGTTTTCGATGAAGAGTTTTGAAAATTGTAAATAAAGAGTAAGTTTAATTATGTCATGGAATTTGTAATTTTCTTATATAGTTATGCTTATTAGGTGATGTGAATCAGAGGATAAGAACAAATCTGATCATCTGTATTGTCAACTGCAGCCAGTTAACGTTTGATTTTTCTCTCTTTGTATTTTAGAAATTGGTATGATGGAGAAATACAAATAATGGATTTTAAACTTCTTTATTTCTTCATTTGGTTTGAGCATATTGTCTATCTTTAACCAGTGTTTGATCCATTAATCTCCAACCAGTGTTTGGTCCATTATCTTTCTAACAATTACAGATTTGGGTATCAACGTGTGTATCAAAATTGTTTTTGATCATTTCTGAAGAAAGATTTATACAATGAATCCCTAATCCCTCTGAAACATAATCACTTTGTAATGATGGCTTATTTGAAACCCTTTTTTCAGATATGTATTGTAAGGGACACTTTCGTAAGCTTTATCAGACACGTATGACACTTTGAAACGATCAATCATTATAAAATAGACGTGATGTTAAGATGCATGACATTTGTTTACTGCATTCCTTAACATCTAGAAACGAACCAATTACCTGCCTAAAATACTTGGAACAAGTTTGACTAACCTTTTAACATGTTTTCGTGGAAGTCTCCTTTTTCATCTTGCTACTGACGTCTGGTACCACATCATGATATAGTGTAATTGAAGTTTTACATTTGTCTGATAAGTGGGATGTTATACGCAGACTCCCCCTCAAGAGATCGAGTTGTGTAAGGCTAACAAGAAAAGGTTTATTCCAGATCCGAAGCTTAGCGTTAAGTCGATATCCAGTCAATGTCACGATATCCAGTCAATGTCACGATATCCAGTCAATGTCACGCCAATCCTGTATCAAATGAGGCTCGTAACTAGAAAAACTAGGTTAACACCTTTAGGCATTGTTTGCTTTTTAAAAGTTTTCCAACTCGTGATTGAGTTATGAAGACGCGTCATTGTCATAATCGCTATATGATCGTGATTTTACAAGACAATTAAGCTACAAAGTTATTTTGTCTCCATTAGTCGGTACTTTATGGTTAACGAAGCACCATTGATAACGTTCGGTGTACATACCATTCCAACAACTTAAATATCTATGTATGGGTTCTAAGAATTATCTATATATGTATTTTGAAGCAAATGATTTTGAAGGAGCCAAAGAGTAGTACTCTAATTTAGTTATTTTATGAAGCATTATTCTTACGGAATATTCGGAACACTCTACAATACACATGTGAAATTGTAAATTTTCCTTCTTTGTAAAATGTTTAACTAAACATACTTTAACGTGTAGGCTTACATTAACCTCGAACCTTTTAGCATCATCATCATTTATTCTCAAATCCACCAACGGTGGTACATGAGACAAATACAATTACAATGCAATATATATAACAAATACCAAAAAGGCAAGGATTTACAAAGAAATGTGTTATTAATTATACATGATACAGGGAATATCTCAATATGATAAGTTATAGATATATATACAATTTATTTCTTTATTTGGAGTCTTGTAGTCACTAACTTTACGTATTTAGCTAATTTTCGTAAAATGTTGATTTTGTTTGAGTTCAGAAGGTTTGTCATCTTTATGATATTTGGCCAGGTGATGTAATGGCTTGGTATTAACAAAGGTCTTTCAGCAATAAAGCATTCGCATCTAAAAAGATAGTGAAATTCGTCAGCAACTGTTGGGGAGTTGCAAAGAGGGCAGATTCGTTCTGCTCTGGGTACTTCGATCCATCGGCCAGTTTGGACTGGTAGATTATGATTTAAAGTTCGAAATTTCAAAAGTTGCTGTGATATAGCTTTAGGGAGAAGGAAATATCTTTCAAATTGAGGATATTTTTTGTAAAATTTATAAAATATAACTTTAGGGCTTGCAATGCCATTTTCTCTCTAATTTTGAATAAATTGATCGTGAAGAATTTTCTCAACATTAGCCGTTAACCAGCGGAATATCCAGATGGTTTATCGTAAATATAGATCAGTCCGACATTATTATAATACACTTGATAGAATTGAGCCAGGGATAACTGCTATTATTATGTTTGGCGTCAAATGTTATAAATGAATGGATTAGTTTGGACAATTTAATAACATCATTTTGTAAACATAACTTGTGCCAGAAAGATATCATGCTCTTGTGTATTTTGATTTAGAGAGGTTTTCTTCCAACTTCGCCATAAACCATATACGTTGGTGTTGAGTTTCTAAGCCCAACAGCAAGTTTAAGAAATTTGAGATGAACTCTTTCAACTAAATCAAAATTTTCAAAACCCCATACCTCGGAACCATAAGTTAAGATAGGCACGACTAAGGTATCAAACAATGCTAATAAGGTATCAAGTAGTAACTTTAAATTGCGGACTTTCTTAAGTAAAGCGTACGTTGCTTTTTGTGCAGTATCACATAACGTTTTAATCCCACATTTAAATCGTCTATTCCTATGCATGTTAATCCCTAGATATGTATAATTATCGTATATCTCTAGAAGTTTCTTGCCGTAGAAGAAATTAGTTTTGAGGATTTTGCTGTCCATAATTCTGTTCGCCAAACTGTATCAAAAGCCTTAGAGAAATCGATAAAAGCACAGTACAACTTTTGTTTCGATAACCTTAGGACTTTCATAAGTAAATGAAGCACGAAGATGTTATCTGAAGTCATGAAATGTTTACGAAATCCAGCCTGAGCGGATGATAAAATCGCATTTTTATCAAGGAAATTTGAGAGACGCGTATTTAGTATTCTCGTGAACAATTTGCCTAAACAGCTTAGAATAGTAATAGGCCTGTAATTACTAGGATCTTTGGTGTCTACTTTATTCGTTTTTTTAAATCTTTTTTATTCATTTCATTTCAGTAGGTGTACAACATGGTAATACAGAATACATGTTTCAGTGAAGCATTCATAAAATGTAGGCATTTAGTCACTGTTGTAAAATATACATGAGAGCTTTCAATTTAGCATGGAAGGAGGACAAAGTTTTATTTTTAAAAGCTATAATTTTTTCAACGTTGAAAACATCCTTGACAATGCTAACAAAACTGTCAATTGATTCCTTGGTTTTCTTGATACTTGAGACATGTATATATTTTTTCGCCATGAGGATGATATGTGATGCCAGAAGGCTGACAGAACTGTTGCAAAATAAAATATCTAACTCTGTAATGGCAATATTAGCATGTGTTATATGTTGGTTCATAAAGTTTTCAACTTTTCTCCAGAAGTCATGCACTATATTGCATTTAATGAAAACATGCTGTAGACTTTCAGGTTCAGATTCACAAAAAGAGTAAATATTAGTTTGAATTAAATTAATTTTCAACAACTCCTTTCTAGTGTAAATTGCTCTGTTAATAAATCTATACTGAAAATCCAAGAGTTTTACATCTTTAGTACAATCTCTTTATCTTGTAAACACTACATCCCATTCAATATTTAAATCAAGTTCATTTTGCCATTTTTGACACACTTTTAGTGGGGTGTCGTTAGCAATCAATTTATCATAGAAATTTCTACATCCTTTTTGTTGAGAAAGTAAGTCTTGAAGAGTTTGGCTTAACGAGAGGTTTTGTTTCGGCTGTTGATTAGATAAAAGAGTGTTTTTCCATATTTTTGGGATGTTCAATATTATCTTATTGTACTCAAGAATTGTTCCCCTTGATCCGATATAGGTTTTTAACTTCATTAAAAGTCAAAAATTCATTATCAATTCTTCACAATCATAATTAACGGAAGTTTGACGTGATTCATCAGCGTTCTCCGAATCGACACCTTCAGTTTGTTCCGCACTATTTTCAGACTGTTCCTTATAGAGCCGTATGTTTCTGTCCATACATTTTTTTTATTCTTTCGTACTTTCACGTAATAACGTTTCATTATAAAATTAGTGCTATTATTCGGGGTTTTTTAAATCGCCTTTTTGTTTTATAAAATCGTTTTCTATAACGTTTACATTCATTTCCGAACCACGGCTTATTTTTACGTTTCACACGTATATTTTCTACAGTTTGAGTACGTTTCTCGTGCGGCGGTTATCAGCACGTGCGTTAGACTTTCTGCTAAGG
This sequence comes from Steromphala cineraria, assembly GCA_916613615.1. Classification (NCBI taxonomy): domain Eukaryota; kingdom Metazoa; phylum Mollusca; class Gastropoda; order Trochida; family Trochidae; genus Steromphala; species Steromphala cineraria. The sequence continues at coordinate 57,124,309 of OU744730.1, forward strand.
TATTCACAATACTCGAGTCGCAGTGACTTGATCGCGCCTTACGAGAGGACTTAAGTAGAGTATCAACATGTTCGATATTGATATTGTTTATAAAAGAGGTAGTTTTCGACCTGTCATATATACATGGTTTGGCCTCGGTTTGGTTAAATGGACATTTAGGTGTGCAGGGATTACCGAAACTTTCAACAGGAGATTGTGTGGCTTTCAGATTAAAAACAAGTGGACAATGGACATCAGAATATAATGGTGAGAAATCTCTAATTTGCAGATCAGTAATAAAATCAAAGCATTTAGGTGATACCATTAGATACATGTAGTATATTACACTGGTTTCTTTCCAGGTTGTTGTGCCAATAAGTTTATCATGTCCAAGTCTACCAATGCAGATAAACAAGTTTAAATTTTTACACATTTCTACCAGTTTAGTACCATAATTATTTGCTTTGTTCTTATCATGTGTTCCTCGTACATGAGGTAAACAATGTTTATCAAGGATTGCCTCAGGCTCTAAATTTTCATCAGTGTCTATATTATCCAACTCAAATTCATCCTTTAAGAAATCATCAAACATCTTATAATCACACAATGTGCCAGTTCTTGCATTAAAATCACCCACAAGAGACACGTAAGGACTACAAGATAAATAATACAAGATTGAATTTTCAATGTCATGAAAGGTGTCTGAGTTTGCATATTTAGACCCTTCAGGAGGGATGTATACCATACCAATGAATATATCATAGTCAGTATCAAACAGTGTCTTACTGATCTTAATCCATTTCACATAAGTGCAAGCATCTTCTATTTGTGAAACAAAATCTTTATATTTATTCTTAATAGCTATTCCAATTCCCCCTGACTTTCTCCTTGCACCTGTCCTGTTTTTGAGATAGAGTGAATAGCCATCTATCTGAAGTTCATCTAAATAATCAGTCTAAGTTTCTTGGAACCCAACGATATCATTCTCATTGATCAAGTTCAGAAATTCATTATATTCTACTCTATTTCTTAAACCACAAAAATTAATAGATAATATTTGTAGTGGATTGTTGCTAGCATTATCAGAATAGCAACAATCATCATCGTCATCATCACCATTAACATCCATAGCATCACTATCATCATCATCATCATCATCATCATCATCATCAACAACATGATCAACACCATTATTAACAATATCAAAGTCATTATGATCATCATTATCATTATAAAAATGTACATCACTATCATATAAAGCCAGACTATCTACAGAAAAGTTGTTATTACTCTTGGCTCCTTTTTCATGTGTTACATCAACTATTTTGTTCATATAATTATTGATACCTTCAAATGCACAACTTGTGTCTAAGTCAACAACACCGAGTGCATTCACAGTGTCTGATACAATATCAGTTTGTTTATCAGTTTGATCTACTAAAGGTTTTTGTATTGTAGTGGTCTTATTTGCTACTTGGTTATAAATATTGACATTCAAAGCAGTATGTATGTTACTTTTAAAACTATTGTTTTATTTAAAATTTTGATTCAAGTGATTATACTGTTTTTCTCCATTATTACTAGACATGTCTATATTTTGATAGCATATATTTTGTTTATCAGTTCGTTTTTTATACTTCTTCACTACATTAGGGAAATATGAAATAGGGCAATCGTTAGAGTCAGTTGGAGAAAGAGACGTGTTCTCATATGACAACTCATATTTACCTACATTTTCACAATTAGATACCGAGTCCACATCAGGGGAAGTAGAGTAAAGTGAGTCCCAGTCTGCACTGAGCTGTGAGTCCTGTGATGCACTGTGAGGGCTATCATGTCCACCGTGCCTGTCCTAGGGGGTCCTTCTCCTCGGGGTCAGGCTGGCTACCCGGTAGGGGGCGGTGTTGGCACAGGGTGTAGTATCCTGTCAATATACAGCTTGTCGAGAACCATGTAGGCTTGTTTACCTTGCTGTCTAGCAGATCTCAACAGGGGCATCAACACTTCACGGCGATACTGGCCCACTTCCTCCGGGAATTGTTCCATAATAGTATAGGGTTTGCCTTTAAGTTTTCTGGCCGCAGATTTGACTGCATCTCGTTCCCTCGTGTAGATGAACTTGGCGAGTGGCCGCGGTCTGTTCTAGCTACCTGGTCTTCTACCGCCTATCCTGTGTACGCGTTTAAACTTCATATTCTCCCCGTCAAGATCAAGATGTTCCTTGATGAACTTTTTAAGGAGAGACTCACAGTGCTCTAGTGTGGCAGCGGGTTCAGACTCAGGGATTATTAGTGAATATTATATTGTCCCTCATGATCATGGACCTTCACCTCAGGTCAACAGTGTATTACCGCAAGGCTAGGTGATATTCACGAAGTTTTATTATCTCAGGGACACAAGTACCCATTGCATTCTTAAGCGATTGTAGGTCCGCTTCAAGATTATCCTTTTCGTTTACCCATTTGTCAAAACTTTCATCAATAAACTTCGTGAAAGATTCAACTTCAGTAACACGTTTCTTGATATCATCAATTTCCTGAACCTTTATTTCCAACTTTGCCATGTTTGTTTTAATCATTTCAACATCGCTTTTAATGCAGTCAAGCGTCGATAGCTTGGCGTCCATTTTTTCTAATTTCGCCATGATGGTTTTCATGTCAACGACTTAAGTATGTACGGACATTTCATGTGTAGGGTTGGGATTTGGTGGCAGTAATCTCTGTTTTACGTGCGTAGGAGGGTCGGTCAGGTGGGTAGGGAGAGAGTCTAGAGATTCAACGTCACCTGTGATTTTGACTTCGGCTGGTCGCTTGGCCTGCGGCGTGTCACCTGTGTCAGACTCGGCAGTGCTTGTTGACGAGGAGGACCTTTTCTTTCTTTTATTTACTGTTTTGGAACTTTTCGGCATCTTATGATGGTTAACGTATTTAGAGTTATTAATCGATTTTTGTCATACGGGATGAAAACGTCGGGAGCGGTTGATAGTGCACACCTGTTCCCGCCATCTTGGTCACGTGATCCCATGTGGCACATTGTGAAACACGTTTAGATTCAATGAGTCCTTTGCAAATAAAGTTTTTTTGTTTATATTTCATTTGTGAATTAGTCTTAAAGCTGGCCGACGAATCGTTTGCATAACAACAACGCATGTTTTGAATTTCATTTTTGTGTTTGTGTTGTTATTGAATTCAGTTGCTTCGTTGAATTTGTCAAGACTGCATTGACGGCTATTTATAATTTAACCATTTATAATTTAACCGTACTTTTACAAACATTCAAAAGGCCTGACTTTATGTCAATGAAGGTTTCTTACATCACATGGGATAGTTAATTATCTAATATTCAATTCAGATACATCAAATTTTGAAAGATAGTCAGAGATGCCAGCCAAGTTGGATTACAATTTAAAAATTAATTAACTTAATTTAAACTAGTCAAAATACATTGCTTACTTGAAGAGCAAATAAGCGAGCACATACTCGAGTAATGGGGATCTCATCACTACTGCTTGGTCTCTCAGAAAAAGTAGTCAAAGGGAAGATTTTTGGTTTTTAAACTTGTTGCCGGAATATGTTATGGAAATACATTTTACAGATAACAAAATAAAGGGATATTCATTATTATCAATAAAAGATTTATCTTTTTGGAAATAGGTTATATTATGAAAATCAATTATTAATTGACTCCGTATACTACAACTATGGAGACTTGAATCTTGTAGTTAACCCAGTGATTGACACTTTCAAATATAATACGGTCTATGCTCCAAATTTAAAATGGAAGAATACAAACAGGTCCATAAAATTGATTTATAGAACATTTGAAAATGTTTCAAGAATTGAACCCTTCATGTGAAAGCTTTAAAAGGCAGGCTTACAATGTATTTTCCTTTCATTTTTAATATATTTTGTTCAATCTTGTACAAACGAAATATCGTTAAATCAATCTGATTATGGAAATATAAAACAATTAAGACATAAATGAGAATGTATAAATGTGTAATAGGTTGTGTTTAAGACAATTATTGAATTTTAATGGACTTAAAGAAAACCGCACCTGAGATGAAATGCTCATGTGCGAATTAGTTAGACAAACTATCACTAACAACAACAAAAAGCAAGATAGTACTCTTCTGAGATAATTTTTTTTTTAAATGAATAATAATAAAAAAAAGTTATGGTTATCATCGTCTCTATGACTCATTAACTCATAGTAAGAAAAGAAGGTCTAAAATAGAAACGAAATTTATTGAGCTTTAGCTAAGAGCATTAGTTAATTTGCTTAGTGGGAACCGGACAATCAAACATGAATACAATGTCATATAAGGAAAGTGGGATTAATTCTAAGGTTGTGTATCAAGATAATTTCTAGTTTTATAGCAAATAGCTGTGGAATTAGCATAAATTCCCAGAAGAAAAAATCAAGATTGTAATTGTAGTTTCATAACAAAAAAATAACGTTTCGAGCCATGGCTTTCAGGTAAGAAAAAGGCGAAAATGCTTTTACTACTTTTAAAACTAAACGGACAGGCTAGAAAGAATTTCAAATAAACCTTAAAGGTCGGGAATGGATTGAGAGTTTCACAATGTTGAACACAACTCATACTCTGGGATGTTTTAGATGCCATCTTTATCAAAACAATTTCGGAAATGCTATACAGCCAATTGAAAAAAGATAGTTTGAAGCAAAAGGCTTCGCCACAAGGTCACAGTTATTGCAATGAAAATTCATTACAGGAACTTGGTTTTCCTTCAATGTTTTGAAACTGTGACAGTCGTTTTGTGTTTAATTGAATTAAATGTCAGTTTGTTTTTTGGTGATAAGATACTGAGTATGATCGAGTTTTCCTGCTGATTAAACGTTTTTGTTAAGAAAATTCACAATTTGAATACTGAAAACTTCAAGATGATAGTTGCAAGGGCCAAATTCACGTGTATTTTCCTTTCAACTGTTGACTATTCTTATCACATAATTAAACATTTGCCTGAAACAATCCAGCAAACATAGAGACCCTAAAGGGTTATAAGTACATATATCTGTACAGTTCTCAAGGGCATATAGTAACGGTAGTGGCAGTGAATCGTCTAACCGTCCGACTCCGTGATAAACAATAGTCTAACATCGACATATTTTTTGCTGATGTAGTTTCCTTATGATATTTATCAAAACATTTAACCTAGGCAATCACTGTACAAATGCAAATCTGTATCAACTTTTTTTCTATGGGGAAAGAGATTATATATGACATTATAAGATTCTGTTAGCTTCTTAAAAAACAATTGTTATCATATCAGACCATACAACATTCTCAAATACTCTAAATTAAACTCGTTGTCCATTGCAAACGTTCATAAAAAGCGTGTTTTCATTATTGATATTGTAAAAGAGTTTTGATATCTGACGCAATGACACTTTTTTAACCTTTCCTTAAAAAGGTTTCAAAGAATTTATCAACGACAAAGACATAAACACTTAGCTATAAGCATCAATTATCAAATAAAGAATACTGGAAACAATAATATTGCTTTCATTGTTCAATCCATAAAACATGTAGTACATGTGAAATTCTAAAGAATGTAAACGAGATGTTACTTTGGAAATTTCACATCTGCATTAGGTACACAAATCAAAAATATCATTTTCTTCACGAAAGGGCTTCTCTGGAACACTCTTCTGTAAGTTTAAAAAGAAATTTCAAATGTTAAACAGTTAGGTTGAACATGGCTGCCAAAAAGAAAAATGATATCTACATGAAGCAAGGCACATTCGGAGATAACCGATATAGTTGAATGAGAACCATTAACTTAACACTTACTGTCATTCTGGATGTAAAGGGGGTAATCTAAGCATATAGTCAACAGATAATCCGAGACTTAATTAGCTGCAAACTGAAGAACTCAAACAGATATTCTACACTTGTACTTAATTACAAAGTTTAATTAAGTACTTTGAGAATGAAATGAAAAGTTGAAACATGATTGAGTTAAAGTTTCATTTCACGGTCTCACTATACAGACCTTAATACTATCAAGTTCTTACTGGAAACTATCAGTAGGCTCTTCAAACTTTCATTTTCTTTATCTGGCCTCATTTTGGTTTATTGTAACAGAATTGTTTTGTCAAATATCAAATATGATAATTTCAACCATAATCTTCGTTCTTTTGAATCTATCCTTGATAATTGAACAATTACATGTTGGAAACGAGAAACATGAAAAACTGTCAACTACAATTTGTATAATAAATTCATGTTTTCTTGCCTGTTCATAAATTGGAGGATTTGGATTGACCCAAGCATTTGTTTTTTGATAGATAAAGTGTTGTTCAATCAGTGACAAGCCCTATGTTCTTTACAATCACTGTTAATCAGCAACGCGTAAGCCTTTACAACGAATCAAAGTTAAGTGATTTAGGTTTTTGATCATTGTTGAATCGTATTGCTCTTTTTTCACCTGCACCTGGTTCATAACACAGTAAAGGCCTACAATTATAGCATTTTGAGTCCACGACGTCACTTCCAGATAGCGTTGACAGTGGACTGCTCAGCCGAATGTAAGTCTTTATATGGTAGCAATACTTCGTTTTCGCTGGTCGAAATTCTTCACATCTCGCTGTTTTGTGAAAACACGACGTCAATAGACTACCGCGATTCTTCTGGACTTGATATCAATGGACGGTTTTTGTAATTTTCAGAGGTTACTGAAGGTGTTGTGGCTGACTTTTTGTTTATTGGTGTTTTTTTTACATTGACGATGACTGTGATCAATAAGGTGCGTTTATTGACCTTTGTGTCTTTACCAGTAGCGTGTTTCTCACAATTTTGCATTTCTTCAGATTGCGTTTAAAATCTGTTTTTACAAGTTTAAGACACAATTTAGGGGAGCCGCGGTTTTGATGCGATTTTAACTGACATTTTCATATCAAACTTTTTGTCCTGATTCCTGTTCAAACCGTGATAACGTTCTTTTATCGAAGCCTTGCGGATATGTACAGTATTGTATAAATGATCTACAGAGACGTGTTTATATGTACATGAGAAGTTAGCGGAAGCTTTTAGTTTGAGAGATATGCGTATTGTAAGTTTTATCCTTACAAGAACAGAAGGTTTTGTATCTTCGTCTGTACTTATACATTAACACTTTAAGAAATAGCTATTCATTGTCCCATTCTTACTTATTGGTTCATTACATAGTTATATAGGAGTCTGCTACTGTTCGTCCATTAAAGCTATACTTGCTGAACTTTAACAAACCTTACCGTACCCACTACATGTTGAAGAGTCAGACATTCTATTGCTTTAAATTCATGTGGAAGAACGGACTATTTCATTGCTATGGATTCATTTGTACGAGCAGACTAATTGATTGCTTTAGCTTTATTTGTACGAGCAGACTGTTTCATTGCTATGGATTCATTTGTACGAGCAGACTAATTGATTGCTTTAGATTAATTTGTGTGAGCAAGCAATAAATTTCATTGCTTAAGATTTATTTGAATGAGCAGATTATTTGATTGCTGAAGATTAATTTGAACTATTCCTTTGCTTTATATTAGTTTGAATTGATTTGTTTGAGCGGACTATTCCTTTGCTTTGAATTGATTTGTGTGAGCGGACAATTCCTTTGCTTTATATAAGTTTGTGTGAGCGGACTATTCCTTTGCTTTATATTAGTTTGTGTGAGCGGACTATTCCTTTGCTTTATATTAGTTTGTGTGAGCGGACTATTCCTTTGCTTTATATTAGTTTGTGTGAGTTGTCTATTTCATTGCTTTGAATTGATTTGTGTGAGCGGACTTTTTCTTTGCTTTGAATTGAATTGTGTGAGCGGACTATTCCTTTGCTTTATATTAGTTTGTGTGAGTTGTCTATTTCATTGCTTTGAATTGATTTGTGTGAGCGGACTATTTCTTTGCTTTGAATTGATTTGTGTGAGTGGACTATTCCTTTGCTTTGAATTGAATTGTGTGAGCGGACTATTCCTTTGCTTTGAATTGAATTGTGTGAGCGGACTATTCCTTTGCTGTATATTAGTTTGTGTGAGCGGACTATTTCTTTGCTTTGAATTGATTTGTGTGAGCGGACTATTCCTTTGCTTTGAATTGATTTGTGTGAGCGGACTATTCCTTTGCTTTATATTAGTTTGTGTGAGCGGACTATTCCTTTGCTTTATATAAGTTTATGTGAGCGGACTATTTCTTTGCTTTGAATTGATTTGTGTGAGCGGACTATTCCTTTGCTTTATATTAGTTTGTGTGAGCGGACTATTCCTTTGCTTTATATTAGTTTGTGTGAGCGGACTATTCCTTTGCTTTATATTAGTTTGTGTGAGCGGACTATTTCTTTGCTTTGAATTGATTTGTGTGAGCGGACTATTCCTTTGCTTTATATTAGTTTGTGTGAGCGGACAATTCCTTTGCTTTGAATTGATTTGTGTGAGCGGACTATTCCTTTGCTTTGAATTGATTTGTGTGAGCAGACTATTCCTTTGCTTTGAATTGATTTGTGTGAGCGGACTATTCCTTTGATTTGAATTGAATTGTGTGAGCGGACTATTCCTTTGCTTTATATTAGTTTGTGTGAGCGGACTATTTCTTTGCTTTGAATTGATTTGTGTGAGCGGACTATTCCTTTGCTTTGAATTGAATTGTGTGAGCGGACTATTCCTTTGCTTTATATTAGTTTGTGTGAGCGGACTATTTCTTTGCTTTGAATTGATTTGTGTGAGCGGACTATTCCTTTGCTTTGAATTGATTTGTGTGAGCGGACTATTCCTTTGCTTTATATTAGTTTGTGTGAGCGGACTATTCCTTTGCTTTATATAAGTTTATGTGAGCGGACTATTTCTTTGCTTTGAATTGATTTGTGTGAGCGGACTATTCCTTTGCTTTATATTAGTTTGTGTGAGCGGACTATTCCTTTGCTTTATATTAGTTTGTGTGAGCGGACTATTCCTTTGCTTTATATTAGTTTGTGTGAGCGGACTATTTCTTTGCTTTGAATTGATTTGTGTGAGCGGACTATTCCTTTGCTTTATATTAGTTTGTGTGAGCGGACTATTCCTTTGCTTTGAATTGATTTGTGTGAGCGGACTATTCCTTTGCTTTGAATTGATTTGTGTGAGCAGACTATTCCTTTGCTTTGAATTGATTTGTGTGAGCGGACTATTCCTTTGCTTTGAATTGATTTTTGTGAGCGGACTATTCCTTTGCTTTATATTAGTTTGTGTGAGCGGACTATTCCTTTGCTTTGAATTGATTTGTAAAAGCGGACTATTCCTTTGCTTTATATTAGTTTGTGTGAGCGGACTATTCCTTTGCTTTGAATTGATTTGTGTGAGCGGACTATTCCTTTGCTGTATATTAGTTTGTGTGAGCGGACTTATATTAGTTTGTGTGAGCGGACTATTTCTTTGCTTTGAATTGATTTGTGTGAGCGGACTATTCCTTTGCTTTGAATTGATTTGTGTGAGCGGACTATTCCTTTGCTTTATATTAGTTTGTGTGAGCGGACTTATATTAGTTTGTGTGAGCGGACAATTCCTTTGCTTTGAATTGAATTGTGTGAGCGGACTATTCCTTTGCTGTATATTAGTTTGTGTGAGCGGACTTATATTAGTTTGTGTGAGCGGACTATTTCTTTGCTTTGAATTGATTTGTGTGAGCGGACTATTCCTTTGCTTTGAATTGATTTGTGTGAGCGGACTATTCCTTTGCTTTATATTAGTTTGTGTGAGCGGACTATTCCTTTGCTTTATATAAGTTTGTGTGAGCGGACTATTCCTTTGCTTTGAATTGATTTGTGTGAGCGGACTATTCCTTTGCTTTATATTAGTTTGTGTGAGCGGACTATTCCTTTGCTTTATATTAGTTTGTGTGAGCGGACTATTCCTTTGCTTTATATTAGTTTGTGTGAGCGGACTATTCCTTTGCTTTGAATTGATTTGTGTGAGCGGACTATTCCTTTGCTTTATATTAGTTTGTGTGAGCGGACTATTCCTTTGCTTTATATTAGTTTGTGTGAGCGGACTATTCCTTTGCTTTATATTAGTTTGTGTGAGCGGACTATTCCTTTGCTTTATATTAGTTTGTGTGAGCGGACTATTCCTTTGCTTTATATTAGTTTGTGTGAGCGGACTATTTCTTTGCTTTGAATTGATTTGTGTGAGCGGACTATTCCTTTGCTTTGAATTGATTTGTGTGAGCGGACTATTCCTTTGCTTTGAATTGATTTGTGTGAGCGGACTATTCCTTTGCTTTGAATTGATTTGTGTGAGCGGACTATTCCTTTGCTTTATATTAGTTTGTGTGAGCGGACAATTCCTTTGCTTTGAATTGATTTGTGTGAGCGGACTATTCCTTTGCTTTGAATTGATTTGTGTGAGCGGACTATTCCTTTGCTTTATATTAGTTTGTGTGGGCGGACTATTCCTTTGCTTTGAATTGATTTGTGAGAGCGGACGATTCCTTTGCTTTGAATTGATTTGTGTGAGCGGACTATTCCTTTGCTTTGAATCGATTTGTGTGAGCGGACTATTCCTTTGCTTTGAATTGATTTGTGTGAGCGGACTATTCCTTTGCTTTATATTAGTTTGTGTGAGCGGACTATTCCTTTGCTTTGAATTGATTTGTGTGAGCGGACTATTCCTTTGCTTTGAATTGATTTGTGTGAGCGGACTATTCCTTTGCTTTATATTAGTTTGTGTGAGTTGTCTATTCCTTTGCTTTATATTAGTTTGTGTGAGCGGACTATTCCTTTGCTTTGAATTGATTTGTGTGAGCGGACTATTCCTTTGCTTTGAATTGATTTGTGTGAGCGGACTATTCCTTTGCTTTGAATTGATTTGTGTGAGCGGACTATTCCTTTGCTTTGAATTGATTTGTGTGAGCGGACTATTCCTTTGCTTTATATTAGTTTGTGTGAGCGGACTATTCCTTTGCTTTATATTAGTTTGTGTGGGCGGACTATTCCTTTGCTTTGAATTGATTTGTGAGAGCGGACGATTCCTTTGCTTTGAATTGATTTGTGTGAGTGGACTATTCCTTTGCTTTATATTAGTTTGTGTGGGCGGACTATTCCTTTGCTTTGAATTGATTTGTGTGAGCGGACTATTCCTTTGCTTTATATTAGTTTGTGTGAGCGGACTATTTCTTTGCTTGGAATTGATTTGTGTGAGCGGACTATTCCTTTGCTTTGAATTGATTTGTGTGAGCGGACTATTCCTTTGCTGTATATTAGTTTGTGTGAGCGGACTATTCCTTTGCTGTATATTAGTTTGTGTGAGCGGACTATTCCTTTGCTTTGAATTGATTTGTGTGAGCGGACTATTCCTTTGCTTTATATTAGTTTGTGTGAGTTGTCTATTTCATTGCTTTGAATTGATTTGTGTGAGCAGTATATTTCATAGCATCGACCTCTTCTGTTTGACAGTGCACAGCTGGGTGAACTTAAAATTGTGGTTAAATAACGACCTAAAATAATCCTTAGGGTATGTAAAAGCACTGTAAAATATGACAGAAACAGGCTGACTAAGCTGCAAATCTCCCAAGTGCGACATAGAACAAGTTCAGTAAATCAATGACATAGCCAGCATCGAATGTATAAGAGACAGGCCAAGTTCGTATTTGATATGCAAGAAAATATATTTGCTTTTCACCATTCAGATTGTTGTGCTGTTCTTCGGTTACCATTTGACCTTTATCATATTTCAATTTCTTCTGCTTATACGATAGATATTGAAATGTTGACTGAACAACAAGTTAAGCTGAATAACGAGTTTAGGTGTACAATCATTTGCCCTACCATTATTTGTTCAAGCCTTTTAAGTCCCATGAAGCTAATTGTACCTAGGTTTCACAGGGCGCTTTAATTATTATCCATTTGAACATGGTAAATTTTAAAGATTATTTTGCGTCAAAGGTTGTCATTGTTTCTCAGTATTGCTTTGCTAAGTGTGAATAAGTACATGAAAAATAAAGGAAAATATTCTAGAAACTGTTGCCATTCAGATATGTTCAGATTATGTTCCACATTAAAGATATCTACAAAGGGGACTGCATTTTCCTAAATACAGCATTGTCTTCAATGTGAATTAGGGACCATGTAATCAACTAATCGTTAGCCTCAGAGATTTGCTAATCAGCAGCATACCAACAAAAACATTTAAGGCTCTCTCTACGATTCTCTTCAAACTTTTACTATTGTGAATTTTTTTTCATAAGAATCTTATGTGGTACATTTATAAATGCACTGTTTAGGGGAATGTGAACTTTTTAATTCATCATATGGTTGTTCAATACTGATGTTCAAACTGCAGTGTCCCTTGTTCATTAATGCCAGCATTTTGTATGACTACGGACTACCGACTAGGAATTGTCAATCAGTGACAAGTCACCTGAGCTTCCTGAATTTCCTGTCTAAGTTTATTAGTTCAGCATTTTCTTAATCTCTGTTTGGCTTTCACTCATTCAGGCGGAGCTCAATAGACAGAACACTGATTTCATTGTTTAAAATTTATAGATTAAGTTTTGCAAGGCAAGTATCAAATACCTCAGGAAATTAATTTTTCACTTTCATCAATCTTCCCTCTGCCCGTTGTAACACTTTTAAGATTTTTGAATTTATTCTCTATTCCTTTATATTATTTCAAACCGGACTACTCCTTCCCGATGTCTTACGAAAAGACTTAAAGGGACAGTAGCACGTTTTGAGGGGGAATATAAGGTGATGTCAGGAAAATGAGAATTAATGTTTGCAATTGGAAGACAATGTATTTAAACTAAATGAAGCAGTAATAATTCAAATATATAATGTAAAGTTTAGCAATGCGATTCTTTTTCTAACAAAAACTGAATTAAAGGTGTCCACACGAAATGGTCGCCAATGATTTTAATGTGCATCTTTATACTTTGTCCTCTGACCATGGATGATTGATTTGTGTTATGAGATTTTTGACATTATAAAAATAATACATTTAGCATTAACGTACAATTATCAGTGAAAATTTTGAAATATAATTTTTTCAAAAGACGTGCTACTGCCCTTTAAGTTCTTTTTAATTGCACATGGAATTAAAGCTGTATGCACATAAGAATATTACGATTGACTGTATCACATGAGAGGTCATCATGTCGAGGGCTTTCTAAACTTAAGGTCAAATTCAAATGAAAGTTGGATTATGACTTAACAATATCCAATACAAATACAGCTGGTACACAAGGGGGGAACCCTTTATCATAACTTGCTTAAATCGTTATATCATTATTCGTTGTTCATGAACATTCTTGATGAATGATGCCAAAACCGAATATTTGCCTTACATATTTTTCTGAACTGAACTGAACACTTAGGCTGCAAACTGAAGCATAATAGGTACTCGAATCTATATCTATATTCAATGATACATAATGCATACAATAAAAAGCTGACGTACATCTACCCTTCTAAGGTTAAATATGTTATTTCTTAAAATAGGACATAATGACTTTACAAAATAGTGACAAGCTCCTAGCTTATTTGTATTACACCGAGTCATCATTTTGTACATATTTGGCCTGATAAAAAAATATTCGGGAAATATTAAATTCTTTTTTCATAACACCGATGTATTGGCAGCATGAATATGCATGTCAAGTTTGAAAAAGTTACGTCGACATATCCATCATTACCAATAGACGTGATTTCAATCTGAATGTATACTGTTATCAGTTGGACGTGCAATTATTTTCCATCTTTTCACACTGATGTTTTACAGTCTGTTATAATGTGTGAAAACTAAGCATTTGCATAACATACTTTTGTCAGGGTATTATAAAGTAATATCTTAAATCCGATATTTCAAATGTCAACATGTCTTATTCTTGATCATTAAAATTGACAGTATTGCAACCGAAACGATAATCAGAATACAGAGCTTGTGAGACGTATATTTAGAAAGAATCAGGCAATGATCATATGGACACAGCTGATGAAGAACACGTTATTTTAAACATATCCTGCCCTTTTTGAGTGACGTTAATTGTGGCCGATGGTCTTTTCGCGTCAAGTAACAAGTTACCATACTCTTCACGTGGCAATGCTTAGTTACATGCATATGGATTTGTTTTATCTGTGGAATAAGGCTAAGGTCTTTAACTAGTTTATTTTCTTAAATAAGACACATGTGATCGAAATCCAAGTCCAATATAATATTTTATTCCTGGTTTCCTTTATCCTCATTCTTTTCTATTCATATCAAATAATATGTTTATATGCTGATATATTGAGGTGAAGGAATCACAAGTGAAGGAATCTTGCTATGTTGTTTGTCTAGTTTACAGTGATAAGACATTTGGTGAAGAATGAATGAGAAAGGTTCCCTTTCTAATTGGCCATTTTCAAGTTTTGATGTTTAGGGTTACGTGTTTGACGTCAAAGGAAACTAGATTTTAGCTTGTGTTCTGATGTTGTGGCATCACACGAGAAGGCGTTTGTACTGAAAGAGAATAAATCATGATAAACATGATAAACAAACACAAAACAAAGTTCTCTTTTTCATGAAGTAAATAAGCCATTTTGACAACAATTGTCGTTTCTTTTGTCTTTCATAGGCATGTCTTTTCCTGTTTGCAGCGGTCCTTTTGATGATTTACAAGTGCTTAATCGCACTAAACTTCCTGCACATATATGATAATACAAATAACTTTCAAAGGCCCATATTCTGTTTTCAAGTAATTTTTGTTTGGTTTTCCACACTAATCCTTGTTATAAAGCCACTCTCGTGAGTTGTTGGGGTAGCTTATAACAAACCTAACCAATAGTGTCATTTGATCGAGAACTATCGCAGGAAAGCATCTTCTTAAAGCTAGTCGTCGTTGCATGGTGGCAACAGGAAGGTTTGAAGTCGCGATTGTGATCGAATACCGGAAAATGAAGCGCGTCAAACAGTCAAACGTAATATTTGAAACTTATTCAGTATGACAGTAACGAGTTGATACTGTTTGATATGTTGTATGACTAGTAACCATGTAAACTTGACTTGTGAATTTCCTCCCACGAACAAATGACTGACGATGCGAGCTTTTAAATCTGTAATCTATGAATCATCCAACATTGAAGGAGTTTAGAGTTAAATGTATATTGCAGTGTGGAATTTTCGACTATGGAGATTAACAACAATATAAAGGCTGGTGTGGGAATGATATTATCCTCAGTTTGCTACATGTATGTATAGTCAATAGATCAATATAACGAGCTCATGTCTACTTAAATTTGCCTACACATCCTTTGGCTCGACCTATTTTAAGAATCTACTAAATGTCAACATGATATTCGGATTGTATTAAATTGCGACTGAATGATAATGTTTTCTATGATATTCAATAATATTGCCATGAAATGTGATATGGATTTTAATAAAGGAAAACGTGTAGATGCACTTATCTTAGTGATACAAAATATCCAAAAACATTTTACATTCATGTATATATTTGAGACATACATAAAAATTCTAATGCATGAAACATGATCAAGGTACTAATAGATCGTGTTATCAACCTATGTTATAAATTAATCATAAAACGATAGAAGTAATCGTGTCGAATTTCGATTTAAAAATGCAAAAGTGTACATTGATGTGGTAACAGATTTATAACGATCTGAAATAAGACCAGTCTAAGTAAACCTAGCCTCAATATTATCCGTTTCACTCCTATACTAAGTAAACCTAGCCTCAATATTATCCGTTTCACTCCTATACTAGGTTTACTTAGACTGAAATAAGGCATGCGAGTGCAACAAATTGAAAAGGGGTTGACAAACCAGCAGTATCTGGAAGTGTTCAAGGAACTGATCACAGCTAGCAGTGATAATATTTAGACAATAGATAACGAGTGAGGAGGAATGAAATATTATATTTATATAAGAAGAAGGCCAAAGAATATGACATCTGGGAGATGCAGCTTTGGCGAGAGAATTACACAATTCATATAATTATATTACCCATTATTTTTATATGGTAGAAACTTAGATTCTATAAATGAAAGGTTCCTCTATAAAGGGAATATCTCGGAATTCATGCATGCTTGTTGTCGCTGTTCATCCGACTTACCTACACACTGCTTAAGTTCCCTTGCAAAAGTGTTTACTTACTCTACAAAATTTTAAAGTGATTGTTGTATAAAGTTTAGTTTTTCTTTTTCTTAAACCGTCATTTCAAGTTTGATTAGTTGAGTTATATATACATTAATTGATTAATAGATGTAGTGATGTAGTGATATGCGACGCCTTTTGTAACAAAATAGTCGGCGCAAACTTAATTTCTTATGACGTCGCCGTTGGCACTGTGACGTCATTGCCGCTTGTGTCCATCACGTCAAATAAACCGAACGAAACCCGTCGCATATTCAATAGTGAGCTTTGTGTGACGACAAAGCTATTTGAAATTCGATAATTTCCATACTGTCGGACAAATTGACTGACCCATAATCCATAAAGCGTTGTTTCATCCACACATGTGAGAATTGACAAAAAACATCAATATAAAATAAACTGATTTTGTTTGAATAAAGAATACTGGGAAAACAACGTGCCAGTCGAATGGTAGTTTGAAAGATGAATGAAATAGTTCCTGCGCAACGTTCAATTTGATTGGCTAACAACAACCAATAAAAAGCCAGAAAATGGTGTAAATCCCTGTGTCCGTCCTCACATATATGTAATACAATGTATATGAAGATCTCATTCCAGGTGTCCGCATGCATAGCTCCTACAATCTCATGGGGCAGGAAAGCAGACTCGAAGCTGGAATGTAGAATCTGTCATGAAATTCGGGCCTAGTTAGTCGAGGGTTGTATGTACAGTGTATACTGAACCCCAAAAGATGACAATCATTATGAAAATAAATGTTCAAGTTCCGATTTTACATTGGAAAAAGGTTGTTTAAATGATTGGCAGTGACAATCATAACCCGCTATCTTGTTCATCAGAGACTGAGCGGTGGAAAGTGTTCAGTATGATGAGCCAGAATCAGACGCCAATGCATTTATCCGACAAGTGTTCTTTCGTTTTACATCTAGTCTTAAGCGCCAGCTATTACATTGTGATGATATTGCTTGGGTTGATTAATTCTGGAAGACTGGTATCCTAGTGAAATTGGCAGTCCATGTCTTGCACGATTAGTTAGACCTTGATACTGACGATACAGATTGGATGATTCAATGGGAGTATTGATACAAAAGTTTTTGTGGTATAGTTAGCCCAAGAATAAGACCCCTTAGTATTGTGCAAAAACGCATTCTGAAACACATATTTTTGCAGGAAGTATCCCGAAAAGGTTTATTTATCGTGTATTGGAGATTCCGGCAACGTAAAGACTGTAAACCTCCGGCGCAAATAAAAGCAAATTGCAGTGATTTGGCTTTTAAATTTATATATTGTTCTGAGATAAAGAGAGAACATTTTCAAAAGAAATATCAACAAAGAATGCAATTGCTGAAAACCATACCTCTGGTTAATCTGTTAAAAAAACATAGTTCGTTTGTAAAATATACAGTAAAAGAGCCCAAGAGAAAATATGGCACTATATCCAGTGTGGCATCACACCAAGGTAAGGCATTTCGAAACATGTTGGGGGGAACGCCACTACTAAAAGAAGTGATAAATGTTGTCAACTAATTTGAGGCAAGTAGAATATCACTCAAGTGCTTCGTGCCTATTAACCAACAATTAAAGTGAGAATTGATTTGGGCCATGAGAATTCACCTTGATATGTTAAAACAATATCCTAATTAGTGTGGTTTCAATGCATTGTAGTCAGGGAAAACTGACATTTGTTATAAAAAAAACATTGGCAGATGGAACTAAATTCAATTTGGCATTATAACCAGTGAGACATAAGGGAATGAAATCCGTTCTGGCTAAAACATGGCATTACTTCCAGTTTGGCATTATAACAAGGGGTATTTCAACTAGGGTTAACTGTAGCGTGAAATCTTCTACATTCTGTCATATCAATTTAACGAATTACTTTCCTTTTTTGATTGTCCTAAAAGAGTAAAGTTAACAATTGCAACAGTTTTGCTTAAAGACGATAAACGACAGTTAGAAATGCTGCCATATGTTCATAACGAACACTAGATTTGCGACTCATGCATGTTATATGTACCATCGAGTCATATGATTAAGAAATATAATTTCTCAGAATAAGCAAACAGATAACGATATTCATTTTTTAAATTCCTTCCTTCATTTGACAAAAGTTGTATTGACAATAGCTTAAGTAGAGTGAAGGAAAGTTAAAAATTGGCGAAGTGATTTTTTTCAAACTATCAAATTAACATGCATGTATCTATCAATATATGTCATACACAGATTTAAACAGGAGAGTTTTAATATGGCTTTTGAAGGTGGTTTCACATGTGGTAGTTTTAAGTTCAGGTGGTAATAATAAGACAACAGATATTGAAATCTTGCATCAAGCCGATTCAAATGACAAACATCATATCCCGTTGAGTCATCCGTTTAAGTTGGGGGCTTCTCTTTCAACCACACGATATTTAGAATACTGCAAATGGTGCGTCCATGTTTAGAAATAAAGTAAACCATGTGGGCTTGACACCGATGCAAATTTAAATCAAAGACGAGACAGATACAGGTGTATGAATCCCAGTACATGATTAACCTTAACATTCTGTGTTGCATTTCAATATTTCATAAACAGACTAAAAATGAAATTATCTCGACTTGCACAGCAATGTCGCTTTACCATTGGCCAAAACTGGTCACGTGCCGTAGGTATATTGAGCTATGTTAAACTGGGCCACGCGCTCCCCTAGTAACAAGCAACGACGGAGTGTCAAGAGTTATCTCCCTTGTCCTTTGTTCGGTAAACAAGCTACGCTCGATTGCTGTAACATCATGTATGCTTGGTGAATTGTCCTGTACATGCTAAAGTCAGCTTTATGTAATAACTTTACTGGTATAAGTAAAATGTTCTTGTTATAAAAGATTGGTACTGTACCGCTAAAATACATTAGCAAGTCATACGGCATCTCAACGGGATGTTGACCCGCTCACTTGCAGCGAGGTTGTCTATCAACGAGCTCAAGATTCAAATTATGCAAAGAGAAGCCGATCTATGAACATCAGTTAAGTTAAAAGTCATCGCTACTTGTTTATCAAACTCTCAAACCAACCTGTACATTCTGTTATAATGCCTGTCTTATCTATAACTCCGACACTATCAAACTCGCTCGCCCCCACTCGACAGCCCGCCATGACAGTAACGGGGTTTCTACGGCGGTACGGATGCACGAGGTCACGTGACCTAACAATAAAAATTTAGGAACGCCTGCATTGCTCGGTATTTTGATTTTTTTTCGTTAATGCTAAATTTCCGTCTAATACCGTGCGCTTCGCTCCGGTACTAGACCATACTTTTGGTCATTAACACGATGGTTTAAAAATTATATTTGTAAATACCTAAATAAAAGAGTAACACTGATCTGATCAGACGCCATTTTGGCCAATCTCATCTTTCAAGCCAGATTTAAAGCATTTAAGAAAAGAGCTCGTCGAGATAAATTCGTTACCATGTGTCCGCGAGTTTGATATGGAGATTTATCATGTGTCCGAGTTAAATATCAAGACACATGATAAATCTCAATATCAAACTCGCGAACACATGGTAACTTATAATGTGAAATATTCTGAACAATGATTGTGATGTGATTATCTTTAATCAGCATTTATAATTAACATTTTAGTTGAAAGTGATTTTGTCTTGTCGCAGAAGAGTGTGAGCAATTTGATCTACGAGTTGTAAGCACCACTACACTTAATGACTGGTTAGCATGCCATTTCAATTATCTATGTCCTATCACATTTTTAGAGGAAATTATAAATTGTGTTTCCAAGGGAAAAGTCAACAGAAGGGAAAGAAGCACCATAGTTTACAGGTATGATGATTATTGCTACAAACAAGTTGTCAGAACTTTTGTTTAAAAACATAATCTGAATAGACCGAACGAAAAACTGGGGTCATATATATATATATATATATATACTGGTCAACGAGGTTGTGGCGGTGAAACATTCGGCATAACAAAGGGAAATTGGTAACATGAATGTGAAGTATGCACCTGTTAAGAAGATGGGAAATAAAACCTCATGTTATCGTGTACGGAGGCTGTTAGTGGGAGTAATTTAAGCAATAGTTACATATTTGTTACCTCTCAGTCAAGAACATAAACTTGTAAGTTTGTTTGATATAAAGAATAAGTTCCTAAGTCATTACGTATATATATTGAATATCACATTGTCCAATAGTATATTTAAAAGAGGTTGTTTCTGTTAAGATTTTCATTCATTGGGGATCAACCACTGTAAATTGATGAGATGTTGTTCTACTTGGAAACAGGTATTTATCCAGCATTAACATCCCGTCAGACGAAACCTTCTGCATTTGGTTTTTAAGAAGATAAAGTTCATATTGTATTATTCGTGTAGATTAATTATATTACGTTTGTATTGTTTTTTAACGAGATCTCATTTAGTTTGTAATGAATGATGAATGACATGGAAGTGGAAGAATCGCTCGTGCTTTGAATTCATTATCCACGTTTAACTAGAAATATGTGCAGTTTATGCTCTGCTATGTTCACCGCCAAAACATTTATTCAAACCTCGTCACCTAAGCCTTATTTGCCAGGGAAGCCAGTGGAATTCTACAAGGTAAATATTTTAGAAAAAGATGACATAAAAGGTAATAAGTAGCCTTTTGGGTAAAAGGGTCCACCCCCAACTATGGGTCTAACCACATTCTAAGTCTCATACGATTATACTTAGAGAATAGTGGAGATAAAAAAAATGAAAGATTCAGAATAACGAAAGTAGCAAAAGGCACCACCAAAATGATTGATATTAAATCTTTATATTTAATGAGAGTGTTTAGGAGTTGTCATCTTGGTTTCACTTATACAACTTGGCGATGAGATCATTACTTTTTGGACAATCGTATACAGATAGCAGGTACGTTTTTAGTCTGTCTAACAGCCCCTGAAACGCGTTCAACATAGTCAAAACAGATCAGTCGTCAGTCATGTTACTTTGCTGATACTAGTGAAACACATCAGGAAACATAAACACATTATGTACAAATCTTCTATCTTTATTACCTGTTTGTATCTATCATGAACCATGTTATTATTGAACGATGTGTGATGAATAGTTTTTGTTTGAATTATTTATGCTATTTATATTTAACAATAGCCTGTCAATACGGCACTGTAAGAACTCTTCAATCGAAAAGACATAGTGAGGCTAATGTTTATATACATAAGATTATCACGGATAATTGTATTGTGAGACATTCCAGAGTTCGCAACTCATTGCAAAGTTAACAGAAAGAAATATTCAAGAAATCAATTTTACTGTTATTTATTATTATGTGAATAATATTCAAACCCAAGAAATTATTAATTTCCTGCTGCATTCCATAAGTTTGTTCATCAACTAGAATTTTTAAGTACAATGTATGTAATTTGTATTTGACTGGACATTATTAACGTTATATCATGTTGACATTAAAGGATAATGTGTACAAAAGAATTTTCTCTTTCATTCTTCCATTTATTTTATTTAGAACGAAATGAGACGTGAGTATTTTGACGGGGCATAACAATACATAACCTGTTTCGTGCTGTTGAACCTTACCGAGAGATTTTGACCCCTGATAATTCAATGAGCTGCAAAAGGTTTGATTCAAACAGTATTTTATTCGCATAATACCTGCAATACACAAAATTCAGAAGATATATACACAAAGAAAAAGGAGTAAATGTCTAAAATTGTATTTAAATGCTTCCCTGAAACAAACGTAAAACAATTAAGATATCAAATACATGAGTGGAAATATATCTTTGCAATAACTCTTAATTCAGATTCATACCAAGCTTTGTCTATATATGCATTTGGTACAGATTTAAAAAGAGAGCTTTACAATCGGTTGTTATCATTCATGAATTGATATGGAGATATTATTAGGGATTCATTAAGACTCTGTGACAAGGATTTATTGCCGCTTAAGATCGATTTTAAGATTATATCGTTTTTAGGGAAGTATTGATTTATAATCGGAATCTATGATATAATATTCATTTATAGAAGTAATGAAAGAATCCTCCCGAATGTTTCCACAAGAACAGGTACGACTTTCTGACAAACATTGTACATCATTGTACATTCACTCCTCTTTTCTTGGATGAAAAGGCAACATCGGTTTTTCTTTCATTCTAATTTGCCTTTGATATATCATATAGAAAAGGATGTTTTCTCAACAAACGTTCCGAATGAAGCTGTAAATAGTGAATACATGTAACAATGTCACTGTAGTAATTTCGATTGAACTCCACGTAAATGCACTCTGATGTATCTTTTGGATAACATCGTGCAAATGAATTAAGTTAAAATATCGTTATTCGATGAGCCTGAAGAAAAATTAATTCGAACCCTGCCCTTATCAACCGGAAACGCTGCTATTGCTGGATGCATTGGTTAGTGAGACGAGGAGCTGTACGAGAACATCATCATATGCTAGGAGCTTCCGTCGCAAACATACGCTGATTTATAAAGGGTTCACTTTTACAAAATAGTCGGATATGGATCCAATTATCTTAGAGAATGGCGACTCTAATTTCTGAATTTGTTGTATTTCAGTCAGCTGTTGCTAGCGTTTTTCAGACTACTGTAATGAATGAAACATCGATTCAGACAATTTCTATGAACATATTTTACATGCGTGATAAAACATATTCACGACATATAAGAAAAATCTCATTATGATAAGAAGTTTTTATTCAAAATTCAAATGGGTATATTTGTTTTTGTATTTGTTAGACAATATCGTTAACTTGTTTTAATGGAGATAGAACGAAACAGAAATCTATAATTTCTTTCAAATCAATGTATACTTAACCAACAGCAAACTAATTAATAGGTATGTGTTAAAAATGAAAAGATGAAGTGTTTAGTATTTATAATTAAAAGATATATGCGTTGAGTGAATTCCTCTGAATCAACATTCTACACAGAAATGGCAATTGTGTTGGTTTATATAACGTACATATGCAGAGAAGGGCTTAAAACGCTTTCATAACGTTTATTCTTTGGGATAAGATACGAACTTAAATGCCATAAATGTTAATATTAATCATATTTAATCTAATCATATCTTCTGAATTAGAAACATTCTTCAAATCTATCCCACAATAAATGATAAATACCTTGTTTAAATGATCATGTAAAACTGCCCTTTATATGTGCCGGAGAATAATTTAGGCAAAAAAACTATTATTATAACCTTTCAAACATTGTCAACACCAAAATGTTCCTCTGATTCCTGAAGATGGAGATTCCAAATTTGCAGTTTTCAATTATCACCATTTCTTACATCCAAATTGTTCATGAACAAAACTGTTTTACTTTCTGACAATACTTTTCCCCAACAGACGGCACTTGAACTTAAAAAAGACATTGATAAAGGTTGACATGCAGCTGCGTATCTTAAGTTTGTTCACTTACCTTCGTATTCTAGTGGAAATATCATGTAATTTGTAACGTCTTTGAGACATCATATCATTGTAAAAACGAAACCGATAATGATGAAATTTCACTGCATTCAGTTTGCGTTGACATATTCGTATGTCATACCTAGCCGATAGCTGTAACAAATTTGGCAGGTCATTGAAGTGACCAGGGGTCAAAATTTCTAAAACACTGATTTCCATTTTGCTCTACAAAATCCTTCATAAGTGATCAACAGCTTTAGATCTTATTCATATGTGTTCCTTTTCGCTAATGCAACGTGACTGTGCGATTTTTTTCCCTACAAAGTTTACATGGATGATTTTAATCGACATTTTTAAAATCCGAATTTCACAAATATATCCCCATATGTCTATTTAACAATGCCAAATATCGACATTCAGCACCAGCGACAAGACGATCCCGAAACATGGTTTGGGAATGGTTACTTCACACATGGACAATTGATGATCTTCTGAAAGTGGTCCTGGAGTTATTTTATGAACGTCAAAACGAAACCCAAATTACATGATATTTGCACAATGATCACAAGCAGGTGAACAAACTTATGGTATGCAGCTGTATGTGACCCCAACAAGTCATGTTCATATCCCGACCGTCTTTACAAAACACCCCTCGGAATTTTCATCTGTCATAAGCTTCATAAAGCTACGTTTTCCTACATGCATGTATTTATGAATCTATATCTTAAATGAATATCAACGGTTTCTTAAATCTGACGTAGTTGTTTTCAAAATATCACAATGCATGTGTTTGACATATTCAATATTATCAGCATGGTGTCATTCAGTCCATTTCATTTTATTATCCAGGTTTAGTATATATGTAATCCAAACATGTTGCCACTCAATAAGGTTCTTATGGGCTTAAAGGGGCAGTAGCACGTTTTTAGGGGGAATATAAGGTGATGTCAGGAAAATGAAAATAAATAGTTCCAATTGAAAGACAATGTATTCAAACTAAATGAAGCAGTAATAATTCAAATATATAACGTAAAGTTCAGCCATGAGATTCAGTTTTCTTACAAAAATGAATTAAAGGTGTTCACAAAAAAATGGCCGCCAATGGATTTTATGTGAAGCCTCATACTTTGTCCTCTGACTGTGGGTGATTGGCTTGTGTAATGAGATTGTTGACACTGTCAATATGATACATTTAGCATTTACTTACAATTATAAGTGAAATATTTAAAATGTAAAATTATCAAAAAACGTGCTACTGCCCCTTTAAAGAGTGGATCATAAAGGAGCACTGAGGACCTGCTGAGTTGGCAGATTAAAGTAACATGAGCTAACGGGGACGTACCTGGAAAGCAACATTTGTTATTACAGTAGAAACCCTTTGAAGTTTCACCGAAGGCTACATGTGTTGTTTTAACGCTGGGTTATACAGAAATGTGAACTGGCTGTGAAATCGGCTGATTTTAACTCAGCAATTATCGGCCGATTTTTGACGAATATTGATTGAACGTTCGCTCACCTATTACATGATTTTAACTCACCAGTTATTAGTCGTTGCTAACTATCTAATTATTACATGATTTTAACTCACCAATTATTATAGGTATATAATGTAGCTGGATGTCAGGTAATATATTGCAATATGGCAAATCAACAGATAGGTCTCATGTTCATTCCAACTTCAAGAGGAGGAAGATATCTATGTCTTGGTGGTTACATGTTCAGACGACGCGGCTGATGTCATCTACGGCGATGGAACATTTTAACTAACTGGTGTATGTATCACACACTGATGATAATAATGTATCATACCCTCTGTTAAGTCATAAATCTCAATTACTCAACAGTCTCGAATGGCAATTCACAATCTAACTGTAAACGTGACACTTGCATACTCCAAGTAAAAATGTTTGAGATGAAATATTTAGAGACGTATCGTCTTATGTGTGGCATATGTAGTTCTTCCCCTCCTACGTGAAATGTTTTTATGCTAACAGCATTTAAAAATCAACAAATAGATCGTCTTCACCCAAAAAAACTGGGTATTTCATCTGATATTAATATCCTGGGTTTAAAAAGTGGAACAATGAGAGGCAATGAGTACAACATAGCATAACACTTACACATTCCAAGAAAAAATCTTTTAGATAAAATATTGAGAGATATATATGTTATCCTCGTCTCATGTGTGACATTTTTTCCTCTCACATGAAGTTCTTCTCCTCCTTATTTAAATGCTTATATGCTATTAACATTATAAAAAAACAGCAAAATAGATTGAAAATTACAACTTTACCCGAAACTGGTTTGAAATATATAAAAAAAATTCATCAACAATTAACATACATGTAGGCGGGTATGTGTTACACTCCTATTCG
Organism: Steromphala cineraria; assembly: GCA_916613615.1. NCBI lineage: Eukaryota > Metazoa > Mollusca > Gastropoda > Trochida > Trochidae > Steromphala > Steromphala cineraria. The sequence goes on from OU744730.1 coordinate 57,150,204, forward strand.
ATTTCTCTTTGAAAAATGTCATCACAATTTATTTTTTAACTAATTTAAGTGAAGTGTTTTAAATTAACCCCGCTACTGTTAGCAATTAATCCAAGAAAGAACCATTCTCTATAGCCACACAAGGCCTGACTATTATTTTTTACGATCGTTACAAAATAGCAAAGTTTCAATGTAGACTGTGAGTAACTGTTAGTAGTCTTGCAGTAACTTCTTCAAACTTATATTCATACTTATTCACAATGATTGAGCCTCCTTCCATTATAATGAATTGTAGATCTATTCACTGCCCAAGTAACTTGTAACATTGTCATGGTCTGATTCAAATAATGTCAATTTCTTACTGGTATTCTAATGAATTAATGCTCAAGAATATATCTAATCTTTAATCTTAATCATTACCATATTGTAAATAAATTGGATTTCAAACGTGTAATATTGATTGTTAAAATGGCTTAAATTAGCAAATAGGTTGAACTTTGACTTCTTGAAAATAGTGTAAATTTGTGTTTTAAAAATACCGAAAAACTTGTTGTCAAGAATGATTTTAAGGTTAATTCAAACACGCATACAAAATACCTGGCTTTTTCCTTCCTTGAAACACATTATAAAAGATGCTGTCGTACTAAACACAGGGTTAAAACCCCCGCAGAAAGTATAGAAGAAAAACACAAAGTCTTCTTGTTAGTCATCATTTGTAACAGGCTTACCACGGAAAAGTGGAAAAACACAATAATTGTGTAGTTCAAGCGATTTTAATAACATGAAGTGGAAATACGTCAACACATATTCCGGAGGTATCAGGATCTAGGAGTTCTCAGAGAAACAATCCAAGGGCAGACTTTTGAGTTTAGAATTGTCACTGGAAACGGTTGTGGTTGTTATCTAAGACAATAACAGACAACATTATGAATAGCAATGAATTACTTGACTGCGACTTCTACAAATGTGGAGACATGACACTTGTGACTAACCCAGTGAATCAGTGATTGACACTTATATATATAATATGGTCTATGCCCCAAATGTAAGAGATCAATTTTAGAAAAATTGTCTAACAGAGCCACAAAATTAGATTAAAAAACATTTAAACGGTTTTCAAGAATTGCATCCTGCCGATTTGAACAGGAAAGGTCACATTGTTTATTTCCCTTGAAGGATCCCACTACAAAATTCCTATTTCACAAATATGGAAACGCTTAACTTTTGTTATATAGAGATACATTGTTTTGGAGGTAATTTTTTTTACAATGGATTTAAATGGATTTGATGAGAGGACAATCAAAGATAAAGTACGCATGTGTATACCATTTAAACATATTATTACTTACAATATGGACTCAAGCCAATGAGGTACTCTTCTGAGACATTGATAAGACATTAATGAAAATCAGTTATTTGAAATTAAAAACCTAATGGTTGCAATCGTCATTTAATCACTGACAGGAAAAGGTAAAAACACTTTGAACGAGATGAGCTTAAGCCATTTTAGTGAATATGAATAGAAATCAGCAAAACGTTATAATGCCAAAGGTGATGTAACAGGTTTTTTTCTTATAAGCATAAGCATTTTTGAAGCAAATATCATCGTTATATTGATTTTACACAAGCAATATGATTTTCGATTTGACTGTTAAATAAATTGGGTTGTTTTGGCAAATATAAAATTAAAAGCACGGCTTGTAGTAAATAAGTTTCCAAATATACGTCAAAAAGGTCCCGAAAGGTTGGAGATTGTTCCATCTTGTAATCTGTGATGTCGAAGATGGCATTTCTAATATATATTGCTCTTTGAAATGCTGAGCTGTATATTATAACTATTTCAAATTAATTCCTTTACACAGCAAATGGCTTAGAACGGTGCAAGAACCGTTACTACAATGTGCAATAATTTCAATGAATAATATGACTATCAATTAAAACTAGATCTGAAAGTGAAACTAACTTTTGAAACTGTGATTTATTTTGTGTGATGTTTTGTTTTATAGTGTTGAGGTACATGATCAAATTTTCTGCTGATTTATCATTATGATTAAGCATATGCACGCATGCCAGTACAAATCACTTACAGATGACAGTTGCAAGAGCCAATATCATGTTTTCTTTTGTCTTAAACTGGGGAAATTTTTTTTATAACATTTCAAACGTGATTTTCAAAAACAATTGAGTGTGAAACACTCAAAGACATAAAATAACAATTAAAGGGCGTTCAGTAAATATACTTTCTTCTATTTCAAACTGTTTGGGTTTGAAAATACAAATATAAGTATAGGATTGGCAGTTAATTAATTGTCAAACAAAAAACCTATCATTGACATTCTTTTTTTATTATTTTGTTGCGTTCTATTTTCAGTAAATCACTTAAAGTGACACAGAGTATCTTTCTTTAAATTTTATTTGGTTTTGATAAGCTGCAAAATATCCAATATGCTGATTGAAGTTCATATCTCATCACTGGACTTGCAAATGTATCCATTTATGCATAATATCTCTAAAATGCTTGATTTTATGGAAAAACCAAGAAAACATCTCAAATACGTTTAATATTCGAAATTATGCATCCAATAAATCTACCTATTACTAACAATACCTAATAAACACTTTCGAATCGAATATATCTTCATGTCAGCTTATGACAAGGTTTAAAAATTACGTTTGGAGAATTTGCGCGCGCCACTCGAGCCACATTGTCCGGTTTTCGATCAAAATTCCGACTTTGAATGGCCGTATTTTCGCTTTAATGTACAAATTGACCTTTACCATGTTACTTTCAGTAACAGTTAGTGGTTCCCGATGTAATGACATCGATTTCAAAATTTGACATATGTGATCCTATCAACATACTCTGTGTCTCTTTCATAAGCAATTATTGTACATTTAATGCAAACCTGTATCAAACCGTATCCATGACAACAGACCACCAAGAGGTGATTAATGATATAAATACCGCTTTCAGGTCTTTGATATATAACACCATGATACGTGCAGTGCCTACATTATTTCAATTATCGAGATAGAAATAAAGAGCCTTCATGTCTGTTGATGCACAATTCTTTTAATCGACATTTCTATGTCACAGTCTATTTTCAATGTTGTTGACTAGAAGCATGTCTTAATAACTGATTAGATAAGTTCTTAAAACTAAACTGATCCATCAACCTTTAAGATTTATAGTTTACTGAATTAATTCAACTAATTATAAACTTTACTAAAGGAGTGTATGATAAGGATACGCCACATCAGAATGAGTTTGATACAAAATCATTAACTATTTTAATGACAATAGTTATAAAGGGCTAAAGTTTGGATGCTGTGTATTACTTTCACACATAAATCAAACATAATAGCCAACGTAGGAATTTGTATTGTCAAAACCAAAGAGTAAAAACAATTTAAACATAGTACCTATTAGTTAAAAAGGTAGCGGGATTTAAGGGGGGTAAGGGTCTATTAAAATAATTTTCAAAATGTTATCGTCACAAATTCATTGACATATCTCATTTTTTTTCCCTCAATTGGACCTTTAGTCAAAAGATTTAAAAATAATTGGCAGTTTTCCTTCCACGATTTTCATAGTCTAAAAATTACCCCAGGCTGTCAGCTGAGTGTGGTTTGCGATGGCATCATCACACCCAGAAATACCAACACGAAAGATCGCTTTAAACTAACAGACCGTCCCCCCGGTAATCACTTTGGGCTCAATAAACGACCACTATCTTAGGTTTTAATTCGCTTCCTTACATAGGAGAAGTTTAGTAAGACTTAATTCTTTGTCCCCTAGATAAGACCAGGTAATTTTATTTTTTTGCCTGCAAGATTGTACCTTGTAACGATATTGCATATTTGGGAGACAACAAGTACCACTTCTAAGAAAGATAGATTCGGTTAAGTCAAATATCTTTCGTTTGTTGATACCTTATTCTGGTAAGCCACATTGATTTCGTTTTAAACACCTATCTAACTAACAGTTACCGAGTTGTATTCTAGAACAAAACACTTACATATGTTGTTCATGTAAACAAACAAATATTGGACATAGTCATCTTTTTAATTCAAATCTGTAACCACGAAGGAATCTCACGGAGATTTCATAAAACCATGTAGTGCATTTGACAAATGTTTGCAGATTTTAGATTTCAACCGCTGAACCTGCTGTATGTTTACAATATGTACAATCCCTTGTTTATGTCACCATATGGTAGCAATCGACATGTTATCAACAGTGAAACAGCATCCCAAATATTGTAGAATTTATAAGAAATGATAATTGTTGTCAGAAATGGCCGCCAAAGATACAAATTCTTATTGAATTATAAGTACTCAAGGAGATACACATGAAATAAGGTTTTGTGTTTTTTTTTACAGATGTTGTGATAACACTGTCTTTCCCGTCTAGGACTAATGAAAGCAATGGCGAAATATACTTTATATTTTTAGTTCAATTGAGTTTTTTACCTAGTTAAAAATTTTGCAATGCTGTTTTTCAAAGCTGTATTATCAAGGCTCAAACTTGTCGTTTTTGACCATAGTTTAGAATTACAATAATGGGTTGTACAAATTATGCTATATTGACTATTATGATGTTGAAATGTTCCTAATTAAGTAAGTTCTTATGGTGTTAAACACCTACGTATCTTATCACCGAAATAAATGAAAACATATTCATTTTTCTCAAATATGCTCACTTCAATGTACTATTGAATTATAGACCTGCAATTATATAATTTATATCTGGAAAGATACAGAAACATAAACAGTGTGTAATACTACTTGAAATACACTTATGTCAAGGTGTTCATCCCTTCGTATACTACTTGTGTTGTACGATAGAATTCTTACCAATTTGATAACTGTAAAGTATCAATAGGACCTTGACAATTTCATCCTTGATTAGTTCTCTACGTTTGGCCATGTCTGATAATTAGTCCCTCTTACACGTTTCGTGCATTCCACTCGAGTATCTTCCTTTGTACAAGACAGATACCCTCTGTAATGCCATTAGACAATATCTTTAGAATCTGTTAAAGGTTATTCAAAAGATCTATATTGGTAACAGGCACTTGAAACTGTGGACTACTACAAGTATCAGTTTTTACAACGTCTTGTTGAAAAATGTTTTCGAGGATGTTTTCCAAACAATCAGGGAACGTGATGTGAATAAATAGCATTTTTTTCTTAAACAGTGGTACTTTTTTGCAGTTATTTCCGGTCTACCCTTTGAACAGACAATTTAGGGACAGTAATTTGTATTAAAAAAAACTACAAAGGTACTTTTTAAAATGTATGTAAGTGGTTGGTCACACTCACCATCAAAATCTACGCTGATAAGACAACCATACAAAGTAATGAATTGTGATTTGATATCCTTATACGTTTCTGCCATACATTCCTTTTAAAAAATAGTGTTTTAAGGAATCCTTTAGTCGACAATATATTTTCTACTTTTCCTTAGTTTTACAACTTTTAGTATTTTAACTTCAATACCAAAACACAGCTAGAAAAGTTATTTCATAATCCGAAGTGTATTTTGACAGACATTATTTCCATCCATTTATGTTTAACGTTGAGTTAACATCCTTGTCAACACAGGATTCTTTTATCGAGAACTACCGACTGCTGCTAAACAATGTACAGTGGCCAAATCTGTTTGAAATTAAGGGCCAGAGGTCAGTGTTTATGGGTGTTAAAAAAACGTTTGCCTAAATACCTAGATTTTAGCCAATGACACGGGGGGGGGGTGATTTATGAAGTAAATATCGACATTTTGTTAATTAAGTAAGGAAAACTGTAATCACATTTTAAGTTAACATAATGAAAACCACCGAGAAAACATCCCTGGAGATTTAAACAAGTTTGAAGTTGAAACTTTATATAAACTGATATTACTTTCCTGGCACCATAAGTTTGGGCGTTCATAAGAGTCCTACAGAAAACTATACTACAACTAGATTTTGATTATATTAATTCGCGAATGTGGTCAACCTATTTTCTATTCCAAGACTAGAACCTATAAGAATAACTGTTTGTAATGTGGATGGTTATGTAGTTAATAATAATCCGGTACCGAGGGGTTATGGAAAATAACTAAAAACTTGATTCCTTACATTAAAAACTATTTTATTGCAATATTAATATATATTTACAGGAAAAAGTAAAAACCAAACATGAAACACAAAACTTTACATCAACTGGCATGGATCCTCGGTAGCTCAACAGATAAGAGCGCTGCTTGATAACATAGAGGTCCCTTGTTCGAATCCCACTTTCGTTGTTCATAAATCTTAACTTTCTTGTTTGATTAAAAATCCAAATTTTACAAGTCCGGATGTTTGCTATTGTTTACAGATAGACATAAGAGTTTAAAGATAACCAACCTACACAGATGGAGCTCACGGCATATAACATTCAACTAAATTAAAGGCAATAACTTATCAAGGGGTGTAAAGGGTAAAGAAGGTAGTTAAAACCAATTGAAAAAAGAAGGGATATAACCGTCCAAGGGGTGTAAACCTTGATAATGATGTTCAATTGTCTGGTTGTCACAAATAAAATAGAAACTTATCGACAAACGAAAATAACTTGAACAAATGAAATCATGAAAAAAGTGAAAATCACCGGACTTCGACATTTGTGAAAAGTCACGTGACAAACATGTCAAACAAATGCTCATATTCAACCAAGGTTATCGCAACTGTACATGTAGAAAAACACATACAAACAACCATAGCTCAGACCACAAAACCACGAGTAACCTTTGAAAGTTATTGACGTGTTAAGTAAGTTCATATTGCAGACTATTCTCTCCCAAACAGAGACAGATCAAGTCATGACATGTTGATACAGCCTCTGTTCTATTACGCCGAAAGTCGTGGGTTCCGGCAGTTTCTCCTGGCGGAAAACAATGGCACCAAAATCAATTTGAATTTCTTTATCAATGATAACGCTTCTCGCAGGGTGGTTCATATTACAATGCTTGACTTTGATTGCCTCCAATCAGGCATCTCCCATTCTAGCCCACAGATTGGCGTAATATATCAGAGGCTGTATCAACATTTAATGATTTTAACAGAAAAAAAACAACTACACTAAGTTGTTCAATTATTCCTTTCACCGACAGCATCCCTTGTATAAAGTAGATACCTGTCTCTTTCTCTTACAACAGAGGCAATACATCTTTACAAGTGGAACGAATTTCTCGATTCTTTCATAGATTTCCGTCTCAGATAACTCCTATTATCCAATCAAATATTGAAATATTGTCTACCGTCACCGACGCTACAAGATAAAACTCCATGATTAAAAAGTTGTTTGCCTTGCTAGTTTGATGTCTGTGTTACATTCACATTTAATCATTTTGAAATTGGATAATTGACGTTATTGTGAAAGATAATCAATTCTGATGTTTCATTTCAGAAACAGAATTGAAAATTGCAGTTTAAAGTCTACCTGCATTTGAAAAGAAACATATGCTCTGACCTTAGCTTTGAATCGATGCATTAATATCCTCATACGATTGATGTGCAGTCAAATATTTATCACTCAGGGGTATACTCGTCTTCAAATCATAGTTGGGGCGGGGATGTCATCATCACTTTTTCACAAACTCTCAACTAACAATTATTTTCTGATTCTTGTGAAGTTTGTATATATTTCACGTGTCTGCTCCATTTTCATTTTTTTCGGCAGAGAATAAAGTAAATGTGATTCCAAAAGTTTTCAAATGTAGAAGTTTTATATAATATTAAAGTACTCAAAATGTGTATATATTTCCATCTGTACCGACCAACACGATCCTTATACAACTTCTTAATGATGAGTCTCATCTACAGTCCGTGATCAACCTGGCAGTGTTAGTACAATGTACCCTGCTGTACCTCGCACTGAGACTGAGCGGAATAAACTCTGCTGTACCTCGCACGGAGACTGAAAGGAATAACCTCTGCTGTACCTCGCAGTGAGACTGATTGGAATAAACTCTGCTGTACCTCGCACTGAAACTATAAGGAAGAAACTCTGCTGTACCTCGCACGGAGACTGAAAGGAATAAACTCTGCTGTACCTCGCAGTGAGACTGATTGGAATAAACTCTGCTGTACCTCGCACTGAGACTATAAGGAATAAACTCTGCTGTATCTCGCATTGAGACTGATTGTAATAAACTCTGCTGTACCTCGCACTGAGTCTGAAAGGAATAAACTCTGCTGTACCTCGCAGTGAGACTGAAAGGAATAAACTCTGCTGTACCTCGCACTGAGACTGAAAGGAATAAACTCTGCTGTACCTCGTACTGGAACTATAAGGAATAAACTCTGCTGTACCTCGCAGTGAGACTGAAAAGAAGAAACTCTGCTGTACCTCGCACTAAGACAGAAAGGAATAAACTCTGCTGTACCTCACACTTAGACTATAAGGAATAAACTCTGCTGTACCTCGCAGTGAGACTGAAAGGAATAAACTCTGCTGTACCTCGCACTGAGACTCAAAGGAATAAACTCTGCTGTACCTCGCAGTGAGACTGAAAGGAATAAACTCTGCTGTACCTCGCACTGAGACTGAAAGGAATAAACTCTGCTGTACCTCGTACTGGAACTATAAGGAATAAACTCTGCTGTACCTCGCAGTGAGACTGAAAAGAAGAAACTCTGCTGTACCTCGCACTAAGACAGAAAGGAATAAACTCTGCTGTACCTCACACTTAGACTATAAGGAATAAACTCTGCTGTACCTCACACTAAGACTATAGGAATAAACTCTGCTGTACCTCACACTTAGACTATAAGGAATAAACTCTGCTGTACCTCGCAGTGAGACTGAAAGGAAGAAACTCTGCTGTTCCTCGCACTGAGACTATAAGGAATAAACTCTGCTGTACCTCGCACTGAAACTATAAGGAATAAACTCTGATGAACCTCGCAGTGAGACTGAAAGGAAGAAACTCTGCTGTACCTCGCAGTGAGACTGAAAGGAAGAAACTCTCCTCTACCTTGCACTGAGACTGAAAGGAATTAACTCTGCTGTATCTCGCATTGAGACTGAAACGAATAAACTTTGCTGTACCTCGCACTGAGACTATAAGGAATAAATTCTGCTGTATCTCGCACTGAGACTGAAAGGAATGAACTCTGCTGTACCTCTCACTGAGACTATAAGGAATAATCTCTTCTGTACCTCGCACTGAAACTATAAGGAATAAACTCTGCTATACCTTGCACTGAGACTGAAAGGAAGAAACTCTGCTGTACCTCGCACTGAGACTGAAAGGAAGCAACTCTGCTGTATCTCGCAGTGAGACTATAAGGAATAAACTCTGCTGTATCTCGCACTGAGTCTGTAAGGAATAAACTCTGCTGTACCTCGCAGTGAGACTGACAGGAATAAACTCTGCTGTACCTCGCACTAAGACTATAAGGAATAAACTCTGCTGTACCTCGCACTTAGACTGTAAGGAATAAACTCTGCTATACCTCGCAGTGAGACTGAAAGAAATAATCTCTGCTATACCTCGCACTGAGACTATAAGGTAAGACCTCTGTTGTACCTCGCATTGACACTGAAAGGAATAAACTCTGCTGTGTCTCGCACTGAGACTATAAGGACTGACCTCTGCTGTATCTCGCACTGAGACTGAAAGGAATAAACTCTGCTGTACCTCGCACTGAGACTGAAAGGAATAAACTCTGCTGTACCTCGCAGTGAGACTGAAAGGAAGATACTCTTCTATACCTTGCACTGAGACTGAAAGGAATAAACTCTGCTATACCTCGCAGTGAGACTATAAGGAATAAACTCTGCTGTACCTCACACTGAAACTATAAGGAATAAACTCTGCTGTACCTCGCAGTGAGACTGATGGAAATAAACTCTGCTGTACCTCGCACTGAGAGTGAAAGGAATATACTCTGTTGTATCTCGCAGTGAGACTATCAGGAATAAACTCTGCTGTACCTCGCAGTGAGACTGAAAGGAAGAAATTATGCTATACCTTGCACTGAGACTATAAGGAATATACTCTGCTGTGTCTCGCACTGAGACTATAAAGAAAAGACTCTGCTGTACCTCGCATAAGACTAGAAGAAGGAATTCTGCTATACCTTGCACTGAGACTGAAAGGAATACACTCTGCTGTACCTTGCACTGAGACTATAAGGAATACACTCTGCTGTACCTCGCACTGAAACTATAAGGAATAGACTCTGCTGTACCTCGCAGTGAGACTATAAGGAATAAACTCTGCTGTATCTCGCACTGAGACTATAAAGAAAAGACTCTGCTGCACCTCGCAGTGAGACTGAAAGGAATAGACTCTGCTGTACCTCGCAGTGAGACTAGAAGAAGGAAATTCTACTCTACCTTGCACTGAGACTGAAAGGAATACACTCTGCTGTACCTTGCACTAAGACTATAAGGAATACACTCTGCTGTACCTCGCACTGAAACTATAAGGAATAGACTCTGCTGTACCTCGCATTGAGACTGAAAGGAAGAAACTCTGCTGTATCTCGCACTGAGACTGAAAGGAATAAACTCTGCTGTATCTCGCAGTGAGACTATAAGGAATAAACTCTGCTGTACCTCGCACTGAAACTATAAGAAATAAACTCTGCTGTACCTCGCAGTGAGACTGAAAGGAGGAAACTCTGCTGTACCTCGCAGTGTGACTGAAAGGAAGAAACTCTTCTCTACCTCGCACTAAGACAGAAAGGAATAAACTCTGCTGTACCTCACACTTAGACTATAAGGAATAAACTCTGCTGTACCTCACACTAAGACTATAGGAATAAACTCTGCTGTACCTCACACTTAGACTATAAGGAATAAACTCTGCTGTACCTCGCAGTGAGACTGAAAGGAAGAAACTCTGCTGTTCCTCGCACTGAGACTATAAGGAATAAACTCTGCTGTACCTCGCACTGAAACTATAAGGAATAAACTCTGATGAACCTCGCAGTGAGACTGAAAGGAAGAAACTCTGCTGTACCTCGCAGTGAGACTGAAAGGAAGAAACTCTCCTCTACCTTGCACTGAGACGGAAAGGAATTAACTCTGCTGTATCTCGCATTGAGACTGAAACGAATAAACTTTGCTGTACCTCGCACTGAGACTATAAGGACTGACCTCTGCTGTACCTCGCAGTGAGACTATAAGGAATAAACTCTGCTGTACCTCGCACTGAAACTATAAGGAATAGACTCTGCTGTACCTCGCAGTGAGACTATAAGGAATAAACTCTGCTGTATCTCGCACTGAGACTATAAAGAAAAGACTCTGCTGCACCTCGCAGTGAGACTGAAAGGAATAGACTCTGCTGTACCTCGCAGTGAGACTAGAAGAAGGAAATTCTACTCTACCTTGCACTGAGACTGAAAGGAATACACTCTGCTGTACCTTGCACTAAGACTATAAGGAATACACTCTGCTGTACCTCGCACTGAAACTATAAGGAATAGACTCTGCTGTACCTCGCATTGAGACTGAAAGGAATAAACTCTGCTGTATCTCGCACTGAGACTGAAAGGAATAAACTCTGCTGTATCTCGCAGTGAGACTATAAGGAATAAACTCTGCTGTACCTCGCACTGAAACTATAAGAAATAAACTCTGCTGTACCTCGCAGTGAGACTGAAAGGAGGAAACTCTGCTGTACCTCGCAGTGAGACTGAAAGGAAGAAACTCTTCTCTACCTCGCACTAAGACAGAAAGGAATAAACTCTGCTGTACCTCACACTTAGACTATAAGGAATAAACTCTGCTGTACCTCACACTAAGACTATAGGAATAAACTCTGCTGTACCTCACACTTAGACTATAAGGAATAAACTCTGCTGTACCTCGCAGTGAGACTGAAAGGAAGAAACTCTGCTGTTCCTCGCACTGAGACTATAAGGAATAAACTCTGCTGTACCTCGCACTGAAACTATAAGGAATAAACTCTGATGAACCTCGCAGTGAGACTGAAAGGAAGAAACTCTGCTGTACTTCGCAGTGAGACTGAAAGGAAGAAACTCTCCTCTACCTTGCACTGAGACTGAAAGGAATTAACTCTGCTGTATCTCGCATTGAGACTGAAACGAATAAACTTTGCTGTACCTCGCACTGAGACTATAAGGACTGACCTCTGCTGTACCTCGCAGTGAGACTATAAGGAATAAACTCTGCTGTACCTCGCAGTGAGACTATAAGGAATAAACGCTGCTGTACCTCGCACTGAGACTGAAAGGAATATACTCTGTTGTATCTCGCAGTGAGACTATAAGGAATAAATTCTGCTGTATCTCGCATTGAGACTGAAACGAATAAACTTTGCTGTACCTCGCACTGAGACTATAAGGACTGACCTCTGCTGTACCTCGCAGTGAGACTATAAGGAATAAACTCTGCTGTACCTCGCAGTGAGACTATAAGGAAAAAACGCTGCTCTACCTTGCACTGAGACTGAAAGGAATAAACTCTGCTGTATCTCGCACTGAGACTGAAAGGAATGAACTCTGCTGTATCTCTCACTGAGACTATAAGGAATAATCTCTTCTGTACCTCGCACTGAAACTATAAGGAATAAACTCTGCTTTACCTTGCACTGAGACTGAAAGGAAGAAACTCTGCTGTACCTCGCACTGAGACTGAAAGGAAGCAACTCTGCTGTATCTCGCAGTGAGACTATAAGGAATAAACTCTGCTGTATCTCGCACTGAGTCTGTAAGGAATAAACTCTGCTGTACCTCGCAGTGAGACTGACAGGAATAAACTCTGCTGTACCTCGCACTAAGACTATAAGGAATAAACTCTGCTGTACCTCGCACTTAGACTGTAAGGAATAAACTCTGCTATACCTCGCACTGAGACTATAAGGTAAGACCTCTGTTGTACCTCGCATTGACACTGAAAGGAATAAACTCAGCTGTGTCTCGCACTGAGACTATAAGGACTGACCTCTGCTGTATCTCGCACTGAGACTGAAAGGAATAAACTCTGCTGTACCTCGCACTGAGACTGAAAGGAATAAACTCTGCTGTACCTCGCAGTGAGACTGAAAGGAAGATACTCTTCTATACCTTGCACTGAGACTGAAAGGAATATACTCTGCTATACCTCGCAGTGAGACTATAAGGAATACACTCTGCTGTACCTCGCACTGAAACTATAAGGAATAGACTCTGCTGTACCTCGCAGTGAGACTATAAGGAATAAACTCTGCTGTATCTCGCACTGAGACTATAAAGAAAAGACTCTGCTGCACCTCGCAGTGAGACTGAAAGGAATAGACTCTGCTGTACCTCGCAGTGAGACTAGAAGAAGGAAATTCTACTCTACCTTGCACTGAGACTGAAAGGAATACACTCTGCTGTACCTTGCACTAAGACTATAAGGAATACACTCTGCTGTACCTCGCACTGAAACTATAAGGAATAGACTCTGCTGTACCTCGCATTGAGACTGAAAGGAAGAAACTCTGCTGTATCTCGCACTGAGACTGAAAGGAATAAACTCTGCTGTATCTCGCAGTGAGACTATAAGGAATAAACTCTGCTGTACCTCGCACTGAAACTATAAGAAATAAACTCTGCTGTACCTCGCAGTGAGACTGAAAGGAGGAAACTCTGCTGTACCTCGCAGTGTGACTGAAAGGAAGAAACTCTTCTCTACCTCGCACTAAGACAGAAAGGAATAAACTCTGCTGTACCTCACACTAAGACTATAAGGAATAAACTCTGCTGTACCTCACACTAAGACTATAGGAATAAACTCTGCTGTACCTCACACTTAGACTATAAGGAATAAACTCTGCTGTACCTCGCAGTGAGACTGTAAGGAATAAACTCTGCTGTTCCTCGCACTGAGACTATAAGGAATAAACTCTGCTGTATCTCGCACTGAGACTATAAGGAATAAACTCTGATGAACCTCGCAGTGAGACTGAAAGGAAGAAACTCTGCTGTACCTCGCAGTGAGACTGAAAGGAAGAAACTCTCCTCTACCTTGCACTGAGACTGAAAGGAATTAACTCTGCTGTATCTCGCATTGAGACTGAAACGAATAAACTTTGCTGTACCTCGCACTGAGACTATAAGGACTGACCTCTGCTGTACCTCGCAGTGAGACTATAAGGAATAAACTCTGCTGTACCTCGCAGTGAGACTATAAGGAATAAACGCTGCTGTACCTCGCACTGAGACTGAAAGGAATATACTCTGTTGTATCTCGCAGTGAGACTATAAGGAATAAATTCTGCTGTATCTCGCACTGAGACTGAAAGGAATGAACTCTGCTGTATCTCTCACTGAGACTATAAGGAATAATCTCTTCTGTACCTCGCACTGAAACTATAAGGAATAAACTCTGCTTTACCTTGCACTGAGACTGAAAGGAAGAAACTCTGCTGTACCTCGCACTGAGACTGAAAGGAAGCAACTCTGCTGTATCTCGCAGTGAGACTATAAGGAATAAACTCTGCTGTATCTCGCACTGAGTCTGTAAGGAATAAACTCTGCTGTACCTCGCACTGAGACTGAAAGGAATAAACTCTGCTGTACCTCGTACTGGAACTATAAGGAATAAACTCTGCTGTACCTCGCAGTGAGACTGAAAAGAAGAAACTCTGCTGTACCTCGCACTAAGACAGAAAGGAATAAACTCTGCTGTACCTCACACTTAGACTATAAGGAATAAACTCTGCTGTACCTCGCAGTGAGACTGAAAGGAAGATACTCTTCTATACCTTGCACTGAGACTGAAAGGAATATACTCTGCTATACCTCGCAGTGAGACTATAAGGAATACACTCTGCTGTACCTCGCACTGAAACTATAAGGAATAGACTCTGCTGTACCTCGCAGTGAGACTATAAGGAATAAACTCTGCTGTATCTCGCACTGAGACTATAAAGAAAAGACTCTGCTGCACCTCGCAGTGAGACTGAAAGGAATAGACTCTGCTGTACCTCGCAGTGAGACTAGAAGAAGGAAATTCTACTCTACCTTGCACTGAGACTGAAAGGAATACACTCTGCTGTACCTTGCACTAAGACTATAAGGAATACACTCTGCTGTACCTCGCACTGAAACTATAAGGAATAGACTCTGCTGTACCTCGCATTGAGACTGAAAGGAAGAAACTCTGCTGTATCTCGCACTGAGACTGAAAGGAATAAACTCTGCTGTATCTCGCAGTGAGACTATAAGGAATAAACTCTGCTGTACCTCGCACTGAAACTATAAGAAATAAACTCTGCTGTACCTCGCAGTGAGACTGAAAGGAGGAAACTCTGCTGTACCTCGCAGTGAGACTGAAAGGAAGAAACTCTTCTCTACCTCGCACTAAGACAGAAAGGAATAAACTCTGCTGTACCTCACACTTAGACTATAAGGAATAAACTCTGCTGTACCTCACACTAAGACTATAGGAATAAACTCTGCTGTACCTCACACTTAGACTATAAGGAATAAACTCTGCTGTACCTCGCAGTGAGACTGAAAGGAAGAAACTCTGCTGTTCCTCGCACTGAGACTATAAGGAATAAACTCTGCTGTACCTCGCACTGAAACTATAAGGAATAAACTCTGATGAACCTCGCAGTGAGACTGAAAGGAAGAAACTCTGCTGTACCTCGCAGTGAGACTGAAAGGAAGAAACTCTCCTCTACCTTGCACTGAGACTGAAAGGAATTAACTCTGCTGTATCTCGCAATGAGACTGAAACGAATGAACTTTGCTGTACCTCGCACTGAGACTATAAGGACTGACCTCTGCTGTACCTCGCAGTGAGACTATAAGGAATAAACTCTGCTGTACCTCGCAGTGAGACTATAAGGAATAAACGCTGCTGTACCTCGCACTGAGACTGAAAGGAATATACTCTGTTGTATCTCGCAGTGAGACTATAAGGAATAAATTCTGCTGTATCTCGCACTGAGACTGAAAGGAATGAACTCTGCTGTATCTCTCACTGAGACTATAAGGAATAATCTCTTCTGTACCTCGCACTGAAACTATAAGGAATAAACTCTGCTTTACCTTGCACTGAGACTGAAAGGAAGAAACTCTGCTGTACCTCGCACTGAGACTGAAAGGAAGCAACTCTGCTGTATCTCGCAGTGAGACTATAAGGAATAAACTCTGCTGTATCTCGCACTGAGTCTGTAAGGAATAAACTCTGCTGTACCTCGCAGTGAGACTGACAGGAATAAACTCTGCTGTACCTCGCACTAAGACTATAAGGAATAAACTCTGCTGTACCTCGCACTTAGACTGTAAGGAATAAACTCTGCTATACCTCGCACTGAGACTATAAGGTAAGACCTCTGTTGTACCTCGCATTGACACTGAAAGGAATAAACTCTGCTGTGTCTCGCACTGAGACTATAAGGACTGACCTCTGCTGTATCTCGCACTGAGACTGAAAGGAATAAACTCTGCTGTACCTCGCACTGAGACTGAAAGGAATAAACTCTGCTGTACCTCGCAGTGAGACTGAAAGGAAGATACTCTTCTATACCTTGCACTGAGACTGAAAGGAATAAACTCTGCTATACCTCGCAGTGAGACTATAAGGAATAAACTCTGCTGTACCTCACACTGAAACTATAAGGAATAAACTCTGCTGTACCTCGCAGTGAGACTGATGGAAATAAACTCTGCTGTACCTCGCACTGAGAGTGAAAGGAATATACTCTGTTGTATCTCGCAGTGAGACTATCAGGAATAAACTCTGCTGTACCTCGCAGTGAGACTGAAAGGAAGAAATTATGCTATACCTTGCACTGAGACTATAAGGAATATACTCTGCTGTGTCTCGCACTGAGACTATAAAGAAAAGACTCTGCTGTACCTCGCAGTGAGACTAGAAGAAGGAAATTCTGCTATACCTTGCACTGAGACTGAAAGGAATACACTCTGCTGTACCTTGCACTGAGACTATAAGGAATACACTCTGCTGTACCTCGCACTGAAACTATAAGGAATAGACTCTGCTGTACCTCGCAGTGAGACTATAAGGAATAAACTCTGCTGTATCTCGCACTGAGACTATAAAGAAAAGACTCTGCTGCACCTCGCAGTGAGACTGAAAGGAATAGACTCTGCTGTACCTCGCAGTGAGACTAGAAGAAGGAAATTCTACTATACCTTGCACTGAGACTGAAAGGAATACACTCTGCTGTACCTTGCACTGAGACTATAAGGAATACACTCTGCTGTACCTCGCACTGAAACTATAAGGAATAGACTCTGCTGTACCTCGCATTGAGACTGAAAGGAAGAAACTCTGCTGTATCTCGCACTGAGACTGAAAGGAATAAACTCTGCTGTATCTCGCAGTGAGACTATAAGGAATAAACTCTGCTGTACCTCGCACTGAAACTATAAGAAATAAACTCTGCTGTACCTCGCAGTGAGACTGAAAGGAGGAAACTCTGCTGTACCTCGCAGTGAGACTGAAAGGAAGAAACTCTTCTCTACCTTGCACTGAGACTGAAAGGAATAAACTCTGCTGTATCTCGCACTGAGACTGAAACGAATAAACTTTGCTGTACCTCGCACTGAGACTATAAGGACTGACCTCTGCTGTACCTCGCAATGAGACTATAAGGGATAAACTCTGCTGTACCTCGCACTGAAACTATAAGGATAAACGCTGCTGTACCTCGCAGTGAGACTGAAAGGAAGAAACTCTGCTGTACCTCGCACTGAGACAGAAAGGAATATACTCTGTTGTGTCTTGCAATGAGACTATAAGGAATAAATTATGCTGTATCTCGCACTGAGACTGAATGGAATAAACTCTGCTGTACCTCGCACTGAAACTATAAGAAATAAACTCTGCTGTACCTCGCAGTGAGACTGAAAGGAGGAAACTCTGCTGTACCTCGCAGTGAGACTGAAAGGAAGAAACTCTTCTCTACCTTGCACTGAGACTGAAAGGAATAAACTCTGCTGTATCACGCACTGAGACTGAAACGAATAAACTTTGCTGTACCTCGCACTGAGACTATAAGGACTGCCCTCTGCTGTACCTCGCAATGAGACTATAAGGGATAAACTCTGCTGTACCTCGCACTGAAACTATAAGGATAAACGCTGCTGTACCTCGCAGTGAGACTGAAAGGAAGAAACTCTGCTGTACCTCGCACTGAGACAGAAAGGAATATACTCTGTTGTGTCTTGCAGTGAGACTATAAGGAATAAATTATGCTGTATCTCGCACTGAGACTGAATGGAATAAACTCTGCTGTACCTCGCACTGAGACTATAAGGAATAAACTCTGCTGTACCTCGCACTGAAACTATAAGAAATAAACTCTACTGTACCTCGCAGTGAGACTGAAAGGAAGAAACTCTGCTGTACCTCGCAGTGAGACTGAAAGGAAGAAACTCTTCTCTACCTTGCACTGAGACTGAAAGGAATAAACTCTGCTGTATCTCGCACTGAGACTGAAACGAATAAACTTTGCTGTACCTCGCACTGAGTCTATAAGGACTGACCTCTGCTGTACCTCGCAATGAGACTATAAGGGATAAACTCTGCTGTACCTCGCACTGAAACTATAAGGATAAACGCTGCTGTACCTCGCAGTGAGACTGAAAGGAAGAAACTCTGCTGTACCTCGCACTGAGACAGAAAGGAATATACTCTGTTGTGTCTTGCAGTGAGACTATAAGGAATAAATTATGCTGTATCTCGCACTGAGACTGAATGGAATAAACTCTGCTGTACCTCGCACTGAGACTATAAGGAATAAACTATGCTGTACCTCGCACTGAAACTAAAAGGAATAAACTATGCTGTACCTCGCACTGAGACTGAAATGAATAAACTATGCTGTACCTCGCACTGAGAATGAAAGGAATAAACTCTGCTGTATCTCGCACTGAGACTGAATGGAATAAACTCTGCTGTACCTCGCACTGAGACTATAAGGAAAAAACTCTGCTGTACCTCGCACTGAGACTATAAGGAATACATTATGCTGTACCTCGCACTGAAACTATAAGGAATAAACTCTGCTGTACCTCGCACTGAAACTATAAGGAATAATCTCTGCTATACCTTGCATTGAAACTATAAGGAATAAACTCTGCTATACCTTGCACTGAGACTGAAAGGAATAAACTCTGCTGTATCTCGCACTGAGTCTGAAAGGAAAACTCTGTTATACCTCGCACTGAGACTGAAAGGAATAAACTCTACTATACCTCGCAGTGAGACTGATAGGAATAAACTCTGCTGTACCTCGCAGTGAGACTGAAACGAATAAACTTTGCTGTACCTCGCACTGAGACTATAAGGACTGACCTCTGCTGTACCTCGCAATGAGACTATAAGGGATAAACTCTGCTGTACCTCGCACTGAAACTATAAGGATAAACGCTGCTGTACCTCGCAGTGAGACTGAAAGGAAGAAACTCTGCTGTACCTCGCACTGAGACAGAAAGGAATATACTCTGTTGTGTCTTGCAGTGAGACTATAAGGAATAAATTATGCTGTATCTCGCACTGAGACTGAATGGAATAAACTCTGCTGTACCTCGCACTGAGACTATAAGGAATAAACTCTGCTGTACCTCGCACTGAAACTATAAGAAATAAACTCTACTGTACCTCGCAGTGAGACTGAAAGGAAGAAACTCTGCTGTACCTCGCAGTGAGACTGAAAGGAAGAAACTCTTCTCTACCTTGCACTGAGACTGAAAGAAATAAACTCTGCTGTATCTCGCACTGAGACTGAAACAAATAAACTTTGCTGTACCTCGCACTGAGACTATAAGGACTGACCTCTGCTGTACCTCGCAATGAGACTATAAGGGATAAACTCTGCTGTACCTCGCACTGAAACTATAAGGATAAACGCTGCTGTACCTCGCAGTGAGACTGAAAGGAAGAAACTCTGCTGTACCTCGCACTGAGACAGAAAGGAATATACTCTGTTGTGTCTTGCAGTGAGACTATAAGGAATAAATTATGCTGTATCTCGCACTGAGACTGAATGGAATAAACTCTGCTGTACCTCGCACTGAGACTATAAGGAATAAACTATGCTGTACCTCGCACTGAAACTAAAAGGAATAAACTATGCTGTACCTCGCACTGAGACTGAAATGAATAAACTATGCTGTACCTCGCACTGAGAATGAAAGGAATAAACTCTGCTGTATCTCGCACTGAGACTGAATGGAATAAACTCTGCTGTACCTCGCACTGAGACTATAAGGAAAAAACTCTGCTGTACCTCGCACTGAGACTATAAGGAATACATTATGCTGTACCTCGCACTGAAACTATAAGGAATAAACTCTGCTGTACCTCGCACTGAAACTATAAGGAATAATCTCTGCTATACCTTGCATTGAAACTATAAGGAATAAACTCTGCTATACCTTGCACTGAGACTGAAAGGAATAAACTCTGCTGTATCTCGCACTGAGTCTGAAAGGAAAACTCTGTTATACCTCGCACTGAGACTGAAAGGAATAAACTCTACTATACCTCGCAGTGAGACTGATAGGAATAAACTCTGCTGTACCTCGCAGTGAGACTGAAAGGAAGATACTCTTCTATAGCCTTTATCAGTAACATACTTATCTGCCCTTGATTCGCAATGACTTATGGGACCGATTCCTTGCCGCCAGAACTTCCGGCAAGTAGCGCGGTACCGGTAAATGGCGGCATGTCAGGGAAACAGTACTGCTGCGTGACAAATTGTCATAATTTTCAAGGTAAATATCTAACTGACGAAGACTGTAAAATAACACTCCATCGGTTTCCATCGGGGGTTGCTCCTGAGAAGAAAAAACTAAGAAGAATATGGGAATTCCGTCAAAAAATTTGAGGTCAAGTCATCGACCCGAATATGTTGTAAACATTTCGTGGGTGGCCGAGGACCGACTACGGAACACGAGATACCGTCAATATTTCCACATAAAACGTTTAAAACGTCTTCGGTAAGTACATTGATGTCAATTGAAAAAATACATACCGGTACACATAAAATAAAAATTATGTTGTTTTTTGTAGTCAACCTCGTAAAGTCCCTCACTTTTCGTTCATCAAAACAAATGTAGGTAAAATAACAAATAGGCCTACAGTACATCTGTGAAAAAGAAATTAGGACGTGACAATTACAATTTTATGTTATCAAAATTAACGTGCTAGTCCTAATTTTAGAATTTATATGTGCAAATATTGCCAAGTAAATATGTTTGTAATACATGGTAAATAGGCCTAAGTGAGTTATGATATTTTGAACTGAAATAAGATGTTTGCTTTTTAAAAAAGGTTAATATTTGAATATTTTAAAAGTAACAGTCAATGCCTTTGAAATTACTTTTTTATCATCAGGTATCAAAATTGATGCCATATAGGAGATGAATTGTCCTATTAAATTTCAATTGACCTACTATTTCTCTTGAATATCATGAATTTTTTGTTTACCTTTTGAAAGTTGACTGAACCTTGCATTCAATATGATGAAAATTGTAAATGACTATTTCTAATAGTTTATAAGTATTTCTTTTTAAAGTTGTAATTGTTTGGGCCAATATAAAAAGAATGGGCGCTGCTCTTTTGGGTTGTTTGATGATGAAGGAAAAACATATTATTCTCCAGGTGAAATATTACATCACCAAAAGTAACACTAGTCCTTTTGCACAAGGCTACAGTAAAAAATCCCTAGGCCTAACAATATTGATACTGATAGCCATGGACTGTGATATTTTACATGATGTTATACATGTCAAACACTTTAGCTTTCAGATTGTGGGGCTGTTGAGACCGAGGACTTGGTTGTCGCTGCTGATGCTGGTGACCAGACTGCAGACACTGATGGGGAGTGCAACGTTTCCTTTAGTCACAGCGCCTCGACATCAAATCTGGATGTGTCTGTAGCACTTCATGATTATGTCGGTCAAGTTGATATTGAGAGTCTACCTACATTCAGACACAAACAAGTTCAACATCAAGCAGATGCCTGCAATAGTGCCTCTCAAACTGAATCCTGTCATGCACCCTCTACATGCTCTAAGCTTATTCAAACCGATTTACAGCCAAGAACAAGAAGTGTGCATGTCCAAACTGATGTTGTTCCAGAATTAACAATTCACCATATCAAGGAGAAAGAGATGATGTTTTATACAGGTATTCCAGATAAAGGTACCTTCAATGTGCTTTTTGACCAACTTACCATTGACTCAGAGAAAGAGGACTCTGGCAATTCAGCAGGTGGAAGACCAAAGAAATTAATGATGAATTTTTCATGGTGTTAATGAGGCTTAGGTTGGGATTACTTGAATTTGATCTAGCAAAGAGGTTCCGAGTTAGTCAAGCTACAATAAGCAACGTCTTCAACACATGGATTGACAAGATGTACTTAAAACTCAGTTTTCTAGTTTGTTGGACACCAAGGCATGTGGTGCAGGCTAACATGCCAAACTCATTTAAAGAACGTTACCCATCTACCCGTGTCATCATCGATTGCACTGAAATATTTACTGAAAGTCCAACATCACTTATCAACAAGTCACTTGTGTACTCAGATTATAAAAGTCATAACACCTGGAAAGTTTTAGTTGGTATCAGTCCAAGAAGGACAATCACTTATATCAGTGACTTGTGGGGAGGAAACACCAGTGATAAACAGATTGTAGCAAGATCAAGTTTATTAGATTTATGTGACAAGGGTGATGCCATCATGGCAGATAAAGGATTTCAAATTCAAGACATGTTAATTCCAAGGGGGATATATCTCATCATTCCCCCAAAGAAGAAGCCAAATAAAAAGTTTAATTCCAGAGAAGTAGAGGCAACAAGGAGAATTGCAAATCTGAGAATTCATGTGGAGCGTGCCATGGAGCGCATTAAGAACTTCAGGATTCTACAAGGGGTTGTGCCTTTGAGTATGAGTGAAAAAATTGACAAAATATTCAAAGTATCTTGTTACTTGTGTAATTTACAACCACAACTCATCAAGAAATAAACTGCAAAAGGTACTACCAAAAAAGGTAGTTGTGATGATACATCCCATTTTTGTGATACTTAATATAAAGATAAACATATGGTGATGCATTTCCTGTATCGTGATGCATATTGGTGACATAATTTATTAAAGTTGACATAAACTGTTTTTTTCTCTAAAAAGTACTATGTTTGTAAAAGCTTAATGAGAAAATAACCCCTTTATAATCAGGAAATTGTGATCCCTATGATATTGCTCAAGAAGACTAATGGCAGTTTTCAAATATGTTCATTCTTTTGCTAATTACTGTTGAAGAATGATTTGGATGATAGATAAAGTCTCACCCTCGTGTCTTCTGATATCAAATATATCAAAATCAATACTCGTTGATTAAAGTAAAAAATAAAAAGCCTCGGATATTTGTAACTGTAATCAACTCGTGTTGATATATTTGATATCAGAAGACACTTGGGCGAGATTCTCTCTACGTATCACATTGTATCGCGACTCAAGCGTATCATCACAAAAGTACAGGCAAAATGATTTTCAATTAAAATTATGAAATATGACAAAACAGAGAAATTGGTATATACAGTTTAATAACAAGATGCCAATATGGACATAAGTTCACATAACATATCTTCAACATTTGAAAATCTGTAAAGTTTCATCATTGTTAAATGATGAAATAATTATTTTACATTTAACTATGATTTTTGTGGGGGGTGGGGGGCAGATTTTTGAGTTACAAGGCTTCTAAATGGGGTATAATTTATGGAAGTTCCTGGATAATAGCTACAAATAGCTCAGTCTTTAGACTCTTTACATCATAATATTAACTGTTGTCAATGTGACTTTTCAATTGATTTAAATTCATACAAGATAACAATGTGACTAATTTATTACTTTTCGACAGCATGATATATCGTGGTAAATATTCTTGTATTGAACCAAAAAAATATGTGTGTACACTGTACAGAGGTTCTAGGACTTGATATTGGACCAAATCTTGTATTGCAATACATAGCAGCTTTATTGCAATAATATTTCAATACATTGAGTTAACTCTAGAGTCTATTTTCAACTTTTGACCCTTTTTCTTTCAGTAAAAACATTAAATTTTTAATGTAATTCCTTTCAGTTTTCAAGATATAAATTATTACTTTAGAAACAAAATCTTCCACAATGAGTTGGATGAGGATTCCTAAACAGACACTATCAGCTCTAATCCGGCCCAACATGTGTTCTTGCACATCAAGTGCACTTTCTTGCACATGAACTCTGAAACTTTACCTGAGAGCAATGTTTTTATCACTATAACATAACTGTATTTGTATTTTTACAAATGTATAAAATTCTATTGCAGTCAATACCGGTATGCACTGACCTAATTGGGACTACAGTTTTTGTTGTTACTCTATTGATAATTTGATACCCAATCAAATTGTGTCTCCCTTTGGAATGAAACATCAAATGAAGACAAGAAGACAAATATAAAAATTATTAACAAACTTTTCACAATTGAGTACAAACATGAACAGCAGAACACATTCAAGACAATATGTCAGAAAGTATTTTTTTCCTTTCAATAATGTGTTGTTTCTTTTATTAATTTTTTTTTATGACAGAAACCCTTTTACAAGTAGAAACTAGCTGAAAATTGTTTGACACTGTTAACAATTAATATTTTTAACAAAAGCTTTTCAATACTAACTAGCATAATATATAGGTCAATAAAGTGTCAAAGTTTTGTCAAATCACACTCACATGTTGGTATTTACTTAAGCAATTTTCCAAATTCATTCTTTGTACTTGTTCCATTATGAAAATTTCTACTGTACATCTACATGATAATGGCAATGATCAATGAGTACAACATTTGTATAGAGAAGAAAGTATTTCAGCAGTACAACAACACATGTATTTCTTTAGTGGATCATTCATTGTGACATGAATAAACACTTTTCCTTGAAAAATGTTGTCCTTTTTTAACACATTACCGGAAGAGAGGAATTCCTCTCTTGACTCGCTCAGAAAACAATTCTGATAATACACATTTTGAAAAGAAATCATTCAACTTTTGCAACATGTTTTGCCAAAGTCCTGAATCAAAGTACACACGTTCAATTGATATTCCCTTGAAGGTCCAAATGACGAAATCACACCACTTTCTTTCAGTGACTCCCATTTGTCCCTGGATTTGGTAGTAGTACATGTGAGATCTTTTAGAGCGTAGCAACCCATCTTTTGTTAGAGAACAACAGAAGTCTGGGTTCTTCGCAGCATCTTTGGGACTGTCATTTCTGTACTTGAATGGGCATTTGATTTCCAACAGGCCATCAGGGTTTTCGCAATGCGCACATGTACAAAACGCATCGGGACTGGCTCCAAGGTGTGGATACAGAGGGTTGATGCACAAACCACAGTCTTTCACTTTTATGGGTGGATGGCAGTCCTTACTAACCAGCAGGTAGCTGTCCCTTGCTCGCTGCTCGTACTGCAGTCCATGTGTCACCTGCTTTCCCTGATAGGGTACTGCATAGCCTAGAAGCAGCTTGAGTAGGTTGTCAGGAGGTGTGGTTGGCTTCCGCCTGAAGATAGTGCCAAAACGGGATGCAGTCAATCTGCCAAACCTGGCCTCAAACCACAAATTGTTACTAGATTGGCCAAAAGTCACATCATAAATTTGTACACATTGTTCACGACTTATGTGGAGATGATGAAAATAGTTGTCAAAGAAGTCTCGGCATTCGGGTCCTTGTAGATCTACACAGTTTCTAAACAGTCTGTCCACATTGTGTAGTGCTGGTACAGTCTCATTACTATCAACATCAGATTCAGGCTGTTTTTCACTTTCACAAGAGAGGAAATTTTGAAGCCACGCTGCTGTTGGATTTACTGCCATTAATCTTGTTTTAAAATCAAGTTGATCATCAAGAGGGTGCTTTGAAATGGCTGATTCCACAGACTGATGAGATAAAGGATTTGGGGGCAAATCTTTGAGTGGTCGTCCAGCAAAACTTATCTCACTTGCCTTCTTGGGAGACAAAGCTCTCTGTCTAGGTTTAACCCAAGAACATGCTAGGGAAGTTGGGGCCAGTTTTCCTTCACTGTGTCTCCTGGTGATGTCTGTCAGGGCTATCATCAAGGCACCAATATGATTACAGGTTTCCCCTTCTCTGAAATAAAAAATAAAAAATGCTGTTAGTGATGAAACAAGACCTTCAACAGGGCCGAAATACAAAGATTTCTTTGAAAACTATCTTCAGAGTCTCAAATTAAATTCAGAAGAATGTTTAAAAAAATGACTGTAAAATTGTGCATTTAAACTTGATACTTATAAATAATACAGAAGGTGTGACAATCATTTGTGACATCAGAGTTGTGACATTGTAGAATCATGATAACTAACCTGCCCATACACTAGGCATAATACATACATCATTGATAATAACACTTTTATTTTCTCTTAAATAAAAGATGTTGTAAAGAAAATTTATTTTAAAAGAAAAAGGCTGTAATTGTATCTATTAATATTAATAACTATATTGTATTATTTTTATTACAATACCAGTATCATGACATAAGCCAGATAAATTAAACAGATGTTGTGTTTCGGGTAATCTAACCTCGAGACACTAATGGCTTTATGTGCTAATGAAAAGTGTTTATCAGGATAACAACTTGACCAGCAAATAAACACATATAGAGCTATTTCTGAATGAAACATGGCAAAGATATGTCTTTAGCTTATTCGAAGTTTGTCTGAAACAAAGTACTAAATATGAAATCTGTGTGACTTACTTTATGTAGGTCTAATTAGAGAATAATAGATACAAGATTTACACAGTCATCAGTAAAAAATACAAAACATTCATTACCTCGTCACAACTCTAATTATAGAAAGGTTCTGTATCACTAATCATTTAACCCTTGTACAACCAGGACTGAAAAATAAATTCCAAAAAAAATAAAATTATAGCTTTATATTTTTGGAACATTTTGAATGCATTAATCATCCATTATTTTTTAAAAATGCTGTCAAAGTTTGAACTTTGTAGATATATTCATATTGAAATTTTATGAAATGTTTGCATCGAATACACTCCCATATTGTTTATTTTTTTGCCTCAAATTATTATAAATTGTTTTAAACGTCCATAAAGTTATTCCATGTTCTTTTTCCTGATTTTTCATTATTTGGGTCAGGATTTGAAATAAATTATATCCAACATACATGTATTACTTTTTGAAACAAGCAATTAGCTTTGAAAGCTTTAAATGTCGGAATGAAGAGACCTGTAAGTGGCGTGGTTTTCAATTGTTGGGGGTCATCGTATTTAGTACCATTTTTCCGCAACATCGTACAAGGGTTAAAGTTAATCATCATGATATCATACATACCCTGCAACACATTCACATTTGGCAGAATGGACATGTCCCGTCACCTTAGACACGCATATCCAACATCCATAGGCAGGTTTCTTCTTACTTGATCCGGGAAATGATGGCAAACACTCACATTTAATGAAACAGTGACTTGAGTTGTCGCTTATATTGTTAAACATGATTTTCTGAACATGTCCATCATCATAAAATATTTGAGCTTTGCTGAGTTGCTTTTTAGCCCCCACTGCTTCATGGTCGAACGTATTGCGACTCAAAACTAAATAATTGTAAAGTTCTTTTTCTGTGAAAGATGGAAATTTAGAACACTGTGATTCCCATCCGATTAATGTACTAGGTTCGGGCAAAAGTTCGCCAAGGGGGGTGATAAGTCTTTGCCGGTGTCTATCACACTCACGTTTTTCACTCTCAGTCTGTCTGCCAACTATTACTAAGTTATCAAACCCGTACTCTATAACACCCCGAACTCGCTCTACTAATTGTGTCTTGGTTCCTGACACTGGTAGGTCTCGATCTCGAAGAAATTCTTGTAATTGTGTCTTCGTTATCGACTTACAATTATTATTTTTGTCACGCAGAAATTCAATAAATGCTTCTTCCGCCATTTGCGCTTGTCAAACATACGTGCCGGAACTGAAGAGCATTGAAGGGGGATAACTCCGTTCGTTTTTCCCTATGGGTTTTTAATAGAGCCTATACCTTGCACTGAGACTGAAAGGAATAAACTCTGCTATACCTCGCAGTGAGACTATAAGGAATAAACTCTGCTGTACCTCACACTGAAACTATAAGGAATAAACTCTGCTGTACCTTGCACTGAGACTGAAAGGAATAATCTCTGCTATACCTCGCAGTGAGACTATAAGGAATAAACTCTGCTGTACCTCACACTGAAACTATAAGGAATAAACTCTGCTGTACCTCGCAGTGAGACTGATGGAAATAAACTCTGCTGTACCTCGCACTGAGAGTGAAAGGAATATACTCTGTTGTATCTCGCAGTGAGACTATCAGGAATAAACTCTGCTGTACCTCGCAGTGAGACTGAAAGGAAGAAATTATGCTATACCTTGCACTGAGACTATAAGGAATATACTCTGCTGTGTCTCGCACTAAAACTATAAAGAAAAGACTCTGCTGTACCTCGCAGTGAGACTAGAAGAAGGAAATTCTGCTATACCTTGCACTGAGACTGAAAGGAATACACTCTGCTGTACCTTGCACTGAGACTATAAGGAATACACTCTGCTGTACCTCGCACTGAAACTATAAGGAATAGACTCTGCTGTATCTCGCAGTAAGACTATAAGGAATAAACTCTGCTGTACCTCGCACTGAAACTATAAGGAATACATTATGCTGTACCTCGCACTGAAACTATAAGGAATAAACTCTGCTGTACCTCGCACTGAAACTATAAGGAATAATCTCTGCTATACCTTGCATTGAAACTATAAGGAATAAACTCTGCTATACCTTGCACTGAGACTGAAAGGAATAAACTCTGCTGTATCTCGCACTGAGTCTGAAAGGAAAACTCTGTTATACCTCGCACTGAGACTGAAAGGAATAAACTCTACTATACCTCGCAGTGAGACTGATAGGAATAAACTCTGCTGTACCTCGAACTGAGACTATAAGGGATGAACTCTGCTGTACCTCGCATTGAGACTATAAGGTATGTACTCTTCTTTACCTCGCACTGACACTGAAAGGAATGAACTCTGTTGTACCTCGCACTAAAACTGAAAGTAAGTAACACAAGTTACTACTAATATCCGTCCCTGTCCTCATCCCCATTTCCTCTCCAGACTCGGTTTAAATGTAAGGGAATCTGAAGAAAACGTAGATTGATGTAAAGACCACTTCCATGCTCACCATAGTGTGATCATTATCACAACAAGACGAGGACATAATTTCAACTAAATAAGAGAACACTTGTATCATTAGACGTAAAGTTCGTCTTTTTACATCATTTATAAAGAGAAACACAATGATTCGTACTCTATCAAGTAACTGTTGTACCTTTGTTCAGATCAGTTTTTGCTTTTTATCAATTGCAGTCTTAAATGAAAGTATTTGAATGCACTTTAAGAACGAAGTTATGAGAAATTTAAACAACGATATAACTTTCCTTGTTTAAGTACCATCCTTGGCATAACAAATAAACAAAATCTGAATCTCAATTAATGTACCAACGATGAACTACGTGCAAATACTTATACAAATAGAGGAAGACATCGTCTGTTTACATCATTAATAAAATGGTACAATGATTTGTGAATTATCCGGTATTTCCTTCAGGAGCACTTTCAGATAAGTGTTCCTTCTTACCAATCCATGCCTCGGATTGACGTACATTTATACACATACGTTTTTCTTTAGCTAAGGTCAAAACAAAAGTCTTAAAGACTTGTCAGAATGTCGTTGACGAGGTCTTTTGTTTCGCCCTCTATTTTCACAATCAATCTAACCGTCTCTATGTAAAATCTTATGAACTGTAGGAAAGGGTATTTTAATTTTCAGCTTAGCGTGTCAGTGAAAAAGAAATCATATTATCCGTCAGTGTCATCTAAAACCAAGCGTCTGTTTCTTTAGTTTGATCACTAAGATATTAGCAAAAGTTATTTCTGTACAACAAATATACCATTTTATCAATTACAGTAATTTTAAGTTTCAACAGTTAGAAGTTGCGCTTTCTTTATCTGAGAAGACATTTGGAATGAAATATTAAAGTGTATCCGGCCTTCTTATACATAATAGTAGGTTGAGGACATTTGGTGTTCTGAGTTATGCCTCTCTGTGTGTGAGCACATGTTAACAGCTTCTGTCACTTCTTAGGTTTTATTCTTGCACTTCAGCCAGCATTGAATTGATGTAACTAACTTTAAAAACTTTTTTAGCTGTTTTATTAAACGTATATCTGAAAAGGACATTATATCGTCTTGCCAGGCCTTTAGAAGAAACAACAGCTAGCCTCTTGTTTACTTGGAAGATTAATGTATTCATATATTAGATATGATTAGGGATCGAAGCAAAGCATGTTCTGAAAAATAGAAATATGCCATTAAAATCTGTTTGATTCATAAAAATCGACCCTGTCTGATGAGAAAAGGTTTCAAAACAAAGGGATTCAAACTTGATCCATCGGGGAGTGCCTCTCCGACGGGCTGAGAACGACCAAAGGGCCTCTGACAGAAGCACAAATGCTTTTTAAAGCTAGATGCTAGTAATTACTGTGAACCGTTAAAATAATGTCCTTGTGACCTTTTCGTAGACATCTTTCTTTCGATACGCAACGACGTGAATGGCCGTTAATGGCTTGGTTTTGTCCGATATATAAGTAAACAACATACGCCTTCAGCGGCTGTTTGGTGAGGAAACGTCCAAATGAGTAATGATCCCGCTAGAGGGCGACACCTTGAGACATTTGTCTCTTGGAACATGGTCGATATTTATCAGTCTGCCATTCTCTCCCTACAGAGGCACATCAAGTCAAGAAATGTATATACAGCCTCTGTTATATTTCGCCTAGTTTGTGGTATAGAATGGGAGAAGCCTGATTGGAGGCAATCAAAGTTAGTTGTGTAATCAGCGACGCTGTTCTTATGTCATCATTTTTGCTACTAAATGAAGGCAAAGGCATTGTGATATGAGCCACCCTTTCCATGCGAGAAGCGTTGTCATTTGAAAAAGAAATTCAAATGGACTGTGGTGCGATTTTTTTCCGCCAGGAGAAACTGCCGGAACCCAGGGATTTCGGCGTAATATAGCAGAGGCTTTATCAACATTTCATGACTTGATCTGCCTCTGTGGGTAGAGAATGTTAGTCTGCATGAATATTACAAACTTAAGGCCACAGGCTCCAAAGC
The DNA here is from genome assembly GCA_916613615.1 of Steromphala cineraria. NCBI lineage: Eukaryota > Metazoa > Mollusca > Gastropoda > Trochida > Trochidae > Steromphala > Steromphala cineraria. The sequence goes on from OU744730.1 coordinate 57,181,419, forward strand.
ATGCCTCTTTGATGAATACCAACGCAGCAGATATATGGAGATGTTATGCTAGTAGGGGATGGTAAATACCCTACATAAACACTATATTTTGCGAGCCTTATACACTCAGGGGCAAAAGAAACGATACCATATAAAATGCATGATAGGTTAATCTACGATTGATAGTTACGGCTAAAACAAGGTTAATTCATGTATTCAAGAGCTAATAGAGCTATATCTGTTCACGCTTTTGAAATACAAGCCTTTCAAAAAACGATGTTAAAAAATCTCCTTAACTAGACGAGATAGAATAGTGAAAATGGCCCTTTTTCTTGTTTTTAAACCACAATACAGGCAAAACGCGTAAAAAATTAACTTCTACTAGGGTTATTTATATTGATAACATCTTAGATTTTGTAGATTTTTAAATTTCATAATTATTTTATTCCAATTCCAAAGATTATGACCAAAAGTAACACCGAAAAAGCTGTTTTTTGACCCCTCGTGTATTTGAACAGTCATACAATTATAAGTATTATACTTTGATGTCTTAAATTGTGAGTAGTTCTTCACAACTGATGTGCCTATCACAAGGGCTCGTAGTCGCATTTCATTTACAACAGGATTTTGTTTTGTACTCTTTTGAAAAGTATCGTTTCTTTTGCCCCTGAGTGTACATCTTAAACACACGAGCATGATAATTCTTCATTTTATATTTTTGGTTCGGAAGTACATTTGTTAATATAGTCGAACTTGTCTAGAAAGGCCACGCCCTGGAACGGCCAAAAGTGGCCTTTATATAGAGGTGGCCTTTCTAGAGAGGTTCGGTTATGACGTCTTACTCAAAGATATTTATATTTTGAAATGACATTATACATTATTTACATAATTTTACAATGCATGGAAAACTAATTAATATAAAACATCATACCATATAGTTTTTTGTTACAAAATGTCAATTATATTTTTTCTAACCTATAGCCATACAAATTCGCATCTTTTCATATCACAATGTAAGTAATGAAACAACGTAAACTTATTGTTTTTCTTAAACTATATAAGTATATTATTCTTACATGAATATCCGCTTAGTGTATGTCGATGAATACCGGAATTTTATATAAACATATACAATTTATTTTAATCTAAGGATTCATCGTATTATGAAAAAAAAATCTGCAAACAATAGTCAAAATATTCGGGTAATATTAGGATGGAAACAAATGGCATGTGTTCATTTTGAATGTATTTAAACTGTTAATTCATTTCTCAAAAATGGTAAACAGAAATTGGCTCAAAATGCACCCTTGCCGAACTCCTAGTTACCTAATAAAAGTTTCTGAAATCTCAGTATTAGTTCGCACACAAACCTTTACATCTCATAAATGCTACAGTTTATTCATTTTGGTGCCAAGGCCTTGGGATCTTAAAAAGTTCCATAGTTTATCCCTCTGTGGAAAGTCAAACGACTTGTTAAAGTCATTAAAGGGCACGTTAAATCTCCCTCCTTTGACACTGAGATATATGCTGACCAAAGCTTGAATACATATCCTATGAAAAGTGTATTGGGGACATCTGCCCAAAATCCAAGCCTTTTATTGATTAATATTTTGTATGTGAATAGTTTACCAAATATGCTGAGCAGTGAGATGCCTCTATAGTTGTTTACATTGTTAAGATTATTTGATCAAGCATTTTGAAAATACCAATTTTCTATAAAAAAAACTTTGAATACAAGTTCAAGATAAGGCACAATAATATCCGAAGAGTGTTTTAAAAAGTCAGGAATAATCTGATCTACCCCTGGAGATTTATTACCTCCAAGATGGTATATACTTTCGGTCTTCCATCTTCAGTAATGGGGGAATATAGTATATCATTTGCTAATTCAATGTCTGGCTGTTAATGAGTATAGGCTTGTGATTCAGGCTGCCTTTCAAAGTTTATTTCAGTATCAGTAATTGTAAGAAAATCTTTGAAATAACTGTACCAATCTTTTATGTTGATTTTATTTACCTTTCTGTTTAACTATATATAATAATAATTTTGAACGTTTTTTCTCTATGAATATTTTGAAAATACTTGTGTCTCTTTTCTTTACAAAGCAGCTGTATATTGGTTATTTATTTTGTGATATTCTCTGAGTAAAACCTTATCTTTACATCTCCTAAATGTATTGAGTGCTATACATCTCTTCGTTTACAGATAATCACATTCTACATCATACCATTTACATATTAATTTTGTTTAGGCTTTCTTTTGCATCTGTGAGCCAGCTAGGTTTAGTGCATTTACTGAGGAGTTAATACTTTAATAAATATTTGCAATGCTGTATTGACTAATTTGTCAAATAAATCCTGAACCTGTCTATCCACGTGTTTAGAAGAATAAAGGCTCAGAGTAAGCCATGTTAGTACAAATCACACAACTATTATGTGCGTTCTTCAATAGTTTGATATCTCAGTATCTACATATAGTATTAACATAATGTAGGTGTCAATACCCATGTTTTCAGGTTACGGATTCTGACTATGCCTTCATATCCTCATTCTCTAAACAGGGTAATAATGATATCACATTATTTTAAATAGGCTCCATTCGGAATGTACTCACGAAGGCTTTGTGTGAATCTACAATATTTTTACATAAACATGTTACCGCATTTAAGATAAACATGTTACTACATGCATGATGTCATTTTATGTTAAATGAACATCTGATCAACCTTTATGTCCAAATAGAGAAATTAATATGTTTGTGTTGCAAGTTGCCAGGAACGAGGAGCACATAACACGTGCTTAGTTAGCTGAAAAATGTAATCGTTTTGTCGACCGCGCATGTATGCCCGAACAATAGTCTACTTTATATATATAGATGATTAAATGATAATCTTTTATATCCACCGGAAACCTTTATCTTAATTCATTACGTCAATTCCTTGTAAACGGACAAAAACAACTATCAAACGAATGCAGCTACCACATTTTTCTAATTTGTCCTTGGTTTTTTTCGAGAGTGGGAATCAAATCCACCTTCTTTGCTCTACATTCAGGAAATTCAATAGGACTGTCAGTAATTGTTCACCAGAAAGTTACAAAGTATTAACAATTCGTTTGCCAAATGCATACACAATATCACCCTGAGATTTTTCATCGGGAAAATCTGTACAGATACTGCTTTTTAATCCCGCCATAAAACAAGTATCATGTCGATGTGCTACATGTAAGAATTTAATTTCACCGGCATACAATTTCAAAAAAAAAGTTTGAATGGATAACCTTTATTATTTGTAGTAAAGTGACATTTAAACAACTGAGTGTACTGGTTTCTTTTTAGCCACATGTAATTGTAAGAAACATTATCTGAGTCACGTGGATACAAATAAATGTCAAGACTATTTCATTACTGTAACTGTAACAATGTGCCTTGATGCCACCACTCTCACCTTGACTGTAGTAAAGCTCGTGTTCTTACTTTCTGATTTTAACGAGAATGAATATTCTTTACACGATCAAAGAAAAACCCTGAAAGTTACAATTACTGTTGAAAGATCTATGAAAATATCTGAAAAAGTTTGAAAGTAATTATTGCCAGAAAAACCTCATTCTGGTCCGAAAAAATATTTCAGATAACTTGGATCTTTTATCAGAGCAATATGTTTAACATCAGTCTTTCAAATCATGTAGAACAATAGTGTATTCAATGTACACTACATGGAAAACATTCAAATACATCACGATATACATCACGATATACATCACGATATACATCACAACACCATCAACTACATCAAGATATACATCCCCAATCATTAATTACATTAGGTAATCATAGCGACACACCAAGCATTATCAAATACGTTATCATCATCATACGACACATCACGGGATCATCAACTTCATAGGATACACATCACTACATCAAACACATTAAAAACTACGTAAAATAGATACCAAAACATTTTGTAAAATATTAACAACATTATATCCTCAACAACGTAAAGATTCGTAATGCGACAGCATCTAATAGAATAAGATACACATCACCACATCATCAACTCCATTAGGTAACACACCACGTCATGGTCAACTACATAGCAATGCATATATTATCAGCTAATTATGTACATCGCTAGATCTAAACTACATTGGTTAAATGTCACATCAGCATCAACTATTACTATTACACAGCAACACATTATCAACTACATCACGATACACATCACCATATAATCAACTACATCACGATACACATCACCACATTATCAACTACATAACGATATACATCACCATATAATCAACTACATCACGATACACATCACCACATTATCAACTACATCACGATATACATCACCATATAATCAACTACATCACGATACACATCACCACATTATCAACTACATAACGATACACATCACAATATTATCAACTACATTGTGATATTATGCCATTAATGTAACTGGAACTACATTGTCTTATTGTGCACTGTTCACTGCCGCGTATGAATCGGCACTACTTGTACCATGTGCGATAATGGAAGTAAAGCATCATCCGGTACTCATGCTGTCAGTCTTTATTTAGACATGGTGGCAGCGAGCGCAAACCGAACACTACGCTGTTTATTTTGTCTATTCAGCCATCTCGGACAGTTAACCTATGGCTAGAACTTTGTCAAAACGGATTTGACGCAGTGCAGATTTCGTCTGCTACTGTGAGACTGACAGCGGCAACAAGTGCTTTCAGTGGATTTCGTCATCCTGTGCGCAAGCTTAGGTTTAAATTGATGTCAATTGATGGTATCATTACACTGTCAAATATTTACACTGTATGATAAATAGCACCTGCCGTATATAAGAACATTTTAATTAATGACACGAGTGATATGAAACCCGGATGTGACGTGATCCAAGATGGCTGCGCCAATGTGAGGTAAACAACACATCGTGAGGTATAAAGTTTCACTGTTTCTGACCAAACCTGAGTATAAAACTTGACACTTTCCATATGTTAATTGACAGATATATTAACATAAAAAGTACACCATGGCAGATTCTAACGTAATTCCAAAACTAAACTGGAAATGTGAAGATTTAGCGGAAGCATTTCGTTCATTCAGACAACGATGTGGGCTATACTTTTCTGTCAAAGACATTAAAGATGAAAAGCAAGTTGAACCCTTTCTATTGTTCTCTGGGGATGAAGGGATTAAATTATTGAACTCTTGGACACTGACAGCGGAAGAAAAGAAAGATCCCAAAATAATATTTGACAATATTTGAATCACAAATAGAACCAAGTGTGAATTTCAGACTACATAGATTTCACCTACAGAAATTTAGACAAAACACAGGCGAAAATGTTGACAATGTTATGAGTAGATGTAAGAATCAAGCAACTAAATGCAAATTTAGTGCAGATGAACTTAAGGAAAGAATGATAGAACAACTTATTATTGGCACAAACATTCCAAGTCTCCAAAAGGAATTATTGAGTAAGGACGAAAATCTAACAGTGAAACAAGCCATGACATATGCTCGAGCTGAGGTAGTATCCATAATTCATATGAACCAGATGAGAAATGTTCAGTTACCACAACAAGCTGATGTACATGTAGTGCGTAATCACCCCTCATGTCACAGATGTGGTGGGACACACACGAGAAAGCAAACATGCCCTGCGATAGGAAGCAGGTGCGACAATTGTGGTAAATACAATCACTGGCAGATTGCATGCAAGTTCAGCAGGCCAAACCGTCAAAACAGAAAGCGAGGTGATAGTCGTAATCGCTCACAGTCACGAGGTCGACACAACAGAAATGACTCTCGACACAATAGAAGTGATTCACGTTCTCGACAGAACATTGGTAACTCAAGACAGAGGTCAGAGAGACAATCTATTAACTCCACATATGAGGAACCTGTTAACAGTTCAAACTTGAGTAACAGCTTTGAGACACTGAACTTTGAAACAATTCAAATCGACAGTACTGATTGCCGAGATCAAGTGTTTGCAAACTTTGATACTCAGGTGAAGGGAGTACCTGCTACTCTAAATGCCAAGGTAGACACAGGAGCCCAAGGTAACCTGTTACCCCTTAGAGTATATCAGAAGATATACCCTGAAAACACTGATAAGAGTGGCCTACCCCTCATATCACGTGTAACTCCATCTCAAACTATACTCAGAGCATACAATGGTGGACTGATACCGCAGCACGGCAAGATAACCATAGGATGCAGCTACGATGGACACTCTACTGACGCTGTTTTCCACATTGCAGAAACTGATGGACCAATCATAGTTGGACTTCCAACTTCTAGGAAGCTGAAACTCCTTACACTCCACTGTGAAGTGACACAACTCAGTACACTAGTGAAAATCGACAGCAAACATGACCTCCTGAAGGCTTACCCTGATCGGTTAACAGGTATTGGACAGTTCACAGGTGATTTCCACATAACATTGGACCAATCTGTACCACCCGTTGTTCATGCTCCTCGGAGGTGCCCAGTTCATCTGAAGGATGATATCAAGAATGAACTTCAGGAAATGGAGAAAATAGGTGTCATCGCGAAAGTATCAGAGCCAACAAGTTGGGTCTCAAGCATAGTATACAGTCGCAAGTCTTCTGGTCGATTGCGAGTCTGTCTAGACCCTAAGGATCTCAATCGAGCCATTAAGAGACCACACCACAAGACGCCGACGTTAGATGAAATAACTCATCAGTTCGCTGGCGCTACAGTGTTCTCGAAGCTAGATGCCCGTCATGGATACTGGTCCGTTACTCTTGACAAAGAATCTAGTCTCCTAACTACATTCAACAGTCCCCTTGGACGATACAGGTTCTGCCGTCTCCCATTCGGACTTAGCTTGAGTCAAGACGTGTTCCAGGAACGCATGGACCAGATTCTTGAGAAATGTCCAGGCACAACTAGGATATCTGATGATGTTGCTGTCTATGGGAAGACAGAGAAGGAACACGACGAAAATCTCCATCGATTGATGTCTGTTGCCAGAGAAAATGGACTAGTCTTCAATCCAGAGAAATGCGAGATTAAGGTCAAAAGAATAAAGTTCTTCGGTCTAGAGTTTGACGAAAATGGAGTACGGCCTGACGCTGAGGAGGTCAAGGCCATCCAGGAAATACAGCCATCCAAAGACGCTAAGAAGCTTCAAGAATTTCTTGGAATTGCCACATACATGAGCCCGTTCATTCCTCACCTATCACAGTTGACAGCTCCCCTTCGAGACCTGATCAAGAAGGACAGTGAGTTTGTTTGGTCAGTGCCACACCAAGATGCATTTGATCGGATCAAGAATCTGATCATCAACAATGTCACACTCAACTACTTTGACCCCAAATGTGACACTGTGTTACAAGTTGATGCATCTACACGAGGACTAGGAGCTGTACTTCTCCAAGGTGACAAACCAATTGCTTTCGCATCGAAGTCACTCAGCGACACTGAGATGAGATATGCGAACATTGAACGTGAAATGCTGGCCGTCGTATTTGGATGTGAAAGATTTCACACGTACCTATACGGTAAGAAGTTCATGGTTGAATCTGACCACAAGCCACTGGAAATGATTCACTTGAAGAATTTGTCTGCTGCTCCCCAAAGGCTTCAACGTATGCTGTTGAGGATTCAGCCATACAACCTGATCATCAAATACCGTCCTGGAAAAGAGATACTCGTTGCAGATGCACTATCACGCTCTACCTGTAGTGAAAATGCAAACATTGAGCTTGACGTAAAAGTTGATCTTGTTCAGTTTTCTTAACAGAAGATCCAATCTCTGAAAACTGAGTCAGACAGTGACAGTGAACTCCAAGCTCTAAAAGAATACATTCAGGATGGTTGGCCAGAGCGACAGAAGCAAGTGTCTCAACCAATCAGACCCTACTGGTCTCTCCGAGACAAGATGTCTATCGAAGATGGTATTCTACTCAAGGGAGAGTGTGTAGTTATACCTAAGTCAATGAGGACAGAAATTCTCAAGAGACTCCATGATGCCCACCAGGGGATCGAGAAAACCAAACTTCGTGCCAAAACGTGCGTGTTCTGGAATGGTATCCACGTAGACATAGAGAACTTGGTGAAAGAGTGCCATGTGTATCAGGAATTCCAAAACAGTCAAAGTCAGGAACCACTGATGCAACACGAACTGCCATTTATTCCATGGCAGGTTGTCGGAACTGACCTCTTCTATCTTGAAGGACAAGAGCACCTCATAGTATGCGACTACTTTGCCAAGTTCCCAATAGTGAGACAAGTCACAGGTACTGGAGGAAGCAAAACGGTAATCAAGCTGTTGAAACAGATCTTCTCTGAGCAAGGCATACCTGAAACTGTGATAAGTGACAATGGCCCTCACTACTCCTCTGAGGCATTTAGCAGATTTGCAGATGAGTGGGACTTTAAACACATCACGTCTAGCCCGCACTATCCGCGATAAAATGGATTCATCGAAAGGCAGATCCAAACTGTCAAGAACGCTCTCTCTAAAGCAAAGCGTTCCAACGCTGATCCAGATATGGCGCTCCTGATACTGCGCACTACCCCAATAGATCATCATCTACCCTCATCTTCTGAGTTACTTAACTCAAGGAAGATGAAGGCTAACCTGCCTTCACGAGTCCGAAACCATATCCACGACAAGGACTCCATCCAACATCGTCTTGAGAAGAGACAAGAACTGCAAAAGCAGTATCACGACAAAAGAGCAGGTAGTGAACTAGCCCCTCTGTTAACTGAGCAACAAGTTCGGTTCCAGGACCACCGAACTGGCAGATGGCAACCTGCAGTTGTGACTGGACGCAACTCGCCGCGATCATATCTGCTATACACTGACGGCGGATCATCAATCCGACGTAACAGGCACCAGATCCGTGAAGTTCCTCAGGTCAACTCACCAAATGACACTCAACCCCAAACTGCTCCTCAAACTCCACAGGTGTTAAAATCAGCCCTGAAATCAAGTACTAACATTGAGCCCAAACTAGTCAGATTTGAGCTAAGCAACAGCTCAGATAAAGAAGCCACTACCTCATCACCAGGCTCTCCAAATCCGTCCTGCAAACCCATAAACACTGACGAGACCGCTATGCAACACACCAGGAGTGGCAGAGCAGTCAAACGTCCTGAACGTTACAATGATTGACTTTTAAAGTTGTGTTAAATTTGATATGTTTATTGATTATTATTATCAATAATGCTAAAAGATTGAGTAGATCAAGTAACCTCAAGAGATATGTTACTAAAGCTATCTTTGAAAATACTCAAAAGTAAGAGATTTCAATTTCATTATATCATAATTTTATTATGACATTATTGTTATAAGTCTTATTATTTACTCAGTAAGTAAAGTACTTGATGTTATAGTACAATGATGATAAAGTTGGTAAAAGTTCTTTGACACTTAGCAATTTTCAGTTATCTTCATTTAAGAAAAGGGGGATGTGATATTATGTCATTAATGTAACTGGAACTACATTGTCTTATTGTGCACTGTTCACTGCCGCGTAAGAATCGGCACTACTTGTACCATGAGCGATAATGGAAGTAAAGCATCATCCGGTACTCATGCTGTCAGTCTTTATTTAGAACATACATATGAATCTGAAGTATGACATACATCACGATACACATCACCATATAATCAACTACATCACGATACACATCACCATATAATCAACTAAATAACGATACACATCACCACATTATCAACTACATAACGATTCACATCACCATATAATCAACTACATCACGATACACATCACAATATAATCAACTAAATAACGAAACACATCACCACATTATCAACTACATAACGATTCACATCACCATATAATCAACTACATCACGATACACATCACCATATAATCAACTAAATAACGATACACATCACCACATTATTAACTACATAACGATTCTCATCACCATATAATCAACTAAATAACGATACACATCACCACATTATCAACTACATAACGATACACGTCACCATCTTATCAACTACATAACAATACATATCACTACATTATCAACTACATAACGATTCACATCATCACATTATCAGCTACATCACGATACACATCACAACATTATCAACTACATCACGATACACATCACCATATAATCAACTACATAACGATACACATCACCATCTTATCAACTACATAACGATACACATCACCATATAATCAACTACATCACGATACACATCACCATATAATCAACTACATAACGATACACATCACCACATTATCAACTACATAACGATACACATCACCATCTTATCAACTACATCACGATACACATCACCATATAATCAACTACATAACGATACACATCACCACATTATCAACTACATAACGATACACATCACCATCTTATCAACTACATAACGATACACGTCACCATCTTATCAACTACATAACGATACACATCACCACATTATCAACTACCTCACACATAACGACAAAGTCAACTACATCACGATACACATCACCACATTATCAACTTCATTACGATACACATCATCACTTTATCAGCTACATCACGATACACATCACAACATTATCAACAACATGACACATAACGAAATAGTCAACTACATCACGATACACATCACGATATAGTCAACTACATCACGATACACATCACGATATAGTCAACTACATCACGATACACATCATCACTTTATCAACTACATCACACATAACGACATAGTCAACTACATCACGCTACACATCACCATATAATCAACTACATCACGATACACATCACCATATAATCAACTTCATTACGATACACATCACCACATAATTTCATTAAGGTACATATTATACATATCATCATCATCACCGTTGATATACATAATTATGACATCATAAACAGTTTTAGGAACATACTACATTGTTTACTACATTATGTCATACAAAAACTTGTTAATAAATAAGTCAAAAACGTTATACAATATTTTGCACTAATTTATGTGGTAGGCCTATGTAAACTACAGAAGTATTTATAAAAGAGGTTGCTATCGTTACAATATAAACCGAATCGCAATTAACATAATCAATTGTGAACAAAAAATAATCTTCACATGCCTATTCGACAGGCACAATGAATCAGAATTGTTGTCTTAAGTCTTAAAACTACGTAAGCATTGCAAACAATAAACTTCCGACATTCATTTCTCAGCACGGAGTATAAGAGATTTGTGACATATGCCAAAGGCTGATTGAGAATTCTACGATAAATCTGGGAAGAACATCAAGCTAAAGTAGTGATCAACCGTCCATGACCGATTCTACAGGTGAACCTACTACTTCTAGATTAACCCATTTCCTTTAGTACCCTATTAAGACCATGTTCTTGCGTCTCGTCTTATTAACGTAGGTACTACGTCCATTGGCTGTCATGTTGAAGGATAAGGTACTTACTCCATGATTTTCAAATGGCATTTTGATATATTTCCGTTCGTGTCACAACACTCATTTTGACGATTGACATAAAAAAATGTCCCCAAATTATAAATATCACAATTATTAGTTTTTTGACTGTCCTCGTTTTGTAAGTACTGAATCCGAATGACACGTACATATACATGTCTGTAACATAAAAGTTTTATTTATCTATATAACTTTCTAATCTAATCGAATCTTTATAACTTATCATTGCCACTCTATTTCACCGATTACCATTGCAATGATACTTTTCAACTACAATCCACACTGATCAACAAAATGACACCACTCGTAAAGACCGGTATTTGCGAGATCAACATCTCCATAAATGATGATCTGTAGCGCGTCTGAAGGGATTTTATGTTCGCTTACTAATTTTAAAACCCTGTTACAAAGTTCTTGATAATCAACCCTTACCCCATCCTGTCTCAGGGTAGGAACGTTACGCTAACTCCACTAATCTGTACCCTGGGATCAGAAGCTAGATTCGCTCGTTGAGTTAGCGTACCCTGAGACAGGATGCCCTTACCGATATCAACACTGATGCCGATGAAACAGGCAAATATTGCTTAGTCTTATTTGTAATGATATAAATAATGGTTTAGTTGGTAAATTAAAGGTCAGACGGACATAGGTACAAAAACACTTTCCTATTTCCATTTTCCTTTCTCTAAAATTTCTACTACTTTAGTAGAATAACGTTCAGTTTGTCTTTACGATGATATGTATAATACAAACAAGTTATACTTCTCCTTTTTTCAAACAATTAATTCAAGATAACATAAGGATATCGTGAACAGATTACATGACGTTAGTAGCGGTTTTCGAATAACCCTTTTGATTTGATTATCACTCCTTGTGTCAGTTTAAGAATAAAATACTTTTAAGGGACAGTAGCACGTTTTCAGGAAGTGTAAGGGGATTTCAGGAAAATGAAAATAAATGGTTCCCATTGAAAGACAATGTATTTAAATTAAATGAAGCAGTAATAAATCAAATATATAAAGAAAGTTCAGTCATGTGGTTCCCTTTTCTTACACAAAATGAATTAAAGGTGTTCAAACAAAAATGACAGTCAGTTGAATTTATGTGGATCTTTATAATAGGTTTCCTATTATAGCTGATGATTGGTTTGTGTAATGAGACTTTTGACACTATCAACATAATACACATGAAACACAAATTACACATCTAAAGAATCGTTCTTAAAATACCCAGGCATTGTATGTTGATGGGGTACTTTTTTCAAGGAAAACAACACATTTAACCAAAAACAAGAGATTTCAATAACAGAATGACTATATAAGTTTTACAGAAACAAAATATATAGTTGAGACATATAAATAGCAGAATGATTGTAACACGGATATTTTCATACTTTAACTCCTCATAAGTTTTTGGCAAATTTACGTGCCTGGGTATTTCCAAGAGCCTTATGCATCATATTGAAAAAGGTGCATCTTATAAGTCATAGGGAATCACTGTTGACTATTGTTGTGATCGTCAGGCATCATTATGATCAGGTTTATCATGAAGATCGCAATGCATCATTGGATCGTTGGGCATCATTACGATCGTGGGGCATCATTAATATTTTGGGGCATCATTAAGATCGTGGGGCATCATTAAGATAGTGGGTATCATTAAGATTGTGGGAATCATCAAGATCGTGGGTATCATTAAGATCGTTGGTATCATTAAGATCGTGGGCATCATTAAGATCGTGGATATTATGAAGATCGCAATGCATCATTTGATCGTGGGCATCATTAAGAGCGTGGGTACCATGAAGATCGCAATGCATCATTTGATCGTGGGGCATCATTAAGATCGTGGGTATCATGAAGATCGCAATGCATCATTCGATCGTTGGTATCAATAAGATCGTTGGTATCATTAAGATCGTGGGTATCATTAAGATCGTGTGTATCATGAAGATCGCAATGCATCATTTGATCGTGGGTATCATTAAGATCGTGGGTATCATGAAGATCGCAATGCATCATTCGATCGTGGGGCATAATGAAGATCGCAATGCATCATTCGATCGTGGGGCATCATGAAGATCGCGGGTATCATTAAGATCGTGGGTATCATAAAGATCGCAATGCATCATTTGATCGCGGGGCATCATTAAGATCGTGGGTATCATTAAGATCGCAATCCATCATTCGATCGTGGGGCATCATGAAGATCGTGGGTATCATTAAGATCGTGGGCATCATTTGATCGTGGGGCATCATTAAGATCGTGGTCATCATTTAATCGTGGGACATCATTAAGATCGTGAGGCATCATTTAGATCGTGGGTATCATTAAGATCGTGGGAATCATGAAGAACGCAATGCATCATTCGATCGTGGGGCATCATGAAGATCGTGGGTATCATTAAGATCGTGGGCATCATTTGATCGTGGGGCATCATTAAGATCGTGGTCATCATTTAATCATGGGATATCATTAAGATCGTGAGGCATCATTGAGATCGTGGGTATCATTAAGATCGTGGGCATCATTAAGATCGTGGGTATCATTAAGATCGTTGTTATCATTAAGATCGTGGGTATCATTTAGATCGTGGGTATCATTAAGATCGTTGGTATCATTAAGATCGTGGGTATCATTAAGATCGTTGGTATCATTAAGATCGTGGGTATCATTAAGATCGTGAATATCATGAAGATCGCAATGCATCATTTGATCGTGGGCATCATTAAGATCGTGGGTATCATAAAGATCGCAATGCATCATTTGACCGCGGGGCATCATTACGATCGTGGGTATCATGAAGATCGCAATGCATCATTTGATCGTGGGGCATCATGAAGATCGCGATGCATCATTCGATCGTGGGGCATCATGAAGATCGTGGGTATCATTAAGATCGTGGGTATCATTAAGATCGTGTGTATCATAAAGATCGCAATGCATCATTTGACCGCGGGGCATCATTAAGATCGTGGGTATCATCAAGATCGCAATCCATCATTCGATCGTGGGGCATCATGAAGATCGTTGGTATCATTAAGATCGTGGGCATCATTTGATCGTGGGGCATCATTAAGATCGTGGTCATCATTTAATCGTGGGACATCATTAAGATCGTGAGGCATCATTTAGATCGTGGGTATCATTAAGATCGTGGGAATCATGAAGAACGCAATGCATCATTTGATCGTGGGGCATCATGAAGATCATGGGTATCATTAAGATCGTGGGCATCAGTTGATCGTGGAGCATCATTAAGATCGTGGTCATCATTTAGATCGTGGGCATCATTAAGATCGTGGTATCATTAAGATCGTGGGTATCATTAAGATCGTGGGTATCATAAAGATCGCAATGCATCATTCGATCGCGGGGCATCATTTAGATCGTGGGTATCATGAAGATCGCAATGCATCATTCGACCGTGGGTAGCATTAAGATCGTTGGTATCATTAAGATCGTCGGTATCATTAAGATCGTGGGTATCATAAAGATTGCAATGCATCATTTGATCGTGGGCATCATTAAGATCGTGGGTATCATTAAGATCGTGGGTATCATAAAGATCGCAATGCATCATTTGATCGCGGGGCATCATTACGATCGTTGGTATCATGAAGATCGCAATGCATCATTCAATCGTTTGGCATCATGAAGATCGTGGGTATCATTAAGATCGTTGGTATCATAAAGATCGCAATGCATCATTTGATCGCGGGGCAGCATTAAGATCGTGGGTATCATGAAGATCGCAATGCATCATTCGATCGTGGGGCATCATGAAGATCGTGGGTATCATTAAGATCGTTGGTATCATTAAGATCGTGGGTATCATTAAGATCGCAATGCATCATTCGATCGTGGGGCATCATGAAGATCGTGGGTATCATTAAGATCCTGGGCATCATTTGATCGTTGGGCATCATTAAGATCGTGGTCATCATTTGATCGTGGATATCATTTTAGATCGTGGTTATCATTAAGATCGTGGGTATTTTTAAGATCGTGGGTATCATTAAGATCGTGGGTATCATGAAGATCGCAATGCATCATTCGATCGTGGGGCATCATGAAGATCGCGGGTATCATTAAGAACGTGGGTATCATTTGATCGTTGGGCATCATTAAGATCGTGGTCATCATTTAATCGTGGGATATCATTAAGATCGTGGTTATCATTAAGATCGTGGGTATTATTAAGATCGTGGGTATCATTAAGATCGTGGGTATCATGAAGATCGCAATGCATCATTTGATCGTGGGGCATCATTAAGATCGTGGGTATCATGAAGATCGCAATGCATCATTCGATCGTTGGTATCATTAAGATCGTTGGTATCATTAAGATCGTGGGTATCATTAAGATCGTGTGTATCATGAAGATCGCAATGCATCATTTGATCGTGGGCATCATTGAGATCGTGGGTATCATGAAGATCGTGGGTATCATAAAGATCGCAATGCATCATTTGATCGCAGGGCATCATTAAGATCGTGGGTATCATGAAGATCGCAATGCATCATTCGACCGTGGGTATCATTAAGATCGTTGGTATCATTAAGATCGTGGGTATCATTAAGATCGTGGGTATCATGAAGATCGCAATGCATCATTTGATCGTGGGCATAATGAAGATCGTGGGTATCATTAAGATCGTGGGTATCATAAAGATCGCAATGCATCATTTGATCGCGGGGCATCATTACGATCGTGGGTATCATGAAGATCGCAATGCATCATTCGATCGTGGGGCATAATGAAGATCGCAATGCATCATTCGATCGTGGGGCATCATGAAGATCGCGGGTATCATTAAGATCGTGGGTATCATAAAGATCGCAATGCATCATTTGATCGCGGGGCATCATTAAGATCGTGGGTATCATTGAGATCGCAATCCATCATTCGATCGTGGGGCATCATGAAGATCGTGGGTATCATTAAGATCGTGGGCATCATTTGATCGTGGGGCATCATTAAGATCGTGGTCATCATTTAATCGTGGGACATCATTAAGATCGTGAGGCATCATTTAGATCGTGGGTATCATTAAGATCGTGGGAATCATGAAGAACGCAATGCATCATTCGATCGTGGGGCATCATGAAGATCGTGGGTATCATTAAGATCGTGGGCATCATTTGATCGTGGGGCATCATTAAGATCGTGGTCATCATTTAATCATGGGATATCATTAAGATCGTGAGGCATCATTGAGATCGTGGGTATCATTAAGATCGTGGGCATCATTAAGATCGTGGGTATCATTAAGATCGTTGTTATCATTAAGATCGTGGGTATCATTTAGATCGTTGATATCATTAAGATCGTGGGTATCATTAAGATCGTGGGTATCATTAAGATCATGGGCATCATTAAGATCTTGGGTATCAGGAAGATCGCAATTCATCATTTGATCGTGGGCATCATTTAGATCGTGGGCATCATTATGATCGTGGGTATCATTAAGATCGTGGGCATCATTAAGATCGTGGGCACCATTAAGATCATGGGTATCATAAAGATCGCGGTGCTTTGTTATTGCCGTAAAGCATCAATTTGATCGTGGGCATCAATAAAATCGTAAGGTATCATCTTCTTTTGTTATCTAGTGTGATATTCATGAGGGGGGCATCTTCCTGATCGTTAGATTTCTTTGTGATCCTGAGGCATGCTTATGATTGTGGGGCATCATTTTCATCTTGAAGCATAGAGCTTTGGGTAAGGTTATGGTCGTCGAGAATATTCATGATTGTAATCATTATACGTCATTCTTACGAGCTTATGGCGCAGTCGTTAACTTTGGTCAATTTTCTTAACAATGTAAACTTGTATAAAGGAGGCAAATAAACTGTCACAATTATAGCATTTTAATAACGTTTCGCTGCAAATAATTGCTGACATTGTTATGTCGAACACCCGCAAGCGATCACTGTCGATATTCAAATTCCACGATCATGAAGATCCATTTAGAGGTAAACGCAATTAGAATTTGCGGTCCTACACGCTCTTAACTATAAGGACTTGGATCGCATCATACCAACTTAATCGTGACCTTTTTGAAAACCATGTAATCGTTTTTGTTATTAATGTTGTTAGTGTACGTGAGTAGCACTGTTATCACTGTTCCTTAATGCACATGACCGTTTGCTGTTTCACAACGCTTTTCACTTTCAGGCAGAATGTCCATCATTTCATATCCGTTGTCATGGACTACGTGTATCTTTGTTCCAAAGTAATGAGCGATGAGGAAGAGCACCATCTCAAACACACACAGCGCTAGTATGAAATACAGATAGGCACCCTGACCAGAAGCATTTATCAGAACTCCGCAGAAGAACGGAAGGACAGATGCTCCTACGTTGTCCATAAAATTGAATACACATAGAATATTTGCCGTCAAGGAAACATACTCCCTGCTCCACGCTATAAGACCAGCAAAATTTGGTCCAGCAAAAAGTGCAAGAGATAACGTTCCTACCCATAGTTCCTCCTCTCCCGCCATAGAGGCCCATATAAGAAACCCCGAGGATGCAATTTGTCCTATAAGACACACGCATAAGATCGTTTGCTGTCTTATGAAGAAACTTAAAGTTGTTGATATCAATCTTCCAATAAAAAAAGTCAGCCAAAACACTGACGTGATGACTGCGCTCCTCTCGATGCCAAGTTGGAGAGTTCCTTCAACGCCTAGAGTTGTAATATAACTTCCATATGCAAATGCAAGGCCAAAAGGCATAGGGAGAGATATGACAATTAGTGCAATAAATGCTGTCCTGTAAAATTTGTCAACCGGTTCCAAGTGAGATAAATCGGTATATGGGTCGTTCTCTCCCCTAACATCTAGCTTGACCTTGAAGTAAGAAACACCAGATCCAATAACTGCTGGCAGTCCAAGACATGCCATAACTACGTACAATACATTTGTCATTGATGTCGTCTTATCACAATATGAAGAATCGTTGGATTTCGAACTATTCGATACATCTTCTCCCAGTGGTCTTCCAGGAACGGTGATGTTAACCAAGATGTATTCAACATCTTCAACCTTATGTCCAAGGAAAGGCTCGGCGATGATTGGTCCGAGGAGCGCGCCTATTGAAACCGAGGATGACAAGATGTGGAAAGCGTAGGGTTCAGTCTTGAAGAGTGCGTTACACATCACCATACAACCTGGAAAGAGATTCATATATCAAGATTGTAGAGATCGTTGCCTTCAGCATGCCGTCTGATTAAAATCGACTCTGGTTCGAGGAAAAAAAGTGTAAAATTATCATCTCTAGTGGGGTTCGAACCTCACCCAGCCCGGCTTTCCTCACCCGATAGAGACAATATTTTTAATGTTTTATTCCTCGGAGCACGGTCGATTTTAATCAGACTGCTTCAGCATGTCTACGGGTACTGATATCCCTACTTATTACACCTGTGTGATATCATCGTAAGCTTGGTTACATACTTTCAAAGGGTCTCCATCTGTAATGATCAGACATCATAATATAACGTATTGCCATTCTAATGAAATGATCCAATTATATCGTATGTATATATGTGCTCAAGATATTATCACAACAGGCTGTGGATCCTTGGTATATTTGTCTTTGATGGATTTCAATTTGAATTGAATATTTATGCTCGTTATATAATAAGCTAAATCAATAATTGTATATGTTAAGAGCGATACGGCCAGTTAAACATTCAACCCATCGCTAGTCTACTGTCGTGTCAGTATTATTTATGAGGACATGCAGGCAGCTGTTGCCAAGTCGCTTCGCAATTAATTTAGAAGGATATTAAAATAATTTTTTTGGGATTGCTATAAAAAAAATCCAGCCTAATTGACAATTTCCTAAAATAATTATATACCACGCTACCAATTACAACTTAAACATTATTAATTTATCAAATTACATCGAAACCTTCTTTTGGCTTTTATGGTTTATTCAATCATGTTGGCGAGTACGTAGAGAAACAAGCTGCGATGTAGACTTTTATTTTATCCTATAATCTTATCTCAGTTAGGGTCGAAATTTTATCTCAGATTATTGTATTTTAAAGGGGCAGTAGCCCGTTTTAGGGGGAATATAAGATGATGTCAGGAAATTGAAAAAAAATTTCCAATTGAAAGATAATGTATTTTAACTAAATTTAGCAGTACTAAATCAAATATATGATTTAAAGATCAGCCATGGGATTATACATTTAGCATTAATGTACAATAATAAGTGAAAAATTGAAAATATAAAATCTTTAAAAAAACGTGCTGCCCCTTTAACGAATTTTAAATAAATCTCAAGAGCAGTCAAAGTAACAACAACATCAAATTCAGCTAAATTTCGCGCTTATAAATTTTTTTATTGATAACCTATGGTTTTCATTTACACATATCAAGGGGGAAATGTGACAAAACCAACAGCTGTATAACATTGGTTATTACATTACTTTAGAACTTAGTTGATACTTTACATGTAATTTGATGTTCACATAAATTTGGCCATTTATTCATAACTGTATCATACTTCAAGATAATGTGATGAAGGAACACATTTTGCAGTGACTTAATTCACTTGGGTACAAACTCCAATTTATCAATTAGCAATATATAAAGCTTTATTAATAGATGAAGAATATTGTGTCAGTAAATAGTTTGTAACCAGGAATGCAGAAATATATCATTTTAGATTTGAAGAATAATAAAGAACAATTACTGAACTTTTTATTTCTTGAAATGGCATAATGAATGAAGCTACAAGTATCTATTGTATAAGGAAATATAATCTTCAAATAACAACTGATTGAAGACATAAACATTGATCGTCCGTCATGTGAACAAGATATATACATGTATGGTTACAGAACCCAGCTACCTTTCAAGTGACAATAACTCAAATCGAACTTTCTAGCACTTGAAATTAAAAAATAACAAGAGTTCAGGCTCTGATACTTTCAAAATTTGGAAATATCTAAACGACTTTATAGACAATTTGTAAAAGGGCATTGAATTTGATACTGATGATTTATCTATTACTAATGAGCAAGAAATAGTAATCTAAATTCCACAAGGAGATAAACCAGGGAATTTATAAGACTCGGTGCCCAAATACTATAATGAACTCATCATGTAAATAACTATCTATTTTTTAAACAATTTCATGTAGTTCTTAGATAGAACATTCGCATGATAAATAAACTACTTCTACACAAAAAGGCTTAATGGATACCAGGTTTGCTATTTCTTATCTAATCTCCAAGGCTTTCTTGTCAAAATTCTGGTCTGATGTAAAAAAAAATTAAATATTAACCCCTTGTCTCCTTTGGAGAATTTCAGAATTTTTTCCGGCATGATACATACCTGTCCTTTTCTTATGCAAAATATGAACCATTTAGGAATTTTTTCAAAGATTTGACAACTTGTTTTGTTAAGGAATAAAGACAAGTTCAAATATTCCCAAAATAATGACAAGACATGGCATCTCTTATAGAGTTGAACCAACTGCTGTTCAGCAGCTGCAATGCTTTACTTACAGCCTCTTTCTACGCAAAGCCTTAAACGCCCGTTTCATAAAACTGATAGTTCGGGAACTGGTGTTTCAGGCTTTGCGTAGGAAGAAGTACTTACAGCTGATGACAGCTCCTGTAGCAAAGCCCGAGACAAGAAGTCCAATCCAGGCGACGTGTATATGTTCAGTGACAGCAACCACCGCGGTCCCTGCCGTGTATACCAGCATCAGGGTCGTCATGAGAATATGGACGTTGATCCTCCTGATCAAGAAGACAGCGAGAAGAGCGGACACCCCGGCTGTGAGGCCCAGAGCGAGGAAGAGGGAGGCCACAGCGTCAAGCTGCACGTTGAAGAGGCATCGCAGATCAGGGAGTGATGTTCCTATAACACTAGGCATGGCCCCCTGTGTCAGGAAGAAAATTGAGACTTGAAATCCTGGCATACACTCTTCTTTATCCTGATTTCATTCATGAGAAATAGCATTCACTATCAACAATATTTTGAGCTTTGAATCCTTTACAAAAAAAGCTAACGTAAACGTGAGAATTGTTTTGTTATCGTATTTCGTTGGCGTAAGTCTCAAATATTTGACTAATTCACTAAAAGTCTCCAATAGTTTGTTGAACTGAGATTCAATGCGCCCGAACGTAGCCGCCTGAATTTCGTGAAAATTGCTGAAATAAAAGAATGAAAATATTATATATATAGAGTGATCCTACAAGAACAAAAATAAATGTTTCAGATTGCAAGATAATGATGTTAAATCAAATTACAGGCCTCAAACATGCTCCATGCACGTGGCAAAACTAATGGCCCGTTTTCGGACATTATCCTTCACGTAAACATGGAAAGGTATAATGATAGCTAAGAGTAGATCACCGGTGCCAAGAACGCTTGCAAATGTATCTATATAGGCACATCATCAAAGTTTTACAAACTCGTCACTCAGCAAGATGATCACAAACGTCTTAACATCAACGGAGATGAATATAACATTATATATACGATCGTACTTTGTCTCCACTAGTCCCGTTGTTTTAGCAAGCAGGTTTTTCCATTAACAAATCGTTGGTTTAGGTTAAAAATTAATAGAGAGCCACTCCGTTATATTCATTACAAATTGTTTTGCATTTATACGCATAATTTAAGTTCAAAATATCACACATACCCTTTCCCCAATAGCAACAAAATGATAAATACATCGTAAAACAGTCGAATATATTAAGACGAATTCACACGTCAATTTCACAAGAATACTAGTATTATAACCTAACCATCATTATCAACACATAACTGTCATTCTGAATGCTTTAGATAGGTTCCCATATAACCTTTCACTGATTGACGCGCGCCATTGTCCGGTTTTCGGTCACCATTGTGTCTTCAACCCGTCCTGTTGCCACTATACGACGTCGATCAGCTATAAAATGATTCTATCCTGCAACAGTCCATACTTCTCGATCAGTTGACACTGTTTGTAAAATTTGGCAAATATGACTCCCGACAACCCACAGAGTGGCTCTTAGAAGACAAAACTTTCTTAAATCAGGACCATAATCAAGTCTAAAGATCCTCTCGTTTGTCAACTGTTCCAAAGCGAGCAAATTTCTACTGATATTCTATTATATTTCTAATGTTGATGGCAATTGTATCAACGTGTTGTTCGTGCTTTTGGGGGTCAACGCAGAACAAATGTCAATGGCATCACATGTATGTGAAATTGTTTTCAAAGGATGTTATTATCATAAAAATGATTGAGTATATGTTATGCAACTTATCAATCCTTTTACTTTAGACATAAACTTTGATTACATTCTTAATTCATTATAGACAAGAGAAAGGGAAAATATTTTTTTCAATTATTGATATGCCCATTTTGATTGACGACGGTTGAAAAAGAACTAAATATATTCTGCTTGAACTCAGACCAGTATATGCAGTAACCCATTCTCTCCCCAGAGGCAGATCAAGTCATGTTGAATTAGCCTCTGTATTATTACGCCGACTTTGTGGGATAGAATGGGAGATGCCTGATTGGAGGCAATCACAGTTAGTTGTGCAATCAGCGACGCTGTTCTTAAATCATCGTTTTGGCTACTGAATCAAGGCAAAAGCATTGTGATATGAACCACCCTTTCCATGCGAGAAGCGTTGTCATTTGATAAAGAAATTCAAATGGATTGTGATGCGGGTTTTGTCCGCCAGGGGAAACTGCCGGAACCCACGGATTTCGGTGTAATAGAACAGAGGCTAAATCAACATCTGCCTCTGTCGAGAGCGAATGGCAGTAACCAGTAACATCCATAAAGTTAACATCGTTACAACTTGTTGTACATATATTTATCTTCCATCATCCGTACTTCGGATAAATACTTATCATTATGTACAAATTTACTTATATCTATTATTCCAAAGTAATTAATTCTGTAGTCTCCCAATAACTGATGAATTTGTTAATAGCGCCTATTGTAAGCTGTAAATTGAAAGTGTTACAGCACTTAACTGTAAAAATCAATGAATATTGATGCGTTTTTGTGACAGTATAGAACAGGCGTAGTCCTTCATGACAAGATTTAGACCAGGTAGTTCGAGATAAAGCACTTTCATTGTACCTGATCAAGCGGTAAACACATTCACGGTTTAGTTAAGAATAACAATACTGAGCACATTTAGTGTGTCAACTTGATATCGTGTAATTTTGTGTTGGTGTGGACATCAATGGAATAACTTCAGAAGAACAAACTGAAGGTCTCCTTATATCTTTGTGTTTAAAAAATAGTTTTTGGATAAGCTGGTCTCTGGTGAACCATTTTGAATTGTAGCAAAACTACATATACGGAACGGGGCATATTTCTGAAATTCCGTTTTTCTTAAATTTCGATAAAATTCCACTTTGAGAAAGTCAACACATTGACACTGGCTTAGTGCAAAGGAACACATATTACGTGCGTTTAAGTCTATGATCCCTTACAGACGAATATAACTAGAGGAAAATTAAAAAAGTGTTTTCGAACTTTTGACCATTGTCCCCTCAATGAATTGCAATAAAATTATTATTACGGTGACCTTTGGGATATATCTTACAAATATGTTAACTTAAAATGTACTTTGCGTCTGTAGTGAAATTTTAGCAGTATCCGGTTTGCTTTCACAATGCAATTACCTCATTACATCACAAATTACGTGATATTTGAACTATTATATGCAGATAAGATAACACATTTGAGGTAGGCAACTGAATGAACACATGTCATTCGTTTGTTACAAATTCTCTGATACCTAGGTTTTATTCAAGAGTGGCAATACAAACATGCAAAACATGAAATTCAATTCATCATTGAGCGCCTTTGATTTGAAGCGGCAGTCATTTCGTTAACATAACAGTAAGAAAAAATTGAACCCTCGATACGATTGCCATTTTATTATACAGTTAGATTTAACCAGTTACCAAGTCACTGAGTGTTGTAATCCTTTATCCTTCCTGCCAAGAATCATTTATTCTTAAGCTCAAACAAGTATTAATCTATATCTCTGCGTTTGAAAACTAACGGAGTCTTAATAAATTGTTGAAAACTAGAACTACAACTGTTTGCAT
Organism: Steromphala cineraria; assembly: GCA_916613615.1. Taxonomy (NCBI): domain Eukaryota; kingdom Metazoa; phylum Mollusca; class Gastropoda; order Trochida; family Trochidae; genus Steromphala; species Steromphala cineraria. Next base: position 57,205,956 of record OU744730.1, read on the forward strand.
AAAAACACCAGATGTTACATGAATATAAATCTTAAGGATTCTTTTTTGATTGCGGTTAAATATACAACAAGGGGTCGTTGATGATAGAATTATTTCAAGGCTAATGAAAAATCGTCGGCAGAATATAATTTCTTGAAAAAAAACATTTCTAGTCTATATGCATCACATAATGTGATTACTCTCCTATTTCTTCATTGGGCATTTCATACTGTAAATAACGAATCTTATCTTATAATATAACAAAATGATATTTTTCATACCTCATACTTTAGAGGTTCGCATTTGATAATATAATATTTTAAATACACGATGGGTAAGAAGTTACTTTTATGTTATCAATTAATTTCCTGAAAAATTGGTCAATGTTAAAAATAATTCGAAAATTTATTTTCACGCATCGTTCACAAACTGCAAGTGCTATTAAACTGAATAAAACATAAAACATTTTCTTGGGCAAAACTATCATGACCGTTTTATAATAGAGAGGAAATCAAGGATACCCCAACCCCACCCCCACCCCCAACCCTCAACAACCAACCCCACCCCCACTCATTTCAATGTTCACGATGGACCTACACTCTACCACATAGACACCTCTTATCATTGAGCATATGCGTGCAAATACTGTTACCATAAACATGTACCAAATGATGCTTGTAAAACTTACTATGCTAAAAAGCCTTGCATGTACATTTATCATGAGATCCAAATCTACATTTTAACCATACCAAAATAATAGACATACATTTCAAGGACGTAAAACTAAAGAGTTTTACATAATTGCAAGAACACATGGTGAGTTAAATTGCAGTAAAACAAACGTACAAATTAACATAAAAGGGTTTTTTTTCAAATATTGTTAAAATGGCGACACTTACAGAGATAAAGGTGCAGTACGCCATCAGCACGAGTTGTGATATCCTGGCTGTGGTCTCCATGTTCTGTCTGTCTGTCTGTCTGTCTGTCGTTAGGGCACCACTCAGACAGAGAGTCGTAGGTAATGAAACATCTTGAGCACTCCTATATATCTCATCACGTGTACTTCTTCCCACACATTCCACACATCTATATCATTTAAGCATCTTCTTTGATAAAAATAATTATGATTTTGAGTAATGTAACCATTTAGTATAATTAGTAATCATAATATATAGGCGTTTTGGCTATAACATCCTCGAGTATTCATGGGGTGATTAGCACTTTAGCAGCACTGTCAAACACAAATGATACATTGTTGATATTATTTAAGATAATTAATTATAAGTTGTTTTTATGAACCCTGTCACATCAGTGCATTATGTAACAGCCCAGGTAGCATTACCTGTACTTGACTTCAATTCTTCGTTTACAAAAATGTATAATTGTAAGTGATCCCAGCTGTTTCCATTCAGACCTATTGTTCTAATCTACATTTGGCCTCAGTCCACAATTAATTTCTAGTGCATTTATCATTAGTGATATTGGTCGCTACAAAGCTACCTGACATTGCGGGACTGGGGGACTTGTTTTGAAATGAAAATACATACTCTCGACACTACAAAATCGCAGACTAAACTTGGTGTTGACCATGCCGATTTTGAAATATGAATGAAAAATGTCAATATACACTGACATGTCAGAGAAAGCACATGAAAATGTTCAAAATATGCAGAACCTATGACCCCCACCAATCCAAAAATATTCACTCCAAATTTTTATTAAAATTACCACTGAAAGGACCAAATCTTACCTCTCCATGAAATCCGGAAACATATGTCTCCAATGTAAACAAACCTAGAAAATAATATCCCACAACACCCTACTATTTCATCATTTCCTTCTCGCCCACAACCACTACCGGGTCAAAATAACTGTGACCTGAGGCCATTTGATGCATTGCTCAATGTTTCGTTGAATCAACTTTTTCTACACCTCTCTGATGGTAGAATAAAATATTCATTCTGTATAGTAGCTGTGGCAATTACTGATTACAAAGAAGAATGACTAGTTAGTATCACAAGTATAATAGGCTTTCATGCATTCGCACCTTGAATATACATAACACAGTTATAAATAGGGATGAACTGCAAATAATTTCAATTGGAAGATTGATTTGAATAATTGAGTAAGAAGATAAATAGTTGCGGTTGTAAAATGTCCAGAATTCATTGTTATTCAACATACGCAAATTTAGTTTAATACAGACGGCGTTAGCTTTCTTTACAGCCAATCAGAGTCAAGTGTTTACGGAAGTCATTTACCTATGAAATTGAGGATATTTAACAGCTGTCCTAAATTTCATTTAGCTCAGCTGTGTAACATCGTATGTCGAAACAAAAGGAGGATTATGTACATGATGAATGACTTTCTTTGTGGGAATAATGCTTGATGTTTCAAGGTAAAAAGCCAATCTTATACCATGACTCTATTGTTTGGACCCGTTGTATAACTTACCAAAATGTTAGTTATACTACACCAGAGAATCAGCCGGAACTACTTTCATTTAACCCTTCTCATGACAGACTGGAATAACGAGAAGCAGAATGGATCACGATCTATGTAAACGGTTTGACAAATACCTTCCATTTCAAATAATGACAAACAACCATGGGACAGTTTTTATTGGTTTCTTTTTACATTTTTCATATTTTGTTAATTGTAAGGGTTCTGTCATCGTTTGAGGTAGTCGTTACAGCCGGAGAACGTCGTTTTGACCTGAGAAATACTGCTGACCATTTCTTCGTTTTGGCGGAGAGTTGAGAACAACACGTCTCTCTTCTCTTCAGACAAACGATTCACCCATATGAATCATTTCCGTTTTAAGGAAATTCTCCTGGACAGGCGTCATGTTTGTCGTTCCATTTAAGACCTGTAAAGAGTTAAGATTGTTATGCTAAACTGAATCATGTAGAGAACAGAGATGGAGAATATTTTCAGAAGCCTAAATACATAATGAACTGAACATTTTTTTCATTGTACGATTTTGTTATTCCCGTCATCCTTTTGATGACTTATATGCTATATTTTAATCATTAACTGTTACTTCTTCCATAGTTTGACAAAAACAATTCCTAACCCGCAGCCCTATCAATATACAACATTGTATGTTTTGGGAGGAAATTCTTAATTTTGATTTTTAGAGAAATTTCCATAATTCGGATACCATAATTACTGCAAATTTATATATAAATTGAATTAAATGATCAGTGACAGAAACCTCATTATCTAGCCATGACAGGCCGGGGTCATTTAAAGTTGCATTGTAAAGAATTTGGACAACTGCTGTTAAACAGACAGTCCTTGATAATTATGGTAATTCATTCAAAGCATTTCGCATGTTCATTCGCATGCCAAAATAAGGTAAAGATAAACAGAAAACGTTATTGAACATCAAATTAATTCATTCTTTGAATATCAAGAATCTATGACTAGTCAATATAGACTGTTCTTACGATAGTAGATAAACTCCTCAAAGGTAATAACTAAAACATCTTAGAAAATGAATTCCTGGCTTCTTCGTCAGGTGTATGCGACACGAAAACATATGCAATGAAGTGATAAAGTTGCAAACTAATTGTAGTTCCTTAAAAAAGGGAATTTAATGCTCCCGTCAATACAACGGTGATAAATAGGGACACCATGAAACGTCTCACCTGGTTGCCGGTTTCACGATTATGAGGCTGAGCGACACCCGTGTTCACACGACGTGAGCGCGCATGCAGTAAATGCTCATGCACCTCTCGTGCGAAACAAATACATTAGCGACTTTAAAGAACGTGCTGTAAAAACATTATGTGTGTTTTGTTATATTTTCTATGCTGTGGGGATGTCTTCGGACTAGATTATTAACGCAATTATGAGTAGGTATATATTTTCTGATGAATTTATTTACGGAGTAACGGACTGTCGAAGATATGATTAGTGCGCATGTCAAGGGAATACAATTAATTAGCATAGTATTTGTTTTTATCCAACATAACCTTACCAAATGTGATTGACACACTCATTCTATTCATAAAATTATTATTGTTATGTTCTACAATTAATGCTCAATCGTTTCCAGTGTCAACCTAACCTGGTAAGCTTTTAAGTCAGGTTTCTTAAATCAGATGTTACACCAAAATAACACTTCTTGTTCACCGACAAAAACGGTCCTGGCTTAGATTTTATGAATACAAATACAAACATTATGTTAAGCAGAAAACAATGAATCATTTAGACATTACTTAAATATCAAATAACCAATTAACATTTTAAACATTACATGTAGCTTTTCTTGTCCTTTTCGCTCTTTGCCATCCGTGTTAACATAGACGATTTCGTAACCAAAAGAACTCGTACCGGAAACGTTTCCTCACTTAATTTTTAATCTTCGATAATTCAACATTGAATTTGTCTAAACATGTCACCACAACTATCTTGACACAAAGAGAATACTAAACGTGAACAAAAAACTACAAAAAGCTTTCTTGTCGATATCATGTTACGCATATTCGAAACTTCTATGCAAATTAGGCAGTTTTTCATTCTGTCAAAAAATGAGATATTATAACAAATATCGTCATTGGTCAGTAATGGAATCGGCTTATGTAAATTACATCAACTTGTTCTTTAAAAATTCGAAAGGTTATAAAAGATTCTAAAAGAGGAAAGTGAAATGGTATGGGAATGTGTTCTAACACATGTGAGTGACATCAAAGAAAACATGTCAAACGAAGCGCCATAAAATACTTTTTTAGAAATTAAACGATTTACGGAGTCAGTCTGTTCCGACTCAAGGTTCAGAATTTATACTTTAGATGTATTTTAAGATATCCGGTTAGCTTGGACGCCATAACTGGCCATTGTTGTCTCCAATTTTAGTACAAAGCTTTGAAAAGAGATTGAAGCACTTCTGTTGAAGTATGATTAGTTTTTAAGTTTGCTATAGCAATTTCATGGTATGTTATTGTATCCACTGCATGAAAAAAGACAATTGGACTTTTTGTTTCCAATTTAGAAAATTACTATGGTGTCTATGAATTTACTATGTATATGTATGATAAAGAACACAAGACATGTGTACCTTATATGCCAACTTCAAACGCATTCTTTACATAAACAGCCTGTAAATAAAGTTAAAGAAATGAATTGCAGCGGCGATTAAGTATGGAAATGTTAAAAGTATGTAAATAAAGTCCACGTTGATTTGTCTTTAAAGAGACAGGGAAATTCAATGAATTAAGGTCAACCGTGTATAACGAAATATGTGGGAGTCTTCTGCCATATCGTATACCTTTTTTACTTCAAGATTGCACTCTTGTCGGTCGAAACACTTCCAAATTTTTAATTTGTACGTTAAATTCATCGAGAGGAAAGTAATCACCTAGCATTTTGGCGCATCATGCATGTTTGTAGAGAAATGTTGCCTACGTCCTCACCTTCCATTGTACACGTGACAATGTCGCCTTCTCCGAAAGCCCATGTCGTTTTCATCATTGAGTGCACGTGCAAAGCATGACCCACGCTCTTTTGTTGTTACCGTAGTTTTGTATTAATTAAGTGCTGCTCAAAAGACATTCTTTTGAAGACACGAAGGATAAGGTAACTATAGAGCATATTTAGAGAATATTTGGTAGCTTCTAAACGCGTGATGAGGCACATTGTTTGGTATAGAAAACATAGTTCAGCGCATTTTCAGTTTAAGGAAGGTATTTTTTTAAATATGTTTTGTTTATATATGTCGTTGTGTTGGTCGTGGTATAAGTAAGTTATACGACTCGTATTGGTCGTCTAGTCCACGATATGGTTGGTTATAACTATTATGTAATTATACGTTTTGGTTTTCTGTTTGCAAACGAGTGACCAGCTTCTTTGATGGACATTTTAGAAGTTGCAATGATGAAGAAGATGAAGGCAATATTATAGATATACAACTTCTTTATTCAAGTTTGCAACGTTTCGACATAGATATTATTGTCGTTTTCAAGCAAGTGATATCAGATGCTTGAGAACGACACTAGTAAATATGTCGAAACGTCGGAAACATGAAAAAAGAAGTTGTATATCCAAAATATTGCCTTCATCTTGTGATCGGCTTGTTAGGTTAACATGTTGAAACTGAAGCTATTCAGTGTTGTTGCAAGAAGGTTTGTTTAGAGGGTAACCTATTCTGAGCGGTTCGGCCTCTGGTTTAAGTATCCTACAAAATTTTAAGAGACTTCAAGGTTGACAAAATTCCTCAGGACCCCCCTCAAGGAACAACACTGACATTGAAATCTTTGCATGCGAAATATGCAGCAGTGGAGACAAAGTATTATAAAGAATCTCTTGGGAATTAAATCTCATTGGTGAGCTTTGCATGAACTCTTTTTTTCAATATATTTTATGTGAAGTTTAAAACGCGACAGCGAGTTGATGCTTGGGATTCAAAACCTGGGGAAAGAAAGCTGATCGGAAAGTAAGACCGAAAGCGAAGCGAATTGTCATAGTTCAGGGCAAAATTATAGTTTATTGCAAAACAAATGGTGGTTAGGGCTACTCTATTTCTTAGTTATGTACTTCTCAGTGTTATCAATGTGTTTTCTGTACGTTAGGCCTGGTGTTTGTTAAGTATCAGAATATCGATTAAAAACGACCTAGGATATTCAATCAATGACGTCAGAAAACATTGAATTTCGCAAATATTTAAGAAATTATAATAGAAAAATTTTCGGATTTGATTAAGTGCAGGTCTCAAAACCATTGTTTCGATGTATAACAAAGTTTGTCAATGAACAAAGAAGAAGAAGAAAGAAGAAGATGACATGTTTTAAGTGTCTAGCGATTGATACAGGTCAAATATACATGTGTGTACATCTTGATCGATGTCACAGTAAATACCAGTAGAGGAGAGGGATTCACTTAGTTGGATTACTTGTACCCAATCCCTTCACTTGAATAAATATGTTTAAATCAATCAAATATACATGTAGATACATGATGTCATCGCCCGGCCAACTTGGGCCTAAGTGTAGGAGAATGTTCGAAAACTGGCCATTAGTTTTGCACGTGGAGCATGTTTGAGGCCGTTAGGCCAAATACATGCATATGCCCACGTGCAAAACTAATGGCCAGTTTGAGGACATTCTCCTACTTAAAACAAAGTTTAAGTAAACGAGTTCCTGCTGCAAGAATGATCGCCACAACGCAACTTTCCATGTGCAAAACTAATTGCGACTTATGCTCTATATGTATTTCATGATCTTTTTGACTGTTAGTTTCAAACACTCCCCTGTCAAGTAAACATCCGCACAGAATAAGTTTGCCTAGTTAAAGTAAGTACACATTAATTCCACATGATTTACATTAATTTACTTTGTCGAAACTATAATGCATTTTACACATTTTACATTTAATTTATATTATTTGATTTCATTTGATATATTTCTTATATTTTAAAAGTTTAATTATATCATTTGTTTGCAATAAATAGAGCAATTTTTCTTTTTGTGTGTGTGAATAATAAACATCTAAGTACTATGAAAGGATCATCCTATTGGGGAAATGGACATCTAGTAATCCACAGTGATATAGGTATATATATATCCTTAATTGGAAATAGTATACGCGTAAATAAAAAGAAACAAGAACATCCTCAATCGTAATTAAAAATACGAAACAAATAGCGTGTACCATATCCTATTTTTTAATTATGATTCACGATTAAGAGAAAAATCTTAATTTAAAGGGGCAGTAGCACGTTTCTAGGGGGAATATAAGGTGATGTCAGGAAAATGAAAATTAATGGCTTCAATTGAAAGACAATGTATTTAAACTAAAGGGAGCAGTAAAAATTCAAATACAAACGTAAAGTTTAGCCATGCGATTCCTTTTTATTGCACAAACTGAATAAAATGTGTTCACACAAAATGGTCGCCAACGGATTTCATGTGAATCTTCATACTTTGTCCTCTGACTATGGATGATTGGCTTGTGTAATGAGATTTTTGACACGGTCAAAATAATATATTTAACATTAACTGACAATTATCAGTGAAAAAATAAAAATAAAAATTTTCAAAAAACGTGCTACTGCCCCTTTAAGACATGAATTAAAAGATAATTAGTAATAACATAAAAATTCATATGTAGTACTAACTAAGTAATAAATGAATACCTAGCATATAGTTAAGCATTAATATCAAAATAAGTTTAGTATATATGATATAATCTCGTTAATAGGTATAAATAGTATAATCGTATATCAACTTAACTGTATCATTACATAAGCATTCCATATCAGGAGAAAATCATCTTGAAAAAAAAAACATTTATCCAATAATCAGGACATATGTCCATCAATAACTATATATTCTTCTTTTTATAAAGATGATGTTTTTAGTCCTTTTCTAATTTTTCAATAAACATCCATGAACGTTTATGTCTGTTTAACTTATTTGTAATATGCATTGTACATTCTAAATACTGTTTTACATTGTTTATTTGTTCGCATAATAGGCGTTTTATTTCCAATTTCTTGCGTTTGAAATACCTTATTTCCGTTTTTGTTAGATAACTCTCCTAAAATTAACCGTGCACATGTCCCTTTAAACTTTAATGAAATTTAGCGATGCTTGTTGGCCGGTAACGTTCAAGTCGCCATTAGTTTTGCACGCGCTTTTGGATTTCAGCACTTTTCTCGGGATTCAGGCAGTTGCGTTCGAGCGCATTGATTTCGACGGCAACATTCTTGGCATCGGTCCAACAAACTATTGGAGACCTTCCGTAAATTAGTCAACTATTGGAGACTTTCACCAGCGAAGTAGGAAAACAAAACTATACTAATGTTTACGTAACTTTGTTTTAAAAGACACTAATGTAATTCATTAGTCATTACTACTTTACTCGTCATTAACAGGTAATGAAATGAAGCAGCATGTCAGCGTGTGTTTTATATGTAAACAGTTTCAGTCCCGCTGTTGGTATTGATGTGATGGCTGACAACTTCATTATCATCCACGTCAGGAATATATGTCTTCCTTTACTCAAACTGTAACGACTGACACGTCATAAAGTGAAAGTATTATGATTTTTTTAAAATTAATTGTATGTTGGATACATGCAACAGTAGTGGCAAGTGTCAACGTTTTGGCAATTGTGAATTGTGAAAGTGATTTTCTGATATCTTTATGAAATTTGAGGTCGTTTTCAGAAGATTTTTTTATCATTTAACAGCTTAAGTCCCAAATATTTTATCACAACTAAATATGTTTTGATATTTGTTCAAGAGTTAACTGTATAAGTGCAGTGGTCATTTAAGCAGTGAAAAGTGTCCCTAATGGAGTAGTTTATTATTTCTCTAGTTTTCTCATCACAAATCAAATACCGATATTCTATTTGTGACCAGAGCAACCGGCCGCCACAGTGCAGCGCCAGTTATGAAACGTCGTACAGAAGCATTTGGGAATTTGAAGATAAAGAGATCTTATCGTACAGATTCTTGTATTTCTCGAGACAAGTCCAATGCGAGAGTTGGTTAGCTGCTGGTATAGCAATGTTGTTTTGTTCAATATCTAAATTAGCTTTTATCTCTTTTACATTCAGCGTTGGGAGCAGTGCCAATCAACATCTATCAGAGGGGTCATGAATGAACCACAGCTGAACTACCGCTTGTTGGACCTTCAATTTGTGGATGGCGAAACGGGCGAGTTAGTTCGCTGCTGGTATGGTCATTGGCGGTGTTGCCTGTCTCAGAGGGTGTGGGTTCGAATCCCGCATGTGACGAAATGTATTAGAATATGTACTAATGAAGATAGTGTAACACAATGACACGTTGAAGACATATCTGAATGGTTAGAATAAAGACAAAAGGCTGTAAGGCAATGCATGTTTTATTGTCAAAATATGTTATTTACCTTTTTGGATTTCCCTTTTTAGAGGCCAGAGAGTCTAGTAGAACACAAAGTGTATAGAAGCTAAAAAGATGTGATGTTGTATGGTGTAAAAGAAACATAAGAAAACTCTTGCATGATGAACAAGTTATTACTATTAGCTGAATTCGTTGTTTACAGATGTAAGGTAACATGGATTGCTTGCAAGTTTGACATGTAAAAATATACTTACTTCTACGGGTACAATAGGGAATATCCCGAAGAGATTCTTTGAAATGGCCTGAAAATATGTATTACGCATATATATAACATGTAATTTGTCTGTAATCCCATTAGAGGTTATAACATGTCACTTTTTATATCACACCTAATATCAACCCGAGGCTTTTAAGAGTTAAGTTTGAGAAAGATACTGAATACTGAGAATTATTATAATATTGAATCATTGTTTATGGTAAATGTTTATATCGTATGTAATCATATATCTATCAATAATATGTTATGTTTTGCATGTGTGATAGAGGCAAGGACACAGCACCCATATTGCCGCCCGGTCCGCAAATCCATATCAGCCATATCAGACCGGTCCGCAAATCCATATCAATATCAGCCCGGGGGGACTTTTGGTTAGAGTTATCTCCCTTTGCAGAGTAACGTCATTGGCAACACAGATATTAAATTTTGCGTTTGCATTACCAAAAACGATGTTTTGAAGCTTTTAGCTGTAGATATTCTTTACAAACACCAAAAGGTTAAATTTTCCAAACTAGTGTCCAAAAGAAACGATACCATACAAATGGCAAGATAACTCAACCCACTTCAGATTGATACGACTAAAACATAGTTTTATCATTTCTTCAGTAGTCAACTCACCTCTATGCAAAATTTCAAAACATTATCTTTTCATGTTTGCGAGAAACACGCATTTAAAATAAACATCGATTCGGAATCTCCTTAACTAGGCGAGAAAGCAGAGAGAAATTGGATACTTTTGCTTGTTTTAAAACGTTCTAGAGCAGTGACGCGTCAACGAATTTATGTCAAATAAAGTGCATTGTATCAACAAGATTGTATATCTTACCTAACTTCAATACTTTATCAATTTTATAGTGAAATGACAAAAGTTCTGTGCATAAAAAAACTTGAAATTTCGATTTATGCACCCCATGTAAGTTTGAAGAGACACAAAATCAAAAGTATCTTTTCCTGAAAAATTAAAATGTGCATACTTCTTTACAAGACATATGCCTGTTCGGCACACTTAAATTCGACTCTGTCGGGTAATAGAATTTTGTTTCGGAGGACGTTGAAAACTTGGTATCGTTTCTTTTGGACATTAGTTTAGTAATGTAAATAAGTTGAGCTACTCACAATATTTTTCTCAAACTAAACTCTTCGTGATGAATGATAGTTTTGTTATTTTTATGACTTTTTATTTCTGTTTCAAAACTTTTTATCCATAATTATTTTTAAGATAATTTTTTGGCCCGAGAAAAAAGTTTGATATATGATAAAAAGGTTACAAAATGTCATTTTTCATATCATACCTCATATCAGCCCTCGACCCATATCAGCCCTCTGGCCTGCGGCCCTCGGGCTGATATGAGGTATGATATGAAAAATGACATGTTATAACCTCTAATTGATGAACCATTGTACAACTTTAAACTGCAAGACAAATTGTAGAAAGTCAAATGATGTTTTAGTAAATATTGATTTTAATTTACATCAATTTTAGTTCTCACTTTATCAGATCAAAAATCTTTCATTGATGGCAATAATAATAAAAACATACCTGCGTACTGTTTTGCACTTAAATTTGAAAACAATCAATATTTAATCAAAATGTTATTTCTTCAATGTACCTTACATGTGAGTATCTGTATCATAAGCCTGATTATTGACAGATGTGTAGTTCCTCTCGGTATCTCTCACTATGCAGGTTAGCTCACAGTCATTGTCATAGCTTCCACAGTTCGTCTCAAAACCAGTTCGGCTTCTTGTTCCGAGGTAATGGGCAAAGACGAACAACAACATCTCAAGAAGACACAGTGATAAAATAAAGTATAGATAAGCATCAATTCCAAAGACACTAAGCATAAAAGAACAACAGAATGGTATAGTATATGCTCCAACGGCATCAATGAACATGAAATTACAAAGAATGTCTGGGTTAAGATTGATATATTCGCGACTCCAAGCTATGAGTCCAGCATATCCGGGACCTAAAGAGAATGCGAGAGACAAGGTTCCTACCCACAGTGTCGCTTCATTTAACATATATGACCCAATAAGAAACGTTGAGGAGAATATTGCCACTGAAATAAAAACATAGAGAACGGTCCGCTGCTTGATAAAGGTGCTCAAAACCGTCGATGACAAACGCCCAACCGCAAACAAGAGCCAGAATATGGTTGGCATTGGAGCGCTAGTTGCCAGTGGTAGATGATCTTGGACTCCTATAAATTCAAGGTTGTTTCCAAAAGCGACTGCGAGCCCATTGGTTATGGGGAGAGCTAGAATAACAAGCAAAGTGTACGCTGTCTTATACATTCCTGTCGTATTTTCATAGCGAGACGAAGTGCGTGTATTATTCTCCTCCTTCTCGTCCAGTTCTGCCTTGTAGTAGGAGAGACAAGATCCAATGACCGCGGGGAGTGCCAGGCTTGCAACAATAAAGTATAGTACATTTGTCAGGGAATACGTTGTCTCACAGTAGGACCAGGCTCCGTCGGAATAATTACTAGTCATGTTTGAATTTATATTTAGATCTATTAGCACACTCGTGTTTTCCTTAAATTGGTGTGAAGTGGCTTCTCCAAGGAAGGGTTGGGCGAGGAGAGGACCCATGATAGCACCTGCAGATACCGCTGTTAAGAGGATGTGGACAGGGTACGACTCGGTCCTGAACAGCAGGTTGCACAGAACCATACAACCTGGCGAGAGAATATAGACACTAGTCGGTGATCAATTACAACACAGAACCATACAACCTGACGAGAGAATATAGACACTAGTCGGTGATCAATTACATCACAGCTACATATAACATGACAGTGTCATATAAGGCTATGAAGTTCCTGATAAGGAATAGAGATATTTTGATGACAACTTCTTTATTCATGTAATCAGACTTTTCGATACACGTTCTTGAGTCGTTCTCAAGAAGGGGTGACACAAGAAGCTGTGTCGAAACGTCGCAATACATGGATAAACTAGTCATCTATATACTCCTCTTCCTTATTGTCATTCTCACTTCTAAAATGCTTCTTAAAGAAGCAATGAAGTTACTTGTATCTCCTCATGACCTACACTTATCACTTTAAACGTAATTCATAAATGATGATATTAATAAAATTCATTATATTTTATAGTCAGGTCGATTTACAATTGGTGATATCACTATTCCTAGTCGCCATCGATACACCAATTAAAAACGTAATTTATTTTACCACTATAATAGTTTATATTTGTAGTCATATCGGCCGTATAGGGAGTACCACTGTAAGTTTGAATGTACCGATTTTGTTATTTCTGCAATTGCAAATTATGTTCACATTTATATTTTCATCATAAGTCATTATTAAAAGCAAATCAAAAGTAAATGCGTCTTATGCGTTTTTACACATTTATCATAAACATTTTACAATTTCATGTGTTCGCCTTTAAAGACTAATTCAGCTTTGGGCATATGCCTATTATGTGCCATGTTCACAAGAATATATCACCTAATTGGGTTTCTTTTTACTTCAAAGTTAAATAATTATATTAAATTTCATTAATTAACTTTAGCGTGCAAATAAAGAGAGACTTCTAATTTCAAATGTTACCTTTTATCCAAATTATGAATTTGGAATTGGTAAATATCTGGTCCTAAATCGACAATGGTGCCCTCTAGTGACGGTTTGGCAAGTCTTCACCCGCCCTATAAAGTTCGTCTAGTGACTCACGAAACAATGATCTTTGACATCAGTATCAATCGTTTTATGACAACTAGTAGTTGCCCCCTTGTCCTGGTGTTTAAATTTTTTTCATGAAAAATAAAACTACAAGGAGTTAAACTCAACATGCTGTAAGTACATAAAACAGCCACCTGAAGATAAGTAGATTCGTCCTTTAACTCGATAATAATTCAGGGCAAAACTGTATTGCTATGAACAAGAAAGAGATTTTTCATCGATAAACAACTTCTTTCTTCTGTGACAGCGACGATTCTAATATCGATGTCAAGCAAGTGATACAGTGTATGGCAAATGGAGATAATATATACATGAGTTGTTTAGAATTTAGGTTACTTATCTCTCTCTCTTGTTTATCACATCAACTATAAGAAGGCACATCAAAGATGACTGTACTGCGATTTAATGCAAAGCAATATTCAAGGTTATCATTTTTCATGAATACAGATATAGATATGGGCCTAGATTTTCAAAGCTCTTTTAGTGCTCAGATAGTCTTAAGCCAATGTTAATGTATGGCACGTACGACAATTTTAGCACTAAGAGAGCTTTGAAAATCTAGGGCAGGGTCCTGACTTACAACTCAGAGAAGCTCCAGCAGCAAATCCTGTTGCCAGCAGTCCGAGCCATGCAACGTAGATAGAATGGGTCGCTGCCACAAGTCCACTCCCAATTGTATACATCACCATCAGCATCCCCACAACCATATACAAGCGGAACCTCTTTATTAGAAATATGACAAGGATGCAAGCAATTGTCGCTGTGAAATCAAACGCCAAGAGCAGGTAGTTCACTACATCAAACTGAATGTTGTAAACGCACTGTAGATCAGGACCGGAAGTTCGGTTAATGCCCAATATCATCCCCTAAAGTAGGAAAAATACAACTTGTAAACAGTCTTTATCTAACTTGTGAGATCTTTATATCAACATCGAGCTTTCATAACCACATGTAATATATATTCACACAAAAATCATCAAGTAACAGGGGAAGAATTTTGCTGCCTTTTAGTGTTCACATCTATAATCATTTGTAACAGGCACATGAATTAGCCTACCTAAACGTAGCAGGATACGTTTGTTCTACCTGCCACTGTACGTGATTAAACCATGGTACTGCAACATTTATTTCCGAATTCGTGAGTTCCCTGTCACGCCTCCTTCGAAACAAGTTTTATAGATTTACCCAAATGAGTGAGAAAACGTATGGACAGAATAATACTGTAATTCTATGTGTAAAATTTTCTTTTATGTGGTTAAACTTTTTTTTGAAACGTCACCATTTTGTAAGAACAAGTGCCACGAGGAGATACATGTATTATCTTTATACATCTTAATTGTCTTGAGTCATGTTTTTATTTCTTTTAAACTTTAAAGAGACACAGAGCATGTTGATAGGATCACCTATGTCAAATTTTGAAATCCATGTTATTACATCGGGAACCACTAACTGTTACTGAAAATAACAAGTTAAAGGTCAATCAGTACATTAGATTTGATCGAAAACCGGACAAATTTGCCGAACGTAATTTTGAAACCTTTTCATAAGCTGACAGAAAGATATATTCGATTCGATAGTGTTTATTAGTTATTGTAACTAATAGCTAGATTAATTGGATGCATAATTTCGAATATTAAACGTATTTGAGATGTTTTCTTGATTTTTCCATAAAATCAAGCATTTTAGAGATAATATGCATAAATGGATATATTTGCAAGTCCGGTGAACGTAATTAGCATATTAGATATTTTGTAGCTTATCAAAACCAAATAAAATTTTAAGAAAGATACTCTGTGTCACTTTAACTATTGGCCCAAACGTATAGCTTTCACTCAACCAAAACACGATAACATTTTACAAGTGAATAGTTCGAAATATACAGACTGATTGAAATATGATTTGTTCAATATGTGCTTTAGATAAAACAATTTGAATACATACGGTAAGAAAGTTAATATACCCCATGAGAACAAGCTGCAGAATTTTCATCATAGTTTCGATGTTATAAAGTACTGTCAAATAAACTAGTTACTGTATGTCTTGTTATAGAATTACATTATAGTATTCATGTGTCGCAAATGAATTAGTATTAACGTCGATATATAATTCATTTGCTGATTTTATGATTTAAACCAATTTATTCAGCAACAGGAATATCTATAATAACGTACAATATAAATTATGATTTATAATATAACGTATCATAGACAACATAAAAGTAAAGTGCAATTCTGTATATTCTCTGCTTTAATTACACTTAAATGAACTGTCCTTTGTTTCTTTATCTGACAGGTTCACAGCTTTGTAATCATGAATATTTCCGTGTTCACAAGCCTTGTGTTTCCATTTTGTATAACGCTCATATTGTTTAGAACACAGCTGTCCACAGTCTTCCGTCGATCAGATTTTATCTTTCTTCCTATGAGATATGCAATCATGAAGAGAATCATCTGAAGAATACACAATGACAAAACAAACAACAGATGTGCTTCTTCCCCGAATTCTTTTATCAAAATACCACACACGAATGGTAAGACTGAAGCCCCAACAGAGTCCATGAGGTTGTAGATACACAGAACAGTTGGTGTGAGACTGATGTAGTCACGACTCCAGGTGATCAGTCCTGCATATCCCGGACCAGAGAAGAAGCCGAGAGACAGGGTTCCTATCCACAGGGTCTCTTCGCTCCACGTGTGGGTCCAACTGAGAAAGCCTGAAGATGCAATTTGTCCAAGGAGACAGGCTAGTAGCACAATCTTTTGCTTAATGAAAATACTCACTATCGTAGAGGTGAACCTACCAATTGAAAATACCAGCCAGAATACTGATGTCAAGACAGCACTTTTGTCAATGCCTAGCTGCAAATGACCCTGGACACCGAGAGTTGTGAGAAAACTGCCGTAAGCAAACGCAAGTCCGTATGCCATAGGAAGAAGTAAAGCGATCAGAAGAATGTAAGCAATTTTGTACCCTTTCTTGTCTGTTTTTATGATTTCTTTGATAACAGTGCTTCCTTCACGCATTTCATAGACCTCTGGTTTCACTACATAGTAGGAAATACAATATCCGAAAGATAGGGGGAGCCCGAGTGCTGCCATTACAAGGTACAGCATATTCATCATAGAAGAATATTCTTCACAATACTCAAACTCTGATGTTGAATAATTGGAACTGTTTGATACTAGGGCTTGTGGTACGGAACTGTTCTCCTCTTTCCCAAGGAAGGGTTGGGCGATCACAGGACCCAGGAAGGCGCCTGCAGATACCGATGTTGATAAGATGTGGAAGGCGTACGTCTCGGTCCTGAACACCATGTTACATAACACCAGAACACCTGACAACAGAGAAACATGATAAGCTACATTAAACACCATCTCTCCCAACAGGGTAGGCCAGTTCATTATATTATGATCCAACCATTGCTGTACTAACAGCAGTTTGCGGGTCAGAAGGGGAGAAGCTTGGTTGTTATCAATGTGTTATTGTGTTTCAGCGATGCTGTTTCAAAAGTCATAATTTGAAAGTGGTAGTAATTTCCACATGCTTCGGAGACTGGGAAAACTAGGTTTTATTTCAAATTGCTCTTTACACTTTAAATTTTCAGATAATTTGTGGTGCATATTTTGCTCTTATTTCAAAGAAGTGAGATGAGGATTATATGACTTCAGCTACCTCTGTGGAGAGAAAATGCATTTCACATAAAAAAGTATTAAAAAAAATCGACAAATCTTTATAGATACTGGCTCAGGATGCGTCATTTAAGTAGCTAAATGGTGCATCTACTTTCATATAAGAAACAGAGCATAAAAGCATGAAAGTTAAATTGGCACTCAATTACAGAATGGCAGTGGATATACGTCTAAGCATAAAAGCATGAGGTGTTTAACGTTTAAGGTCCAAACGTCAGTGGTTTTATTATGTCATGTCGAGTCGTGATTAAAATGCCAATCTGTATCAAACTTTATTGGTTTACGGCTCCATCAATGACATAAAGAATAAATATAGGGGTGTTTTTAATGTCGTTTCTAGAAACTTTGACGGTATACCAAGACTAACTTGCGCCAGATCGTCAAGAATGATTCAAGAGTTATCCATTGCAAACAACGAAAGATTCGGGTTTGAAGTGTCCAATATAGCATATCAGTAAACCTGCGAAATTGTATAATAACACTTGATTGCACGATCTTAATTGAAAACAATTGTCATAGTTTGTCATTTAATGGCAAGAATATGTATAATATCCAACATATTTAATTCATACTTACAACTAATAACAGCACCATCTGAAAAGCCTGCCACGAGAAGGCCTAGCCATGCGACGTAGATGTAGTGGGTGAGGGCCACGATTCCAGTCCCGAGAGTGTACAATAGCATAAAGATTGTCATCAAAATATACATGTTGAACCTCCTGATAAGGAACACAGCAAGTAGACCGGAGACGCCGGCTGCCAAACCAAGAGCGAGGAACAGAGACGACACTGCATCCAGCTCCACTTTGAACAAACATCGCAGATCCGGCAGAGAGGTTCCAATAACACTGAAGATGGCACCCTTTTAAAGAAATTTTGTTCGCGTTATCATTCATATATATATAGTCAACATTCTTGAGATTGTTTTAAATGTTGAAATTATATGGAGTCAATCAGGAGTAGATATAATCCATTTAATTTGGATAGAACTTTGTGCTCAATTTACGAGACCCCGCAGGTAATAAACATGTAACGGATAAACGACGACGTTACATGCATTTGGCCTGAAGAGGCTGGTAAATTGAGCTCAAGGCGCTAGAAAGTAAAATGGATTGTATTTACTTCTGACTCCATATGTTTTCAATATTTAAAAATACCTGAGAATTTTACGAATTAAGACGTTTGCTCTAGAAAGAATTGAAAGCCTTATCTCTAATTTTGGCGTATAGTTGTAATGAAATGAAAATAGAATTATTCCAATATACCTTAACGAAGAAAGTAACTTGAAAGAGACCGCAGGGGGGAGAAAATGAGCTTAAACGTTAACTTAAAGGGTTTTTTCCAAACGATCAAACTAGGACGATAATAATACTAATACTAATAACAATGGTATTAATTCTAATATATGGATGACAGTATACAGTATTAAATTGCGAAATGTGTGCCAACACAATTAAACATATCAAAAGTATAAGAAGCACAAATGAATATTTATTTATATAGACATACATTTTAATACATAGAATATAATCATTTTGTAAAGGTAGGTTTTTTTTAAGATATATGCTATATCAACAATTAAGAATAAAATTAAGCAGAATATCATAGACAACCGTGAACACTCACTGTAAGAAAGTTAGAGTAAGACATCAATATCAGCTGACACACCTTCTTTATATTTTCCATATTGTAACTCTTATCCTTGTAAGGTTCTCTTGACACTTATATTATGGAAGAATGCAAATTTTCCTTCTTCATACTACATAAACGGTAAAATTGCAAACAGTTTTATAAACTCATTAAACTTAATCAAAATTGTGAATATAGGCAAATAATATAACCATGGCATTATGATTAACCTTAACAAAATGATTTACTAATTTAAAGTGACACAGAGTATCTTTCTTAAAATTTTATTTGGTTTTGATAAGCTACAAAATATCTAATATGCTAATTAAGTTCATATCTCATCACTGGACTTGCAAATATATCCATTTATGCATAATATCTCTAAAATGCTTGATTTTATCGAAAAATCAAGAAAACATCTCAAATACGTTTAATATTCGAAATTATGCATCCAATTAATCTACCTATTAGTTACAATGCCTAATAAACACTATCGAATCGAATATATCTTCCTGTCAGCTTATGACAAGGTTTCAAAATTACGTTTGGCGAATTTGCGCGCGCCACTCGAGCCACATTGTCCGGTTTTCGATCAAAATCCCGACTTTGAATGGCCGTATTTTCGCTCTAATGTACTGATTGACCTTTAATTTATTATTTTCAATAACAGTTAGTGGTTCCCGATGTAATAACATGGATTTCAAAATTTGACATATGTGATCCTATCAACATACTCTGTGTCTCTTTAAGGTCTGCTTTGAACCTTAATTTGGAAACAAAACAAATTTAGATAGTGACATACTGATCCACTTGCAACCTAAGTCACGTGGGTGGAGATGACGAGGTGGTCCTATAGTCATGATGTGCTCATTTTGAGACAAGGAAGTGATTTTAATAGAACATGGTCGTGAGGACATATGTACCTAAAGATGCTGTATCATACTTGCAAGCGGTTCAGGATGAAACTTAGCTATTGAGAAATGAAATACATCACTTTGTAGAAAAATCTTTCGTCGAAATTTTGATATCAAATTTAGTTTGTTTAATCAACAATAACATACTTATTTCGACGCTTCAAGCACAGTACCCCTCCTGGAAAGGGCATGTCATTTTGCGAACCCGCTTTCGGTGACGTAATTATTATGCTTGTAGGATTTACAACGTGTCTCAACTACCGTAATTGCGTTCGAAGGGTATCAACTTTGACAACAACGAATACCTAATTTGAAGAAAAAGAATATAAAATCTAGTAGAGCGCTACAAAGACAGTTTTCAAGCGTACATTTAGAAACAGGAAGTTGTGAAATGGCCACACTTGATTCGCCCTTATGTCGACTGCCGTTTCGATATTTTTTGGTAAATTATCTCCTATTTGATGAATTTTGATCCGATTTCCTCAAGGTTGGTCGCTAAATTTTTCTAAAAACACAACGTATACATTAAAAATACTTTAAAAAACATTGCAAGTATGATATAGCATCTTTAAAATGATTCTCCAAAAACCTCATTTCCTCTACAGTTTTGTCAAACAATGTTATGGTCCAGTGTATTTCTTATCCCTAGTGTATTACTTCGTAAACTGGCTCCAATAGTGTGCAGGGATATAAATTGGTTTAGTGACCCATATTCAAACTGCAATACATTTTAGTATTTTTAATGTATTCGTGGTGTTTTTAGCAATATTTTGCGACTAACAATGAGAAGATCGGGCCAAAATTCATCAAATTTACCAAAATTACCGAAACGAAATTATACCCTTGAACGCCGTCTTTGTCGCGCACGACTACATTTTCTTTTCTTTTTTCTCCGAATCACTTGTTTCGCCCTAGTTGATACTCATCGGACGCAACCTACACAAGTAATGATGATGTCACCGAAAGCGGATTCGTTAAAAGCTGTGGCGTTTTTGCAGAGGGTACTGAATTTTAGACGTCGAAATAAGTATAGTTATGTTGATTAAAACATGTAAATAAAACATCAAACTTTCGACGAAAGATGTTTCTACTGAGTGATGTATTTATTTTTGCAATAATTTTTTTAATCGCACGTTAGGCTGAGTTCATTATGGCAGATAGGTAGGTGAGGTAAGGTGAGGTCATTTGGGGTTTTACGCCGCTTTAAACAGTATTTCACTGCTGCAAGTACTATTGCAGGGAGAAAGTCCGCAACACATGTTGTCTATGCATTGCGGTGAAACCAGCGAACCGTGGATGGTACTGCGCTGAAATTCAGGGTAAGTTTGCACCAAATCCTTACTGCGTGTAGAACAGTGCAGACAAAGTTGCCGAGCCTTATTTGACATCTGATAATGAAATTGACTTAGTGATAGGTGAAACATGCATTGTTCTACAAATATAATTATCTAACAGATACATGTATAATATGAATTTATACAGCAAAGTTATCACACTGGAATTCAATTAAACAATTTCATTTGTTTCAATTACAAAAAAGAGTACAGATTGTGTTGTTCAATTCATAAGACCGATTATACAACACGGAAATACAAAGACGACAATGTACACTCACAGATAGGAAGTTATAGTAAGCCATTAAAAAGAGCTGTGTCGCTTTCATTATACGTCCCATGTTGATCAGTTATTGACCACAATCTTCTTCTCACACTAACCTGCAGTCTAAAGGGGGTCTTCTTATTTATGCCATGCAAAATCACATTTTAAAGGATATCAAAAACAGTCTACATGTTTATCATCAAATTTCAGTATCAATTATAGTATGGTAATGTTTTTATTATGGTAAAGTCTGTCAATACAGGTTGATTCTAATCAAAAACTGGTGACACACCGTTTAATTGTGATTAAAACAATTACAATAGAAATTATGTATCATATTTATCCTGTGTTCGGCACTGTTAACGATTCAGTTATTTTGCTGAATCCATGATAGTTTTTAACGTGTTTATTGTTATTTTTATTCCACGTTTCTAGTCTTCACCACACAGGCTAAACGGCTGGTGCTCAATGGGATAGTCATGTGAAGGGTTTTTTCTTTGGAAACGAAATTCAAGGGGACATTCCCGTTAATACATATCATATTAGTACATGACTACTTTGCTTTTTTTTTTAAAGTGGACTTTGCTCAGTGTATTTGAAAAATCGTATCTCACCAAGAACAGGCCGTTAAGAATTATTCAATATATCAATATGGAATAATATGGCTAAAAAATATGGAATACAAGACACTCAAACGAATATAAAACCTGGAAAAAAATATAAAATTCAGATATATCCTTATCGTTGAAATACAGAGCCAGTTCTCATTTCAATGGTTGATATCTGCGCATGCTCGACACGGACCGAGTGGGTAAGGTGCTAGATGTAACGTAGGACTATGGGACGTAAACGTTACAGCTAGTTTTAACTAGATTGTCGGATCCTATATCAATCATATAAGTCCCAGTCTACAGTTATTCATTAGTTGTTTTAACACTCATAACACTAAGTTGAAATCTTATGTTAAAAGATGTGCGTGTTATGTATGCTAACGCTTCTTGTTATTGTTTGAACCTCAATCAAAAAAACACTGTAACTGTGGAAAAAATTACTTCCATTTTGTTTCAATAAATTCGAAGTCAATGAGTCCGTAAGGTTTCTTTTGTAGTTCAGTATATGACTTATGTTTGCATTTTTCCCCTAATGTTTTTTCATGCATTGCAAATTTCTATAAACGCATGTCTGTTGCCACATATGAAATGTTAAAAATAAAATGTGTAACAAAAACAAACTTTAGAACTGAATGACAATCTTCTCTTTCAGCTTTCTATAAGCCATGAGAAACATCTGTATGTCTTTTCATTTATTAATGTGCTAGATTTTGCGCAGTTCGTTAAAGATTTTGCCAGGACTGAAATCGTTTTTCCAACACTAAAATCTTTTCATGTATGTGTGTGTTTGCTTATGAACGCATTTAATCACAAGTTTGCCAGTACTACAATCAGTTTCTCTCATACTAAAGAGAGTGTTTCAAAGCCAGTTGCAAGTTTTTTTCTGGAAATCTTAAATTGTATATGAGTTCATGAAAACAGTTTCGTTGTTCGCGGCGGGTATCCTTATTTAGGAAAGTTCGTGTAACTGAACTATCTTGATAGGATGAAAAATTCATTAAAAACGATTGTGTTTTTAGTTCATTCCAGGGTGTGAATGTGAAGGAAAATATTAATGAAATGAACATGAAATTTGAACTTTTTAGTTTTTTCCAGAGTGTAAATAAAAGTAGATGACTGAATTAAAGCCCCATATTCAAATCAATCTGAATAAATTTAGATCAACAGTATTTAAAGTGTAGTGAGGTTCAATATTTTTAAAAGTATTTTTACTGTATTCACTTTTACTGTTACTTTTGCGACCATGAACCAGGACAAAATCGGACCAAATCCATTAAATTGGTGACAATTTACCAAAATAACCAAAATTACCAAAACAGCAACCAACATGAAAGCAAATAAAGTGTTGTCAGCTCCCATTTTCCGTTTCCTAAATATACGCTTGAATGTCGTGTTTGTCCTGAGGACTAGCTTTTCTTTTCCTTTCTCCGAATCAGGTACTCGTTAAATAACTCTCATTGTATCAATATACCTACCTTTACCTGTTCAGTTACACATACCTCATACCAACCAGGACCTTATTATAAAGATATAAAAACAGGGACGATAGTGTTAACTTGGCTGAACAATAATTAGTATAAATACAACTCTACATTATATACTTCAAGAGTACTAACATCAAGGCAATATCTATTCTAAATCCTCATAACGTTTGCGTCATTTAGTTACATGGCAAACAATGATGAAAAAAATAAAGCGTTATTGGTTGTGGCACCTCTACTATTTGAATAAGGATATAAAAAGTTGTTGTATACATAACAAATACACAACCTACTAGTGTATTCCTTTTAATGCCTAACACTACAGAAGTTGGTAAAGTGTAAATTAAATGAACAGACAATAATTACACTAATATGTATGTAATTTCATATTAGCCAATAAGATATTAACTCTTACAAATTCTTCTATTTCCAAATATAATAAAAACTATATATAAAGATTGCAAAAAAAAAACCTTCATAGGGATACTATGACTTGGGTCGGTGATACACACCAAAAAACGTTAAGCGCCCCCAAAATAAAGGTGAATTTTCAGTATACGCTGTAACCAAAATTTAACCCTCATTATAGCAAATCAAGGAGTGTTCTATTGGTGATAAATAAGGTTTTACTTTTTGAAAAAGACGTGTCTCACGAAGGGGGGGGGGGTACTTACCTTTTTTTGGTGTGTATAAAATATGCATATATGTCATGTCATACTCTCAAATATCAAAAACTTCCGTCGGGAAACAAAAAAGTTCAAAGGGTTTTAAAAATTGGAGTCTTTGATACAGTATTGTTCCTCAGTGAGCAGGTGTAAACTTTTGATATACAAACTAAATAGATGATAAAATTAAATTAAATATGAAAAACAATGATAAAAACGTATTGCTTTGGGTTTTTTTTATTTTTCATAAACTTATTCTTAGCCCACTGCCAACAGTGTTGTACATGTGATGGAAAATATAGATCGGTCTGCTGGTTAGATAAAAATACTTTATGAAGTATGATGGGATTAAGGCAAAAAGTCATAATGCAAGTAATTTAGTGATGAATATTAATGTTTCACATAATGAAGGTCAAAAGACGATTATCATACGCTGTTTGTCCTTTGATCACACGGGTATCATTAAGTGTATTTATTGTTCACAGATGTCACATTATAACATTCATCAATCGTAACTAAGGTCGGTGTAAATGTGATTGCACAGCTTGTCAACTACGTATATAAACCATTTTCCATTTAATATCCTCATTTTAATTTGAATTGTAGAAAAGATTCAGATCTACACCTGGTAGTAGGCCTACCATTTCTAGTTTATTTTATTTTGTTAAAGTTAGGTTGTCAATATCGCATCTTGCAAGTTAATTCGCATCTAGGGTCATGGTTCCAATATATTTGAATCCGCTAAGCTCCTAAAAAACAAATGTCTATCATCCTAAATAAATGGCATCGCTGACGGCTGGTTAAATATGGCTATGGTTAGCATGAATGTTTTCAGCCTAATGAAGGGACAGTCCTATCGGGGTATTTTTGTGGAAACAAAATTCAAGAGGACGCAGTGCTGCATTCTATTCTTTGTCAAATTGTTAAATCTACAACAACTAAATTGATTCCCTCACTACAAATTTGAAAATAAGAGTGAAATAATCATGTAATAATCATACATAAGTATAAACAGGTAAGTAATCCTGAAAAAATACCCTGATAGGACTGTCTATGTTAATGACGTTATGTAAAGAACTAGAAGCAATTATTTCGAACCAATGGATATGTCACTCAGTTATTATCACTATTGCAAGACGCGAATAACGTTATTAGCTGGAAAGTATACATTTATTATATCAACAGCAATGAAATAGTTGAATTTGTTTATCAGACTACAGTGACGATATCAAATATTTTCACTTCGAGTATACACTAAGTACATACGGGATACGAGACATTTGGTCATAGACAGACATAGGTAGTGGGACTAATATTAGATTGTGAAGTGTCAGAAAAAGATTTGCGAAATGAAAGCTCATAAATGTACCCGTTTTAATACTGACAAAGGGCCGGTTATTCCTTCTATGACCTTGGATGATCGGGATGTGCATGACCTCTGAAGATAATACATTTGGCATAAGATCATGTTTATTCAATGTAGAATTGTTCGTCAGAATATGCCTACAGATTTGTAAGTTATAAAGAATGAAGATATAAGAATCTCACCTTTGCTGGTTGTTGTTATAAAGTAAAAGAAACTTTGGAACACTTTTCTGGTTTTCTGATCTGGTATTAAATATAAGTCAATTTTGCTATTTCAAAGATTTTATATCGGTACGTAGGAAGACCAACAATACTAATTAAACTATTTTTCTACTTATCAAAGACATCATTTTCAACATTTGCGTTATAACAAAATCTATTTAGTTTTAAATGAGAACGATATATTTGTTAACTCCATCTACTGTTGATCTAGTCAAATGAAACAATGTGTAAGAGGATGCCTTGTGTAGGATATTTTACGTACGCTTCTATAAAAATGACGTTTGGTTACGTACATGATACTCTATTAATATTTTATTAAAGTATGACTTCCACGGGTACTCGAGTCGGGTCAAGCGGGACTCGAGTTCATTTTTTTGACTCGAGTTCTCAAAAAGGGAAGGTCATTGTGACATATATACGTTATTGTAGATTGGAAGTCTGTAATGTGAGAAGTTAACACAAATTGTCAACACAAAGCATGCGTCGCTTAAAACAACCCTATAACTTAAAGTCAATTTAAGTGACACTGAGTATATTTCTTAAAATTTTATTTGGTTTTGATAAGCTACAAAATATCTTATATGCTGATTGAAGTTCATATCTCATCACTGGACTTGCAAATATATCCATTTATGCATAATATCTCTAAAATACTTGATTTTATGATAAAATCAAGAAAACATCTTAAAAACGTTTTATATTCGAAATTATGCATCCAATTAAACTACCTATTAGTTACAATACCTAATAAACACTATCGAATCGAATATATCTTCCTGTCAGCTTAAGACAAAGTTTCAAAATTACGTTTGGCGAATATGCGCGCGCCACTCGAGCAACATTGTCCGGTTTTCGATCAAAATCCCGACTTTGAATGGCCGTATTTTAACTCTAATGTACTGATAACAGATTCACCTTTAACTTGTTACTTGTAGTAACATTTTGTGGCTCCCGATGACATCGATTTCAAAATTTGACATATGGGATCTATTTAACATACTCGGTGTCTCTTTAAAGTTTAAAAGAAATAAAAACATGACTAAAGACAATTAAGATGTATAAAGATAATAATATATAAAAGGTTGCACTAAATACTTGCTTTGTCGCAAAGTAATTCACTGTATACGACCTTGTTGTCCTCATTCGGACCTCTTACTATAGAGTTGTGACCTGTAATAGTCTATCGTGACATCGGCGGTTTAAAGGAACAGTAGCATTATATATTTGATTTATTACTGATTCATTAGTTTCAATACATTCTCTTTCAATTGGAACAATTCATTTTCATTTTCCTGACATCGTCTTATATTCCCCTCAAAAACGTGCTTCTGCCCCTGTCCCATTTGAATAATGAACCTCACTAAAATGGGCATTTTCTACGAAATATATAATAACAAAATTTATGTTTAACTTTGATTTTAAATGTGAACATGTCAATAGAATTCTCAGGGGGATTAAAATCATTATTTCCCAAACTCAAATCCTTTTTCTGATTTCAAAATCTCATCAAAGGTGAACTAAACTCTTATCTGGTGACCTTGAAGTTGAAGGTAAACATTCAATGATAACAATTTAGTCTAGCTGTGACTTTGACCTTTGATTGATTGTAAAAGAAACTTTTGTACTGATCCAAAGATGATATATACCAAACTAGAGTTTCATAGCACAAATACTTTTTAAGTTATTGTGTTTACAATGAATGTTTTAGTGATCTAATAACTCGTGACCTTGACTGTGACGTGAGGGTGTAAACAGAAACCCATAGATCGTGTACATGAGTTCTGAAAAGCCTAATAAGATAAACCTCAACTCAAATTTGGTAAACATTGCATTAACTCATATCTGGTGACCTTGACCTTGGACATTCAAGGTCAAACAATTAATGAATACTTTTCATTGGTTATAACAATCATGTTATGATTAAAAGTTTATAGTTAACATGTTGCGACCTTGCTGTGACCTTGAACTTTGATGAATGTAGCGGAAACCTTTTCGAAATTGTTTATTCCTCCAAAGATGTCATATACTAAACTAGAGCTTCATAGCACAAAAACTTTCTAAGTTACCGTTTTTACAAGGATTTGTTCACTGATTATATAACTCTATATATGAACTTGAATGTGAACTTGAATGTCAAAATAGTTCCCCCGAAGTATAAGCAGTTTTATATGCATTGGAGGTCTGAAAAGGTTAATGGAAAAAGTTAAAGCTATCAATGATTATCAGACTTAGTCAGGACTGCTAAAAGGACACATACTATTTTAGATTTTCATGAATAAACTGTTTGTACTTGAAGGAAATGTGATTTTAACTAGATTAGCGTTTGCGGGATACCGCAAAAGCAGAGCAGCCCCGGAACTTGGGGTTTCGCCTTACCCTGTTCCGCCTTTTACAGGCCTCACCAAATTGGGAATTTTCTCATGACCTTGACCTTTGACACTCAAGGTCACACAATCAATGAACACATTTCATTGAGTAGAACATTATTGTAATGAAATAAAGTGTTAAAAATTAAATTAATCCATTTTCTCCATATATGTTGACCTTGCTGTGACCTTGACCTTCGACAGTTCGTACCCAAAACTTGTTGAAAATGTTGTACTTCTCAAGAGATAATATATACAAAATCTAAACTTCATAGCACAAAAACTTTTCAAGTTATTGTGTTTACAAGGTATTGCAATAACTCATATCTCATGACCTTGACCTTTGACCTTCAAGGTCACACAATAATTGAACACTTTTTATTGAGTATAACAATCATGTATTGATTAAAAGTCATCATAGGTAAAATTAACCATTTTCGCTAAACCATGCTTAAGTCATGACCTTGCTGTGACCTTGACCTTTGACGGATTGTAGCCAAAACCTTTTCAAAATTTTTTACTTTTCCAAGGATGATATATACCAAGTTACAGCTTCATAGCACAAAAACTTTTCAAGTTATCGCGTTTACAAGGAATTTTGCGGTGATTTTATTACTCGTGACCTTGACCTTTGAACTTGAAAGTAAACATGTCATAATGATTCCCTGGAAGTATTAACATTTAGACATGTTCATAGTTAAAATAAAGCTAAATGGGATAAAGTTATACCCAAATTTAGTGCATTTTGTAATAACTCATATCTCATGACCTTGACCTTTGACCTTCAAGGTCACACAATCATTGAACACTTTTTATTGAGTATAACAATCATGTATTGATTAAAAGTGTTCATAGTTAAAATAAAGCATTTTCGCTAAAACATGCTTACGTCATGACCTTGCTGTGACCTTGACCTTTGACGGATTGTAGCCAAAACCTTTTCAAAATTTTTAACTTTTCCAAGGATGATATATACCAAGTTAAAGCTTCATAGCACAAAAACTTTTCAAGTTATCGCGTTTACAAGGAATTCTTAGAGTGAATACATATCTCGTAACCTTGACCTTTGACCTTGAAAGTGAACGTGTCAAAATCGTTCCCCCAAGGTATGAGTAATAAGGTATGAATAAGAGTTCTGGAAAGCTTAGTGGAAAAAAGTTATAGCTAGTAGTACGAGTGCGGCGGCGGCGATGGAAACTTCACAAAAACTGATAGCAGCCCCGTCCTTAGACGGGGCTGCTAATAATCCAACAACATTGGATAGCTATAGGATTAAATTAATCAAGTCATCCATATAAAGAGTATCATTATGTGAACTTAGTTTCCCAGTAATTCAATTGGTCGAGAACCAGTCACATGGCAGATAACAGAAAGTGATAATGACTTTAATCCGAGTCTGACCAAAACTGATATTGACTTACTTAAAATAGACTCAATAACGTCAAAGCGTTGTTTCACAAAGTCATGCTATTGTCATGATGTCATGCTATTGTTATTGTTAAATCTTTGACCCGTTCTCGTGAACAATCTAGCCTAATTGCTGTTTTTTGTAAATTTAACAGAGACATAATAAAACAAATATGGTCTGGTAAATTCAGTCAATATCTGTTTTTATAGACCTGAGGAAAACAATATTAATCTCGATCGATATTGTTTTTCTCAAGTCTATAAAAACACGTAATGACCTCATCACCAGTCTATAATTGTATACTAAATAAAAGCATTAGATGTGCAGTATATTTCAACTGGTCCTTATGTCAACTGAAAGAAGAACATGCATTTAGTAAAATCTGTTCTCTAAATGTTATTACCCCTATAGTACTTCCTGAAATAGAAATAAAATGCTTTTGCTGATTATTTGGATCAAAGTTGAAATATTAGATATAAATATTCATTCACAAAGGGTTTTTCTAAATTTTGTTTTAGACCTTTTTTGTAAAATCTCTCAATATAGATGAAATTACAGGAGAGAAAAATGTGTCATTTTCACCCCTCCAAATTATTTCTGAGTCAAAATATATACCGGTATATCTGATGCAAGCTATAGTATGAAAATGAGCTTTAATCTAAGGACCGTCCACTATAATACGTTTTTGGTTCACTATCTTAATACATCTTTCTTATGCCCTCTACTATCCATATCTTATCATTTTAAGATTTATAAACATATTAAACAAGAGCTATCAGGAGAGATGGCTTATCCCCCCCGGACCCACTGTTTTTGAAAGATCAGTTTTAGCATATATTTTGATAGACTGATTGTGTAAATAATGCTGTGTGCATATATGCAGCTAACTTTGTTCGACTTTCAATAACCACGATAAAACTGTGATAAACCACATTCTAGGTCAGTTTAATAAGTAAATGCTTTGTTGTGCCATGTTTAAGTTCCTCGTGTTAATGTCAAGAGAGAGCAAAATGTTTGATTGAATATGCTGTTTGATTAAAACATCTTCATTCCTTGGTGAGGCACAGTTTAGAAATTAATGGTAATGTTGGAAAGAAGAATGTCATTGAGTTTAAAACTCCCTGCAAATTGAAAACACCAAAAGGCACATTTGTGAACAGTTTCAATGAGTCGAAAAGTCAGTACACAAAGTTTCAGCTTTCTTGGCCTTATGCTTCTGGAGAAGAAGATGAAAATAGGTTTTGAGGGCGTGGCGTCTGTGGCCATTAGTTGGGGCCACACGGCCACCAAAGCTACAATTTTTATCCTCACTAGTCAAAGAACATGTACACAAAGTTCAGATTTCTCGCCTAATGCTTCTGGAGAAGATGAAAATAGGTTTAAAGGGCTTGGGGCCACAGGGCCACCAAACCTACAATTTTTCATTCCTACTATTCAAGGAGTCTGTACACTAAGTTCCAGCTTTCTAGGCCATATGCTTCTGGAAGAGAAGTCGAAAATGCACAAAGTTTAGGGATGGACTGATGGACGCAGGACACTATGCTATGCCATAAGCTCATCAGGCCTCAGGCCAGATGAGCTAAAAATAAAGCCATTGGCTCTGTAGCTCATCAGGCTTCATATTAAATTATGCTGTAGGTTATTAGGGGCCACATTCAGGGCAGGGTTCGAAATTAGCACTAGCCCGGTAGCCAATGGCTAGTGAAAAAAATGCTGGGCTAGTAAAGTGCAATCATTGGTAGTCCAAAGGACTAGTTGAATTTAAAGAAAATATGTTTATATTGGTGTATTTGGCTAGTCAGTATATCTTTGGGCTAGTGCTTCCTGGAATGCACTAGTCCGAATTGCTAGTGCCCCATTAGGACTAATTTCAAATCCTGCAGGGCCACCAAAGCTACAATTTTTAATTCTTACTGAACAAGGTTTCAGCTTTCTAGGCCTTAGGCCTTATGTGCATGTGAAATATCAAAGGTCTTCCCCAAACATTCAAAAGTTATGAGCAAGGTGAATTTTTTTGGTGACAGACTGACAGCTAGTCGTACAGGGCAAAGACAATAAACCCCGGAATCTCTGATTTGGGGGCATACAAATCACGCACATAACTCCCAAGGCATTTCACATAATTATGATGTCACACATGGATAAGCAATTCATAGATAAAATGCTGTACGTAAATAATATAACATGAAATTTAAGCAAAGGAAAGTATTTTATTTGGTGTGGATAACATCTAGGTTACCAGTGAAAGCAGCTTATAATGACAATATAAACATTACTTTCAAATGATTTGGACATAGAAGTGCTTCATTCTGTATTTCCGATCATCTTGATCTGAAGTGCCCACAAAACTAGGACTGTCAACAGAAGTTGGAGAGTTTAAAAAAGGATTGCATGTTGACATCAACTGATCCCTCGGTTTGATGGTTATAACTTTAAATACGATTATTTTGTTTATTGAACTGTTCACTCATAGATGAGACAATCACTGTGGATATGCTTTGCCTCACATTATCACTTTAAACAATTGAACAAGCCCCCTTGATTTGCTGCATATGATGAACTGGAGTTTTATGAAGAAAATCATGTTCCAACAAGAAATGAAAAAGTTAATCAGTTCGTCAGGGCAACCAATGCTTCAACAATGTTGCCCTTATGTTCACGTAAAACCCTCTCAGCTTGCATCCGAGGTATTTCTATTTCTGTCACAATAAGATCAACATCGTCTTTATTTATTTTGACTTTAGAAAGTTCCTTTTCTCTTTCTTGTCTCTCAGACGTTTCCTTCTCCTTCCGGACATTCACGAGTCTCATAGCATCGCTGATGCTCTGTGCTGAGATTTCAGTTTCCTCAACATAATCTGTAACCTTTTCTAAGTCTGCAGCACCAGAATCATGTTTGGCAACCTTCTTGGACTTGCCTTCCTTCTTATCATCGTTAACTTCGATCTCCGCATTTTCGTCCTCGGCCGCCATTTTGGAACATGTGCTTGAAAGAGTTATCTCCCTTAGGTTTTCTCAATATCAAGTTATTTACATTTGATTTATAACAATGCTTCTTTTCAGGAAAGGAATATTATGAATATATGATGGAAAAATAAAAAATATACATATGAGCATATAAGTATCTTCTAATGGTAGTATATCGTCAAATGTTTGATTAAAACTAGAAATAGATCTTCTCTGATCAGCCGCCTCGGTAGCGCAGTAGGTAGCGCGTCAGTCTCATAATCACTTTGGCAAGAGCCATCTGAAGGTCGTGAGTTCGATCCTCACCCGGGGCAGCAATTTTTTTTACTCGCTTGGATTTAGTAGTTTAGTACATTTGATAATAAAATGGCCTATCCACTATTTTGAATTTTATTCTAACTATGAGGCCAATGTCTCATTTGAAATGCTGAATATTACCTTAAACGTTAAAAATGGCACAATAGTAAAGATGTCTTTACCAAATCTTGGTTTGGCATCGGAATGTATATTAAAGAATAAATCAGAATGTAATCAGAGACTAGCTATCTATCTTGAAAGATAATTCCTGATTAAAAAAAGGGGTGAACAACTTGTTTAAACAACGAACGGTGATGGATCTCACTAATATATTTATCATCAACATCACGAGAGAGAGAGAGCACTGGGACTCATTACGCTGTGACATTAGCTATAGAATTGTTACAGCACTATGTTAATATGAAGTTATTTTATCAAGTTAAAGCCAAGAGTTTGGATGTAAGTGTCAATAGCAGAGCTCAATGTCGACCGTTAAACCATATCTAATTTGAGATATCGCTTAAAACGAAATCAAAATTTCCTATTGATATTGAAATTATTCACCAATAATTTCTTAGTTCATCAGTTCTTAATATATGTAGTCCTATACGCCTTAGGGTATTAGGATTTTGAATTGAAAACGGCAAATTCATTTGCTTAGATCTAATTATTTTATACGTGACAGTTTCAGTCTGATTAAAATAGGCCTTGTTCCGAGGAATAAAATATTCCAACTGCTCGATAACTTAAAATGATGCTAACTACTGGCAATGATAAGTTAATGATTTGATATATTTCTTTAAAATTTCCACCGAGATCTACTTTAATGGCTGTAACAGGCTTAACAGATAAACAGTCTACGCAATAAATAAAACAAGAAGCTGACATGGTCGAGCTATATATCCCCCGCAAATTGCACAATATGTTTAGGGTTTCCATATCATATTGCCGATTACTTTTTGTTACATAAAATAACACAAATTTTCAAGGATATGAAGGAAACTGTTCTAAGAAAAAAATTAAATGATACGAACTTTATCTTCACTGTTGGACATAAATTATTCAAGTTAACTGACAAAATTAAATCAAACGAATGAATTTATGTATTATGTATTTTGATCTCCAAGATCAATAATTGTTTAATCATATGTAAACAAACATATTTTCAAAATTGTTCTTCATGACACACCTTTATATGATTATGTATCTCCATATCAAATTGATCAATATGTGATGATTAGTTTAGAAGTTGTGAGACGGACAGGACTTGTAACAGATTTCTTACAAATTTACCACTTTTTCTCCAAAATCTTAATATTTTATGTAGATTTTCATAAAATTGTTACTCATGACACATTATTACATGTTTCTTCATTTCCATGAGGAATTTGAATTGAAATGGTTGATTAGCTACAAGTTATGAGCCGGACACAAAGTGTAACGGACGGACGGACGGTACCCATTTTAATACCCCCAAAACTTCGTTGTTGCGGGGGATAAAAATAAATCAGGTTGCTTCGGTTCAGTTAGGCATCTATAGCCAAATGAATTATCTCCCTTAGTCCACTTGTCGATGACTCTTCAAGGGTGTGAGCTTAAGTCTTATGTCTTTGCACTGCTGTTTATGAGATCGAAGATAGATATTCATATAAACATCATCGAACAGGTAGAGGAAAATAGATTTCTACAGCGTTGCTCATCCTTATCTTTGTTCTATATAATGAGCTCAAAAGTATTACTGAACTGTGACTATCAATACCCAGGTGGTTCTCTCCCTTTAATCAGCCCCGGAACCCAATGAATGTCTATTAAAAAGGAGCCTTTATACCTTCTCTGTCTTAATTCTGCAACTCTAGATTGACTGATTACACATTAAATGAAAAGTCTATAGAAATAAAATAGTATTTATAAATGGAGTTTCAGTAATTATTTAAGATATTTCATAGATTAAATATCAGTCTAACCTGCATTGAATGAATTGATGTATGGCGTTGTCGCAAAGTTGTTTGTATCTATTATATATCTAAGGAATAATTGAACAACCTAATTTTGTTGAGAAAAAGTTACTACCAAACGCCATAATGCCATGACATATGACGGTTATTCATGTCATTCGGCTTCGGTAAAAATAATCAATGAAATCTTAACCAAAACGAACAATAAACTGAAACCGAGTCTTCTTAAATCCGTTCTTCTGTGAAAACAAGACAACAGTACTTTTGACGCAGTTTGGTTCCTCGTAGTCTAAGTTCTAGGATACAGTTAATGCATGACGCAAACAGTCGTTTCCTTACTGTGTCGCACCATTCGTCATTTCGGGATGGGAACATCCGGTAAATGTTTATATACAAGGACGAATAAATTTTCTTGGTTACTGAAACACACAGGCAGAATATATTTTTTCAATATACTTTCACACACGGGGAAGAATTTTTTCGGCTTCTTTTACACACAAAGGCAAGACTTTTTTGGCTCCGAACGGCTTCTTTTACACACAGGGGCATGCATAACTTTTCTTCCTTTACTTTTGCACACGAGGGTAAGATAAACAAAAATTCGGTATCTTACACAATACAGAAAGAATAAATTGTCTCCGGTTTCTTTTACACGCATGGGCAAGAATGAATTTCCATCGGCTACGTTTACACACAGGGGGAAGAATCGATTTCATTCGGTTACTTTTATACAATTATATAGTTTCCTCTGTCATTTTTACACACACGAATCAATGTCTTTCATTTACTTTATCACGCAGGAACAAGAATATTTTTTCTTCAGTCACTATTACACACAGGGGCAAGAACAAATTACGTTCGGTAACTTTTACACACGTGGGCAATAATAAAATTTCCTCTGTTATTTTTCACACAGGGCCAAGGATATTTCTTTTCTGTTTCTTTTATACACATGCAGAGACAAAAATAATTTGTTCTGTTACTTTTCATAGAGTGACAAGAATGAATTTCGTTTGTTTAGCTTTACACACAGGGGTAAGAATTCATTGTTTTCGGTCAAGTTTACACCTATCGCATTCTCTTTGTAAAAGCGTTCTTTGATTATTAGTTGTTATATATATATTATCAAATTTACATAGTTATATGTGCAGTCTAAGTAAACCTAGCCTCAATATTACCCGTTTCACTCCTATACTGAGTCTAGAAAAGGTCTACTAGAGGGTCGCATATGAAAAGAAACATCATATTATTGTATACCGGTATTCAACCATCCAAATGTCGTTTCAATAGCAAGATTTGGTTTGACTAAAAAGGTTAAATTGACACGACGACTTTTATCTTTAACAAAATATCTTATGTAATTATAGAACAATAGTAAAAGGATAATTTGACAAAAGTTCCAAAATACGCTCTCAAATGTATATTGTTTAAAATAATCTAAGGACCATGTGTTTATCATCCTGAAAATACTTCACGCGACCGCATGCTTGGTTAAAGTTGTGTAGTTTATTAAACAAACAATATATCAATGATTTTAGAATGCAACACAGAAAGCGATGCAGTTTTTTTATTTGATATGAAAAATATATAGAAAGGGTCAAAAATGAAAACGATGCAGTCTTGTTTTGGGTAATTTTATTGCTTTAGAATTGATACCCCTGGTAGGGAATGACTTAAAATTTAAATAAGACATTCATTTAAAACAAAACTAATAAATTATAATAAAATTGATAGATTTTTGACAAAAATCAATAAAAGTTTAAAAATCAGTATCCCAATTTAAAGTATGTATAATTACTGTATATATATGGATATGAACAAAACCTTACTTAAATGGTTGCCTTTTGAGCTGCAAACAATTAACGTTGTTGCCAATGATATATATTGTTTGAGTGTTTCTTAATTATATAAAGCACCAGTTATATTATCACCTTGTGTGCATTTGATTTGTGAAAGGAAACTAGATAGATAACGACAAATATGTGAGGGTGATACCGCTCTCTTCGCCGACAAACGTATATTCGGCATAGCTGATATCATGTTTCAAACTTGTTGATAAACGAAAAAAAACATGTTTCACTCTTATCAACTCGTTCACAAATGTACATTGAATGTACATGGACGTAAGCTCTTGTTGTAGTAGAAGCATTGACGTATTTTAGAAATTTCAGGAATCTCTGTTACAAGTACCTTCGTTCTTCGCTATGTGTATAGGTATAGGCGCATTGCTTTCATGTGATTGATGAAATTGCATCCTTCGAAAATTAAGAAACGTTTGCAAGGATTGATGTATATATGAGTGTTATGGCTATCATCTGTTCACAGATATATAGATACCCTTATATTCTAGTGACTGACTATTTCTGGCATCATCTGTATTATATCAAGTGGTTTAATTTGAATGCTAAACCAAATAACTAGCATCCTACTTCCAAATAAAACACTAATTTCAATTTTTAATCGAAAAATATAAATTTAGTTTTCCTTCAAAGGAACTGCCTCCTCCTTGCTTCTGTTGCTTTTTAACAAGGTACAATATTTCAATATTCCTATATACAAAAGATGCAAGTGCACTGGGATGGAGGGATCCAGCTATAATGGTTTATCGACTACAGCAACAGCTGCAAGGCTTGAGCAAGCAGGACGTCGATGACGGAGTTTATACTGTAAACCATTAATATTGATGCTTCAGCTTTTCGTACCTTCATATTTTCCAACAACATGGACGCATGCCTGTGACACACCTGAACACATAATCTATGAGAATATCGGGAACTGAGCGCGTCCTGGTTCCAGCAGACGTCAACAGCTGTGTCGTCTGCTCGCGAGAAAGGGCTGAGCAGGAGTGATCGAAACTTTCACGCTTTCTTTCTATGCCTATTGAACGGGTTTCGACGAATTTGGCATCTGATTCTATTAACTATATTTCGGTGGCAATCATAAAGACGGTTCAGCTTCTCATGATCGTGATATTTTGTCGATGCGGGACATCTGTGTACACGATGTACGAGAAGAAGCCATTGGCTTCCATCACAGAAACGTATCACTTCCGGTTTATTCAGCAGGCGCGATTCCCAGGTAAAATCAACAGACTGTTAGGGCACTTCTAGTCATGTTGGTTTTATGGTCAATCACCGAGTACTTCAAGTGAAGGGTTTCTTGACTTCTTCTAGATCATTAGTGTAATGGCACGTCTAGTAATATTACTCACGCTTCTGATCAGGATATTATTTACTGAGCCATATTTTAGAAGTTCTTGGTTTTCTTATCCAGGTATAGTGAGATACACGCTCATGATCTTCATAGCCATGTTTATTTTACTCATCATTTCCAAGAATATAAAATTCTGAAAGTCAAGAGATAAACCCCACTCTCAAACATATTATATAAAGAGAATAGGCCTACCTTGCCTCGTCAGGTACCAGGCCTTTTCCTCTGATTTGGACTAACTTTAAAATACAACGTCAAAACTGAAATACGTTTATTCTGATAAGTAATCCTTGAAGTCAACTCAAACTGTTCATGAATCTATATTGCATTGAGGAATTGATAAAGGAATCTCGTGTGCTCAAAGTCGGCAGAAACTTGACTGACTTCAACTTGACTAACAACTAACAAAGTATAAGCATATCCTAAGGTCTAACTATGTTTACCTATATCAAAATTCAACTACATAAATTTACAACATTTTCTCGATTTGCCAAACGGTATCATCACATGACATGGGGTTTTTTTTCATTCCGGGCCATGAACAAGTCTTCCCCAATTAACTGCTTCTTTATATATATAATAATTCAAGTGATTTCCCGTTTTCCGTTCTAGTCTTGTGTGGTACTTATCAAAACAGATTAGTTAGTGCTCATGGACTGAAATCGATTTTCTCGATACAAGCATGTAAGTGAAAACTGTACCACAAAAATTTTAGTAATTGGAAATAAAGATATTCAATAGAGACGTTTTTAAAATGTCCGATCAACAGATATTGGATTGAAGAAACGTTTTTTGAGTAATGAAACGAATGACTCATGGAGTTTTGTTTTGGAAATAATTATTTTGTTAAAGGATTCATCGATTCATTCTGAACAGCTGGAATACTCCTCGCTGAGACATCATTGGATGGCAAGGAATCGAGTACAGAAGTGCATTGTACAATAATTATCTTGCATCGAATATAAGCGATAATGAAGAATAAATGTTATTGTCCTTGTAAAGTGTTAACCTAATGTAAAGGTTATTTCTTCAGGGACGTCTTATTAATTTGATATTTGATGGCGTTTATTGTTCAAAAAAATTCAAAACATTAAAGCTGAATTATTTTGTAACATGAACATAACACTCGTATCCGAAAAAAAATATAAAGCTGTTCTTGGATTCGAACAAATAATAACTTGCACGATACCATGTTAATTGCTTTTGCAGTGTCGTATTTTTTCTTGTTTATTTTCCCTGATTTGTTTTGTACAATGCTTCGAATAATTCTGTACTCTACTTGACAGACATTTTGTCCCAATTGACCAAATTTCCAATTTTGATCAGCATAATAGTACTTGCGTCTTTTTTTCTGATTGCTACAAGCCATTAGCTAATTGTGCCCTTGGAAGTGATATAATTTGGCTATTGGCGCTTCTAACATGGATTACATTCAGACTATAGCAGTTTAGACAGGTCTCTAGCAACATTTTGTTCGTGACCATATAAAATAAAAACATTCGGGACACTGAGTTCAAGACTAACATTATTATTTTAATTATTGATATGAAATAAGACAAAAGGAGCCCTGAACAAAACTTAATTTCAGGATTTCATCTAGATTTGCAATCATGTTCTAGACTTTAAAACGATCTTTATTTTTTGCTTTAGGGTTTTGGGATAAGCGACAACACTGTAGCTACTCGGCCGTATCATATACCATATCATATAAAAGTAACTCATTTTAAGCATGAAATTGGCTTATAAAGATCATAATTGAGATATAAAAAAAATCCTCTCTCTTTCGACCTACAATGAAAATATCGGCATAATTTTGGTGCGTGGCCTGTTCGACATTGCTTTAATCATACATCGGTAGACTGATACATGCAGACTGCAGGCTTAGCTTGCTGTTCATTTCATACATCTGTCTCCACTGCCAGGTATGGCACCGCGGTTCCTGCTAATAAGTCATACGGGCTTCCCAGCAGGGGCGTGCAACATTTGGTGCCCTTTCAAGATAGTTCCAGGACAATTACTTGTAGCCGCCAACATCAAAGAGACAGGTGTCAATCAAGCTAATTGGACTTCAGGCCATGTTGGAAACAAAATACATTATCCAAAATGTTATTTGCATAAGTTTGCTTAGTATGTCCTGATCAATATTTAGATGATAAATTTGTTGAATGTTGTGTTTCTAGAGAGTTTGACCTGTTTGAGATTACTATCAGCCTACGGTGTCTGGAAGTATCACGCTGGCATTTATGGTTTGATAATAGACACCAAATGATACTGGAGGGAATGTTAACAGTCTGTAACACGAGATAGGGATTCTATCAAAAATATAGATATTCTTGTAGATTCAAATGTATACAGGATTCCTAACCATTGTTGCGTACACATTTCATAGCGAAATTACTGTCACATATCGATATATACATCTGTGATAGAACCACTTTTTTCTTTTGGTACTTCACTAAAACACACTCAAAAGATAAAATAAGACGGGGAGAAGAAAGCGATTGTTTCAAAGTCATTTAATCACTAGGGGAAGTAGTGATAATACAAGGGTTTAGATCTGTATCATTAGCGTCCAGTAAGGATGCATGGGAGATTTATTCCCTACACACGTGACGCGGTAAAGGAACACTCGCAGAGGTTATGGGAACCAATCTAAATTCACTGGATTATTAGGTGCGGGATCACACCCTATCATCGTTATGGTCACGTGAAGTAATTTCTTTGTCTTTTTCTCGTGAGAGTTCCAACCACCCTGAACCATTACCATAGCAGCGGGTTAGGCGTACCGATGGCAACAGGAAATTGCCTGATACCTGTTTGTACGTACTCTGTGAGTGTATATGGGGTCCCCGGGGCAAATTAAGAGGGGGGATATCTGATTTATCACATTCCAGTTGAGCGGTGTCCGTCACCCGGTTCTCTCGAGACGCGCATCAAGGGCCCGTCTCGTTTTTAGCGGCAGTCAAATTACCAACCCGTGTACCTGTTGATGTCGTCTGCCC
Source organism: Steromphala cineraria (assembly GCA_916613615.1). Classification (NCBI taxonomy): domain Eukaryota; kingdom Metazoa; phylum Mollusca; class Gastropoda; order Trochida; family Trochidae; genus Steromphala; species Steromphala cineraria. The sequence goes on from OU744730.1 coordinate 57,247,125, forward strand.
CGGCATTGATACGCCCTGCGGGCACTGCGACTAAGCAATGGCGTTCTATCCGTGCTCAGGTATTCAAGATGGCTAAGATTACGAATTCCTATATTTAGAAGCTGGCGGTCGCTTTCATATGCGGGTTTCGTGCTTTTACCCTCTACTTGCTTGAAAGACTGGAGCTGCTTAGCGGATATCCTGTTCAAACAAATCAGCATGATGACGGCATATTGATTACAAATCTAACTCAACTACTAGTCAGAATGAATCTTTTTGGCCTTTAATTCGTCCCGAGGTAACAATTGTTGATAAAACAATAATATTGCAATAACAACTTAACTCTTAAGTTTTAAGATATTTAAAAAGAGAGAGGTTTCTATGCACTGACAATTTTACTTAACCCTAGCAAGTTTTTATTTGAAGACTTTTACCGCTTTAATCATATGTATTAGCCTGTTTTGAAGCGACTAGTCTATTAACCACGATTTGAAATGGTAAAAGAATCAAAGTGTTCATTGCACAACATCCCAATACAGTAAAACACTTAAAATATATACGGCTTCTATTTTAATATCAGTCTAGTTCTGAGGATTAAAATATTCAAAATATTAACTCTACGGAGACATGGAATCATCAACACTAGGACCTTGTGGAGAGGAAACCCAATGAAATATTAAGTTCGATTCTCGATAGAGTTATATTTAAAAACGTTTATTCTTCGGATATAGGCCTATTTTAATCAGACTGTTTTAATATCGTCATAAAAACCTCCCATGAGCAATTCCTATATTTGCTATATTTCAAGTATAAATCAGTGGATTGGAAGGCATGACTTCATGTCAAGGGGGTGATTTATGGTGCTCATCAAACTCTTGAACCATGACATTACATCTTCATTCAATTCATCAGCGTATATGATTACATAACATGATGCATGATGAAACACTCTTACTCCTTAGGCATCCAGCAGGGGGAACGTTTCGGTCCATATTCGTTACCATGTCGACAGGAATAGAAAACTCAATGGGTTGTGTTGACACGGTTTGATATCCTGACCAATAGAGTTATCATGAAAGAAAGTCTAAATTTCATCACCCAGAAAAACAAAAAGATCCGACACACTTAACATTATTCACACGAGTCCCTTAAAAATCCAATGATTGACTAATGAATATAATAAAAAGTACCCCTTCCACAATTTTAACCATAAAAAATTAGAGTTCTTTTTCATCCACACACAATATTCTTAGTGCTATAAAATTCTTGATCCGCCTTAAGAAAGAGCAAAGACTTTGAAAATTAAGAAATTGTTACCAATACCATTGTCTTATATTATGTCATTTGGTTTAATCTATGAAGATAATATGTAATTAAGATTTTAAAATATAAAAAAATGTTAAAGATCATTTCGATTCTAATTAAACTCATGGTACAGAACAAGTAGTCTGTCAGCCAGACCCTAAAATTAAATAAAAGCCTAAGCAAGTCTATAATAAGGTTTGAGAGCTCAATTTATCTCAGTCTCCTTTTCATTATATTTATTAAATTTTTTCAAATTTCAGTTTTATTGAAAAAAAAATCATTTCAGAGTCTTATTGTTAGACTACAGAACAAGTGCTTCTGTTGCAAGTGTATGTTGATGTCCCCCTCTTCCCAAATCTGACCGCCGGTTCACCTCTGTCGGGCATTGAGCGAGGCGACGACAGGGAGACACTTTGACCCGCGTGCTTTACCTGTGTGACGCATACATTTTCCGGAGACATTAATGACTTAGCAGCGAGCGAGGGGCACCGCATCGTCCCTGGTTCCAACCGTTCACGGGTCACTGAACCGATAACTCAGCCAGGAAGAATATTTTTAACCTGTGGCCTAGGTAACGACTAAGGTCGGCATATTTGTTCGTGTCATACCTGTGATCGGCATCTATAACGGAACGAGCACCTTGCGGCTTTGACGTCTAGAGAGTAGCGAGACATTTCCTTTGATTTTGTGTAACAGATTGTGGATGTCATCTATTTCTGTTGGGAAACGTTGATAAGTTTATAATAACTTATGTTATGTGATTTCAATTAAGCAATAGCAAACATTTCACGAAACGAACTTACGTCTAAAACTGGTTTATTTTACTGATATTTGTTATCGGATATTTTGTTAATTATTTACATTGTTAGACTCTCCTCTCTTTTAGCCATATGTGTCCTTCCCATGTATGAAGAGCGACTCATCATCCATATCATATTAATAGAGTGAGAGTAAAACGTGAAACAAGTGATTCTCTTCGAAATCAAGTGTCATAATATTATATCGAAGCAATAACTGATTTGATTCATTACGAAGAAGAAGTTACATGGGTAAACACGCGACGAATACAGACATTCTGAACAAGATGGAGGATTGGTGCTTGAAAGGAGGCTACGGGCGGCAGGAGGAATGTCAGCAATGTGTTAACTGGACAACCATTACTTCCTCCTCTTATTCCAAGCATTCCAGTTCACTCATACCTTGTGTATGTAAATGGGCCATGTCATTCTCTAAGATAAGGACTATGACAAGTTATACAGGAACACCGCAATATAGAACTTTATCCCTTTATCGTGAAGATAAAGCATAATTATCAATTTAGAAGTACTAGGAGATTCATTTGTTTATATGACGTGTCGTAATTCACATTTTAAGAGGTATTAATTAGTCTCGTTAAATATATACGGTACAAAATACAAATACAGTCACATCCTATTAAAATGTGTAGCTTATTATTGCATTACCGTTCAATACATCCATAATACTGCAATACATTAGGCAATGGTTTTAAAAGAAGATGTTAATAAAGAAATTCATCAAAGAATAACATTTTTTCAAACCTTATTTAAAAGTTTCTTTTAACAATCGTTCAGACAATAGTGAAGAATACTAGTTGTACCGGTGTCGCCTTTCTTTACACAACAGTATTAAGGTCTAATGTACAACAATTAAGAAAAGAGTTACATTCTAGAATAGAATAAATCAATATTGAGTTATGTTATACAATATTTAAGGTGTATGATTATTGGTACAGTTAGCTAATAAGGTTGACAAAACCTTACTAACGTTGAATCAAGAAGGACGTTTTATAATAAAGAAATTTACCATCCATAAAACTGCTTGTCCTGATTTATCAAACATTTAGAATATGGCATTTCGGCAAATTTGTAAGAACAGATGATTTAATCACTTTAGATTTCTTGAAATCATTTCCCCTTACAAGTGGAAAAAGTTAATTTACCAACACTTATCATCTCCACGACATGCTTGACTGGTTACGTGTGAGAACATCACAACACCATTGTTCCATAGGTTCCACTTGACCTTACATCACGAGCATGATAAAGGCACCATGAAATGCCACTCCAGGGGAGGTGGGGGAGGGGTTGAAGAGGGCGAGGTAGGGGGGACATTGGTCTGGTACTTCACATACTTACATCACTCCTCAATCCTCCCCCCAAAGTGACGCTATCTCCCCGCAGCTAGTCACAAGAAGAGATGTTACATAACTATAAGGACGTAACTTCCATTATCTAACGCGTATGTGCATGTCGCTACATGATAACAGTAATCTGTCTACGATGAGAGGGGTGGTGCTATTGAATTCCTTGTTTCATGAAAACAAGGAATGAGCTTATCACAATTATTAAACTTAGTCTGCAATAGTTTGATCACTGTGGCGTGGCACCGAGAGGTAAATAAGACGATTGTGATCTGTGTATCTATACACATATAACCACATGTAGTCTGTAGCCAGACTGTGGTTAATAATATTTGGACATAACAAAACCTCTTGAAAAGCAAATCTGAAGGAGCTCATACTATGAGGCTCCTTTCTTATAATAATATTTAATTAAAAAAGTCGTTTATGAGAATGGTTATTTACCAGAGACTGAATTTAAGTCTAAACCAGATTCAATTATATGCAATACGATATTCGATATAAGCTTTCCATAATGTTGACGTTTTAACATATTGATCAATGACAATTAATAAGTTGGATACTACATATCCATAGTTAATTTATATTATAAATTAATCCAAAAGAGAATTTTTTTCAATTATAAATAAGTCATTAGTAAGTATTTGGCCAGAACCATCTAAGCCAGACTAAAATGTTATCATACCAGGTGAGGATTCCTTTTATATAGCTTACAGCAAATAATGCGCAAAATACGATACTTATGATTTAAGCACGTAACCATATAACCACCTTTACATTTAATGGCGCATAAAGTTGTAAAAAACAGTAGTATTTTCACAATTCCCTCCAGAGCAATGAAAACACCACCCATGAATAAAACCTCAGCCAAACCGAAACTTAACTCGAATGTCATTCTCATGTCAATAACCCGGAGACATGCACCCGTCAAGGCAAACTTATTGCATGTTCCATTGACAGAGCTTGTACATAGCGTGTTATTGATTGGCTGGCAGCCGCGGTATAACACGGTCTCCACTTGTTGCACGGTTTGTTATAAAACTTATACCATGGCTGTGACCAACTTCGTATGCGAATATTTTGAATGTGTAATTCTTTATGTTTTTTTCTTAATAGACACATTGTAACCGATTTTTTAAATGTTTTACTATTCTAAGTTTTAAATGTGACAATTTGATAAATAACAATTCAACGACACTTCAACATTTGGATATTTTTAGCTCATCTAGCCTATATACAGTGTAAGGCCTGATGGACTTATGGCATGGCATGGTGTCCATCCGTCCGTCCGTTTTGCATTTTCGACTTCATCTCTAGAAAGCTGAAATGTTGTGTACAAACTCCTTGACTATGAGAGATTAAAAATTGTGGTGGCCTTGTGGTCCCTAATAAGGACCACAGGTGCCACGCCCTTAAAACCTATTTTCATCTTCTTCTCCAGATGCATAAGGCCTAGAAAGCTGAAACCTTGTTTATAGACTCCTTGACTAGTGAGGATTATAAATTCTAGCTTTGGTGGCCAAGAAATACAAGAGAGCGAGAACCTCTATTTAGTATTTACCACACGAAAAAAAGAAGATGACTGCCCAGTTTCACACTACAGCTTGGAATGATCTTCAAGAATGAATGATCTTGACTTATTCTGCGTGTGGAAGAACCCTTGTGGTTACTGGTAAGGATGGGACTTACATACCTTCAGCATTTGGACGAATATATCAAGAATACGTCTTAATGATTGTCAGAGAAGTTTTTAAATGTTTGAAACATGACCTATATGTATTTCAGTTAGTCAATACATAATAGAAAGTTTTAAGTGACGCATGTATCGTCCACTCTTTTATGAGAAATTGTAGATTAAGTTAATCAAGCCATCAACTTTAGCTTTACACGTGTAAATATACTTCTGTATTGTATTAAACGTATTGACATGTGTTATCAAGTGTTGTGTTGAGAGGGTTTTATTTTCAAAAAATCTTCACCGTTTAGTTCAACACTTTTAAATCTGAGAACAAGTCATCCTGTTTTCTCTTTTGGACTTGAAACATGGAGTTAGAAATGAAATATTGATTTAAAAATGAAACTGTCCTATTGTAAGAACCATTGTATATAGAATGAACAATTGTGAACATATGGTAAAGGATGAACCGATGTGTCTTGGACATGACCGTTTATCGAGCACAGAAAGAACCATGCATTGGCCATGTCCGGAATAGAACAACATATAATTGCAGTATTCTTTCATGATAAGACATATACATGTACACTGTTGTGAATTCATTTATTTGAAGGAAAAACCTTAGATTCAAGAGTTGAATTGATTATTTCGGAACTAGAATTACCCTGACTGTACCGTGCATAACGGGGATAGCACTATATCCAATATTTCGGGCATATATATATAATACACTCTGTTCTTGTAATGATTAAATTTACTTATTCGTATATTCATAGCAAACTTAAAATTTACCTTAGTGTATACCTGCATTCCTCAATAAATAATGTAATGTAATAAGTTTAGATAAAGCTTCGCTAAGAACTGAACGTTGGTAACAGTTAAACGTTCCTCCTCGGTCTTGACATCAATGGACTGAATAAAATGCCCTCACATGGGAACTGTTCTGTATTCTTTGATATATGCTTCACTTATTTAACAATATGTAAAACTATTTGAACTTGATCAATATTCCACGAGACATATTTGAAAGACAGCGGGAGCCGATTCACAGCCGACAATATGTACACCATAAAACAAGTATGTGCTTGATCGTCGGCTCCAACCGTTTTCTAGACGTATGTTTTCGACAAAACACGTCTCGGCGCAATATTTCAAAGAGATTTGTGTTAGAGCATTTGAAATTAAATGCATTTATATCTCTCTCGCCCCTGAAGTTTAATACCCATACGGCAACGACAGACTATTGGGACACTGCGGCCCTAATGATGCCAAAATAGTCTGTAGTATCTGAAAATAATAGTTTATTTCAAATATGACATTAACCTAAGAGAATTGGCTTTTTCTATAGTTCTCTTCAGATCAAGACTTGCTTTTCAAGAGGTTTTGTTGATATCAAATTGTTATAACTACAGTCTGAGTATAAGACGAGGTCAGTAATTATGGTGTCAAGAAAATGTTCCTGTCAAAAGTAAAGTCAGTATGTGCTCAGTTTATCACCATATCGGCGTTTTCATTCTATTAATGTTGACGATCAATATACTGGATTACTTATTGATTCTCACTTCTAATATTGGTTACCCTCAATATTATATTATCGTTACAAAATCATTTGCTTATTTTATGAACTGGTATAACTAACTATAGATCCAAATTCTCAATCCCTCTGTATGATGTTAAATGGGGGTAAGAATCCCCTATATTCCCTGAAAGGGGTGGAATAATCCAACACTAAGTAAATGGTTCTTGCAATTATTAATGATCATGCATGCATATATATAACATTAAGAAGACCTGTATCATAACATAGCTAGTCCTTCGAATGTATGTATTAAACTTTCTCGAACCACCATTCCGTCAATAGATCCAATATCAATCCTTTAAAAAACTTTGCATGGGTATCTAAATCCAACTGCTAGTTCCTTTAGTGGCAAGGTATTCATGAATGAACACTCTGATAAGATCTAATCAATGACATTACCGATATCGATCTGAAAGGTGTGAGATAAGTAGGTATATAATATGGCATGTCACACCTTGGTTGTTAACATCCCTATTAATACAACACTGCCGCCAAACTGTTCACTTTTACATCATCCATGCTGAAGGCACTATTCAGTGTATTGCACCTCCCCAAGACCGCGGTATAATGAGGTACTGCCTGGCACATAAGAAGGTGATTGGTTTACCTCGGGCTAGAACTGGTTTGGCACCCTAGAATGAGACTATATGCGTGCCATACTTGACAAATCATAAATCTAGTCTGAATGCACGGAAGTGAAGAATTTCATGATATATCATAATGATTATGAAGTTTATTATGATGCTGTGTGAGTCTTGTGCTAGCCCAATCTCATTGAAATAAGATGTAGTTTCGCCCATTTTTCGTATGATCTACAGTTTAAATTGTTAGTTCAATGCTGGATAGCGTGGGGTAGCTTTTAATAGCGATATTCGTTTTAGCGGTCATTAAGTTAGCGAAATTTACATGTTTTTTATTGAGTGCTGCTTGTCCGACATTATGGTCTGATAATTTATGAGGCCTTGTTGACAGTCTAGATTCGTTTACAGTTAGTCTAGCTGCTTACAGATATAATCAAGCTAAACTGAATAACTCAATAAATGGTAAAGGATTCGCAATTGTTATATTGATAAATAAAATCTCTGTTTTCTTAATGCCAAATTCACAAAACTAAAAAAAAGTACTGTGAAAGTCAAATACATTCGCCAGTCTAGATTTCTAGTTTCTAGTTTCTGTGAATAATGAAGCATCATTGTATCCAATTATCTATGTCAAATCACGTACTGATATTAACATGGCGGACTATGGCCAAGTCTAGACCCGGTGCTTCAGGCATTGAAACGTCATACTTGACTGCGCAGAAACAAAGAACTGGAAGAAAAGATGCTATCAAAATGAATGATATGTTGAAAACAACATGGGAAAAGTCTTCAAAAGTTCATGTCCAATTGGTTACATTTGCAGTGATGCGTGTCCGAAACAAGAGCACAGAACGTGCACGGTCATTCATAGCATACCATAATTTCTGCCAGCGTTAAATTAAATCTATGCGTGTACAGAATTCTGATTATTGGAATGGCTCCAATATGATACCTTAATTGGTCAACCGTGTTTAATTCAACACGTCAAAGAAAAAACCCAGAAAAATAATTGTTTAAAAATCCGGTTTATGTTGGATTACTTTTGTAAATGAAATCAGTGTTATAGACATTCTTCATATTTGATTATGTTCAATATTAGTTCTGAATCTAAACTTTCTCAACCATAATATATCAACACTTTAGTAAAGCTTTAGAGAAAAATAATGTCAGATGAAAAGAAAGCTGCGTGGTGTTGACGCGACCGAAACATCTGAACAAATTACTATCATTTTACTAATTTCATGAATAAAATTGTTTCACACCAATTAGATTAAAATCAATATTCTGAAATAAAAAGAACAATCTAAGTTCTTTATATTGAAATTATATATCTAAACTTTCATGGATGTGCCGAGTCTTTGACGAAGTCCAGCTTCAGCCAATAACCAAAGGTTCAAACAATACATTACACAATCTCAAAACACGGCATCAAATGACAAAGACGGGTTAAAAAGTCAATGACGTCATTGACATACATCTGCCATTAATACAATGATGGTACCAGCATTGGTTCGTCAGCGACGATTCCATTGGTCAGACAGCAACATTAGTCTACGGCACCGGCCCGGAGCTCCCATGGGGGTTCCATCTCCCAGTGCACTTGTTATCGTTTATTGGGGCTCCAATTACATGTTAATTTAAGCAAATAGTGATAACCTCCTTAAATAGGACCCCTGGGAGGCCAATTCAAACGTATCGAATAGCACTGTCTCTCACGTTGGGTGTAATAAAAGGTGTCTTGTAAATTAGGTGACATTGAGGGTTAGTTTTATTTGTTAATTGTGTGACTTTCGTTTGTTTTCCGCCAAAGATGCGGGTCTTTGATCTGTGGGACGTAATGACCCGCGTCGATCACTCCACTCGGTGCTTTACACATCTTTAACATCGGATAATTCCGATCAGACACTTGATTCATAATAGAAAATTATTCATTGTGTCTTATCTGATACTGAGTTTTGCTGTTAAAAGAATTCATATGAAAAAGATGGATCGGTGCCCGAGAAATTTTACATTTTTACAATTCAAGACTAGAGAAAACTGCCTAAAAGGATTGTAGTGAAATGAGTATATTGAAATATTGAAATGGTTCTCTGATTTTTGTTGACTAATGGTAATATAAAAATTAATTTACAGATTTAGTAATTAATGTATTTCTTTTAATTTTTTGCATAACTTAATTGGCAATGTGATTTCATTTCAAATGAGTCTACTAGCGCATCGTACTGTACATTTGAATTTGGGATGGGCAAGGTTTATTATCATATATATCTTTATTCATAATCATAGCTGAATTCATATTTATGTTTACGCAAATTGAATAGCTAGAGTAACGTTTAATGTAATTCTCTAAGAAAAAAACATTTGTAGTTCAAGACATGTCTGTATTTACAACGGAAATACCATTTGGAAATTTAATTTCTCCTCTGAGAATAACTTGTGTTGAGGAGTAAGGCGGTCTCAATATGTGGGGACATAGCACTGTTTCCATATTATGTGTGGGCACGCTAAGATCCTATATAACTGGTTTCCTCAGGGAACGTGACAACCGCTTTATCTTCAATGTCGTATATATTTGGATGGCCCGTTCCTTAATTTGTCACCTGTTACGTCAGCCATTGTGAACTCGTATGCCGTCGCCATTTTACCTCTTTCAACCCCAAGGCACAATCTTTATACTAACAGTACCTCAAAGAGCCAGCGAATAACATGTTGCTACATTATAAGGATATTTGAATAATGAAATGAACTGCGCCCTACTTGCGAGTTTTCAGAAATATAAAAAAAGTTCCCAATGCGGAACACTTGGTTAGTTTACAAAGATGGTCCCCTTCAGACGGCGTGTCAAAGAGCCGGGTAAATATATACAGCGGTGGCAATCAACTCAGTAATGTGGTCTTTCTACATGTTTGGAGACCGTTTCTTGAAGCACTAGGGTCAGAGTCTAATTCCCAGGCCATTCACGCTACGTTTCCGCCAATGAGAGCACTCAGTTTGTCTCCTGGGATGTGATAAAGATGAATAGTCCCTGTTCAAATACACCGCTACCTGAATGCCTCTTTCGGCCCTGATAACTTACAGCGTCACCAAAGCGGGAAGAACACGGTTTGTTTCAAACTGCCCCCGAGGACCGTCATCTCGGCCTGGAGGGCTGATATCGCTGGAACTGTATGGGGTTGACAAACATTACCTGTGTGGGTACGAAGCAGCCCGAGCAGGTAATCTGATAACGCCGCTTACCTGCCTGCCTGATTGCAAACGCTCTCTCACCCTGCTCGCCGACATTAGCAGACGACAGGTTTCCTTAAGATTCACATCAAAATGTGTATACATGTACATCCATCAACGTTTATACTATAATTATGAAATAACGCCGATAGCCAATGGTAAACTTGTTGGGGTTATGAGAATTGTATTATGAGTACATTTATAGATAATGGCGCTCTTTTGTAAGTTTAGTACGCTTGCTGGACCATAAAATGTATACTTTGGCATCTTCAATATTTTCAAAGAGGGGTATACTATTGGATAACTTTGGAATATTATTTAAGTTTGGATGCCTGAAAATGACATGTCTCGTCGTTTGGTAACCCAAGTAGTCATTCTATATGAGCTATAAAGATAAAGGTACTTTGGAAACGGGTTGTATATCAAGTATCGTTGTCTAAATTATATAGCTATTCAGAATCTAAAGTTGTTAAAGAATAAACCAATAAATTCAGAAAGATGACAACATGAGAAATGCCAGCTTTTTCAACCCCCAAAATAGGCCATTAACTTCCAAGCTTTCCAATAGACCCATAAAAGAAAGTAGGTCTTCCTTTGTTTGTTCGGGCAATTATAATATATACTGTACTCGGTCGGCTATTTATAGATCGGTCCCATGAAACGTCCTTATAACCAGGGTGCCTCTAGCAGACGACACCGAAGTGAGGTCGGAGGTCATATTGCCTTGCTTGATTCTGATTGGTTGATTGTGGCAAGCCTCGAGGAATTTGCATTGTCGTTAGCCATGTGAATACATATTACTACTCACAGTGCCAAATCGTGGCTGGAATAAACTTTTCACAATGAGATAGCATTGCTCAAGAATTATTTAGAATACAACACAGACCAATCACAAATCCATTGTTTCCAGTGATATGTAAGCCGGTCCATCATTATGACCTGACAGGTTTAAAGAAACAATTTTATCAAAAATGAAAGTGTTCTTCACAAATTATGTTATAATTTCTGAGTTCCTATATAAACAAAATATATGCTATTTTCTATTTTAGTCTTAAATAATATTTTCTCGGGATTGATGGTTATTATTCTAATAATTCCAATACATTTTTCTTAATCAAAATCAATATATTGAGTTCAGTTTATATTCACATTTCAATTTTCAAAAATGATTCAATTACTTTCAAGTAAAACAGAAATATTCCGAAAATCGATTCCAAAATATTGGCAACAATTTTCTAAAAGACGTCTCAAAAGTCAATTTGACATTCATTGTTCCGAACTGTCACTGCGAGTAACATTAAATAGAAAGTAATTAAAAATTCTAAAGCACTATTCTCTGAGGCGCAAGCGTCGCCTCGCACACCTGTTAAAGCGCCATTTCCATCAACAGGTCGCACAGGTACCAAATTCCATCAGTCGGGCTTGAGCGCCCTCTAACGTCACAGTGTCTCGTATCTACGTGCATGCTTCACCGTGCAGGAAAAGGGCCGAGAGGACAGAAAAGCCAGGAAGTGGGCTTTGGTGACAAAGTTGGCGAAGATGTAGAATTTTGCAGCTCTTTAGACGTCAAGTAACACTTTAAGTTGAGGTAAGTGTACTTTTTGTTGTCTTGGATCAACAGGTGTGCGCACGATGGTAAAATGGAACTTGCAGACCTCACGTGTCATGCGCTACAGACCCGTATTCCACTGGCGACAAAACATGGCCGCCGAGCCTGTCGCACAACTTTGGTCACTTTCCTCGCTTCCTCAATTCCCTGTCTAAAAGTATTAATTTCACTTAAACTTATGAAGTAAAACTATAGTTTTATCAGTCTCGTCGCTTTGTTTGATTGTTATGCTGATTCCGCGATGCAGGCGACATGTTACCGAGCGAGGGGTGTGTTATCGGTTCGCGGTCATGAGCGAGTGAGTTTGGCCCAATTTTGCGGGAATACAGCTTGGACCGAGCCTGTTTGTTAACCAGGATGCAACTAAGTGTCAGTTTCATGATCACTGATGTGTCTTCAATTTATTTAACAAATTATCCCACCTATTCAAAAAGTTTTAACCGAACTGCCCCAGACCAGTTTGGATCGATAAATTGTAGAATCTCCATTATTTCCCGGGGGCATATTTAGGGGAGACAGTTGACCCCCGTCCTATTCGCTCCAAGCGCAGCCAGGGTAGCTGCAGATAAGACCTCGTGTACATAGTCGCATTGTAAACACTGTCTCAAATGGGTAGGGGAACTTTGCATTAATGGTTCTTCCTATCCCGTGAGCAAACTGTGGCTACAATGTAGTCTGTCACCCAGCGAATTTCAGGAATGTTTTGTGTTGGAAACTTAGCTATTTAGACAGAGCCTGGAACCCCAGGATTTCCATCCTTATTTTGAAATATAAGCATTTTCAAGTTTATTTTGACTTTGATTTACTTCATGATTATACATTTGCAAGAATGTATTTTGGAATAAACTACCAACATCCAAACTTGTGTAGTTTTGTTTGCTTATACTAGACAATATTGAAAATAAGATTTGATATTGTGATATGCTTTATAGAAACCTTTTGGGGTTTGTTTCCATTAAAAAAAGAATAAATTATGCTTTTAATCAGTTGAGAGTTGAAAGTTAAAAATACTGTTGTAGTCTTACATAACATGAAGAATTCATAGCCAGATGCAATACCATAAACACATTTAAAATGCTGAAATCATTTATGAAACTTTTGAAATTGAATTTGTGTTAAGACAACACTTACGATGAATCTTTGAAGATAAAGCAAAACTTACAAGAATATTTTTGATAATTGTTCCATTAATATTCATCAATTCATTTCTATGGAACTCAAAGTTGGAATCATTAAAGGGGCAGTAGCATGTTTTAGGGGGAATATGAGGTCATGTCAGGAAAATGAAAATGAATGGTTCCAATTGAAAGACAATGTATTCAAACTAAATGAAGCAGTAATAAATCAAATATATAATTTTAAGTTTAGCCATGCAATTCCTACTTCTAACAAAATGAATTGAAGGTGTTCACACAAAAATGGCCACCAATGGTCTTTATGTGAAACTGCATAATTTGTCCTCTGACTGGATGATTGGTTTGTGTCATGATATCTTTGACAATATCAAAATAATACACTTACCGGTAGCATAAATGTACAATTATCAGCGAAAATTATATTTAAAATTTTCAAAAATGTGCTACTTTCCCCTTTAAAAAGATAGATAATTTGAAAAAAAAAGATTTTGAAAAATTCTTTTTTTAATATCGAGGAAAAAGACAAATATCACCCAAATTTATCAATTGGTAAGTAAATAATTCTAACAAGATTAATAATTTTCTACTTCCAAGAGAGAGAAAAAAATGGTAATAAATTTAATTTATAGCAAATGGCAAACCTATTTCATTGGCTTACAAGAGCCATTTAGACAGTACAAGAATCATGGAATAATTGGATTCAAATTGATGCTGGTAGCGATTGTCAAGTTAAACCTGCATGGAATATATCCTGCAAGTTGTCATATTTGACCTTTAATACGTGGCTGCTGCGTGGAATAGGGGTGTCGTCAATGCCGCAAGTGGAGCGGCAGTTTGAGAGAATCAGGAAGTTAGAACCATGGCTGGTTGGGATGATAAGGCATTGCGAGGAATTGTCTCGTCAAAAACAGGAAACTGGTCTTGCGAGTCGCTTTAAAATTTAGACACAGTGAACGTTTCGTTTCCGGCTTTCATGAAATGGTTATGGGACTGACATGCTTGTTCTAGTGCTATGGGTCAATTTATTAGGAACTGCATGTTGATGAAGAATGAGAAAATGTTTGATGGAGATTTGTGCTGTGATGTGGATCTTATAAACTTTGATAGTGGAAATTGAATAAGGGCAGAGGTTTTGTAATAATTTCGGTGCTGAAATATGATGGTAAGTTTTTGTTTGCTGATTTTTTGTCATAAATTGGTAATTCTTCAGTTTAGATTTTCTTAAGAGTTTCATTTACGTAAATCTAGTTTGACTGATTAATCAAGTATTTTCCATTAACTCATTTGGATGCTTGAAATGATTTGTATTCCTAGCTTTTATCTTTAATCTTTTTATTGTATCTAAATAAAGTGTTCCAAAAGTATTAATTATCGACATATATGTTATTTTCATTTTTCAAGTTGGAAAAAAGGTAACTAGTTGTATGATAAAACTTTAAGATTATTAATTTAAAAATCATTTAAATTTAAAAATTCTTTCGTTCATTTTTATAAATCTTTAAAAATAAGAAACACATTTTCTTGAAATATATTTTGAAATAGTTGAGAAATTAATTCATGCTTAAAATGCTTAATTTAACTTAGAAATTTTATTCAAATTCCAGTGTCTCAGACATCAGAAGTAATTATCATAGTTAATGAATGATGAAGACAGTTTAAAAGCTTAGAGAACAAGTTTCTGTTCTCCAATTAGGAATTAATGAAATAAACACATAAAAGAATGCCGAGTCGTATATCCAGCTCTCGTCACATGAATATTCATGAGATAGGAATCAGAAATGCCACCTGATATTCTATGGAAGTGGTTAGCTTGAAAACATGATGACTCCATGTTGTTTAAATATGAATGCCACAAAAAAAAAGATTGGAAATCTGAAACTGTAATTATGGATTCGGCTATGAAAATAGGAACGGCGTTTCTTTGATCGCAGATCTGTTGTGCATTTTCAATGATAGTAATTCATAATATATAATCCTTAAGCGCACAGAAATGTTTATTGATTTACGAGGCCGTGATGTTAGTTACTTCCTGGCATTCCAACCTGTGCAACGTTATAAATGTTTAACACACCCTTCATCTCTTGTTATCTACTAAATTGGAAGTTATGGTAATTGCTAGGCAGCGGTTCTTGAAAAAGACGTATTTTGTTCATTGCCATGGTAGCTTATCTGATCTACCACTTTGGTAATTAATGCTCTCTTAATTTAAAACTACTTAATGTCTCTGATTTCTTGTTAATTATTGACTAGCTTCAATTTGTTTTCGTTGCATTGTAAATATTTTACAGCTGTACACATTTGCTTTATTTTATGACTTGAGATGGATGAAATAAGACTTGTATTTATGTTGAGAGGAACTCGCACATTTCTAATTGCAATTCAACTATTATCATTGTTAATTCAAAATTTGTAGACAAAACATTGGCAGCAATGAATAATATATTTTAATTGAATTTATAAGTTAAGAATTGATTTTGAAATTGAATTGGTTCATCAAAATCAACAATTTAATTCCAAATGATAAAAATATTGTCTATATTATAACATCAGAAATTTAATCAACATCCTGTTACATTTGTAGAATTATGATGTTTCAATTAAAATAAATTTTGATCAAGAATACCTGGAAAGAATATCCACCAATATTCAGTGTTGAATGAATGCCCTGCAATTCATATGACCGGGCAATCTCGTATTTATTGCCAGGACATCCCACTGTTATAATGGTATGTTTGGGACTTAGGTGACACACCCACCCCCCTTTAGAATCTTAATGGTACATTCAACTCTTACAGATGCTTGAAGTAAGATTATCTCCCTTAGTATGTGGTGTAACCTTATTAAGTGTAACTAAACAGATATAAGTAGAGATATATTTCATGGCTTGTTGTAAACAGTGTCAAAGTATGTTGGTGTGTGAATAGTGCTTTCTGCCTAGTATCTGCAAGTTAATCTTAGAATACATTATAAAGGATAAATGATGAAAGATGATAAAAGCTCACATGATAAATTGCTATATGATTTGGTCTTGATTTTCATTTTAACTAAAGCAAAATGTGACTAAGCAACTGCAATTTTAATTTGTAAAAAAGAATATAACTTCTTAGCAATGAATTATCCAGGATTTTTTCACATGCAATTAAATGCACACTTTCCTTGCATTATGCTGCAGTGGCAGATCTCGAAAGTTATAAAGAGGCCAGGTACAAACAACCTTGCCTTTGCCACTTATGTGCAGGTAAAAGCTCAATCAAAAAGTCAGAGTAGAAACATAATGTGTATCATATTGAGAAAACTTTAACTTTTTCTAAACCTTTCTGATTATGGCATACATTCAAATTGCTAAATCTTTGCAATTAACATTCCAACATTCTATTTATTTATTTTCTGGTAGTTTATATGACTTTGAGAAATATGATTGTGTGAAGTGAAAACTTAAGTTGGTATATTGTATCCACTTAATTTTGAACAGTAAAATCTAAGAGTGTGTAGAAGTATCACCAGTATTTAAAGTATCATTAAGATGTGAAACAATAATGTTGTTGTCGGCTCATCGATACATCTTTGGGGCCATTATCAAGACAAATGACTATCTAACACCAGCTTAATCTCTGCTCTATTGTTTTCGGGAGTAATTATCATCGACTTGCTTTGTCTTTTAATTGTAGACTTGTTAAGGCATTAAAGCACGACAAATGATGATACATGCGCAAACATTGTATCAACTTACTGTCTTGCAAATTTGAAAGATTTGTTTAAGTCTAATGGCATGATAAAGGATGCTTATGGCTCATTCATTTCTGAACAGGTACGTTGAAATGCCACCACGTGAACAAACTCTATCTCGTGTGACAAATATTCCGGCACATTATTGGATGTAGACACATTATGGTGCCGCGTTTTCATGCAGGAAGGCCATTTTGTTGAATCTCAACAAAAGGTTATTGCCGTCAGTGTGAAATAGCCCAACCGTTAACTGTAACTCTAGCTTGTGTTGAGAAACAAAAATAAGAATTTTGCAGAATCGTGACCATTATCTTTTGGTTCATCAGAACTTCCTGTAAGAGTTCGCTTTGTTTGATTCCAACAAAACAAATAGGAACCCTGCAGACTTGCATGCCAGTATTGTGTTTACACTGATTGATTATGAAGGGGGAACTATTTTGTTATGATAGATTCAGTCAAGTCAAATGTCTTGAATGTTCATGTCGATTCAGTCCAAGGCTACTAACTTAGATTGAGATTAGCCTACCCTTTATATATTCTTAATGATCATTATCATCAAAGGCATTCAGAAGATTAAGTTTTAATTACATTTTATGGTATAATGAGATAATTAACTGTATTTGATGAAACTATACTGATTTGAAAATATGTCAGAGATATTTGATGCATCTGTACAAAATTTAAAATGTTTGAGGTAAATTTTGTGTAAATGTTAGAAATAATTCTGGTCTAAGAAGATATCCCTGCCACAGTCAATGTTTTGTTAGGAAGAATGGTCTGGAGGACGGAGGCAGTCGACTCGAACCTTGAACAAATTGATTTGGGCTTTCGTGGGTCATGGAGAGAGTTCTGGAAACCAAAAGCATTGTCCCTATTTAAACAAAGCGACCCCGTCTAGCGAACTAGTGCCAATTTTGGAAAGCTTATTGAGAGACTTTGTATGAAAGAGCTTCGAAAGGAGAAGCATGGCTGAGCAGGCTTGTTCCTCCGGTTGACCTCCGACCCATGTATGGCAGTAATGATGTCCAGTGGACCAAATCCATCCTCGTTTCCCAACTCTTCAAACATCCTACCCTCAGGGCAATGTCATTAGGCGACTATAGTTGGTCTTTCATTAGTTTTGTCTACCTGGTAAACTTGAACTTGTCATCGGACAAAAACTGATTTGTTCTTTATTGCTCAAGTGTTCTTTCCCTGAAAAGTCAATTCATTTATGATTGACTGCTTAATTAGTTTAGGAAATTGACCTTTAAAAAATAGATATGGGATTCAATTTACTAAATTCTTGCCTCAAGAAGTTGATATAATGGAAAATGGTATAAATATATGTAAACAAGTTATGTCATGGTTCTGAACATTGTTTTGTAATAAATACAAAACACATCAACTACAAGTAACTTTTGAAATATCTTTTTTCTTGTAAACCCTCTTCAAGTGCACATACCATAAAATAATCATTTAAAAAACAAAGTTTTTAAATGTTATGTTGCAGGTTCTATTGTATCCACATAATGCTACACCGACAGTTTTGCGACTTGGTATTTTTCTAGAAGTCACCAATGCTATGTGAACAAAAGGGAACAACATACACTTGACAGCCTCTACCAAAAGTCAATCTGTTCCGCTTGAATTGATGCAGGAATTAACACAACGATGCTTTCACAGTGAATTCTGATTGTGGACTTTGCTAAGAAATAATTGTAGAATAGTCCACAGCTGCAAGATACAAATCAGTATTCCATAGGCAGTGGGTTGTTATAACTAGTATTAACTTTACTGTCTACTTCTTTTATCCAGAAGCAGACACTTAGTGTATTTAGTGTGTGAAGCCTGTACATACTTCATGCCTGGGTGCTCCCAGGAGGAAAGTTGCAGAGGAAAATCTCCCTCCAGGCATTCATAGTTTAAATGCATTTGTGAGAAAGTTTCAGAACTGATACTGAATTCAAGTGAATATCAGGATGTTTATCAGATTTCCAGGATGAATATTGAAACTGGTAGATATTGAATGAAATAATGATAATGATAATAGTGGATATTAGCAACGGCACCTGTATCTGTGTATATGTGTTGAAATACTTTATCAAGGAGCTACAATAGAGGAAACTTTGAATGAAAAGGGCTAAAGGGTGCCTGTTTATGATCTTGTTATATCATCTTGAATATTTGGTAATTTCTTTCAAATAAATTTGGTCGTGGGAGATCTCCTCACAACAGCCAGTGTTTAAGTTAGTATATTTAAGAGGACCAAGGCGCTGATGTTTTAAAAGAATGTCTTTTCAACTTCATGCCTTCAAGTTTTAATGAAAAATTATTAGTTAGCATAGAGCAATCCTTTGGTCTTTTCAAGGGGAGTAAATTTCCCTTGCCATTAGTCAATTTTATAATCTTCATCCATTATTTACTTGATGTACCCTCCATTATAATACAGCTCAAGTACACCAGGCCTTCGGGTGCACAAGCTATTGTTAGGTAATTGAGCAAATTAGAACATGTTTTTAAAATCTTCTGAGACGCTTCGTGAAATTTGGAAGCATCACACTGTTGGGAAGTGAATAGGCTTCTTACTGAAATTAGGACACTTTGAATTGGTTGAGAAAATATGGAAGTGGAGAATAGAAGGGTTTTATTGTATGGTTGACTGGACTCATCACTATGGAAGGAACTCTATGCTAATATTTGATCTCCATACAGGAAATATTTCTATAGGAAAACTTGGCTGTAATGACAGAGGTATCATTTGAATTAAGAGGCATTTTACCTGCTTGTCCTGATTACAGGTACTTCGGAAGCATAATATGTTTACTTTAAAATGGACAATCTCCATTATCTAAGCCTAGTTCATTAACAAGTCCCATCAAACTTCCTTAATGCAAAAATTGTTATTTAAAGTTCATTGCCAGGAATGTAGTATAAAGGACTAATTAATAGAATGATAGAATAAAGTGTTAGCTTCTTTATGAAACTTAAAATCTAGAAACTGTTGTTTGCAAAAGGATTATTTTTGGTAATCCTGCAATGTTTATTTCAAATTTGTATCAAAGCTTTTGTGTAAATCCGTAGGCAAGAAATGTTAAGAAAACTTATAAATAATATTATGACTGTTCTTTTTAAAAATGTTTTAGGTGAAAGTTCATCTCTAAATATTAAAACAAAATCAAATATCTGTTTCACCACTTAACGCATTCATTTTCAAGCAAAAATTTCACACTAAAATCTCAAGATAAAACTTAAGTTTTGAAATATGATTGAAACTACCTCTTTAAATTCAAAATAAAGTGTGAGATCTGTATGACTTCTATTGCGTACATCCTGATTCAAGAGGCGTGTCACGGCGACACACAGTACCTCTGAGGATGTTGATATATATATTTGTTTACTGGTCCTATGTGCAGGTATCTGTGACTCTGAAAGAATCGCTGGACCGTGGCGGTACAAGGTGTTTAATGTGCTGGCAATCTTCCGTCCGGGATTCCAAAAAGCTTTTTCGGCAACCAGGATGCAACTTCATGAATAATGCTATTGGTTAGATTTGAAGTGTCATCACAGGTGTAAATGTTTGTCAGGAAACTTGGAAATGATGAAATACTTTGTAGAAATTGAAGAGATATGACTTATTTACAAATTCAAAATTCACCATGCTGAATTTTGGATAGCATTTCAGGTAAAGAGATATTTCTTTTGATCAGGATTCAACTAATTGGAATAGAATGAAAACTTTTTTCCTTTTTTAATTCCCTTTCTCCCAAAAGATATACTTCATAGTGTCAGGACCTAGATTAAGAAATTACTTACCAGTATACCCAAACTCTTTGTCTTATTTCCATCAGAAATTGTTTATGATAAATTTAAGCGTGACAGAGCACCCATGCGAAACCTGCCAGGCATTATGGCTTGAGGTTTATTTTTGATGATGAACGGGCTGATTAAGATAAGCAATAAAAGATTTCCACATGGCTGACTTGTGTCCATTGATGTGTGACTGTTCAGTAGCTAAAGAATCATCACTAGCTTCTAGACCTAAACCCATAACGAGATGCCTTGGGAATATGCTGAGAACATATTGCCTTCCATACACTGAGGAGGTTCAGCTCATGGGCTGCTTTGAATATCTATCCTGAGCAGTTTCATGTTAATGAAACTAACATTCTGAACTAAAAACTTAAATACTGATGATATGTTAAAGGGGCAGTAGCACTTTTTCAGTTTGAATATAAGTTGATGTCAGGAAAATGAAAATAAATGATTTCAATTGAAAGACAATGTATTTATTCTAAATGAAGCTGTTATAAATAAGATATATAATGTAAAGTTCAGCCATGCCATTCCTTTTGCTTACACAAAATGAATTAAAGGTGTTAACTTTAAATACTAATGGCCACCAATAGACTTTTTGTAATTCTAATTCATTTGTTCTCAGACAATGGATGACTGGTTCGTGTAATGAGAATTTTGACAGTATCAAAATATTACATTAGGCATTAACGTACAATTATCAGTGAAAAATTGAAAATATAACATTTTCCTAACTTGCTACTGCCCCTTTAAAAGTTAAGAGATCTGACGATACAGACATACATGTCACAATAAATACGTATCACGATATTAACAAATGATTGGATTAAATATCACACATGTCAACATCCACTTTTTCAGGATATTAAATAGAAAAAATAAGAAAACCTTTGACAAGCATCTGAGATTGAAGGTTCAAAAGCAATTTAAAAATCAACAATACGTATCTCAAAACATTGTATACATGCATATATTATCAGTAAGTATCTTATATGATTCTAGATGTATAAATATATCGTAACAACTCAAATAAAAAAACTAATTACAGTAGAACACGGAACTCGGATATAGCGAACAATCGGCTCTAGTGAACAAATTTTCAAGTCCTGTCCCTATAATAATATAATATCATTAAAATTATATGCGTATAGCGAACACAGGATATAGCGAATTAAATTCTTTGGACCCTTGGAGTTCGTTACATCCGTGTTCTACTGTACTTTCAAAACTACCAAAATACTGATATCTGAAATGATATCAAAATGCTGACATACACAATTGATACCTATATTCAACACGCTAGAATGGTATGGTTCTTTGAAACTGAGATGGAAAGAGTTCATATTTTAGCTAATCTCGATAAAAGTGTATAAGTGTGACAGTATGAATGTTAGTGTGACAAGTAGGGGTGTAACAATAAATAAAACTATTGCGATATGCTGTGCTGATAGTACTTTATTGATAGTAATTTTTGAAACAATACATAGTATCGATAGCATGTCTAACTATCTATAGTATCGATTCAGTTATGTTAAATTTTAGAGTAAATTCACACCAAAAAATATGTCCTTCTACATTTGGAAAATACTGGAGCACTTTAATTTGATAGTCGAGATCTAAAAGTAGTAATCAGAGGATACCACGCAACTTTCTTGTTGCCAATTTGATATTTCGACTTCCACAAGTGCGGCCGAGTTTGAAATGATCACAAACAAAACCACAAAATCTGCCTTTCGTTTATTGATAAACTTTCGCAATAGTTACAATAGGATTGAATAGGCTATCGGCATCGCAATAGTTTCCTTGGAGTCAATAGTCACCCCTTGTGATAGTGATTAAGGTATTTATTTTATGATCCCTCTATCAAACACTTCAATTGACATTACCGGCAAATATCATAATGCAGTTGAAAAAAAAATGTTGTTTTTATTGTTTCCTCATCTTTTGTTAATAATTAATTAGCTGCTGGATTTCCTCATGAGTTAGACTACCTTATGCATCCACTTGGATATATTCAAGGAAATAAAGATACAGGATTGCATTTATTACTTTATCTTTTTGTTTATCAAATTTGCTGATTCAAATTAATTTTTGAAATTTGACTGATAGATAGTTTTGAAATTTGTGATTTAGATTGTTAAACAGTTTCAATGAAGTGTTTTAATGAACATGTTCAGTGCTGTCATATTTGATTGTTCTTTAAAGATATATATTTCTAATATTTCTTAAGAAACCAAGTTTTACAAAAGATGGCAAATTATAAACACTTCCTACATTGATGATAACTGCTTTTTTTGATACAGTGGACAGTGTTTGTGTTCTATTTTGTCATTGTTATACATTTTTATCCTTAAGAACTTTCATCACCTCAAACCGTTAATGGCAGTAACAACAGAAGAAAGTATAGTTTCAAACATTTCTTCCTCTCTTGAAATTGCCCATAAAGAGCCTGCCTCAATGTGACACACTACCATCAAATAGGTACTAGGCACGGTCCCTCACTAGAATTTCCTCTCAACCTCTTATTTATATGAACCGGGTTGCAGAACCGCGCTATAGCGAGGCAGTGTCAGACAGGGGTGTGTTCCCTCCTTATAAAGAGGACTCAACTCAGCATTGGTTTCACAGGGTCCATAAATTGCTTCTTCTGTCCTATCAGCTGATTCAGAGAGGGGGTGGTTGAAGGGGGAGGGGGCATTCACAAGATGATTTCGGGGAGGGGGAGGGTCATGTTGGGGGATCAGGTGCTCCATTCCTCGTTGACTCACCTGTGTAATGGCAGGTAGCAGACAGGTACGCAGAGGCAAACGAGGCGACAGAACCCGATGTGGCTGCCTTGCCTTGCCTTTCAGACCTGAGTGGCTGCTTTATGTGCGGGTGTGGGAATCTACTGACATTGGGATGCAATTGCCTCTACTCTCTGCTTTGTACATTTATCATGGACTTTCCCTTTTTTCAGGAGCCTTTTTGTGATTTGTTCAAATAGCAAGTTGGGTAAATCGCTTTGCGGCTTTTGAAGATAGGTGTTGTAGAGCCTGAAGGCAGAATTGAACCCCGGCCTGTCTGCAATATTTAATATTTTCATAATAGAGTTTGCGAAAGACCTACGTTTAATCAGTGGGCTAGATGGATGACTGGTCACAGAGACCATTTATCAGCGTGTTCCCAGCATGAACTATTTCAACTTGTAATTATTTACGTTACAGCTCTTGTGAATTTCCTCGACTCGATTTAATGCAATCTGTTTGTGGTGCACGCTGTTGACTGCAAATATTGTGTTCACTGGAAGGGAGTGTTTTAATACCCAGTGAGAAATTAATAAATATTGTTATAACTTGTTGATGCCAACTGAGCCAATTTAATAATGGTTTTAATTAGTACCATCAACTTGTAATGAAAAAATTATAATGAAAATCTTCTAGATTTGACTATTTTCTAATAACAGTTGTGCAGGAAACATAACATTGGTACATGAATAAAGACTATTTTGTGCATTGAGATACACTTTCTGCATATGTTTATGACTCATTAGCTTTTTTAGCTCATCAGGACTGAAAGTCCAGATGGGCTTATGGCATGGCCCGTTGTCCGGCGTCCGTCCGTCGTCCGTCGTCCGTCGCCCGTCCGTCCGTAAACTTTTGACACTTTCGACTTCTCCTCATGAACCATACACATAAGAGAGCTGAAATTTTGTGTAAAAGTACCTTAGCATATGGAGATTCTAATTTGTAACTTTGGTGACCCTGTGACCCCAAATAGGGTCACAGGGGTCACAACTTTAAAAACCTATTTTCATCTTCTTCTCCAGTTCCAGAAGGACTAGAGAGTTAAAAATGATATGTGCAGAGTCCTTGGCCAATGGGGATTCTAATTTGTAACTTTGGTGACCCTGTGACCCCAAATAGGGTCACAGGGGGCACAACCTTAAAAACCTATTTTCATCTTCTTCTCCAGTTCAAAAGGAGTAGAGAGTTAAAAATTATATGTGCAGACTCCTTGGACAATGAAGATTCTAATTTGTAACTTTGGTGACCCTGTGACCCCAAATAGGGTCACAGGGGTCACAACCTTAAAAACCTTTTTTCATCTTCTTTTCCAGTTCTAAAAGGACTAGAGAGTTAAAAACGATATGTGAAGACTCCTTGGCCAGGGGATTCTAAATTGTAGATCTCAAGACCCCATGACCCCAAATAGGGTCACAGGGGTCACAACCTTAAAAACCTATTTTCATCTTCTTCTCCAGTTCTAAAAGGACTAGAGAGTTGAAAGTGATATGTGCAGACTCCTTGGACAATGGGGATTCTAATTTGTAACTTTGGTGAACCTGTGACTCCAAATAGGGTCACAGGGGTCATAACCTTAAAAACCTATTTTCATCTTCTTCTCCAGTTCTAAAAGGACTAGAGAGTTGAAAGTGATATGTGCAGACTCCTTGGACAATGGGGATTCTAATTTGTAACTTTGGTGAACCTGTGACCCCAAATAGGGTCACAGGGGTCACAACCTTAAAAACCTATTTTCATCTTCTTCTCCAGTACTAAAATGACTATAGAGTTGAAAATGATATGTGCAGACTCCTTGGCCAATCGGGATTCTTAATTGTAGATTTCGTGATCCCATGACCCCAAATAGGGTCACAGGGGTCACAACCTTAAAAGCCAATTCTCATCTTCTATTCCAGTTCCAAAAGGTCTAAAGAGTTAATATTGATATGTGCAGACTCCTTGGACAATGGGGATTCTAATTTGTAACTTTGTTGACCCTGTGACCCCAAATAGGGTCACAGGGTTCACAACCTTAAAAAACTATTTTCATCTTCTTCTCAAGTTCCAAAAGGTCTAGAGAGCTGAAATTATATGTGCAGACTCCTTGGCCAATGGGGATTCTAAATTGTAGATTTCGTGACCCCATGACCCCAAATAGGGTCACAGGGGTCACAACCTTAAAAACTTATTTTCATCATCACCTTTAGCTCCTAAAGGTCTATTGAGCTGAAAGACTGCATGTAGACTCCTTGGTCAATTGGGATTCTAAATTGTAGGTTTTGTGACCCCATGACCCCAAATAGGGTCACAGGGGTCACAATCTTAAAAACCTATTTTTCTCCATTAGATGACAGTCTATGACAAATTTATTTCTCCTTGGATATTTTAGTGTGGACTTCTTTCACTGTCTGATACTGGCGATCTAGAAAGTGTTAAATAATAATACATTTGTTTTGAAATTTTTTTATAGGTTTTCTTGTAATAGGTAACATCAGTTTCATTTTTAGCTCATCTTGCCTGTATAAAGCAAACTTAATATGATGCCTGATGAGCTACAGAGCCAATGGCTCTATTTTCTTTACTTTGTAGAGTTTATTTTGTGTTAACTTATCTTGATAGATATTAGAAATGGCCTCATAAACCTTTTACCTAAAATTTAATCAATAAAATTGTTCGGTCTAAAACACCATGTGAATTTCAAGTATTTGAGGATATGAGGAAAGGTGATTATCAGCGAGGGATCACTTGCCCGAAATTGCTACTCGTTCCTAGCGTCAGTAACCCGAGGCAGTTGAAAGATGATGCTATCACTCATTGCAAGAGAAGATTCCTCTTAGGACATATCATTAATCATAATTCCATGCCGGTTCACGCTCTGTAGAAGATACCACTCCTTATGTTCCTAATCTGATTTAGATGTTGATATATGTAAACTTAATAAGCAAGCATTGATATAGATACAAGAAGCTGTATTTAAACAATCAATAATTCAATAACATTTTATTAAGTTGTTTCCAACTTAGAAGCTACCCAAAGACATAAATGAAATTACATTACCCAGATTCCTTTACTGTTTTGGTCTACCAATAAATAAAACAACCAAAACATGAATATTGATGGTAAACAAACTTGCAGTTGCAGACCTTTTGTTTCAAAATTGGATGAAAAATGAACAAGTTTTCAATTTTGGGGTGTTGTCACTAAATGCTGTATGGAGACAAGGGTATATTCTATGTTCTCCCTTCTGTAATAGTTACATATATGATTTATCACCATTCCTTCTCATGAGATATTGCAACAACTGAGAAACAGTCCCAATTGCATCAGACCTAACTGTCGGTAGAGACTGATTTAAGAGTAATGTACGGGAAGAAAAGCGACTGATTTATGAATTGGAAAATACATTGCTTATTTTCTTCCGTAGAAAGTTTTTGTAACTTAAACTGCACTAAAGGTTTAAACCTGTCGAATCTACTTCATCAGGAACATGGAACATCAGTTGTACTTAAGAACCAGACATTGCATACATTTCCCCTGAATTCAAAGCAATGGAGATGGACTTTCAGAACATAAATGAAATTTAGAAAAAGAAAATAAGAATTACTTATACGATTCACTGCCAAGGAACACTATCCCAAAAAATGAGTGCTAGGCAAATAAAAGCGTGTTGCCATGGAGATGTTCCCTAAACCACAGTTGGCCTATCAGTGAACCCTCGGTGACCCTGCGGTGCATGTAACCATCAGAGGTACTACCTGTCCATCAAAGCCTGTCACAAACCAGACAACCCCGCAGTCAGCAATTCCTGATTACACAAGTCAGAAATTCCTCAGTATATGTTCTGGAAAGTTTGGGAGATGACATTGGTTATGAAACTCTTACTTATGGTTCTAAATAAAACAAGATTTTTGGGGTATTATGTTGCACACACTTTGTAGTACAGCCTTCTTCATGAGGTTGAAGTCTTATCAATGTCCTTTAAAGATATTTCACCTATGTTCTTCTGTGCTTTTGAGTCGTATACAATGGTTCAATTGGAAGGTTGTTCTTTTTTTGTGCCTGGGTTTAGAAATTACATGAACACATCTGAACATCTTCTAATCCATCTTCTAATAAATCATATGAAATCTTTGTATCTAAACACAATTTGGTTCTCCAGACAAAAAATATGAAAACCAAAGACTCAAAATGAGAGGAGATAATTTCGTTCTTACACAAATAATACTGTTATCTTAGGACCTTCAACTAAATATCAATATTCTTCTCATCTGAGAGTTTGGATATTTTTAATTCAAATGCTATTTTACTAGTTATCATACGACTCCCAAGTAATCAAAGATGTCATGCCTAAGATTAAGGACAGAGTTGAGTTGCGTCTGCTAAGGTATATATCTTGGTCTGTAGGGCCTGGGGACATATTGGTCTCCTCTGTGAAGAGTTGAGTTGCGTCTGCTAAGGTATATATCATGGTCTGTAGGGCCTGGGGACATATTGGTCTCCACTGTGAAGAGCCATTACCCAGCTAGTTTATGGCCGACCTAGTGGCTGCTGCAAACTTTCTCAGACAACTGTGCAGTTATGGAGGGTTGAGATCTCCTGAATTATCCATTAACTTCCAGCTTGTCCATTTATTACAGGTGGGAGAGTAGGTGCTTTCTTAGCTAGCTGGCTGGCTGCTTACCTTCTCAGTTGTCTAAGAACTCAAATCAAGTTTGAATTGAATCTTATTTTTGAATTTAAATCCCATCAAATATTGCATGGTTATGTTCTATATTAAATGACAAGCAAAAAAAGTGCTGCCTTTTCAATTCTTATTGTTGAAAGTCATTCCATAGCATTTTAAGTGGCTGCTGTGCAGTAACCACAACTCCCTAAGCAAATTTCCAAGGATTGTCTGTCTTGAATATAAAGAAAACAAAAAGTAAAATAGTATTTTTTGAGCGGTCTCAAATTAGGAACCATCAGGTAACAAGTAAATGCAAGATAATTAATTCTAAGATTCTTTATATTCATTCATTTCAGATGTTGATGACTATTTCTAAACCATTGTAAAAATGTAACACTAAGTAAATGGACTTAGATTAAAATCATTATTTATGTTGATCAAAATACATAAAGAATTCATTTGAAATTGAGAGATTATTCTGCAAACAGGTGTTGAGGTGGTTATCAGTGCGTTTGGTGAGATAAGTATTGATTTACCTATGTTCCTAGACCCATCTGTTGTCAGCTCACCGACCAACATCTTTCTAGTGCAATTTATGGCAATCTAACTAGCTCCAATCAACTGGATTTGTATCCAGATGATACAACGTATTGTAGTTCTCTGATTGGTGATTTTGGTTTTAACCAGATAATGCTGTAACTGTCCAAAATTCTTTTAAATTTGTCTTTTTCCATTTACAATTTGATTTTCTGGAATCCTTTTTGCTTCAGGCTCAACATCTGTAGGGATAGATTTATATCCCCTTGTAATTCATATCATTAGAGTCCTGTTGTTCATTTCATGTGCAAATAATTTTCTTGGGTAGAACCTTAGTAAAACAAGAATTTGTAAAAATACAAAGAAGTTTATGCTCTGTTTTGATATGTTTTACTCAAGTTAGGAGTTTACAAATGAGATATTTTCTCTTCAAGCAAAATTTAAAAATCTGGAATCATTTGCAGAAATACTGCCAAATCCAACTCGGTCAGAGTTCCCGCAAGTCAAAGATTTGCTTGTCTAGTTTCACCAAGAGGATAATGGATACAGGTGTAATGTTAAAATTATGATGTAATAACCTTAAACTTCTGAATTTATAAGTGTCAAGAAATTGAGAATGCTAAATCAATTTACAGAAATAGCAACTTGAGGATTTTTTCTTGGAATTGGCAATTTCCTAATGAAAGGTGATATTGGGCATGTAATGATAATGATAAAATGTATTACTGCAGCAACAGATTCAGTGTGAATTTGAATTTAAAAGAGCCAATTTTACGAAGATAATGGTAACCACATATAGTCTAACGGCCATTCTCAGAAAAGAGCTTATTTTAGGAGTGCACCAACTCAACTGAAACAGAACAACACCATCATACTCGCCAGTTTTGTGCTTTGGCCCTTAGACTATTTCTGTGCCACTGTGCATAGTTTCTTCAGTGAAAGATAACCAAAATAAGGCTAATGAAACAATGCCTCAACCCTTTTCGTTAGCTCTTTGAAGGATCAGATTAATTTGCAGGAGAGAAACGACAGTTTTAAGTTACTTGCAGTACAATAGAACGAACTAGTTCCTTGTTATCTATAGTCGTCAGTCAGTCAACATACCTCCGATATCTCAGACAAACAAAATAATCTTTTCTCTCCACAAATTTTTTTATTGAATAGACAGGGTAAATGTTATGGCATGTTCATCACAAGCATGATTGTATTCCATAATGGTTATCAATATCATACATGCATTTGCAAATTAAATCAAATGCTTTATTTTGAGGAAATCTGCTTTTATGAAAAATTGTGTTTTTAGTTACGCAAATTAATTATGAAAACATGAGTATACACTTATCAACATGCTGCTTAAACAGATTTGTAGGTTTGTCAGTGTTAAATGGCAAATGGAAAGCTGTGCAGCTACCATGTAATAAAGGGGCTTAATGACATGTTGCTAAGTGACCTCCATAGCCAGACTTTATGGGGGGTGACACAGTTAGATGGTGAACAGGAAAATATCCCTGGGGCCGTTTAGTTTCTTCCTCTTCTTAGGATTTCGTAGGTTAACTGTTGATGCGAAAGATTTCCTCAGGACAGACTTAAAAGGAAGAGTTATCTTTGTTAATATCACCTACAGAGTTGTATAGTTTTTGTACAAATAAAATAACATTTTTGAGTTTTATTTAAAAGGAAGATGATAGTTCTATTCAAAATTTTGAAATAAAGAAATTTTGATAAAAAAATATGTGTTCAGATTTTGGATTATTTGTTATGTGGTGAAGACAATTAAGGTATTTTTTGAGACATGCAAAATTGCAGTTCTTGGATAATTATAAGTAATATATATATCCAAAATATATTTTGGAATGGTTTTTTAGTTCTAAGAATATTTACGATGATAATAAGAAATATTAATTTCTAACCGTATGTTTTCAGTATATGTTTTCAGAATATAATTATGTTTGCAGAATTAATGCTATTTATAACCAAAACTGTAATTAATCCATATTCCACAGAAGAGTATGATTTCCAATTAATGCAGAACACACTCGCCCAATCAAATCTTAATTTACCGGAGTCTAAATATGTTTGGTTATTTGATTATGTGAGAGTGGAAGGCAACATCTTGACGATTAAGTGCCCAGGTAAAATGGCCAGCCAGCCAGTGACAAAGGCAGTGGCATGAGGGTTTTATTGCCTAGAACCCTGGGGATTGGACTCTGTGGCTTGTCACAGATGTAGAGGCCGTCTTAGCTCAAAGTTCAAAGAGATTGAATTCAGGTAGAGCAGCTCTGATCCTATCAGCATGGGACTCGATCTCTTGGATTTGGTTGGTCCTGATAGAGTCCCATTAAACCGGCTGCCTCTCTAGCTCTGCTGAACGACCTGCCTCTCACACCGTTTGTTGGATTGCTCCACGACTGACGGTCGCTCTAGCGTTGCAGCAGAGAGCATGTGACCAGCGGGAAGCACCTTCTACCATACCTGTCTTCAGCCTCTGCCTGTCTGCCGGCCTGCCTGCCTACCTGCCTGCTTGCCTGCCTGCCTGCCCGACTCAAACTGGGATAACAATGGTTAATGTTTATCATCCCTTGGATTCGCCAGGCCTCGCTGATTAAAACTTTTGTATTGTCAGGCTTTGGCAGGGAGTACTCTACTGAAGGAGTGCTCCGTCTTTTGTTGAGTTTTTGCCCCGAAATCTTTGGAGCCAGACTTTCTGTTGACAAGCTCCTCCGACTCTAAAAATACAAGAGGCATTGAAGCAGTATTGAGTTGAGACACGAAGCAGTAAACGCCCAGTATGGACATTCTACCTCCACATATTTATGAACCACTTTATTGCGAGGAGCCTATGTTGACGTAATCACTATCAGGAAGGCGGAATCAAGTCAACAGGTAGCAGACGACAGGACACCACATAACAGACGGATTGGATGGTAGCAGACGACAACTTTCTTATTCTTCTCTCCAATTAAAATGG
The DNA here is from genome assembly GCA_916613615.1 of Steromphala cineraria. NCBI lineage: Eukaryota > Metazoa > Mollusca > Gastropoda > Trochida > Trochidae > Steromphala > Steromphala cineraria. Next base: position 57,278,832 of record OU744730.1, read on the forward strand.
TAAGTGAGAAAATGTTTGATGTTGACTTGTTTTTAAGTTAACTGTTATATAGAAGTTTGAACAACTTTGTGAAGTTTGGAGAGTGAGAAGGAATTTGTGATGGGACTTGTTGCTTCACCGATGATGGATTCAACACGTGAAACACTCCCACCTGCGAGAGTCTCTGCACGCCCCTCGCTATAACACACATGGGCTGGGGGAACACTGTCGGTCTTTGATGTTAGTCCCTTTGTTCCACATTACTTCACAAACAGACTAATACCTACTTCTAAGTTCCCATCGACCTTCCGTACATGCTGTTTGTATAGCAGTACAGAGGACGCGCTATAGCGAGGGAGTGCATGCATGTATGATGCTGTTTGCTATTATGCTGAAGTATCAATGTCACCAAATGAAAGGTTGAACCCACAGGTGTATTCACTGTACGGGGCACCTGTTCAACTTGACAAATTTCATAGAAGGACCCCATTACTGCTACATGTATACTTCCAGTGAACAGCATTATCAGGAAATATGGTCGTGACCCGACTTTACGACGGGGAATCTGTCAATTTCTATGGTTGCCTGCATCTGAAATTATTATCGGTATGAGCCTGAGGGGAGGAGGCGTCTGATAGCACTCACTTTGAAATACTCTGACTCACAGGTAGCATAAACCATGACCTGCCCAATGATATTGCCATTCCTTTACCTCTCTGGTGAACTGGGAGAGTGGGAGGGGACCGTTTGGAGACTGGGGGAGTGATAGCGAGAGGGCTTGGAGAAGGATTAAGAGGTGGAATATATCTGGGATATTGGGTAGAGAGAGGGAAGGTTTAAGGGCTGGATAGAGTTTTAGACTGCTGTTATTAGGGAGCAAGGGGAATGTTTTGGCTGGACTGAAGAAATGAGAGAAGAACTTTTTAATGAGTTGTGGAGAATGGATTAAGGGGAAAGGTGATTTTGAGTTTGTGACTGCAGAATTGATATAATTATATAGAATATTTGGAGTAAGTGTTAGAGGAGTGAATTAAAAATAAATGGTAATGTGATAGAGGTTGTGGTTGACTGCAGTTAAAAGTAATGAGGAAAGAATGTGAGAGAATTACTTTTAAAAACTTTTTTTAAAACTTTATAGTCTTAAGAAATATCTGAATTCAAGAGAAGAAAAATATACGATAGACATTTAAGATACATTTGACAAGGCGTCTGAAGAAGTAAGATCTGGGGGAATGTAGTTGTTAGATTGGAATGGGGGATGTTGTTATAAGATTTGAGAGAATGTAGTTGTGGAAACAATGCTCGGTGAACTCGGCAATTTTGGGTTAATTTTTTACGCCTGAGTGGTCACGACTCCTCTCAAGGTTCCCTTGACATTTGTGCAGAAAACTTGTTCCGTAATTTTTTTATTTCTCTCTCTGTCTCTGTCTCTGTCTGTCTTTAAGTCTCTGTTTCTCTCCTCTCTCCTCTCTTCTCTCTTCTCTCTTCTCTCTTCTCGCCCTCTCCCTCTCCGTCTCCCTCTCCTAGGTTTGCTGGCTTGATCCAGACCACTTGTCCTGTCTCTCTTTCTTTATCTCTCTCTCTCCTATATTCGCTGGCTTGATCCAGACCACTCGTCCTGTCTTCCTCTGTCCTAGGTTGGCTTGCTCGCTCCAGACCACTTGTTGCTGGCTGCATATTTGCTCTGCTATGGTAGGCAGAAGGTATTGATTGAACCTTCTTTAACTGCCGGCTAATTCTCATCTGTTGAATCAATCTCCAGCAAAACCAGTTTGTGAAACATGCGACGAGCATAGCATATGTTGTATTGATTGATTGAATATCCTATATAGATTTGTACATATTTAAAAATATCACTCCGTCGCTAATCCAATAGACAATATAAGTTTCTATTGGAAAATTACAATGAAATATCTAAAATGACTTAAGTAAGAACAAGTCTTTTTTCAATAAAAACGAGTAACCACATATGACAATTATTCATTATTTTTTAAGGTTGGGTTTAGGTTTAGAGATAATAAGTTTGTAACGACTGACTAAGCACTAAGTATATACCCATTGTTTGGCTTGAACATTTGCCAGTAAGCAAATACAAATTCAAAGGAAATTCAATAATCATGGCATATGAAAACATAACTACCGGTATCAAATAATTACTTTTTAGCGTTTTGGAAATTTGAAGCATAGCTGGAGTTGTCATGGTAACATATGTTTTTCGCACATTTTGTCTTTTGGCACTAACTGCAGATTGCCTTGGCAGCTGATCGATGGAATTGGTCTATTTTCTGCTACCCACGATGCCTTTGTCTACAGCTGTTGCAAAGTATTTGAAATTATTCCAGATTTGATATTGCGAGACCAGCACCACATGTTACCGTGGTGTTTGGCCATTTCTTAAAGGCATGATGCCTGCTTCAAGGAAGTGTGAATAATCAATCCAGAACCGTGGACACTAAAGTGGAATTATAATGGAAAGATGAAACTATGATGTTGGCTTAATTTGAAGAGTTAACTAATAATAATTGCGTTATTTTCAATAACATCTTTGAGATGGACTCTTTTTGTAACAAATTTTAAGAAATGAAACAAAAGTAAAACTGCTCTTTTATAAAATGCTAAAATGTATATTATATAATGGTTTAATTATGGATAAAACTTTATTTTTGTGAGCTGTGCGCATTATTCTTATGAACATTTTAAAAAACATCCAAAATAGGTTGTTTGAGAAGAATTTTAGACGTTTTAAATATCAAGCAGATCGGCTTCAAAACCGTATAAGTATACCAAACCATTACTACTTTCGATTATAAAGAAGTTGATAATCCATAAACTTCTCTTTTTCGTCCAAAAGTAGAATTAAGCAACCAATGGACAAACAAACAATATTAATAACCCAGGAGGCAAGATTAAATCTGTGTTGGCAGCAAGAGGCCATGTGCTGGTATGCGGGGTTCAGGAACCGAGGGTCTGCCTATATGTCATGGACACCCCTCCCCTATCTCCAACTGTCCCCCTTGTAGCGACTACTGTTGGTTTGATAGATAAGCATGTCACTGGGGGAAGCTACCTGGTCTCGTTATAGGGGTCTGATGTCCGACCCTCGCTACTCAAGCTTTTCAGTGCTTCTCTGGTTCATGAGGCTAAAATACTGAAATAATTAAAAGAAAAGAAAATCCCATTGCTTGACAACGACACAAGGAGCTGTGTCGAAACGTCGCCTAACATGAATAAAGAAGTTGTCATCCATATAATTCTCTTCCTTATGATTAGAATAAAAATTTCATTTTTTCGTTTCAACGAATCAAAATTGTACTTCTTTTTACTTGGGAATAAATTTTTGGTTTTGTTTAATTCTGCAGACTTTCTATACTATTGTAGATGTACAATCTTATACTTATCATAGAATAAACCTCTTTAGAGAACAAACAAAATATTTAACATTTGATTCTGAGCAAACTGATTCAACCATGACTCTAGCTTTTCAATAATGAAAATTCAAACCGAAACCAGCGTCCATTGCAATAATTATAAAGGTTTATTAGTCATCTGTTTGGTTGCTCTACCACACCCATCATGTCTTAGGATTGTCTTCTATTATGTCAGTCTTATTTGGTAACCCATTTCAAATGATATCTCCTTATTTAGGTGTGATTTCCTGTTTGACAAGAATATTTAATGCACACACTAAGGAAATAATTTTCAATTTTGAGAAACTCCAAATATTTTTTATCAATGAGGCGGTGTCATAAACTAAAACGAAAAAAAAAAAATAATATATATTTGAGGTGTGTTTATGAAGAGCTTTGAATAAAATACTGTTCTTTTAAAGTTTACAAACACAACGGGGTATTTGCCCACCCTTTTTGCTTGGTATCCCTTAAAGGAAAAATAGGATACTTTTACTTTTGCAAAGGGTCCCATCCATTCAAAAGAAATTTTGATGACTCCCTTACTAGGAACAACACTGCATTTCCATGTCGAGGAAGAATAATTGAAATTGTCCCAGGTCTATGTCTCCTGTTATCCAAGTGACACGGCTGAGAAGTTATGCAATAACCAGTCTTGTACAGGGATGTGAAGGGAGTTATCCAGTTCAATCATTTATCTAGCCTGTATGACATTCTGTGAAATAGGAATGTCATGATGCAGATAACTTACAATATGCTGCATATCACGGGACACTTTGCTTTGAGTTACTGCTGTAAATTGGTCCCTCAGTTTGCTACATATCACGGGACACTATATTTTTTGCTTTGAGTAATTGCTGTAAATGGGCCCCTCAGGATGGTTGTGTTTCATGTATGGTGAAGGAGACGTCCACAGTCTAGGTGAGCCTGACAGAGTGGGAGGGTAGCGTCTCTCTGTCAATATCAGGGTTTGGGGTATTGTGTTGAAGAGGAAGCAGATAACCAAACAGGGTCAGAGAGCGAAGCAGATCAGTCACACCGACCTACCCCAGCACTCGTCTCTCTCTCTCTTCGCGCGCTTCAATTCTATCATACCATTTGACAAAGTTGTGACTGCCTTAGTGTAGTTACAGAAATTATCCTTAATCTCATTGTACAAAACAAAAACGTGTTTAAATTGATTCTATTTTGTCGTGATTTTATAGATTTTATTATTACTGACGTTTTAGTCATTGCCTCAGCTTTTGCACTTAATAGAAATTTATATGTTGGTGAGATTGAAAAGCCAGAAAGATACAGTGTGTTCCATTCTTGAATGTCTTTGATGAAGATTTGTAAATATATATGGATTATATTGTTAAAACAAAGTTAAGCTACGAATTTTTCTTGTTCAATCTTTGCTGCATTTGGGAAAGGAAAATTTTGCAATATCTTGAAGGATGGTAGTGTACCCCTTAAAAGCAAGAAACAAGCGATAATATGATTTTAGAGTCTCATTACAGGCTTGTAAAGGTGGAAAGGATGGGTTACATTCATAGGGTACAGAGAAGTTGTTAATGGGATAGTGAAGAAAGTGCAGGGACACCAAACTTAAGATAGTGTCTGCTTAGTTGGTGACTATGGGAAGATAGTGACTGTCTAACTGGTGACTAAAGCCACTGTGTGAGATAGTGACTTCCTAGCTGTTAACTTTGGCTAATATACTAGTTGGTGACTAGCCCACTGACTGTCTGGTTGGTGACTGACTATATGGCCACATTGAGATATAGCAACTAGCCGATGGTCTAGCTGGTGACTATATGGCCACTATGAGATATAGCAACTAGTCAACGGTCTAGCTGGTGACTATATGGCCACTATGAGATATAGCAACTAGTCAACGGTCTAGCTGGTGACTATATGGCCACTTTGAGATATAGCAACTAGCCGATGGTCTAGCTGGTGACTATATGGCCACTATGAGATATAGCAACTAGTCAACAGTCTAGCTGGTGACTATATGGCCACTATGAGATATAGCAACTAGTCAACCGTCTAGCTGGTGACTATATTGCCACTATGAGATATAGCAACTAGTCAACCTTCTAGCTGGTGACTATATGGCCACTTTGAGATATAGCGACTAGTCAACGGTCTAGCTGGTGACTATATGGCCACTATGAGATATGGCGACTAATCCACCGTCTAGCTGGTGACTATATGGCCACTTTGAGATATAGCGACTAATCCACCGTCTAGCTGATGACTATTTTGCCCCTATGAGATATAGCGACTAGCCGATGGTCTAGCTGGTGACTATTTTGCCCCTATGAGATATAGCAACTAGTCAACTGTCTAGCTGGTGACTATATGGTCACTATGAGAAATAGCGACTAGTCATGGTCTAGCTGGTGACTACAGTCACTGTGCTAGGTAGTAACTACCTAGTGATTCTGACCACTATGAGATGATGGCTGCTGTCTAGCTGACTAGCCCGCTGTGCTGGATAGTGACTAGCCGGTGACTCCAGCGATGAAGCAGGAAGCAGGCTGGTACCACACGGTGAGGGGACTTGGTGACTCGACTCCCCTCAAGTGGGCATAATTCTCTCGGAATATTTTATGTGCAGCTAAGATGTAAAGTCAACAGATAAACTCTTCCTCTGGAGAATAACTTTTTGGTGCTGGTTGTCTGTTGTAGGATAAATTTAGATGTCAGTCTTAAATAAGAGAATAACTACCTAATGCAAAGTATTAATTTAATCTCAATTTTTTTTTAAAAAAACCTCTTTTTTCCCAATTTGTGTTTTTATAAAAAAACATGTAACTAATAAATTCACTTCTTGATTTCTTGATTGTTATCTTTACCTATTAAAATAATTTAATTGATATTTAGTAAGTTCAATCACATTGAAGAGATAAAGACACAAGATTCAAATCCTTTTTATATATATATATAAGGTATTCACTTTAGTTTTACAAATGAGTTTAAAGAATTTTATCGCCATCCTTTCTTAAACAAGATATGACTGTGCAAAAAATCTCTGGAACAATTGGTGGTAATGTTACGGCCGACAATGCTTGACTCGAACCCAATCCACGATGAGGGTTTCTGCTCACGTAGTTCACCAATCTGATTCCTTGAGGGGGACAGAGGGGTCATACTGCCTGTTACTGACGAGGCTGAACTTTACTCCGTGTGTCCATGTGGAATAGCAGATTAGAGGATCGTCTCTGTTTAGCATACAGCATTGTTCTATTGTTACCTGCCGAGATGCTCGTCAACTTACCTGTCACATGATACTGGGCCGAGAGACAGATTGTTTTACCTGCATAAATTAATCATGCACTTTGATGCTATTCTGTATCGTGGTCACATTGTTGGAAAGTGACTTAGGTGAAGTTAAACTTGATATGTCTGTGCTTCAGAATTGTGTTCTTAATTGTTGAATATTGAGTCAATTTTTGTCAAAAGTTATGAAGTTTTCAATTTTCATAAGTAGTTTAAATATTGAAGATCCAAATTCAAAAGTAAGAATGAACTTTTGAAAAACTTTCAAGAACTGATACCATTTTTTTTTAATGACTTTAGAAAAATATCATTAGATTTAGTATTATCTATTTGTATTCATTATCAATGAGATTCTTATTTTATGAATATCCATATGGATTAAAAAGATTATACTGAAAATTGTACAGAAATGTTAATAATTGTTAATACCAAAATTATGATTTAATATGTTTAACTCTTCCAAGAGCCCTAATTATTTATAATATTCTGGGAGAGGGAGGGAATTTCTGTTATTTGTAAACAATTTCATGAAAATAAGACAATTTTTTTTATAAGTATTTTTATTTAAATAAAAAAGAACCAAATAAACATGCTAGATTTAATCCAGATTTATTCTAAATTCAACAAGTAGTATTGAAACTATTTTACAAAGAAAATATTCATTTATTACCCTTGACTTTTAAAACAGTAACACAGATCTGGAAGATAAATAAAAGATTAAACAAAAGAAATTAAAACAATCAACAAGTCAACATTTGGCTATCACCTATTAGCTTTAAGACAGTAGCACTAATCCTACAGATAAACAAAATATTATTTTACAAAAGAGATTTAAACATCTTAAAGACAATATTGTCTATGGGCAATTTTCTTTATGACTGGAAGAGCACTAATCCGGTGATATAAACTGCAGCCTTGGTCTCTGATTGGCTAGAATCTGTGGGTAGGTCAGTTAGACAGGCCCTATATCACACAGGAACATAGCCTGGGGTTCTGGGGGTTATGCAATGGTATAATAGAGATGGCAACAGCCATGACACATAATCACATAGCTTACTCTATCTACCTGGCCCATTGTCTTCCACTCTCACCTGTCTATTGTCTCACCTTTAATTAGCTTTCTGCCTACCTCTTAATTCCCCAGGTGCCTGGGAGGTGCCTAATCACACACAATACCTGTATGAGGGAGGCACCATTTAAAGAGGTGAAATAGTTCCTGGACTTGTATATCTAGAGTTTGATGGTTTTGCTTGTGTTATAATGAGGTCATTTGGGAGAGGTACTACACTAAGACGACATGGATGATATATAAGGAGTTTGCAGTTGTTTAGAGAACATTACAGTGGCTTGAAATAGTTCCATATCAGTGGTAAGTTAGGATGTTGAACTGTCACTAGTTGAGAGCACAGCACAGGGAGACCATTCCCAGTAGAAATGTTATAGTGAGGGACAGTGTAAGGAATCTGTCATAGGTCACACTCAGTGTTTACTAGGATGGCATTATGAGGAAGTGACCAGCAGGCACTGTCGAGAGCTGGGAGTAGCGCTATAGTGAGGTGTCCTATATATGACTACACTACAAAGGGGATGCTTCAAGGTTTATATATAGACTTTAAAGACTGTGAATTCTATCATGTCCCGAAGGATTACAGTGGTGAGCTGATTCCCTGTATGCAGTTGACAACAGGTTCTGGCCTTGTCACTTGTTGAGCTTACCGGACAGTGCTTAGAGCTGACATTTTGGAGCATCATGTAAGTACTGGGTCTTAAACTTTTAAAACTCTTAAGGTATTCTCCTGGAACTTTGCGGAAATGTCATTTTTGAGAGTCTTTGGATTTGGGTCTTATACATACTTGGAAAGATCTTTGCCACTTTGAAAGGCTCAGTAATACAGGGGTTTAGTCTTCATCTCTCTGCTTACCCTTTGCATGTGGAAAAAGAATGCTAATAGGGGAATATCATAGAGGAATATTCTCGGTTGTACTTGGAACATTATTCCTGCCTTATGTTGATAAAAGAATAATTTTGGATTTGAGTTTAGGAAATATGTTTATTTTGCATCACTTGCTATGGTTGTTTATTTCATTGGATGATACAAATCTTTATCTCATTGTTTGCCATCAGTTTTGTGACTTTTGATTAACTTTAAAGATGTTTTGATGGTTTAAGAAAGTTATGGATGTATGGGCCTTGTAACATGGTTAAGTAACAGTTTATGAATTGTCACTTACACTTACTGTTCATAGAGTATTTTGTGTTCTAATGATGATGTGGTTTGGCCTGTTAACAATAACAAGCCCTTGTAGAAAATTACCTGTCTCACTGTTGATATTGTACACTTATACTGTTCATGAATACAGTATTTTGTGTTCTAATGATGATGTGGTTTGGTTTGTTTACAATAACAAGCCCTTGTAGAAAATTACCTGTCTCACTGTTGATATTGTATAAGTTCTCTTGATCTCCAATTTGCAGTACTTGATTGAATATACCATTCCTAACAGCTGGAATAAATGATTCGGTCTCAATACTATTTCTGTGTAAAATTTTAACCTATGTTTTTATATTTTGAAAATTCATTTGGATCACCATTTATAGGAATATCTATATTTTTCATTGAGGAGTTTTTCTTGTTGATATTTAAGGATCATACTTTGAATATTCATTAATTTTGGCATCCAACTGTTTCTGATTTGAGAATTTATCATTTGGACACTTCAGTGACAGGCGATTGAGACTGATACTATTTCTGTATCACTTTAATAGCCTGCACTCCAAATGACATGGAAGAGTCGCAGCACATGGGTCACCAAAGAGTTACCACTTTCTTCTACTATTAACCCCGTTAACCCTTTAACCCCCAGCTAGGTCACATCACACGTCAATGCGGCATGAACACGTTCCTCCTGGGTTGAACACCACAAACAGAGGAGGGCTGTCTGAAACTCTTTCCTGGTTTTAACAAGGAAGCCATTTCTCTGTGCCTGCTCACTGAATGTTTTCTCCTTTGAACATCTCAAAGAGAGGCTGTTTCCTGGTGCTAGGCATGCTGGGATAGAAGGACGCGAGGAGCATGGCCTCTGTAGGCTTCTTGCAGCTTCCTTATTCTCTCTGCATGACTAACAGGAAGTCTGTTGTTACTGTCTTCCACATGCCTGGCTTGGTCCAGGACGTGTTTTACTGGAATATGTGTAGAACTTGAACACATTTGACTTGCTTATATTATTTAACTTTGGAAAATTGTGTTATTATATTTAAGTAATAATGGTTAATGATAGAAGGTGATGTGAATGGAGAGGAATGAACTAAAGAAATTACAGTTAGATTTTTGTCTTGTAAATATTAATAATAAATTTAATGTATATTGATATCATGATGAAAGAGATTTGTAGTAGGTTATACATTAAAGAAGATGCAAACTTATGTAAGTTAAATTCAATATTGTTACTTGGTATATTATCAACAAGATTAATTTTACTTGTTTTATCAAAGAATGATATTTTTATTTTTATCTTATATCTGAGCTTGTGTGAGAATTAAATTAATTTTGTCTGAGACAAAGAATGTTTTCACATTTTTATATGAAGTATCAATAGAATTGAGAATAAGCTGTTTTTGAACATAACAAACTTTATTCAATAGTCATACCATTGACTAATTACAGGAATCGCATTCAAGAGTTTGGCGACTTTCTGAAATTATTTGCATCCTTGCCTGTCGGGAGAATATTTATCAGTTATATATGGTAATAATGACAAGTCATAAAATAAAGTTCATGAAACAACTTTTCAAAGCCAAAAGATCAGATTTCCATTATTGATGATCTTAGCAATAAGCATATTATTTGACATTAATTCTCCCCCTTACAGTCACAAGTATTTTTCAGGAATCGTAGAGTGCCTAATAAATGCATGAGGAAGGAAGGTTTCAGTTTTGGTGCAATACATGTCATCTGTCAAGATAAAAGAGAGGAAAATGATGGCAGTTGTAAATATTTTCTGCAGAATGGATTTCATAGTTGCTTCCGTCAGTCTCTTATCGTGAGTGTAATACAGGGAAATGGAAACAAGGATAGAACCGATAGCAGCTCTTCAAGCATAGATTACACGAAACATGAAACTGTGTTTGTGATTCCTGGCTATTCATTAGCATTAAACACTATTCTGCTGCTGTAAATTTAAGAACCATTTTCCTTATGGTGTTTGCATTTTGATTCAATGTGAGATAATTAACTCAATGAGGAATAAAGTCAGGATGTTTGTGAAAAGTTGTAAGATGTAAAAGAGCTTATATACATATTCTAGAATTGAAAATCAAGTTTTATCTTGAATGATCACTAAGAATATTTTTACAATTTTGTTCAACAGTTTCAATACTTAAAATATTAAATTTGGTTGAAAATAAGCTGTCAAATAAATAAATAATCATTTCAAGTAGGAATAAACTTTGGTTCATACAACAAATGACCAGCCAATCATAAGATATAGCTCAACATCACAATGTCATATCAGTGTAAGAATTTGAATTCAATTTTCTAAGCAGTGAGAATTTAATTCCAACAGGAATGAACAATTTAAGAACTTGTGCGAACTTGGCAAACTGGGTTAGCGAGTGCTGAGGCCGGCCACCCGATTGATCACATCACATCACTGATAAGAGGATTCTTGCATTGTGTCGCGCACCCACGATTGTTTGAGACAATATTGGTAACCTATTTTCCGCGCTTGGTCCGATAAGCTAGTCTATGGAGTATCTCTATCAGATTATGAGCGCAAGGTCCAGGCAGTATCAGTGTTCGATGCCGGCTTGTCATGGCGAGATGCTTCGGACTGTGGCATGTATTATTTCTAGTCACTGATAAGTCTTCACGTGGTACCTCTTGACTCGCACAGCCTTGTGTAAATATCCCTGCATAGTCTGTGGGATAAGCCTGTAGTCCGTGCTTTGCAGCATGTTTGAGACTCTTTCACTAAGGTTGACGGAGTTGTCTCCCTTTGACTTACTTTGGCATGGGAAGTTGGGCTACAACTTGAATGAGAAATAACTTGATATTTTATTAATAAGAATTTAAATTAGTTTTAGTTTAATTGTGTCTTTATCCAAAAAGCATTTGTTGTCAAAGTATTATAAATAATAATGAGTTATACAGAATATATTGAAGAACATAACTTTTTTTATTCAAATTGTATCTATATAAACAAGATTTCTTGGCAAAGGATTGTTAATAAAATGACTTAAGCTAAATTGCCACTTTATTTTTAGGTTGTGAGGTTACAGCATGTGATAAGATTGAGAAAATTATATTAAATTTAATTATATTGTTAAATTTTATCAGGTGTCTTATCTAAATAAAATATAAAAAAATTCACCCTTTCTCATTTGGCAAAAATATTTAATTATCCCTTTTAATTTCAGGGTGCCAGTGATAGCAGGATTGCTGTTGGGGAGCTTGGTCCACAATGGAGGAAGTTGCAGCCATTGATGGGGTCGGCGAGGAGGTAGAATCTGCAGCTCCTAAAGGTCGAGGTCGTATGAGGATCTGCAAGCAGTGCAAGTTCACCTGTACAGACTCCATCGAGTTCCTTCAGCATCAGACGAAGGCTCATGGGGAGGGCGAGGACAACCAGTCATCAATCAAGAAAGCTCTGGCAAACAAAGTGAACGTGAAGAAAAGGACATCAAGAAGTGAATCGGAGATATCAGTTGAAAGTATGACTTCTGAACCAGTCAAGATGAACGGAGAGGAGCTGCCAACCATGGTGGATCTGCCCAATGATGATCAGGAGGACGACCGTTTGGTTATTGCAGAGGATGGGGAACTTAATGATGACTCTTCAGTTACTCCTACACGATGTGGCAACATTCAGAACAGGACTTACGTATGCAATGTGTGCGAGTTCACATCCACAAGTGCCAAAACCTACCTGCACCATCAGAAAGATGAACACAAGTATGACTTTACTATCTATGAGTGTGATATCTGTGAGTACGCCACCAAGTACAAGCAGAAATTGCCTCGGCATCGCAAACTTCACTTCTCTGGACAGGATGGCATGCTGCTTCAGGGTTCCATGTTTGATGATACAGCTAACTCCTCCATGATGAATCAAAGTCAAGAAGACAGTATATCCATGCTCGGAGAAGAAGATGATGAAGAGGTGGAGGAGGACGAAGAAGAAGCTCCCCCTGTTGTAGCAACAGTCATTCCTCAACCCCTGCCTGAACCAACATTCTTCATGGAAAAGAAGAAGAAAACTAGGCAAGAAGTTGACCCGGCAAAATATTTTGAAGTTGTGGATGACACTGGTATCAAGTATGCATGCTCCAGTTGTGGTAATGTCTACAAATGGAGGAAGTCCCTCAACAAACATTGGAAGGAGAAGCATGGAGGTGAGGTTCCAGACGGAAGCAAGAAACCTCCAGGACTGATGTACCTTGTCAACTCAGGCAACCACACAATGTATGGAAAGCGTCGCATCTACAGCAACAGTGTTCTTCAGAGTATGACCCAGCCTCAAAGTTTGAAGCCTGCTTCTCACTCACAGTCACCCAGCATGGTCCGGGCCGAGACACCAGTTAGTATGGGATCCTTATTGAACGGCCCATCACCCATCACAACAACATCTGAATACACTGAGACGTCATCTTCCCAACCAGTTGTCTTCCCCAAATACATTGGTCCTTTTGTGAACAACACAAGCAGTCCAGCCTTTCCATCTCCAACATCTATACAAGAGTATGTATCTGCTCACATTCAGAGACAGAGGGAAGAAGCAGATCACAATAAGCAGTCCAAACACTCTCCTTCAGCAAAATCCCAAGAATTACCTCTTGACTTCTCAGTATCCAAGAAGGATGACAGTCTGACTCTTGATCCAAACTTCTTTAAAGTGAAGATGGAACCGCTCTGGATGGGGGATGAAGACAGCGTCAAGAATGACTCACTCGATGAATCGAAGAGTCAGGCCATCCTCCAGTGCACAAAGTGTGACTTTGTTGCCAAAACTCTAGTAGACTACAGCTCACACATGACTTTGCACCTCAACCGACGAGCTTTCAAATGTGCAGTATGTCAGGAACATTTCAATGGAGTGGAAGAACTAAACAAACATTTTCTTGAGGAACATGCAGAGAAGATCCAGGAACACAAAGAAGCAATACAGAAGATCCCTCATGGCCTGCAGCAGACCTATCACCTGCTCAAGATGCCCCTGGATGCAATCACTCACCTTTCCTCCCAGGATCTAACCTCCACTGACACCAAGCAGTTGAAGTGTAACATGTGTGACTTTGTAGCAAAGTGGCCAGCTGAACTCCAGAAACACGCTGTTTCTCATTCAGAAGAGAGGCCTTTCATGTGCATGGTCTGTGGGTCCACCTACAAATGGAAATGGGACCTTGTCAAGCATTTTGAGAAGAGTCATCACACCCTGCCTAATCCTTACAAGAGACGAGAAACTCTTGGAGGTGGAAAGTCAAACCAACAAGATCGAAGTAATTCCCCAGCAAATTCACCCAGCTTGTACTCCTTGCATCATGAACTGGCTGAAAATGGATACAAAGATGGGGAACCTCTTACAAAAAGGAGGAGGATGTCTGATTCTGATATGCCTGAATTGATACCTAAACCCAATGATGAAGATCACATCGGTGTCTTTGATGAAAACCGGGACCTGGGCCTTATCAACCGCCTGCATGATGCGCCGTCCCTGTATGCTGAGAGACCTTCCTCAGTGCCCCCTAAGTTTGAGATGTACAACGAATTTGAAGGATCTGATGATGGAAGTAACAGCATGAGTGGGATCAAGATCAGCAACATCCAAACACTAGATGATGATGACTTTGACTTCTTACTTTATAAACAAGACTCAGAGAATATGATTCAGCGGCCGGTCACAGAGGAAACTCAAAGGGCAATTGCAGCTACCATTCGCCAGAGACTTATTCAGAATGAAAAGTATTCCCTCACCGATATCAACTCTAATGATGTTCGGGCCTCATGTGCCAACATCCTCCTTCCATACAAATGCCCAAAGTGTGAGTATCGAGCACGCTGGCCGTCTGAGATCACCCAACACATGAAGAACCATTCTGATGAGAAACCATATCACTGCCCAAGATGTAACTACAGAAGCAAGTGGAAGTGGGATGTGGTGAAGCACCTCAAGAGATGTGGAGGAGGAACCATCAAGGATGTCATCGATACATCAAGAGGCCATTATAGCAAGAAGGTTGCCCCTCCCAATGTGATGGTTCTGCCTGAAGGGAAGCTGCAACAGCAGACGCCTCAGCCTGTGGCCTACTTGGTCAGCTCCAATAATGGTTGTGCTGAGAGCGGTCAGACTCCACTGATTGTTCCAATAATGGCTGGCCAGACTCAAGCAACACCTCCATTAGTTCCAGCTGGAAATGCTACCATCAAGCCTAAAACTTTACTTCAAGGCAACCAAATGAAAGGGTCACTCTCAGGTTCCAGCAAACAACCAGTATTCAGGAGTCTCATCAACCAAGGCCTCTACCACTGTCTGGAATGTCCATTTGTGGGTAACAGCCCTGCAGAACTGAAGCGTCACTCAGTTTTGCACTCAGAGAACAAACCTTATACTTGCGGGACCTGTGGATACAGCTCAAGGTGGAAGTGTGACTTGAAGAAACATATGCGGACCTACAATCACTTCTCCAGCCAGATATCTGACTCCTCAGGTTTGAATGGTGATGACTCAACACACACAGACAGTGACGAAGCAGAAAGGCCTGAGAAGAACGAACAGCAGTTGTACCACTGCAGTAGCTGTCCCTATGTAACAACAAAGAAATATGCCCTGGACACTCACTTGAAGATACATGGGAGTTCCTCATCACCGGCTAAATTTAAGTGCAAGCAGTGCAGCTTCCAAGTAAATGATTTGTCTACATTCCTCCAGCACAGGGTCACCCATGCCAATCAGAATGCTGCTAATGCATCAAACACTTCATCTTATGATGGACAGAAGATGGATGACTTAGATGAAGCAAGACTCAAACATCCAAGAAAAGCTGTAAAGAGACTACACTGCTCAAAATGTGACTTTGTATGCTCGAAGAGAGAAACTTTGGATCTCCATGAAGCGGAACATGAGAAAGAACTGAGCTTCAAATGCTTCTACTGCGACCTCACAGTAAATGACAAAGATTCACTTCTTGACCATATCACAACCCACTCTGAGTTCAATCCCGATGAATGGGAGACTTTCTTCATGGAAGATGACCAGTCTGATGAAGAGGACATGGAAATAGCCGAGAGCTACAGGACACATGAACAGGTCAAAGGTACCTCAAGTAACACTGTGGACCTGACAGTTCCTTCACCCCCTCCTCTGAAGCTCTTCCATCCCAGTCAGCAGAGAGAGAACACCAACAGAAGTTACCCCTCAACAGGACCACCTCAGCTTCACATTCCAAGATCTATGCAGTCCACTGTCCAGGCAACCAGACCAAACAACAAGTCTTCAACACAAGTATCATTGCTAAGTGCCTTTAATGCAAACAATCCAAGAGTCATGTCATCATTACATTCCAGGAACATTCCTCAACATTCAACCTCAAAATCAAATCAGCAACCAGAACATTCCAGCCATCAAGGTAGCCCATCAGGACTTAAACGCAAGAGGTTCACTTGCGAGTGGTGTGACGCTATGTTTGCCCATGTCACTACATTGTATCAGCATGCCAAGAGCGTACATCCACTTGAACTTCGTCAACAAGAACTTGAGGAATCAGCAAGGAGTTCAACCAAATCTCCTACTCCGCAGCAGAAGCCTCAGAACAATCCCCAACAGCAACTACTACGTCAACAACAACTTCAACAACAGCTGCAGCTGCTACGGCAGAAACAGAAACAACAGATAGCTCAGCAACAACTCAAAGCAGCAATTCAACAGACCAACACCCACAACTCACAAAAATTTGAAAACAAGAAACAGTTTCTTGAATCCTTCAGACCCATACTGCCAAACAACAAAACATTCAACAGCAGCAATGTTGATTCACAAGTAGCAACGGCAGAGAGTATCGTTAGCGACATGATCAAAGCAAGGAAAACCACCAGCCCACAGAAGAAAGCAAGATCCTTCCAATGCACCAAGTGTCCGTTCACCGCCCCAAATGCTGTGACCTACCTGCGTCACATAGAGCGACATGGTAGCAACTGCAAGCACACCTGCTGGTTCTGTGACTACAGCATCAACCGCCTGAACCTTCTGTATCAGCACATGAAGGGATCTCACTCAGACCAATGGAAGGGACCAGAAACCGAGGTGGCTCTTCCACCAGGACCTCACCTTACCTACCCCATCGTAGTGGAGGATGACCCAGATACAATGGAGAAGATCCGAGCAGAGAGCCTCACCCTAGGCACCCAGAAGAGTGGCAAACCGTCCTTAGTCATGAAGGAGCAGATAACATGGAGGGGAGTGCCCATTCAGATCTGCAGCATTGATGGGAAGAAGAACTACAAGTGTCCCAAGTGCTTGTACGTCAATAGCAATATTGCCAATGCTGCTAACCATGTTCGTCAGCATGGCT
Source organism: Steromphala cineraria (assembly GCA_916613615.1). Taxonomy (NCBI): domain Eukaryota; kingdom Metazoa; phylum Mollusca; class Gastropoda; order Trochida; family Trochidae; genus Steromphala; species Steromphala cineraria. The sequence continues at coordinate 57,296,052 of OU744730.1, forward strand.
CTAATAGGAAGTACCAATGCAAATACTGTGATTACTGCAGCGACAACTTGAAACTGATTTACCAACACATGGACAAGGTGCATACAAAGAGTCCCTCCAAATCTGATTATGTCCAGAACCCTGAGATGGAGGGCATTGAAGACTCTGATGAAAAAGACTTTGGAGAAGTAGAGGGAGACCTTGAAGCTAATGAAAGTGAGATAATGACATGTCCTAAATGTCCATTTGAGGCCAAGATTTATGACATCTACCGGGCACATGTGATGATGCACAATTACAATGGACAGTACAAATGTGAACACTGTGACTACAGTGTGGATGATCTGGCTATACTCACCAGACATGCTGTGGTCCATGAGAAGAAGGAAGAAGAAACAGAAAACAAGGATGGAAGTCTAACCCCAGAAAAGAAGAGATTCACCAGCATGCTGAACCTAAAGCGAGTGGATGAGGATGAACCTAACCAACCAGCTCCAAAACGCAGTCCAAGCAAAGCAGCTGAACTTGCCTCCAAACTCCTCTCCATGCAGGCTAGGCAGGTCCTTAGAAAGTCACGTCTCAGTGGAAGAGTCAGATACAAGTGCTCCAGATGTCCCTACAATACCTTCTGCAAGAACAATATTAAGAAGCACAGAAAGCAGCACATCATCAAAAGCCGCTACAAGTGCCCCTTGTGTAATTATTCAGCAAGTAGAGCCTACCTACTGCAACAGCATATCAAATTCCACAGGTCTGAGGCCAACAATACAGAAGAAAAAGGAGAGAAGAACTACCAGGATGTCGTCTTGGACCCTTTTGACAAGACTGACAAGGAGTTTGATGATCTGATTGAGGAGATTGGGGAAGATGGTGAGGGAGGTCAGGAGATGGAGGAAGGTGCAGAAGGAGAGGAAGACTCTGAAATGATGGAAGAAGAAGTCGTGTCTGGTGTTGAAGAGGCTGATGAGGAACCAGAGGTGAATGAGGCTGAAGTTGCAGAAGAACTAGCTGATGAAAGCTCTGAGAATGGTTCATCTGCTCCAAACAGACTTTACAAATGCAAAGAATGCCCTTTCAGCAGCAATTCTGGAATTGAATTCAAGAAACACTGTATGTTCCATGGAGCCAAGCATCGGTACAAGTGTGAGTTCTGCTCCTACAGCCTAGATAGACTGAACTTACTGACACAGCATAGACGTCTTCACTCAGATGAGGCAGATTTTGATCCAGCGCCGCCACCATCAGCTCTACTAAATCTGGAGGTTCTCCGACTTGAAAGTGAAAAGGCTGAGAAACTTGCAGAGAAATCTCTCGCATCTCTTGAGAATGGAGACTGTAATGAACTGCCTCCTCTGGAATCAGCTGACAATGGACCTATGAGGTACACCTGCCCAAACTGCCCTTTCAAGAGCAATGCTTTGAAGAGTTACAATGTCCATATCCAGATGCATGGCATCAAGAAGAAATATATCTGCGATTTCTGTGACTGGAGCATTGACAGACTAAATCTCCTGTACCAACATAGAAGAGTTCATGCCAAGCAGCCAGGTTTCAATCCAAACCCTGATGAAATCACCATCCTTAACCGTGACTATGCCTTAGAAGCACCAGGGAAGTTTGAAGCTCAAATCATGAGTTTCAACAAGGTCAGTGAGATGGAGGGAATAGTCAAGGGAAGTAGCGACAAGAAAAGTCCAAGCTTCACATGCAAGAACTGTCCTTTTACAACCACCAACAAAAACAGCTTTGGATACCATAGGATGCTTCACAGGATGAGAGCCCGCTATATGTGTCCAGAATGCTCTTATAGTGTGGACAGATGGAACCTTTTGAATCAGCACATGCGTCTCCACCAGGACGCCAAGAAGCAAAAGAGTGGGGGTCTTAAGAGTCACATGAAGTGTCCAAAGTGTCCGTACATGAGTCCAAGCTCAGGCATCCTTGAGGCTCACCTCAACATGCATGGAGCGGAGAACAAGTTCAACTGTCACTACTGCGACTACAGCGTGGAGAGCATCAACCTGCTGCAGTTCCACCTGAAGGTTCACAAGGAGAGGTCCCAGAATATGCTGTCCAGTCCAAACAGGGATAATGGTGAGGAGTTCTACGACCCAGAGAGTCCTGAGGTTGTCAACCCACAACTCTACTTCAGCTCTCCTGATGACCAGAACATCAGCGATGACAGTGAAGAAACAGAGTTCAAATGTGACCGATGTCCCTTCAGTACAACCTCTAAAGATGAGCTTGATCGCCATGACAACCAGCACAACATCCTGAACTGCCTCCCATGCTGCTACTGTGACTTCAGCTGTTCCGGAGAGGAGGAGTTGGAGAAGCACATCCAGGTCCACTTCCCTGGCACTTCTGTTGATAGGGAGATGATCAAGTCCATCATCACCAAACATCAGCAGGAGAAGAACAACAACAGTCTCACCGAGACTCCTACTTCAAAGGGAAGCGGAACTAATCAAAATGAAGCCAGCACTCCTGATTCAACTGTGGAGGAAGAACAGAAGATGTTGTCCAAGGTGTCCTCTAAAGATACAGAGAAGACTCCAACAAGCAACTCTTCTCCGGGGTCTAGAACTAAAGTATACGTCTGTCAGTATTGTGAACGAGAGTTTGAAAACAAAACTCTGATGATGCAGCATGAACGTCAGCATCTCATAGGTCACCAGTACTAGAATCCGGAGTGGACATTATTAGGACTTATGAAATTCAATTCTGTGGTTACATCATGGACTTGAAATGACACTGTAGTATGATGAATGATTTGTGCTGTCAATGATCCTGACGGATGATTGCAGATTGCTGGTAGATATGTTAAAATTAATGACTGTCCTTCAATTGAAGACCACTAAAACTGATGTAGTTATTTGAAAGTGATCCTACAGTTTTATAAAAATTGCTGAGATGTGGTATAAACTAAGAAGTACATCAGAACATATGAGTAACATTAGACAGAATTCTAAAAGCTAAATGAAACAGGTTTTTTTTTAATCAGTATATGTGTGTGTGCATAAATGAACTGTTTGAAGAGACTTGTAAAAGACATTTTGTCACACATGATGGTTGTTTGGTCACCATACTAAACAACTTTATTTGGACTGATGGTTCAAGACATGAGTGTTTGAGTGATGAACTGTCGGTATATGTGTCAGGCTTGGACAATGAACAAATCGATCTTGGTACAATATAGCGGTAAATGATCAAGTCAAAGAAAAGTGCAGATTGAGCTAAGTCAGCAGACAAAGTCCGAAAGACAATTGGTGGATGACAGGGACTTGTCTGTTTTGCAAGTGCAATGGATGCTGGCAGTGACTTGGACAAAAGACTATATATATATGTTTATCTCTGACATTCCATAATAATAGTAAGAAAGTGCTGTGAAAAGGTTAAGGTCTTTTCCTGATTCCCTAAATTGGGAACAATGTGATACAACTGACGCCTTGTCAGACTGGCGGCCATATTGGAGTTTGTATAGATCGACTTCCTGTCACGAAATGCCTTATTTTCAAGGCAACGTTAGTGTTTTCCTTCCTTTGCTGAAGTTGCCTTAGATTGTTATGCAAAGAGACTGTATGTATTTTATGAATCGCTTCAAAGTGATTGTAATTATTGAATGAACAACATTGCCTTGAAATGTCATAATATTTTGTTTTATCCAATACCAGGTCACCGTGACTATTTTAGTATCTTTACATCTGTATAAAATAGGAAGTTAAGTTTCCTGGTATTGTAAGGAGAACAGCATGTTTTTTTACATATATTCATATATTGTTTGTTATATGGATATGAGGCATGTCATTGAATATTATGCAAAGAGTTTTTATACATATGCAACATTCACAAATCTTCCAATTCCTTGCAAATATGTTTCAAAGATATTCAGGAAATTTTCCACAACGAAAATCGATATATATTTGAGTCAAGTATACTGTTGACTTGCCATATTGAATGTGAGGGGCCTTATTGTGTTTAGTGTTAGATTTGTAACAGGCTAGATAGAAGAGGGAAGTATTTTTAAGCATGAATTATGAAAAGAGATGATTATTTTTCAGATGTTTGTATATAGAGTAAAACGGGGATAATATTTTCATAAAATCATATTTTGATGTTGTACTCTGGTGATGGGTACAATAGCTACTCATAGTGAATAAATTCATTTCATGGACCAAAACTGCCACTTTCTGCTTAATGTGCAATGGATTGATTTCGAGTCATTTTGTGTATATGTTGAATTTTGAAATCCGAACACATAATTCTGAACATTGTTCAAATCCATGGGAACATTTCTTGATCAAATAGTCATTTTTTTTAATTCCTTTTTTTCTTATTTTCATCTTTAACTTTGTTTGTATCAGTTGACAAAAGATGCGTTCTTATCAAATCTATTCATTTATATTTTGTGTATATTTGCGTCTTCAAAAAATAATACATTCCATTTGAGACAGTCTTCCGGGTTGAATCATTTTATACCTCAAAGAATTAAATTTCTTAACATTATTACCTATTTGTTCGAAGTGATTTTAAGAACAGATTTAACAGGTATTTAAGCCAAAAACAACAAATTGCCATAACAAATTTTGCCCTAAAAACAAATTTTACATACAAATGTTCTTGTTACGAAAGCTGTGCCTTGAAATGAACAATAACTGTTATATATATATATGTGTATTCTTTTTGATAACTTGTTTATGTCTTTGATGACAAAATGCAACAAAATGTGCCTTCCAGCAAAAAATAAGATTCCACTATTTGTTATTTGAAACATGTATTTTCAAATTTCCATGTTTTGCCATTAGTTATCTTTGTTACTCATTGTTAGTATTGCTAAGTGTAACATCAACCTTACAATATGTTCGATTATTTAAATGTAAAAAATTAAAAAAATTTTTTCACATTTTGAAATTTTCTGTTAATTCCAAATTTGATTAGAAAAGAAATAGTATTCTTTAGTTTGAAAATATCTCTCCAAATCCTTAATTTAAAGATAATAAATTGTTTGTATTTAAATATTGATTAAATCAAATTTTAATCTGATATAATTTGACAGCATGACAAGCTTTTGAAACCACAAGATTCTTTGACATGACAAAAGAAAGTTTTGCTACAACCTCATAGTGCTAGTTTTACTACATTCCAATATCTGCTTCACATTAGAGCATTTCTTGTAAGAATCTTAAATATAAATTATTTACTATTACAATTTGTATAAAAGTTTCTTGGTTTTTACTAATTTTACAATTTGTGAATAAATGTTTAATTTTCTTTCAAAACTGTTATACCAAAATTGGAATCATGTGTATGAATTGTTTATTTCTGAATCTTTTATGAAGCTCTCGACATTCCTTGAGTGGTCTTGTTGAGACCCTGTTGTAATTTATGGTTTAATCTACGTTTATTCATTTTCATGTTCTTGGCATTGCTATGCTTGGCGTTTCAAACTGCAATATTTAGGTGCTACGTATAATGTATGTTTGATTTTGAAGCACCAGGAGCATTTGTATATTAGCCTTTCCTTGCATTCTCATTTAGCACAGTAGATTCTCTAGATTCTCACAATCCTTGTTTTAAATCCATGGTTTCACTGGTTGATATAAGTTAATCAAATCATAATAAAATCATCATGCTTATATATCTGGGTTTGTGATCTTTAGATGATGGCCTGAACTCTTGAATAGAGCCACCTGACGCTGCAAGTCACTGGCTTATTGTTGTTTGTTACAAGTGTTAAGGAAAGGGGGATAGAATCCAGTCTGAAGTAAACCTAGCCTCAAAGATTCTCGCTTCACTCCCGATATTAAGTCAAGCAAGTAGTAGCGGGTCGCGTCAGCCGATCTTTCAAATTGACCAATCAGGGATCATCTTACCAAGCCGCAATACAATCACACAGATATTGTTGCAGGGTCATAGGTCAGTGAAAGGTCGGTTGACGCGCCCCGCTACTACCACTTGCTAGATTCAATATTGGTAGTGAAGCGAGTATTATTGAGGCTAGGTTTACTAAGACTGGATAGAATCTATCGACACACACAGTTTCCACAAAAATAGCCAGAGTGTATTGTTACATGCCTCAAGGGTAAGACTCATCAGATGGTCTGACGAAGAGGGTCAAACCCTAGAAACATGTCACAAAACACTCTGGCTATTTTTTGCAGATAACTCTGTGTTGTAGGTTGATTCTATCCCCATCTTGGTTTTATTCCATAGTAGATCCACATGACACTTTAATGGCTACTAGACAGGTCGTCTAGTTCTGATCATATATAGTTGTTAAACTGTAGAGCCTTCATTTGTGATTATCAGAAACCTGAAGTGACCTTCCTGATTGAACCAACCATTTTAAAACGGTAGTGTTGAGAGAAGTGGTATATTGTGAAAATCACAACATATTGGAATACAAGCTCACTTCTTAATCCATTAAAGGCACCACTCGAGCGGCTTTCGTCCGCCATTTTGAATGGTTAGAAAACAAATGTGCTGTAATATGCTTATTCATCAACAAAATTAAGTAATAACTACTTGATTGATAGAAGTGGAGCATATTTACAAATAATTCATAATAAAAGTTATCAGTTGCGACAGCATTTTGTCGTAGTAATGCATTCCACGATCGTAGCTTCGATGATTGGCTTCATTTCGCGATGTTTTTTATTTAATGAGCGATACACTTTATTGTTTGTCAAATTGTCAAATCTTTAACAACTAAAAGGCTTATCTCACAAACGTATATGAAATTAAGTGTGAAATTATGTAAATATCATATATAATTGTAAACAGGAAAGTCCTCCTGAATTTCGTTTCCACAAAAAATACCCCGCTCGAATGGTCCCTTTAAGGGTGGAAAAGCGCAGTGGTTAGCACATTTGGCTTCGGATCGGGAGGTCCGTGGTTGGAATCCCTCGGCATGCAGTAGAACTGTTCTAAACGCAGTAAGCTTGGGGTGCAATGCTACACTGAATTTCAGTGCAGTACCACCCATGGTTCGCTAGTTCCAGTTGATATTTGCAGGTTTCATTGCAATACAAAGCCACAATAGTGTTGTGGGCTTTCTCCCTGCAATAATACTAGCAGCCACAATATAAGTGAATTACTCTTGAAAGCGACGATAAACCCCATATCACCTCACCTCAACCTGATTGATCCATCACTGTGTTGTGTTAACAATAAGGCTGCACGGTATTATTGATATATCAGATTATTGCAATCCAGAAACATGATACAAATTGATACATACACATTTCAAAAATTTCAGACGCTAATTATTACACAATTTCAATCTCAAATTGCCAAAAAAAACAGAGCCAAATATAGTAGGATCATACAGATTTATAAAAAAAATTTAAACTTGTGAATACCACAAATACGGATAATGTAATAACCACCCATTGCAAAACTTTTTCCAAACTAACTGATAGCTGAACAATGGTTATTGTCTGTTTAATTGCTGCTATTTGGTAAAGAGACAGGGATGCAGAAATCGGTCTATTTGCCGGACATGTCCGATTGGGAATCCAGAATGACCAATTTGAAATTACCCTGGTAAAGAGGGCATGCAAAATCAGTAAAAGAACTCCAAATATATTGCAATACATTCTTCTGTATCAAAGTGTAGTGCTTATTTATAAGAAACCGCTGCTCATTGACTATTCCAGCCATGGAAATCAACCAATGGAAAAAGAACTGGCTGATCTCTTTGAATCGGGTGTCGTTAGGATTTACCATGCATTTTGCACATTATGAATATAAATGTCAATAATTTAATGTATGACCTATTGGACATAAACATTTCAGCTAGTCTTAACTCGATAGCTCAATTCTAACAGCTACTTTTAACTAGATTGTCTGATTCAAAGAGATAAGCCAGTTCTTTTTCAATTGGTTGATTTCCATGGCTGGAATAGTCAATGAGCAGCGGATGCTCGATACGGACCAGGAGGGTTAGTAGTTAGATGTAACATGAGGACTTAGGGACGTATACATTACAGCAAGTTTTAACCAGATTGGAAGTCATGCGAGTTGATACCTCTATATAAAACAAGTGATTCAGTGAAGTATTTAGAGTTCTACTGCCTCAAAGGTTCAAATTATTTTTAAGGAAAACCTTTCCTATCAGCAGATTTTAATGTTAATTCAGTTAGGCTTTTCTTCTCATTTGAATAGTTTTATCTTATGACATCATTTAAATACAGTTTGAAATATGCATCCAGGAAAGAATAAAGTCTTCAATTTAAATTTGGGAAAGTACAATTTACAAATGAAAACCTCCAATCTTGGTTTTATTCCTTGAATATAAAACATTTGAATCAAACTCCAACCTGACCACAAGCTGGACCTAATACAACCCTTATCCAAGGATTAACAGTCTTTTTTCCCTAAATAACAGTAACAACATAAATTTGAATTTCAAATTCATAGTTTTAATTACAAGAAATTCATATTGTATTAAATAACTAATATACATCAGCATAAATATCAAGAAAAAGCATAAACTCATCTAAGATCACAAACAATGAATATGGATATAATATATTTACAAAACAAGTACTACACAACCATATAAACAGTCATATTCATTACAGATCAACTTTGGAATCTGTTTGACTCGCTACTTTTGAGCGCTTTTATTAATATTCTACAGCATAAGATATACATTCAAGGCTGGGCGGCAAAGTTGTTTTACCTACGGCGTTTCAGATCTTCCTGTATCAGGTTGTGATTCCTCGTACTGTGACAATCAACTTGTAGAATTACACTGTTTTGCTGGCTGTCAGTCTAAGTCCACATCCTTGCTTTACCAATTGCTAAAAGTTCAAATAGTACTGTCAACCATTTTGCTGCTTTGAGAACAGAAACACTTACATTCAAGTCTTGTTAACAAATTGTACCTCTCCAATAGATCATATTTTGATCCGCAAGGCCATAGATACCATAGTTTCTTAAATATTTCCTATCAGATGACAGGCTCTCTATACTAGTTGTTAGAGAAAGCAGGTCTTACCAAATATCACCTCCCCTTTTAGGCATTGAAACCAAATATCACCTCCCCTTTTAGGCATTGAAACCAAATATCACCTCCCCTTTTAGGTAGTGCAACCAAATATCACCTCCCCTTTTAGGTAGTGCATCCAAATATCACCTCCCCTTTTAGGCATTGAAACCAAATATCACCTCCCCTTTTAGGTAGTGCAACCAAATATCACCTCCCCTTTTAGGTAGTGCAACCAAATATCACCTCCCCTTTTAGGCATTGAAACCAAATATCACCTCCCCTTTTAGGTAGTGCAACCAAATATCACCTCCCCTTTTAGGTAGTGCAACCAAATATCACCTCCCCTTTTAGGCATTGAAACCAAATATCACCTTACCTTTTAGGTAGTGCAACCAAATATCACCTTCCCTTTTAGACAGTGCAACCAAATATCACCTTCCCTTTAAGGCATTGAAACCAAATATCACCTCCCCTTTTAGGCATTGAAACCAAATATCACCTCCCCTTTTAGGTAGTGCAACCAAATATCACCTCCCCTTTTAGGTAGTGCAACCAAATATCACCTTTATGTACTCATTTGAATAGAGATACCCGGTATACAATTCAGAAGCATATGATATACTTTCTTTAGAGGGTGATGTAGATTATTCCTCAAGCCTGTCATCCATTGTTGTGAAAAAAGGTGTGTACAATCAAAAAAAGGATTATTCTGCAATTGATTTCCTTCTTAAAAGATTCCATTATCTCAAAAGAAATTGTGCTCATAAAGAGTTGCACTTTTGTCATCATAAATTTAAGACAGCAATGAGAGTTGTATATTTACTGCAAGAAATGCTAGAAAAACACTGATCAGACCTCAAACCAAACATTTCATATAGAAAAAATATAATAACAAATATTTACTTATCCAACAATACCTAATAAGAAACAGAATTCAGTTGAAAAATCTTACATGTGTCTTTTGTACTTTAAACTTTAATAGTTGTCCTTGTTTGCATTGGTTTGGATTGTTGGACGCAGAAAATATTTCGGGTAGCTTTTTTCACAAAAATCACCTCCTGCAACATCCTATTTGAAAATGTTCTACAACCACAAATATAAGTATCAAGATGGGTAGTCATGATTTAAAAAGATATTTCCACAAAATTCCTTTAATTTTCAGTCATTTCAGGATTTTTCTAGCATTTCCTGCAGTACTTGAGGACCAGACACTGCAGCTGGGTGTAGAGACAGTGCCAGACACTGCAGCTGGGTGTAGAGACAGTGCCAGACACTGCAGCTGGGTGTAGAGACAGTGCCAGACACTGCAGCTGGGTGGAGAGACAGTGCCAGACACTGCAGCTGGGTGTAGAGACAGTGCCAGACACTGCAGCTGGGTGTAGAGACAGTGCCAGACACTGCAGCTGGGTGTAGAGACAGTGCCAGACACTGCAGCTGGGTGTAGAGACAGTGCCAGACACTGCAGCTGGGTGTAGAGACAGTGCCAGACACTGCAGCTGGGTGTAGAGACAGTGCCAGACACTGCAGCTGGGTGTAGAGACAGTGCCAGACACTGCAGCTGGGTGTTGAGATAGTGCCAGACCAACCACATACAGTACCTGGACCAAAGCGAGTCATCACTCCCACATATCCTACTCATCTACATGTTGATATTAAAACAATTTTAATCATACTGAGTTTTGGCCACTTTGAAGCAAATAGTTATAAGTTTAGAAATCATGTGAGCTACAAATACACAAATTCATTTAAGTATTGATTACGATCATAATGATTAAGAAAACTGAAGCTATTTTAACATCAGAGCAAAAATCAGCAAACTTATCGAATTACTGTGGCAGTCAATGATACAGTAACATTAAAGTTGTATCTTTCCCTAAATTAGTTGTCTTTTAAAGAACTATCCAAGGATAAATGAAAGGTAGATAAGTTACTGTAGCAGAGATGATTCCCTAGCTGCGTGTTCGACATTAATGACTTACTCTAAATTAATGAAAATTATGCTTGTAACAGTTGATTAACATGTAAATCTATGGTTGTCCGCACATGATGACTCACTTTGCCAGGTACGATAGACAACATGTTTATTTGAACATGGCCACATCTGTGTTTTGGTACATGCACATGTAAGCGTCACACAGAAGTCGGCGGATATCGTCCGGGAGTTGTTTGTCGTCGTCAATCTTGTGGATGTTGTCCCAGTTCTTCTCCGAGAGCCACTCGGTGAGTTCTGGGACTTCTTTTACTTCAGGGATGTTGTAGCCCTTCTGTTCTCCTGAAACAATGCATTGAAATCTTCTTTTTTGAGTTGTCTGTGCATCAAACACCAAACTCTAGAAAAGTTGTTTGTGTATACTTATTTTTTTTATATTCTCAAATAAAAGTATGTTATATTGTTTCAAGGCTGCCACTCTAAGTACACCATTGGGCAATAAGAATTATGCAACCTTACAAACAGTATAAGCCATCTTTCAAAACGCAAGTTTGATAATGGTACTGACTTGTGACTAGAGAACAAGTGTGTTGAAGCTTTGAATTCAACAAAAACTGGCAAACTATCATTTTTTATGTTCATCAAAACATCCAATATTCCAATCATATTCTTAAATAGTGATAGAACTACTGATATCAAATATACTACCAACAGAACACAAGGAAAGAAGAACTGTCATGCAGCTAAAGAACAAAAAGTTTTCTGTCTGGAATATAAGAAACGGTGTGATTCAATTCAAATTCAACCCACCCATCCTGTCTGCCATGGAGTCGAAGAAGACCCAATGAGCATCCTTCCCTGATCCACACTTGACGAAGGAGACGTAGTGACTCGTCTGGATACACACCACCGCAAACAGCTCCATCTTCTCTCGGTATGTGCTGATGTCAACGTCGGGCTTCGCACTCACACGATGTATCAGCTCGGGGCTCACCTTCAGTGCTGTTGGGGCGTGGCTCTTCCTCGTCTTGTGCTGGTGGCTCTGAAGAATTGAAAAGAAGAAAGATGTTCTTTGGAAAATAAGAAAATCACGTACGGTACATGAGGTAGATTCAATAGGATGTGACAGGGGTGGCTGGTCGCTTTGATCTTATCTTTGAATAAATTGTTAAGATAATTGGTATGAACTCTCGCCCCTCTCCATAAACCTGTGAATCCTTGATAAGTGTCTAGACCAGCCTCTACTTTACAGGTAATGTTGGAATAAAGGGATGCTGGTCTACAAGGGCTCCACTGTAGTTATTCTGCATATTGTATTTCCTCCAATAAACGCTTGGCCCAGTGCTTATTGTAGGCCCGGTGCATATTTCTTAGATAGAAAATTTAATTTGTATTTAGGCTACCTTTAACAATGAAGTTATCAAAATATTTACTAAGAGAGCATTTAGACCCTTAGCTTATTAGAAGCCCAGCGCTTAATTTCTCAAATGCTCCTGACCCCCCGCATTAAGTAGAGGCTAGGCGCTTATTAGAGGAAATACAGTATATTAAATGTTCATTAGAAAAACAATCCTTGATAATGAACACTGATATTCAAAACTTTTCCTCCATAATTAATTTGTAAAGTTGTATTATGGGATCAAAATATGTCAAAGAACTCACGGTAGTACAGCAGTTGTTGCAGAAGGCGGTGGCGCTCAGCATAGGGCCGTGGAGCTGGTAGCAGTCCTTGCACTCGTACGTGGCCAGCTTACCGCAGATTATACACTCCCGTACACCTACAAGTAGGTAGTTCACTCTCTTCATCTTTGACTTATACAACAAGAGCTTACACCAATGGACGTGAGGCTTGATTTGTTGTTTCAAAACAAAAGTGTCATGTATACCAGTGGCAGATCATTTTCAAAAGGTGATCCCCCCTCCCTTTTAAAATTTGTGGACATGCCGCTGTTAAACAACTATTTCTATAAAATCCATTACATTGCAATAATGACAAAGAAAAATAGTAATAATAAAAAAAGCCAAATTTCAATTATATGAGAGAGGCACATTGCATAAAGATATTCATAATCTTGAAATGTTTTCTAAATGAAAAAGCAGGAAAAAACAAAACATGTGATCCAGTCATTTCTTTTTACAACATGGGTCTCCTTTGACAGCAAATCAACCTTTAAATGTTCATGCTGGTAACACATATATAAATTTTGATTTCACAAAAAAAACTATCTAGCAGTCAGTTTTAGTCTAAACAGGCTGATACTATTACTCACCTTCTTCCAGGATATCTGTAATGTCCAGCTCAAGACTGGGAACGATCCTGCGGAACATCTTGTAATCCTTGCCGAACCGCGGCATCTGTATTATCAGACAGGACGGGACCTGCACACAAACATGGCATTCGTCAAGAGGATAGACAAGAGTAATCAGGCAACCTCTATTTATATATAAAAGGTACCACGAATAAAACAATCCTTGCCAAACCGCAGTATCTGTATCATCAGACAGAATATTACCTGCACACAGGCAATGCATTAGTCAAGAGGATTGGCTAAAGCGATCAGACAACCCTACATAATGATTTACCCTTACATAAATAAACAGTCCTTTCTTAAATGGTCGGATCTGTAGGAGACATTATATCACCTGCACACAAACAAGATATAAGGGTTACAATGATAAGTGTTCCCTTCTACGAATTCAATCTTTAGTTAACATCAGCTCCTCTTGTGCTTATGATGCCATGTCCGCCAATATGGTGTCTGTTTCTTTGTAACAAGGCAAGTCTTATAGCAGAGGTTGGTGTAATTTATAGCAAACATGCCTGCTATAATGCCTTGACACCAGTCCACTGCCAGGATAAGAAACCTACCAATTGGTTTCTAGGTTCAGTTGCATCAGACAATATTTGTTTAGTGATCACACAAAAAAAGTAAATGTGGTCCATTTCCTTTATAAATGCAAAAATATCAGAATTGTCATCAATGAATAGGGGCCTAGGAAATCATCAGTGAGCCTTCATAAAGAGTTTAGTTGCTGAAGCCAAATATTTATCGAAGCCTGATGGTTGTGTGATAAACTGCTGGTATGATCAGTGCTAGTAGGCTGTATTGCCTTACTCTGAGGGTGTGGGTTCCTACAAGGGACATACCACAAACAAATACCAAAGTAGCACAAAGTATGATGTCAAATATGATCTTGTTACGTCTCTTGACCCTGTAAATGGATTACCTCTTTCAGTTTGACGTCGCTCTGATGGAAGGAAAGCTCGACCAGCTTCTGAGTGGTGGGGAGGAGCAGCAGGTCGTCCTTCTCCATAAACAGCTGGTAGAAGTTGGTCTGCTGGCCCGAACTGGAATACACACATAGATCTTGTTACAGAGACATGTCACCTAGGACAAATGTGACAATGAAATGGAGTTCTGGTTTTACTTCATTATTGCAACATTGCGATGTTTATTGTGATGATGATAACAAAGTTTTCAAACAAGTGATGAAACTCTGTCCAACTTCTTAATGCCTCAAGAGAGGTTATTAATTTCAAGGCATATTGTGTTTCTACAATTATGATATTTTTGAAGCAGCAATGGCACCCACAACTAGAAGATTCAGAAGAACGAGAGACAAACCTGAGACATAACAAAGGATCTGCCTTCATTATCTGACTGAGAAGTGTACTCAAGAATTCCTCGGGGTCTGCAACAAACAGTTATCAATGAGCAGTGGGCGTCCATCTTAGATGCATGTACCGTATTCGACTTAATGAGCGCCCACTCCCTATATAAGCGCCTGATAACGGGGCTTTTAACTCAAAAAAACATTAAGCACCCCCTCTCCAGGCATTCCTTACATGATAAACCTATGAAATATTACATAAAAAATGGTTTATAGACTTTATATCAGTCCTTCTCTTTAATCACGGTTATTGGATTTGTAACAGTTCGTTAAAAACTATATGCAGTTTGAGAATATACAAACAAATTATCATTCGACTGAATGATTAAGACATTATCTTTCTAATTTTTTAACCGCCCAGGGTGCTTAATAGGTCGAATACGGCAACCCTTTAAAAAAATAATAATCATCTTAGATTGCATCTTATTATAACAAATGAAGCAGCCTTTTCTAGAAGTGTATTTTTCCTACTAATTATTACAAACATAAAAGCAATGGTGATAGTATTGTTGAAATGTCCTGAACCTTAGTCTCAAGAAACTACTAACATCTAAGCAGTTTTGTTGTAAAATAATTAGACATTGACACTTATATAGTTTCCTCTGGATAACAATTAGCTATGTCATTAACCTAACTGATGAATAATCATCTAATAAATCAAAATCAAACTATAATTACTTTGACTGGATACCAAAATTGTGTTTGTTTTACTAATCATCATAATATCATCATTGTTATTAAAACACTGCTTAATTACTTTAATGGGGATTTTTTTCACATGAATTTGAACCAAATTTCCCTAATGGAAAGTAAAGTGTGATATTTTGTTATTGTAGTGAGGGCCTAGTTTTTCAAAAAACTATGAAAGTCAAGATCAAATAGCATCCTATGGAACTATCTAAATACTAAAAATAGAAGAAAATGAATGCACTTGATATTTCCTTAGATATGTAAAGTAAAAAAAGAGGCTTCTTATTACCTTTTTCCTCGCCCATCATGCCTGGTATTTTGCCAAGTTTGTCAAGAAGAACTCGTAGATTCATCACCTTATCGGCCCGCACATAATGGAACCTATATAGAAATCAATGTTGTTAACCTTTCCTTGTGGAACTGTATCAAATTGTTAGATTAAACATGAAACCTTCCCATAGAATGTAGATCAGCTTGTCCCAAGTGATGATAGTCAATCAATTACTACCTCCCCTGGGTGGACTCATCTTTTTTCGTAGGATTATTGACCATCAAAATTTATATTTACATATTACATATTAACATACATAACATACCAGTTTTAGTTAAATAAAATTAAGAAAATGGAATACTTTAAATTTTTGTATCTAGGATATTTCAATACTTTGATTCTCAAAATGTGGTCAATAGTCTTTGAATAAGCCAAACGTTGTTTAAACTACTTTTTGGCATGACAACACTGGGTTGAAGGGAATAAACAACATAAATCTCTACCTCATTATAACATTTGCCTGAAAGGAGATTTTTTTTCCCAAAGTCTTATCTTTCCTTTGGTATGAAAATTTTATAACCAAATAAATTCAAGGTCACAAATCTTGTTGCCTATTGATAAAGGCTACATACAATGATATACATATGTATGTTTTCTGCAGCAGGCATGTTAGTGCAATTTTGGTCCTTGGAGTTATCTCCCTTTATATGGTTACCCACTTGCTGCACGGAGTTTGTGTTAATCATGTATCAACTTTTGCAACTGTCCACGTTATTTCTACTTACTTCCTGAGAGGATTCACAATTCCTTCCTTCAAGACCTTCTGCACATCTTCATAGGCCGCGATGTCATGCTCATTCTTCGGCCGGTGTAGTATAGAGTCCAACACAGTAGTAAAGGCAAACATAGCAAACAACGTAGCGTCTAAATAACAAGAGTTGTGATGTCCCTGTATCCCTTTGTTCTTGCCAAGCAAATTGTATATATTATCTATAGACGAGGGGGGTGTCACATGACCTTCAATATCTGGCGTCTCAAGCAGACCAAAACCTGCAACAGAAGATTTCTGGAGATGTACCATATGAAATAAGGAACAGGGTCCCATTGCATTTAAAACTAAAGTGCCCTTAAGTCACTTCGGTAGCCTTGGTGCAATGTTAAGAGATGGTGCTAAGATTAACCTTAGTGTTAAGTCTGTTTGGGCAACCCCCAAAATTTTCTGGAGCTATGAGAGCCATTGTGTACTATTTATCATTTAGCATTTACAAATTTCAATAAAAGATCTCCATTGTTGACTACTAAACTGGAAATATACTTACTTGCAATTTCAGTAGATTTCCTATTTGCGGCATGAAACCGTTTATCTTTCTTACATTTATACAGAGGAACAAAGAGAGCTCGTTTAGGAGCACATTGAAACAGGCGTTTCCCTTTAAATGTGCCATCGGTGCCCGCAGATATCTCATTTTCCTGTTGAAACAGAAAATAGCCTTGTTTAATCTCACACATAAATTGAACAGTAAATGATCATAAAGCATTGAAACAGCATTGTTAGGTAATTGTATGTATAAACAGAGGCAAGGTCCTTTAGGTCCTTTTTGGATGGGTCAAATTTGGTAACTGGAACTTTCAGATTTTTCGCACAGATAAAATACAAAATTTTATTAAAATTTCCTGTTGAAACAGAAAAAAGCTTTGTTTAATCTCACACATAAATTAAACAGTAAATGATCATAAAGCATTGAAATAGCATTGTTAGGTAATTGTATGTATAAACAGAGGCAAGGTCCTTTAGGTCCTTTTTGGATGGGTCAAATTTGGTAACTGGAACTTTCAGATTTTTCGCACAGATAAAATACAAAATATTATTAAAATTTCCTGTTGAAACAGAAAAAAGCTTTGTTTAATCTCACACATAAATTGAACAGTAAATGATCATAAAGCATTGAAACAGCATTGTTAGGTAATTGTATGTATAAACAGAGGCAAGGTCCTTTAGGTCCTTTTCGGATAGGTCAAATTTGGTAACTGGAACTTTCAGATTTTTCACCCCGATAAAATACAAAATATTATTAAAATTTATAATTCATCTTTCATTGTAGACAATATACAAACTCATTGAAATTAAATCATTTCATATTATGTCGTTACTTGTCGCTCAACTAGATATGACAGCATCCTGTACAGAACCATGGCCATGTGAACTTTTAATAGGAAATGACCCCGAATTTGACACCCAATCAGTTTGTAAGAGCCGATCCTAATGCGACCAATCAGATTCAACTTTCCTCCGACACTGAGGCGTATTCATAAATTGATTAATCGATCAATCATATCTCAGATTTATACACATAACTTATCATGTTTCCAAAGATCAAATTTGAAATCTCAATTTGTAGATAAGATATCATGACAAGGGTGGTAACAAACATATTACTTCCATGCGGATGAAAGCAAATCAAGTGTACCCCAAAATTCAGAAAATCTTGCCTTTTTCTGTTACCGTATAGCCTTCGCAGCGTTACATAGAAAACCAATCATGTTTGAACCTTGAATCAACTTTCACCAGTTTGATTATAATGTTATTAATCATGTTTTTCCGTATTGGTCTAGTTACAGGTCCGAGGTCTGCTATATTGGCCGAAGGCGAAGCCAAGGGCCAATACAGCGGACCGCGGACCTGTAACTGGGCCAATATGGAAAAACTTGATTAATGACATTTTTATTAATTAACTTCTTTGTGATTAACTTGTACAACATTAGAGAGTTCATTGTCATCGAAATCAAAATTATAAAAGAGATTGGTGAACTGTAATTTATGTTGAAAGTTTTGAAGCGATAGCTTCGGACTTGCGCCATTTGTGTATGCGCATGCTCAGAGTCGTATTGGCCCAGTCTGCTCGTATTGGCCCAGTTTGGCCCGTATTGGCCCAGTTGCCGAATCGTATAGTGTAGGCCGTTCAGATTGTATTAGTGCCATATCATTGATAGTTAACTAATAAAGTGACAAAAGTGATCGGTTGACACAGGTGTCTACAGGATATTGTCGGATCGTAGATGAGTGACCGATAACAACATAATATGAAACAAGGGAGCGAATCAATGATTTTATTTCAATGAAATTTGGCAATCCATACCAATAATTCCAAAAAAACAGGAGTCAAATGAAATTAATAAATAAGAGAGTACTTACCATATAATGCAGTGGAATGGATGATAACTTCTTTGTTCGTTGTATGGAAAGTTTTGACAGGGATTCTTGTGTCGTTCTCAACCTCTGCTTGAGAACGACCAGAATCTGTGTCGAAACGTATACAATGAACAAAGAAGTTGTCATCCATATATTCCTCTGCATTATTATATTATATTATATTATATTCTAAACTGCATCTCAAAGAAGTTACTTACCATTTTAAGCCCAGCAAAGAGCCATATACATGAGAACATCATATAAAGATACTTACCATTTCAAGAACAGCAAAGAGCCATATATATGAGAACATCATACAAAGATACTTACCATTTCAAGGCCAGCAATCTTCTTCCAGGGATTGTCTGCGAGTGTTCCGATCCAACGAATGACTCCATACAGAGGAGGTTTGCCCAGCACCTCAACCAGCGAATCAACAACGAGGTCGGGGTCAGGGGGTGGAGCTTCTTTACCTGAGCTCTGTGAACTCCTCCCGACGGAGTCGTCTGTCTTTGTCCTTGATAGCACACTAGAATCGTCTACGTTGTCTGGAACAAGAAAGCATGAGGTGAAATACATATTATATTAATTCATCCATTTTCATTTAAAATTCCCTCTTGAATTAGGGGCTTATACCCATAAGGATAGCAGCACTGATGACAAGAGATGAAACAAATTCCATGCCCAAGACAATGTGAAGTCAGATGAAAAGCTTTAGAAACAAAACTGAAAAGAGAATAACTTGTCATTGTTTTCTGAAGCAATATCTGTTGTTAGGTTGGTAATGGGATAGTTCAACAAAGTGTTTGAAATAGCTTCCAATAGCTGGTGACGGCAAGCCCATCTGTTCATTGTGATACTAGAGATACTAATTAACTGTTTTCAAATTGTAGAGATTGTACAATTTTTAGGAGAGCTTGACAAGAGGCTAAAAAATATTTCGAACACTTCTTCAACTACTGGTAAGACATTTTGGATGAAAAGAAAATGAGGATATATTCATGCATGCACAATAATATCTAAAAGCTGTTGAATAACTAGCCAAACAAGTTTGATTGGCCATCAACCAGCTGAAAACATTCTCATAAAGACAGGAAAATCTAAAACAGAGAAAATCAAAAGCTGCAACTTAATATGCTATTTCAATCATTTTAGTAAAAAATATACACAAAGGTATTCTCCTAAATTCATTTCACAGAATCAGTTTTTCAGAAAGTGACACAGATTAACTCATACATTTTTAGTCAAATGAAAATAAAGTTTACGGTAATAGAAAAATGTTCCTGCAATTATAAAACAAAAATTATATTTTCAGGCTGTTGACACCAAATCTTTCTTAACACAACAGAAAAAAAGAACAAAAATGTCTCAACTCTCTCCAACTATCCTTAAAATAAGAAAAATTCATTGTACATTCAGCAAAGAACTGTTTACAGATATTTGCATTACATGTAATAGGCCTTGAGGATATAATTAAGCAACTTAGTCTGAAAGAAAAAATTACACTAAAATCAAAAAACCAGTTCTGGGTTTAAAGTTCTATATATTTTTAAGAATTGAAAATAAAAACCCAAACCCACAGTCTTGAAATATATTTCCATTACAAAAAAAATATTCAGCCATTGATTTGCCTGGAAATTCCAACTTTCCAAGTTCCTTGTTTATTGTTAAAGGGAGATAACTTTTGTCAACTTGAGCAAACAGAAGGGGAATCCCCTAGGAGGTTACATGGACCTATAATTAGCAATATTGCGCAAGGACAGCAGGTTTACCCGAGGTATTCAAAGATAGGAATCTTTGTTATCAACACCCTATACAAATATACTCTCCTATATATATATAAGCTGACATGTTTCCATTGTGTTACAGTACAGTGACACAATACATTGTCCCATAAGTTGGCCATAACTGAATGAGTCAGTTCAACAGCAGATCTATTACTCTACCACCTCTCATTCATTACAACATTACACTATTACACATTACACATATTACATTTTGATGAAGTTAATGCAGCTATATTTTTTTTTTTCATTAAATATCCATAGTTTATTTCCTTGTGAAATGTTGACAAAAAAAGGCTCAAAGTATGTTAGAATCAAATCTTGATAAATGTGATTCTGGGTTATAAGATAATTTCATGTGACAGTGAGTAAATTTGTTTGAAACAGAATTTTCAGGGCTGAATAAATAATTCAAATATCAAAAGAAATACAGTAAACATGAGTTTTTTAAAGGGAAATTTGATATAAAGATTTCTTTTGAAAATAACACCTTAACATCAGAAACGGTCAATTTAACTCAAGACTCAAAAACAGACTAGAGTATGAAAAATGACTTTTCGTAAATCCCTTTTCCAAAAACTATTTGCTAGAAGCCCAAACTTTCCTTCCCAATTTTGTCATTTGAGTTGACTAAGTAACACCCTCTGGCTGGCTTCTTTAATAGGTAATATGATTCACTGATATCAGTGGTGATATCTTTAGTGGTACAATCATACGTTCAATTCTACGAGTCTTGAATACCATTTGTGCTGAGCAATACCAGGAAGTAAGTTAGGAACGTTTGAATTGATATCAGTTGACTTGTCACTCATTGTTCAAACAGGTAACCCTCTGGTCTAGCGCATCAAATTACTTCCTTCTTCAATACTCACTCTAACCTAGCAAGATTTCTAAAATCTCTTGTCAAGTGGGTAAGGAGGTCTGAAATTAGCCTGCCTATTGACTTTCTTTATCTGATACAACCAACATTCAAAAAAATCCATTTAATGAGAGTAGGTAGAAACTAGAAAACATCAGTCTATTTATTGTTATAGATTTTCAAAACAATCATCATTCATGAAGCCTTTGATTGATTGTCAATGGTCCTACAAAGCTTTAATAACTAGTAAATTGAGATGAATATGTAAACTTACTACCTGGTAAGCAAAGTAAACAAAAAAGGTCATCATTAATTATTTCATATTTCCAACGGTATACAACTGATAAAATGCCAACTTGTGACCAGTTTTATTCACTGCACTTTTTTTCTTTAAAATTACCATTTACTTTAGGACTATAGATAATATTAAAGAAAACTTCTACAAATACAAATTCCAAACAGTTTGGCACTTAGTTTCATTTGATGTGGATAAGAGATATCACTGTTACTTACTTTAGTAAGTGTAGACAATTATGTTCGAACTAAGAAGATCATGGTACAGTAGAACACGGATATAACAAGCTCCAAGGGACCAACGAATTTAGTTAGCTATATCCGGTGTTTACTACTCGCGTTTAGCTGTCATACATAGGGCTTTTGAGGGGACTTAAAAATTTGTTCACTATATCCGATTGTTCACTATATCTGAGTTCGCTTTATCGGTGTTATAGTTAATACTAATATATACCTATGGAAGAGTAGACATATATATGTGTATTATTTCTAGGCTGAACTGCATACTACATGAATTTTAGGTAAAGATGTTACTTTTGAGTACTCAATTCTAGTTGAGTCTGATCTATCAAATACTTGAATTTAAATGTTTGGACATGTGAAAGTCCTTAATGTTGAAAAGAGTTTATATCACTGAAATGAGATAACACCTTTCAAGTCACTATGGAAACAACAATGCATAGAGGGGTTTTGATTTTTCAGTCTTATTGTACATTTAGATATTTAATATTGTATCGACAGTATGTTGTCATGAAACTATTACAACCACGTTTGACGTTTTGTAAATAGTTTTCAAATCGACTTCTGATTGGTAGACTTTAATAACTTCCTTTTTATAAGTCAATGAAAAGGCTTGTAACAAATATCTTATTTCCGATAAACACATGATGTAGCAAAAGTTGTTGACTGAACGTTCGTTTTTATCAGTGCTACCATTTATGTTTGATTTACCATTAGTTTTTATAGCTATCACATTTACTGTTACTTGCACTAGGTGCAACCTGCTTGTAAATATTACTTGCCCTTGCTGAAATTAACTTGCACAGGTGCAAGTTGTTAATGGCTAAATCGAACCCTGATTGGTATTGGGATAATATTGCACAGGCCTAATTTTAAAGAAGAATTTCAAGAAATGTCTATTTCTATTGCACTGACCTTTATATTTAGATTCATACAAGGGGTTCATGCCCATCCGCTCGCCGCTAATATCAAAGTCTTTCGGAAGAAGCTGATCCGAGAGCTTTGTTTGAGAGTTGAAATCTAAGTTATTTGTCGCTGTTTCATATAATTTGGGGTGTTCCATCTCACGAGCCTTCTTCCCCTCCTTCAAAACATCTGAATACCCTCGCTCGTGTTTCCTAGTATTTAATGAAATGTCCCGGGCTTCATTTTCACTGTAGGGGGGAGATGGGGAAGGTGGATTTTTTTCCAAATTTACTACAAATGTGTCCGGAAGATACACATCTTGTGATGAGGTTCCTCCTGAAGTAACACGAGAAAATTTGATGTAAAATTTACAATTTTCAAATAATTAAAGTCAAACTTAAAATTTCATTTTTATATTTTGCAAAAATACATACATTCTTATTCCTAGTACATGTATTGTAGATATGAAAGATGCAGAGCTCATTAAGTCAATAACCTATCATAAATGTCATTCTGAAAATAAAGGCTTTCAATTCTGATTCCTCAAATTCCTCAAATCAAGAGTTTGTAATATTTGGTAGGTTCAGAATTAAAAAATGCTTCACAAATCTTATCAGGTTTCGATCCTAAGACAAGGTTGAACCTGTTATAATCTATTTGGAACTAACTTTGTGATAGGATTGCAAAAATATTTGTCAGACTAAATATGCAAGATAAGATGGGTATGAGACAGCTTCTTAACAAATTAAAAATCAACTTTTCATTTGATTTGAACATTTAAACATTATATCACAATCTATTTCTGTTATAAAAAAAATATGTTGCAAGTCTGATACAGGAACTGTTTTTCAAATATAATAATCCATAAAACAATGATAGTACCTGGATTAAAAAATTCATCTTCCTTTAGAAGTCCCAATATAGGCACAAGTGAGGCATGATTTTGTCTTGCATAAAACAAACGATGTTCTCTATATTTTCCTGTTCCTGATCCAACTGGCTCATCCTGCAAATAGAAACATGTAATGGTCACTTACGGGACATGATCATTTGAGATATTTGATAACTGAGGAATGAAAGTAGAGAAAATAAATCTCGGAACAGCAGAAACATGGACCAGTTCCTTTCTCTTGAAATATTTCAGACTTTACATGAATGGGTTGTGAATCAAATATTGATTTTTGAATAAAAGATACAAAGGTATCGATACAAGACCAAAAGTTATAGTGCAAAAAAGTCTTAAGGGTTTTTGACAGAAACAGACAGAGGGACAATTAATTATGACAAATGTGTAGGACAAAAAGAGAGCAGATTACACACAAAAACGAGCTATTGCATTTCTAACCACAGAAGTAACTAAAGCCAGGAAAACCTATGTTATACTCCATTTTAAAACCAACTCTTTTGAGGCAAGAAATGTAAAAGTCTAACTTGATGTAATCAAAGTTAGTTGTGCTTCAATAAAGCTATTTGAAAAGTTAACAATCATGACATGGTTGAATTCATTAGACTCTGCAGTTTTCCCTTCCAGCCTTCCATCTTGACACAACACGGTCACATAACAAGGAGACCGAATCTTGACTTAGGTCTATATTACAACAAGCAAGCTTTCCATGCAAGAAGTGTTTTCATTGACTAAAATTTTGCATCTAGCATGCTAAGAAGTGTAAGTAAAAAAGAGGTTAGTTCAGGACTATAAACTTGAGCTTTCTACATCGGGAGATAACAAAGCTCTATGAGCAATTTTGCATCTAGTCTGTGGAGAGAAGTGTTCACAGTAAAGGGTTTTATGATCGATGGGGAGAAAATATGGCTTAAGTTTTGCAGAAAATTGGTGTTGACTGAGAAGTTCATGCTTGTGAGAAACAGATTACCGTAATTTCTCCATTAATTCAACATCTCTAATAATTCAACAACATAATATTTATCTGAGGGAACAAATAAAAATCACTTCTAATATTTCAACCAAGTGCCAAAATATGAGGCTCCTATGAATAACCCATTTTTGAAATATCTGTTTCATTTGTAAAAATCAATATAATGATTGCCAAGCTTAATTTTCTCTACTGCAGTAATCTATTAAAAATAGCCTGATTATGATAACATTGCCATGAGTATTTGGTCATCTATTAAAACTATGCAATAATATCACACACATTCTTGATATTTATCTAATATTTAAACAATAGTGTCAAAGAAACCACCAATAGTGAAAAATAGTTCAACCATAGACTATTTCTGGAAATCTTTTGAAAATTTGATGGTCAAATTAATAGAGAAATTACGGTAGTTTAGAAGTTTATGACTTCAGTTATCTCATCATCAAGATAAGAATACGTACAAACTCGACTCCAACAGTTAGCTCCCCTGAGCGGTCATCAGGCAGAATTCCAATCCACTTGACCGTTCCACATTCTGGACCTCGGTCACTCATCCAGACCACTCGGTCACCTAGCCGTAGTCGGCAGTTTGGAAAATTCTGACTAGCAATGTGTGATGTAGACGTGTACGGGTTGTCAGACCTTCTCATTTGCCTACCACCAACACTCTGTTTGTGTATCCGATGGATTGGACAGAAAATGGCTGCGTCTTGTGGACATTGGAAGTATCGGAATTTGCGAAACGTTCCATCGCTTGTACCGCAACCTTGGTCTTCCTGAAAACATACAATTTTTTTATGTTTTTAAGACACAGAAAGATGATATTCACTATTGGAGGCTGCTTATAAGTGATAATTACAATGAACCTCGTACAAAACATGAACATAAATGAACATCTGGTAATTAAGGGAGATCAAATATAAAAATTTCTTTAAAAAGTTGCTGTACCAGCAGGGATCACCCTGGTTCAAGGAATGAAAGGGGGAAAAACTTCCCTTGGCCTAATATAATGGGATTTTCTGAGAAAACAATGGGATGTTTGAGAAGAAAAATAATAGTTCTGATTTTTGCAATGAGATTTCAACCTTTATGAAAACATTTATGCAAGAGGTGTAAAACTAATTTGCTGTGTTGTGTACTGATGAAATATATTAGGTTTCAGCTTTCATGTAGGAAATAGGAAGCTATTTTTTAAAAGAACCAGTTTAATATGGAGAATAACTATGTGATGATTCTTTTTTTCTGTATCCCTATAAGGTGTCTGAATCTATACAAGTCTGCTTAAAAAAGGTATAAATTGAGAACCATTAAACAAATTTACGAACCCAAGCATAAGAATAAGCAGTCTGAATTACCAGCATTTACTATTTACCGGTAAGTGATTTTGTGACTTGAAAATGATAAATTAATGATAATAATTAGAAATATAATATATTTTCATTTCAAGGAAATCTTGAGAATAAGTTTATCTATTTTTAGAATAAACATAGTAAAACTTCATCATTTCTGATAAGAAATTGAAAGCAAGGAAGAAACTTAACTGTATGTTTTATGCTGTATATACTGGGTAAAAGGAAGGAATCTTCTAAGACCCGAAAAGGTGCTCCCATATATTATATTTTACATATAGTTCATATGCTGCTATTACATTAACATGTAATCTGAGTTTTTATTCATAAGTCATTAATAAATCACTTTTAAAGCAATTCATATTAGGGATTGTAACTGTTTTATAATATCACACCAAAACATTAAATTTTGACCATTTTTTCATGATGAAAGGAAGAAAGATCAATTCTTTACTTTTTCATATTTTCTAGATATATATACTTAAATGCAGGTTTGCAATTTTGATAGGAAAATTATTTCTGAAACATTCAGAGTTCGGTTACAAAACAAAACGCAAAACTTTGGTCAATATGAAAACATTTTCAGCCTGATTTTCATTAGAATGAAATATTTGCTTATCTGAATGATAGATCAAATCAATTATAGTTTTATCCTGTTCAGAACATTGATGGGCTTTCAACGGACGATATTAAAGTTTATAAGGGGAATTAACTTTGGTATCTTTATATGTTACTCTTACTTTACTCCAGATCATATTTTTTCATTTCGTGTTTTCAAGTCTCTTATTTCAATTAGATTTTCCATTTGAAAACAGCAAAAAGCTCAAACTCTTCTTCATAGTACTGTGTTATCACTGAAACTGAAAGTAGGCATCTTAAAGTGAAAGTAGATATCTTTTGTCACGACACCTAATTACTTCTACAGATCAATAATTAATAGCATGACACTATTATTTTAAGTAACAGATAAAAAGCTAAGTTTAGTTTAAACCTCAATGATAAACTAAAACTTACTCATAAAACATTTTACTCTTATTTGCTAATTGGGTTTATTAAATACTTATTATTTTCTTAAGATGAAACCCTCAGTTTACTCCTGTTGATTTGCAAGGTCTTGGCAAAGGTAGTGATCAAATAAATTTACAAATAAATACATAATCTTTCCAAACAAATTAATGTAGGCCATCTGAGGTGTAAAATTTAAATCTTAAGAGAACTGGTCATATATATATATGTGTTTGTGGGTGGGGCTCAGTATATATACACACAACTATCCTAGTCTTATGTACAATGGTACTTCTTCCATATCCTTATGAGCAACAATCATCTGATAATGTATCCTGTTTCGGTTCAATGTTTATATAGGCTATTCTTAGTACTGATATATTTTCAAAATCCCAAATCCTGGTATCATCCAAAGAAAGAATAAATAACACATACTGTTAATTCAACACCAAAAATTATCCCCTTCACATTTGGTACAGATCCTTTGAAACGTAAAATTCCATTCATCTCCCTCTGTTCTCCCTTCGGTTTAACTAAAACATTTTCTCCAACATTTAGAGTCAGTCCTTCTCTCAGCCATTCCCTGTCTTGGTAGACTGAAAGTCTGTCTTGACATGTCGGCACTGGGACGAGTAATTCCACCGCAGACCGTTCGATGTTTTCAATTTCTCCGGGAATACACTGCACTTCGACATTTTCAGAGTCATATGTTTCTAGAAGGAAGATAAATTTGTCTCCTTTTGAAATGTTTTCGATGAATATAAGCAGTGTCCCTGCTAGGAGTTCGACTTTTGATGACCCAGATTTCAAACCTGACATAAGACCTCGATCTTTCTTCTTCCCATACTTCCTCTCCAACAAAATAAAATACTGTTCATTTTCTGACATAATTGATATGTCCTAAAGTCTTCATAAAGGATTTAGAACGCAAATAAGTTTCTATATACTTGGGTTATACCATGTTACTATAAATATATATTACACTGGATATTGAATAAAAGGGAAGTAAACAGGACATGCTTGAATTTTAAGCTAACAAGAGTTACCTCCCCTGTTTATGAAGGAAAAAGAAAACAACACCAACAAGATAAGATAAGATAAGATAAGATAAGATAACACTTTATTACCCAAAAGGGAATTCTTCTTGAATCAAATAGAGCTCATGGCATGAAATACATATGGACATTTATATAATAAGTTAAATATTAATAAAAAGTCTATTTACATTTAAAATACATAAAATACACAAACACACACATTCACATAAATACACGTAATTTGAGGCCTTCAGGAAAATAATAAGGAGCACAGTCAATGTTTATCTGACATTTTGTTGAGAAGTGAAATACTTGAAGGTACGAATGACTTCTTAGTTCTGTTAGATCTGTGGAAAGGCATATTAAACCGTTTACCGGATGGCAAAAGTGAATATTCTGAGTGCAGGACATGTGATGGATCTGAAATAATCTTTCGAGCGTGTGATAATACTTTGTCGTCATTTATGGACGCCGGGTGATCTAAAATAGTACCAGCAATTTTTGAACTTATATTTACAATTTTGATTAATTTGTTTTTATCTTGAAGACTAAGAGAGCCGTACCAACATTGCATGCTAAATGATAAAACGCTTTGAACAAAACATGTGTAGAAAACTTTCATTAATTTCACATCAACATCAAATGATTTCAATTTCCTCATGAAATATAGTCTCTGTTGGCACTTCCTGTACAGAGCTTGTGTATTGTTATTCCAGTTCAATTTGTTATCGATAATAGTACCAAGGTACTTGTATTCTGGCACACTTTCTACAGGAGTATCACTTATTTTGATGGGTTCTAACTGCTTTCTCCCCATTCTGAAATCAAAAACCATTTCCTTTGTTTTTTTCACATTAATATGAAGAAAATTATCCTGGCACCAATCTGATAGATTTGAAATATCTGATCGATATTGATCTTCAGAAGAATTATCATTCAATAGAGCAATAAGAGCAGCATCATCAGCAAATTTCACAATTGAACAATTTTGAGTATGTGCAACACAGTCATTCGTATATGTGATAAACAGCACTGGTGACAGAACGCATCCTTGTGGGGCGCCGGTATTGATGGTAATAGTTGAGGAGTGACAGTTATTCACACGGACAGACTGTGTCCTATTGGTAAGAAAGTCACTTATCCATTTAATAATTGATGGGTTGACACTCATGTTGATGAGTTTACGGACAAGGAGATGAGGCTGAATTGTATTAAACGCCGACGAGAAATCAACAAATAATACACGGGCATAAGATTTTGGAGTTTCAAGATGATTGTACAGTTTATTCAACAACGTTAGAGTGGCATCTTCCACTCCACGCTTTGCCCGATACGCAAACTGTAATGGGTCCAAAATATGACAACAATGTAGCTCCTGGTATCAAATAGAGTGATAAAGCTTATTAGCTCTAAGCTACTTTGCTTTTATCAAAAGTATTTAATTTAAAGGGGGTCTCCAACTTTAATTTTTCACTTCCAGTGTTTTATTATCGAGGCCCAGAGAGGGTCGTAAATCTCGATCAGCGCGCTGCCTACTCTGCGCTATTTTAAGGTAGAGATTTTAATCATCGCCTGCCTAAACTCATTTTTCAAATCAAACATTTTGAGCCAAATTATTGTTAGTTATGAAGGTGGTCCCGGTCTTATTGTTTCACATGTATATTTCCCTCTAAAGGAGTACAATCTAAATAGTGTTTCTTGTTTCTAAACTCTGCACATATATCCTTCCAAATAATGTTAATTAAACTTCTATCTATTGAAAATATTTTTTTAGACATAGAAATAAAAAATCTTATCTGTGTGATGTATTTTATCTGAAGTGTCCCTATTATCAAGGTATCATAAGTATATATATGATTAATAAATTATTCTCTGTAAATATAATCACCATTGTAAGATTATTATTTACAATTTGAATGTAAGTTGATTTGAAATAAGGATATTAAAAACAATATTTGCAAAGTTGCAACAAAAAATTCTAATAAAGAGTCGCCTTGTCACAGTTTTACAGAGCAGCCATTTTTTGATAAGTGATTTAAACACTATCTTAACAAAATGCCAATTTTTACAATAAAAGTACATATATATAATATTCAAGTTACATTGCTCCTGAAAAGTGAGATCATTGTTTTCACATTTATTGTACCTATAAAATGAAAAGATAATGTTGCAATCTTTTTTGAGCTCATTATAAATAACCTACTTTATTATTGCGAAAAGGTTATAATTTTAGGGTTTGTGTCTTATTTTCGCCGTAAATGTAATTCCTCATTCAACATCTTTGAAACCATCAATACAATTTCCTTTCATACAGTTCTGTTTGTTATCTATCAAACTATTCACCTACAAAATACAAAAAATCTCGGACAATATTTCGTGAAGACAGGATCGTTTTTTAATTAATTGCACTTGCAGTTAATATTTCATAAAGGAAAATTATACTCAATATTTCAGATCACTACAAATATGAAAAAATATTACTGAACATTTGAAAAAATGTTTTTTTTAATGCCTAAGTATTTAGTTTATTCATCTATGATGTGCTTTGTAAATATGAATATTCCTTGTAGGTACTGGAGACTTAAATGAGTTTACCACGATAATAGGGTTACCACGATAATAGGGTCACTAGCCATATATAATCTTAATAACGATGACAGAGGATTTTTCAAAATCTATTGTCAAAATGATATATCATATTTCTTGATATCACACTAAAATGTTAACTGTTAAAAAATAACTCTTTATGATGACAATATATTGAGGCTCATATCAGTTAGATTTATTGAGTATATATTTATAACTAAATCATACTTCAATATCAGGAGCTGACAGTAAGTAAGGGACAGTCCTATCGGGGTTTTCATTTTGGAAACTAGATTCTAGGAGACATTTCAGTTTATGCATATAATGCTATTAGTACATAATTATAACGTTGAAACTTGTTACTGGGGGTAAAAAAATAAGTAAATATATATTTGACAACTTGATAAAGATAAGAGCACACAACTTGTGACACAAGCGAATTCGTTTCCTCAAAGATATACCGATAGAACTGTCCATCCCGTAGCGTCGATATATAGAGAATCTCACCCAAGTGTCTTCCGATATCAAATATATCAACACAAGTTGATAAAAGTAACAAACATCCGAGTGTGAGATTCCATTTATCATCCAAAATAATTTTTCATCACATTTGGCATGCACGAAAAATGTACAACTTTGAACAATGCATAGATCTAGCCCAAAACTCCTAAACCAGTGATGTCATAACATTGTGATGTCGTGGTGTTTATGACGTCATAGCATAATGACGTCATAGCATTGTGACATCATTACTGATGATTCAAAATGTTTGAGATGTCATGTCCCCTCTGATGAGAGGGCATTGTTCAAAATCTAGATCTACTGTTAAAACAATATCTCGATCTTCCACAAGCGATATCTCTTGATGAAGACAGCTTTGGATGATAAATCGGCTTTCGGTCCTAGTTCTTGATTGTTTAGTTTAATGCCATAGCAAAGCTTTGACAACCGTACTGCACTTATCATTGTTGTTGTTTCTTCACCGATGGTGCACTCTTCTTTAGGTAGTGATTAGATATGAATCGACAAAAATATTCGGCCAAGTGTCATGTTTCAACTGGGCTGTACGAATGAAATAATTGCATTATATGTAAAAACTGGAATCACCCCTTTTATCTTGTTTCTACAAAATATACACCAATATTTCTGTTGTTTTTAAATATATACATATTGTCCTAACTTTAAAAATTATTTCAATTCTTCAAAAATACCAACTTTAATCTAAAAGCACATGGGGAAAAGATGTTACATGACCAGTATTGCAAATGTGACCTGCAATTTGGTTTCTGCAAGTGAATAACATATAATTAAATTCGACAATCTTGGCAACGGTTTAAATAGCAGAATTTTTCATATTTTCTGCATGTCAATCAGTAACTCGTATTGAGAGAATGTAAGACGATAATCCAAACTGTTTTTCTTCTCGGCATGTGAGTTCAAAGACGGCCAGGAATGTAATGGTTATAGCATTGATGAGCTCTATAAATATAATCATCTACCAAATCCTGGCTTCTACAGGAAGCCAACTATAATGCACTTTCTTAAACTGTTATGTTTCCTTGGGCGTCACCACAATCCTGGCTTCTGTATTTTGGATTCCCTGTCACTGTTTTTGGTGTTTTTTTGGTGTTTTTATTTTCCATCAGTTATGAATATGTAAGTTACAAAGTGCTTAGGGAACAACTTATACATTAATCTTATAGTACATATGATACCAAGAGTTGATTTACAGGTTTGCCAGAGAGTTTCCAGACATAAAGGCCCGATAACACCAAGGATAACGTTAACACAAGAAGTTAGAACATGTGTCGCATTTGAAGGAAGAAGATGGCTGATCAGTATCAGTGGCGTAGGAACAGGGGGGCCCGGGGGGGGGGGGGGGGGGGGGGGGGAGTAGAGCCTCCCCAAAATTTTCGGAATTAAATTTTTTTTTATTATTTACAACTCGTCAAACTGATAGCTATAAGGGACGTTACAAGGAACAGCTTGTAATCACTTTGCGGTGGGTTGGACCGAACTTTGAAGTCAATGAAGACATGATTGGAAAGTACTCAGTCCCCAAAACTGATGCTTCAACCTTGACAGAGGTGCTATTGGACACGCTTTTGAGATGTGATATTCCACTTACGAAATGCAGAGGTCAGGGTTATGATGGTGCCAGAAATTTTGCGGGTCATATCCAGGGTGTAGCCACACAGATACAGAAGCACGAACCACGAGCTCTTGCAGTACACTGTCTAGCACATTGCCTCAACCTTGTCCTTCAAGAAGCATCACGAACATGTAAGCCACTAAGGGATGCCTTAGATGTAACATTTGAGATCTCAAACTTGATCAAAAAATCTCCAAAAAGAGAACATCTCTTTGAAAGAAACCAAAAAGCTCCTATCTTTGAGTGCCCAGAATTGAAATCAGATGATGAGATTTCATGCCAAGGACTGCACACACTTTGCCCAACAAGATGGACTGTGCGGACATCTGCCTTGGAAGCAGTGCTTGCAAATTATGCTACTTTGCAGGAAACACTATCAGAGATAAACTCAACAGGACATGATGAGTACTCTCGAATTGCCGGAGGACTTGTGACACAGCTCGACCAATTTGCAACGTTCTATGGTCTCAAACTTGCTTTGAAGGTCTTTTCAATATCAGAACAAATGTCTAAAACACTTCAAGGTCGTCAGACGAACGCCCATGAAGCAAAGAAAGCAACAGACAATGTGATTGCATGCTATGAACAGTTGAGAACAGATGACAAGTTTGAAGAAATCTATGATCAAATTGTCAAGGACGCTGAAAACAAAACAGAACAACCAACACTCGCTCGTTACAGAAAAGTACCCAAAAAACTGGATGATGGGGCTGAAACCCATAGATTCGACTCTCCAAAGCAATACTTCAAGCAGCAATACTTTGAAGTGCTTGATATCATGATTACTCAAATCAAAACAAGGTTTAACCAGAAAGGTTTCCTTGTTGCACGAGACATTGAAGCATTGTTCTTTGAAGCTGCCAATGGTGAAGATTTTGCTGTATCGCCAAGGATTCAGGACCTGTATCGAGAGGATATCGATATGAACAGACTTGAGACGCAGCTGAAAATGTTGCCCAGTGCAGTGAAGAGTTCATCAAAGAAGCAAGGATGTGTTGTGAAAAGAGTAACAAGTATGGACACTGTCATCGACACATTGTCATCAACCCCAGTATTTGAGGACCTGTTTGGGGATGTCACGCGATTGCTGAAGTTGTATCTCACCATGCCAGTGACAACCGCTTCAAGTGAAAGATACTTCTCAATTTTGAGACGTTTGAGAACGTATCTGCGATCAAACATGACACAAGAGAGGTTGAACAGTGTGCTTGTCCTTCATACCCACAAGGATCTCACGGACAATATCTGCCTGAAAGATATTGCTGAGGACTTTGTGTCATCAAATGAAAGGCGCAGATGTGTCTTTGGCAGATATCATTAGTTAAAACCTGACAGTTGTATCTTATTATTAGCAATTAAACGTGACCCATGTATCTTAAGGAATAAAGGTTTTGAAAGGAAATGTTGTTTTGATCGCTTTTGGTCAAGAAAAATGACTACAGATGAATGAAAAGAGGTTGAAAACTTTAATTATCAAATGCAGTTAACATACTTATTGATTTTACAAGACAATTTACGAAAATAGTCATCTTTATACACCTGATAACCTTAATATTTAAATGCAATTTAGATCTAATACAAAACAATCCTGTCTGTAAACGCAATTTAACCGAAATTTCAGTAACATATTACAACATATCAGTTGCATATACATATATATCAAGCGACACATATGCAATTATACATGCTTTAAGGGGAATTGTCAATCAACACTAGAGAATCTTCCAAATTTGCGTTCTTTATGTTATACACGTGAGATTGGTCGAGTATAGTCCATTATCAACAGCAACTTGCAGATCACAAGGTGCGTGTAGAATGCAGCTTTCACAGCTATATATGATACGGTCTGTATGCAGACTGTAAGATGTGAATCTATTATAAAGCATAGATATGAAGAAAAACAGTGCGTTTTTGTGATAGGAATGTCAATATAGCCACTGATGGGCTTGAGAATGGCTTATTGAAGTAGAATGGCGGAAATTTTCATGACGACTCATGATGTCACTGGATTTCAATAAATTAATATGCCGAAGGAAAATCTTGTTCTGAAAAGGGTATAGTTCATTATCTTTAGTGATAATTTTGCGTATCACATGATAGACGCGGAAGCAATTTGACATTTGCTTTTTCATCACTGTCATCAGGGAAAGACGTTTCTATTTTTCTTACCTATTAATGGAAACACAAATAGATACAAAAACTTGGTATCAATGATACATTCATCATTTATTTAAAGATACCATTTTCTGACTTTTAGTTCTCTTACTTGCAAAATAAGAGCATATCATATAACGTTGTTATGTAATATTGCTGATATCATATGCGGGATCAGCACTAATGCTGAAGTGTGTGTTAACAGCTCAAGGCAAGCCACTGCATGCTGGAACAACTTTTACAAGTTTAGAAATGGCGCGTTGTTCTAAAACCGTGATGTCATTGATAAACAAGTCTCGTTATACATTGGACCTGAAGACCGAAACAGCCAAAAGATTAAAACATTTAATATTTGCCATCAACGTTTTTGACTGAAGTGGTGACAAATGGTATCACAGTTTATTTAAAGACGTTTAAATGGGATAAACAAATTTTAGCCAATTCTTTGAAAGTCCTATATTTTAAACCGTGTTCGGTTACATTTTTACAATGATAGATTTGTCAGTTGTACTGTATACAAAACGTCGTGCGGACGCAGTGATGAATTTATTCTTTGTCAAATTGTCTCAGAAACAGAAGGGAACGATGTCTCAAATACAACACTGTCTTTTATTATATGATCAGCGATGAAATACTGGGTTTTATCAGTGAAATAAACTGTCTATCAGGCAACAGTGACGATATATTATATTTTCACTGTGACGAGTGACGATATATTATATCGTCACTGGTCATGTGCCGGAACTACTTTCAGCCATGTGAACAAAAGGGGGTAACTTTCCAGTTTTAATGTCATTTTAATTACACAATTCATTAAAAAAATCATATAATAAACATCTGGTGACATGGGTAAAGTTGATATTTCACTCGTGGCTGCGCCACTCGTGAAATATCAACTTTACATATGACACTCGATGAAATAAACCTAGTATTTGGAAAACAACATTAAGTATCCTCTATATATCATCAAAGGTGATGTAACATTGCTAAGCAATTGTTGACGTGTCCTCACTTAGACATTACGTCAACAATGGGTCAATATCAAAGTTGATTGACTTTGGTGATTGTTACTCAAGTCAATATTGCTTTTTATGGACTGTCATGTGACCGTCTTTTGACCAATTAAAATTGATACATATCTTTGATCATATAATAAACCAATTTAAAACTTCATAGTACAAACGCGTTTTGCGTTTTACATTATCATATCAACAAGGACTTTTAGCAGTGTTTTCATGACTCGTATCCTTGATCTTAGACCTTGAAAGAAAACGTGACAAAATAGTTCCCCCTACATATAAATAGTAAGTTATGAATAAGAGTTCTGGAAAGTTCCTGCGGTGACAGAAACTTCATAAACTCTGAAAACAACCCAGATTTTTGTATAACATGGACAAATCAACAGAGAGAGGCTTGAAATTCATGTGAGAGGGTTTATTGCACAAGTAAAAAGAGTACCAAGATGATCATGTCAATGTTGTGCTAAACTGACAAACTGATGACACTGAACAGGGAATCTTGATAAGTAAACAACTTACAAATAACTGTATATAGGCTTGGATTTTCAAGTAATCACAAAGACTTTTCCTGCTTTTGATGTGCATTGATGCAGATTTCAACTACATCACAGGAATAAAATATTATCACATTGATTTAATTGTCGCTATACATATTTTGAGTATAATCCTTTAAGATTTTATTATTCACACTTTAAATTTTTAGAGTGATTTTGATACATTTATAATATGATATTGAATATACTTTTGAAACATTTCAATAAGATTAATTAAGCTACAAAGACTTTGATGTTTGTAAACAAGTATACATATCTACCATAAGGTTAAGGTACTTATATATAATACTAACATGATTGACTCACCCAATTGGTGTTTGTAACCGCCATCTTTGACTCAATAGATTATAAGACAAAAATGCCATCTTTTTTGGTAATACAAGCAATACTGAACATGCAAACATAATATAACACACAAAAAAAAGAAAAAGAAATGATACTAACATGTATATATACATTAGGCATTATCAAACAAAAAACTTTTATTTTGATAAACTTGATTGATTATTGTTCCCAGAGTCAAAATTGAGCATCGTTTTAAATGATAAAAAGCACAACCAAACAGTTTTTAACTGTAACATCAGATATGGCACATGATACATACCGGTATTAAAAAAAATCCTGATTATTTCATATCCTTGAAGTCAAGAAGTCTTACATGATCTACAAAGAAAGTTGTTCACTCCTGTCATAAAAAAAGATATATTTTATTCATATTGCTTTCAGAAAGGGAGCTTGAAGGTTAATTTATGAATATGTGAAAGTATTGTTATATCATACAATTCAAATCCAAGATTAAGACAGAAGAGTATCACAAACAAAGAAGGAGGTCTTCTTTATCAAGTATTAAAGATTTAAATGAGAAGAATTGAACTCTGAAAGACCAAAAGGCTTGTATTAATCTTCATATATGCTTATATATTCCTGAATTTTTAATAGTTAAAGTTTCAAAATGACCCTATGACTTGATTTTTGACAAGTTTTATTAAACTTTGAAAATAAGTCTGTCTGCCTTATCAATTTATGCCTTGCTTGTACTGAGAATGATTAATAAATCCCGGACAAAATATGAATATTCCAGTAAATCTTTACTTTAGGTGCCTTGATTTGGCCTTTAAAGATTCATACAGACATGATCCAATATGGACATTTCTTAAATCGATCTTAGAACAATGAACATTCTTTATACTTAAAGCAATATCACAGTGATAAAAAAATATGATTTAATCATTGTAAATAATACAGTACCAGTCTCTATCAACAAATATCACAGTTTCATTAATTTTTCCAATTTTTTACCATAAATCAAGTTGAAGATAAAATTGTTATCTTAGGACATGACATTAATCTGTAATCAAATAAGAATACAATGATGTGAACCAATTTGTATATAGGTAGCAACATAAGTAAATGAAAAATTTCAAAAAGACAATACCTATAAACTGTTCTCATCTAACTCTACAAGTTTAATAAATCCATACCTACATAGCAAGCGTCCTCACTCATTAGACGCCTTTCTTAATATACACTCCTCTCCATAAATTAAAGCCTTTAGAGCATAATCCATCTCCCACACGATAACTACTCTTGATCTTAAAGGGACAGTCCTATCAGGGTACTTTTTGTGGAAACGAAATTCAATGTTCTTCCTTGTTTATACTTATATATGATTATTACATGATTATTTCACACTCACTTTTAAATATGTTAGTGAGAGGAACATTCTTGTTGTTCTAGATTCAACAATGTGACAAAGAATTGAAAGCATCACTGCTTGATTCAAGTCTTCTTGAATTTCATTTCCACAAAAAATAACCTGATAGGACTGTCCCTTTTAATCATATGTCCTTTTACATACCTGTGTCAAATGAGAAAGTTGAATAATTTAACACCAACTGATGGGCATGGTAAATAAATATCACATCCAAATAAAGTTGAACTCTGTGGCAAGGTTGTAAATTGTAAATTACACTAAGTAGAAGACAATTAGGATAACAACAAGCTTACATTGCATAGAATTACATAAAATCATAACTGAGGAAAGCATATCTAAATAGGGCTTCTTGGGTCCAAAAACATTGACTCAAGTACTAGAAGTGTCAGATTTGACTCAGACCCAAGTACCCAAAATTTTATCTTTACTCAAGAATTGTTCTCTAGCCTAGATATCATATACATTTATTTAACTTATAAATGGTCTTCAAATTTTGCCTGAAATAACTTAAAGAATTAACAGTGACTTCGACTTCCGAGTCCTCGAGTCCAAAGAACAGGACTAGAATTCAGCTGAACCCGACTCGGGTTTGAGTAGTTGAGTACCCGTTGAAGCCCTATATCTAAATATGTTTCTCAGGAAATGTTGGACAAGCAACAATGACACGAAATTGAAAATAAACATTGTAAATTGAAATAACAAAAAACATGCACAGTTCATTGATAACAACAGCTAAATCCAAGTTTTAACAAAGTCATTATTTCATATATTTTCATCACCAAAAATGGTAAAATTGCACCATATCCAATTTGACAAAGAAAGGTACTACTTGCCAGTAAGCACTTCCTATTTAAACTCAAACCTACATCATTATAACAAAGACCACAAAATAACAATTGCCATCTGTTTTCTCAGCATGGAATGAATGTACATGTATATAACAATAACAATTGATCACAATCAAAACATCACTCATTATACAAACTTTTAGAATAACTATCTACAACATATATATGAAATTCACTGGGGTATAATTGTAAGGAATGTTACGTGACAAGCCTTAAAAAAAGATATGACAAATAATCCAAATATGTTTAATTGCTCAGTATCTACAGTTTGCCTGATTGATTCCTTTAAATTGATTTTAATCACTTCCTGATAAATAAAGTGACGTATTGGAATACAATTTCACCACAACAATCAATGTATCAAAATCTCAGATATCTGCTGAAGGCATATCACAAACAACAAATTGATTCCTTCCTGTTCACCATGCCGGATAAAAAACTTCACAGCACTTTCATTAATTCAAATGAATGTCATATGTTGATATTGTCATTTTATTATCCCACCGGTATGTAATACCGTGGGATATAGTCATCACCCTGTCCGTCTGTAAGTCCGTCCGTCCGTCCGTCCGTCTGTCCGTCCGTCCGTAATCATTTCGTTTCCGGAGCAGAACTCAAAAACCGGTCCACATATCTTTCTTAAACTTTACATGTGTATTGCCCACCTACTTAAGTGGTGCCTTTTGATATTTTCACATTTCTGAAAATTTTATTTTTTATTTTTTCCATGGAAACGGCTCTTATTTGGACTCTGTTCATGAAAGGTTTCGTTTCCGGAGCAGAACTCAAAAACCGGTCCACATATCTTTCATAAACTTTTCATGTGTATTGCCCACCTACTGAAGTGGTGCCTTTTGATATTTTCACATTTCTGAAAATTTTATTTATTATTATTTCCATGGAAACGGCTCTTTTTTGGACTCTGTTCATGAAAGGTTTCGTTTCATATATATTAGATTATACTATTATGAACCTTGCTTGAAAAATTTACAATTATCTTTCAAAGGTTTACATCTTACGATAACATGTGGAACCGGTGGGATATGTCATCTTCTGATGACTCTTGTTACAAAATATATTTTTTGGACATTAACTATTTTCTTACTTTCTTTATGACAGTGCTGTTTATATCAACAGTAAAAGTCTATGAATATATCTAAGCCAAGATCAGATAACTCTACCCGAGTGTAATAATCTACCCAGTATTATATAAAACTTACTCTCTTATAAGTTGTTTTCTAGCCAATCGGGATAGTCTGTTCCTGAAAAACCATTTTTTTGTAGATATTTTTCAACAGCAATGAAAACTTATGTGTCTTGTTCAAACTTTGAATCCTGAAAGACACAGTTACTAGTATAAGGAATGAGGCAAATTTCGAATGGAATGACTCTCCAGGAAACAAAGCAGCAGTCAAAGTATTTAACTCCTAAAATGTGCCTTTGATAACAACAGTGGGCCTCATTCAAATTCAAGTACTACAACATATAATCTAACAAGTAGTTTTGCTTCCATGTGACCTAGAGCTCCCCCTGGTGGGCAATTAGGCGGTTCCGACGACTGCGCTGCTTCTGATAGAGAAGTAGTAGGCTGCTCGGATCAACAGCAGAATTCCAGTGATGAATGCTCCTGGAAATTATTTTAATTTATTAAAATCTAAGACATGAAATAAATGAAGTTCAAACATTCATTGCCAACAAATTTCCTCATTTTTTGGGATATTTCAAAGTTTTTTTTATTAATATTCTATCAGACATCAGTGTGTAAATATAATTTAAGTATGTAGTATTACTTACAGATTTTCAAAATATCCCTAACTATCTTTGCCCAGTATACAACGTTTGATAAGGATATATGTTGACATTGTGAGACACAGCAAGGAAAAAGTCATATGTTCAGTCTGGTTTTAATGAGATTCTAGTAGTATTCTACCCACCTGTCCACACAACGTAGATACCTCCATAATCACTGGCGATCTCATAGGTACCCACCTGTTGGAACACAACAAACACGTATCAACTATCGAGAAACACTGAACCATTAACATCGACTTATTCATAGTTATAATTTAGTAACAGAAATCAATGTTTTATAACTTTTGTAATTTTAGATTAAAAAAAAGAGCCATTGGCTCTGTTGCTCATCAGGCTTCATCATCAATTATGCTGTAGAGTGTGGCCAATGTGATTCCCCCTTTGTAGAGGCCACACGGGCACCAGTCATAACAGTAAGTATATAGCAACAAGTTTCAGTTTTCCAGGCCTTATACTTCAGGAGAAGATGATGAAAATAGATTTGAAGGACGTTCCTGTTACCTTTATTAGGGGCAACAGGGCCACCAAAGCTACAATTCATAATCCTCACTAGCCAAGGAGTCTGTACACAAAGTTTCAGCTTTCTAGGCATTATGGTTCTGGAGAAGACGATGAAAATAGGTTTTTAGGGTGTGGCCCCTGTGGCCCTTATTAGGGGTCACAGGGCCACCAAAGCTACAATTTATAATCCTCACTAGCCAAGGAGTCTGTAAAAGTTTCAGCTTTCAAGGCCTCATGGTTCTGGAGAAGATGAAAATAGGTTTTTAGGGCATGGCATCTGTGACCCTTATTAGGGGTCACAGGGCTACCAAAGCTACAATTTATAATCCTCAATAGCCAAGGAGTCTGTACACAAAGTTTCAGCTTTCTAGGCCTTATGGTTCTGGAGAAGAAGATGAAAATAGGTTTTTAGGGTGTGGCCCCTGTGGCCCTTATTAGGGGTCACAGGGCTACCAAAGCTACAATTTATAATCCTCAATAGCCAAGGAGTCTGTACACAAAGTTTCAGCTTTCTAGGCCTTATGGTTCTGGAGAAGAAGATGAAAATAGGTTTTTAGGGTGTGGCCCCTGTGGCCCTTATTAGGGGTCACAGGGCCACCAAAGCTACAATTTATAATCCTCACTAGCCAAAGAGTCTGTACACAAAGTTTCAGCTTTCTAGGCCTTATGGTTCTGGAGAAGAAGTCGAAATTCCACAAAGTTTACGGACGGACGGATGGACGGACGGACGGACGCCGGACACCGTGCCATGCCATAAGCCCATCGGGCCTTACAGGCCAGATGAGCTAAAAAGATGAAAACATTCAGACAAATTCATTTATCTTAAAAACTGAAAGCCTCATCACTCACAGTGATTCCGATCCCTCCACCGAGGAAAATGAGTCCGATGATGAGACAGATCAAGGCGCGAGTCCGCACGTACCCACTTCCAACCTCAGACCTATAACAGGATGTGAAAAATTGTTCTATTTTCACAACAAGAGTTCATACTTTGTTTACAACTTTTTGTATAATCATGTTTTATTGGGTTCTCTTTTCTGAATTTTTAGATAGAAATTGTTCATTAAGAATGTCCAATATATTGAAGATCACTAAAAGTGTGTACTGAAATGTATCATATTGTATCTGTATAGCAATATACTATAATACCGATAATACCCTGCAGACAATGAGTAAAGAAAAAACTTGGTAAAGAAGACATCACCATGCAGATCAAACACAGAGATATCCAAGACTTGCTTAAGTCTCTTAGAGTTGTCTCCCTTTCAACTTCAACACAGGCTATGCTTGATTTATTTAAGCACCGTTTAAATATGGAGATAATATTCTTCAGGGTCAGTGTTATCAAAATACCATCCCCAGAGCAGTTAATTGATAACAGGTCCTAGGAGGGTTGTTGACAAAGTGGGGCAGTAATATTGACAACATGATAATGTTCTGTAATGCCTATTTTACCCCTGGTATATACTTACACTCTGCGACAATGTGGACATCGAGCTAACATACGGGTATTCACTTGAAACTGAAAATTGAAAAAAGAGTTTTATTTTAAAAACATGAAAGAATCACAAAATATTTTGTATCAAAACAAATATAGCATGTCGTTAAAAGTGCTATAATCTATATTCTTAAATTGTTATAGACCTTTGATGTATCATTTATTTCAAGTTGTTGTCATTTCAAAAGGACCTTAAACCAAGTTACAAGCAGGACTCATCTCAGACCATGTGGAGAGGAAACTTCTCAATGAAACAAGTTTGTATCCATGTAGCATGAATATTTTGAAACTTTTACTCCTCAGGATATGGTTGTCTTATATCAGATTGCCTTCCCCTTTTAATTCAGGAATATTGCATGTACATCATAGTACATGCTCATAACAATAAGAAGAACTATTACTTCAAAGAAACGACTCACAATAAAGATCTGGTCACAGTAGGCACATCTGATTCTCCCTGTACCAGGAGGCCTCACCGTCACGTTGGCCAACCCCCCACTCAAGTTGATCACACGACGACTGCAAACATGACTCTTAGAAATGCACAGCAATTCCTTGAGGTATTTACAGCAATTCCAATGTATTTAACAAGCAATTAACTGCCTACTTTCAAAATAACTATACTTGATACATGTCAAAATGAAGTGAGTGAGTGAGTGGTTTATTGTTTAGCGCTGCGTGGGCAGTATTGCAGCCTTTAGCAGCAAGGTGTCAAAATGGAAGTAAATAAGTGCCCAAAATATTGAACTAAAGTAATAAAGGATATTTTTCAGTAGATTATTTTCCATACTTATCCCTGACCACATGATTAAGACAGTTTCAGAGCAAGATGGAGGCAGTCTATTGGCTCTATTATATAGGGGGTCCTTATCAGAGACCAATTGTTTGATGAATAATAAAATACTAATAAGGCAGAGATGGGTTTTCAGGAGAATTATCAATATTATTGATTAACAAAAAGCTCTGTTTTAGTAAGGAGAGAAAGGCAAAACATAAAAACAATGTGACATCATTGTTAAAAATTACACTTTTGAAGCTCTCAGCAAATACCTGAAAAACATCTAGCAACCTCAAGACTAAGAAGCCTACCAGTTCTGTCTTGGACAGGCAATCCTCTGCGCCGCACTCCGACATACCAGGAGACAGTTACACGGACACCGCACATACTTCTTTCCAGGAGGGGCTGCTTTGATTGGCTGAAATTTGATAACAAAACATCAAAATCAAAAGTTTTTTATTCAACCTCATACAAGATGTTAACATTGATGATGTATACATTTTTTGGACAGAACAAATCACAGCTCAACCAAGAAATTTAGGGTTTCTTCTATTTATCTTTTCAATTTCATATATGTATTTCTGAAGATTACTGAAGACTAAAATCCTGCTCCTAGTGTGTTTACATACATTTAACACTAGAAATCAAAACTACTAGTCGTTATCATCACACTTTTAATCTTTGATTGTGGTAATATGCCATTTGCTTGTTTAACCAGAATAAAATTATTTTTAAATCATAGAAATAATCAACTAGAAATATGTGCTGTCCTCTTCCCCAACTTTTAATCAAATCTAATCATCTTAACCCTCTTATTAAAGATAAACAATTTTAAAAAGAAGAAATTAGTAGCCTAGGCAAACTATATTGAACATTTTTGAGCTATTGCCCTGAAACAGACTCTACCCTCAATAAGCATTACCAGGTAAGTTAAAATTGTTTCTATGGAAGCCAGAAAAAAAACCCAACTCATAACAACCAAAATAGTAAAAGGCACTACTCCACCATTAGGTCTCACTTCATATCAAGTTTCATTTAAAAAAAACATTGAA
This sequence comes from Steromphala cineraria, assembly GCA_916613615.1. Lineage (NCBI taxonomy): Eukaryota > Metazoa > Mollusca > Gastropoda > Trochida > Trochidae > Steromphala > Steromphala cineraria. Next base: position 57,340,801 of record OU744730.1, read on the forward strand.
CAGTTTTTGAGATATGGCCTAGAAACTAAAGCATTTTGGAGCCCTAGAACCCCGGATGGGACCAATAACATTACTGCAAAGCTTAGCAGGGGGACATAATAATAAACAAGATGTGTTTGTGAAACACGAATGCCCCCGGATGCATCCTGCTCGCTGTGTCAAGGTCAAGGTCACAAGGTCAAATGTCATGGTGTCATCTGAAAGGTCTCATCACAAGGGATCCATATGTCAAGTATCAAAGAGCTAGCTCTGACCAATCAAAAGTTATGACCAAGGTTAAAGTTTTTGTGGACAAACGGACAGACGGACGGACGGACGGAAAAGGTCAAATATCATGGAGTCATCTGAAAGGTCTCATCACAAGGGATACACATGTCAAGTATCAAAGACCTGGCACTGACAGTATAGAAACTATAGCCAAGGTTAAATTTTTCGGAAAATGCTCGCTGTGTCAAGGTCAAGGTCACAAGGTCAAATGTCATGGTGTCATCTGAAAGGTCTCATCACAAGGGATCCACATGTCAAGTATCAAAGACCTGGCACTGACAGTATAGAAACTATAGCCAAGGTTAAATTTTTCGGAAAATGCTCGCTGTGTCAAGGTCAAGGTCACAAGGTCAAATGTCATGGTGTCATCTGAAAGGTCTCATCACAAGGGATCCATATGTCAAGTATCAAAGAGCTAGCTCTGACCAATCAAAAGTTATGACCAAGGTTAAAGTTTTTGTGGAAAAACGGACAGACGGACGGACGGACGGAAAAGGTCAAATATCATGGAGTCATCTGAAAGGTCTCATCACAAGGGATACACATGTCAAGTATCAAAGACCTGGCACTGACAGTATAGAAACTATAGCCAAGGTTAAATTTTTCGGAAAAAGCTCGCTGTGTCAAGGTCAAGGTCACAAGGTCAAATGTCATGGTGTCATCTGAAAGGTCTCATCACAAGGGATCCATATGTCAAGTATCAAAGACCTAGCTCTGACCAATCAAAAGTTATGACCAAGGTTAAAGTTTTTGTGGACAAACGGACAGACGGACGGACGGACGGAAAAGGTCAAATATCATGGAGTCATCTGAAAGGTCTCATCACAAGGGATACACATGTCAAGTATCAAAGACCTAGCACTGACAGTATAGAAACTATAGCCAAGGTTAAAGTTTTCGGAAAAGGCTCGCTGTGTCAAGGTCAAGGTCACAAGGTTCAATGTCATGGTGTCATCTGAAAGGTCTCATCACAAGGGATCCATATGTCAAGTATCAAAGAGCTAGCTCTGACCAATCAAAAGTTATGACCAAGGTTAAAGTTAAAATGCTCGCTGTGTCAAGGTCAAGGTCACAATGTCAAATGTCATGGTGTCATCTGAAAGGTCTCATCACAAGGGATCCATATGTCAAGTATCAAAGAGCTAGCTCTGACCAATCAAAAGTTATGACCAAGGTTAAAGTTTTTGTGGACAAACGGACAGACGGACGGACAGACGGAGTAGGTCAAATATCATGGTGTCATCTGAAAGGTCTAATCGCAAGGGATACACATGTCAAGTATCAAAGACCTAGCACTGACAGTATAGAAACTATAGCCAAGGTTAAAGTTTTCGGAAAAGGCTCGCTGTGTCAAGGTCAAGGTCACAAGGTCAAATGTCATGGTGTCATCTGAAAGGTCTCATCACAAGGGATCCATATGTCAAGTATCAAAGAGCTAGCTCTGACCAATCAAAAGTTATGACCAAGGTTAAAATTTTTGTGGACAAACGGACAGACAGACAGACGGACGGACAGACGGACAGGTGAAAAACAATATACCCCCGGAATCTCCGATTCGGGGGCATAAAAAACAACCTTTTGTCAAACCATATAAGTAAGCAAAACAGTCATTCTCAAACAAAAGTTTGATGTCACAGTATAATTAATAGACAGGTTTCTATCTTCCAATATCTTTATTCAGAAAAGAGGATGACTGATGAGTCACCTGGAACAGATTGATTGAATATAAATACAATGAGTGAATGAACATACGACAGAATGTTGTAGCTATCTAATTAATTAAGAGCATCTGTGGCCAAGAAAGACAAAACTTCCATGTCCCATAGTGTCATTATTAACTGATATCTACTTGTTTAAGAAAGATGGAGAGAGAACTGACCGTAGCCTCCATACACACTGTACACTTGACTACATGCTGGTGCAGCTTGCCCTCGATGTTGATCATGGCCTGGCACACTTTACAGTTGACCATCGGTAGCCCCCCCTGGGGTGTCGGGGTGTAAGGGGGAGGTAACTCATCAGGCTGGATTGGTGGGACTGATACTTCTTGTGACGGTGCTGTTGCCACTGGGGAAAGTTATTATGATTTTGAGAGAAAAGGTAACAGATAATACTTCATAACACTTCTGAAATCATGCAACATTTTAAGAGGAATATAATTCAGGAAAATCAGTATAGTAATTGGTTTGTACCTCACTGCTAAATTACATATTACGACCTTATTTCTCTGAATTAACAAGACTGCTGTAAAGCAACATCAATGACAAGATTCTAAGTCTTAGATCCTGCAGTGAAAACATGCTCAACATATCAATTGTTATCAAATACTGTAATTTGAAATGTTCTTACACTAAAAATAACAAATGGTTTACTATCCTGGGTTTGAATAAATATATTTGTCTCCATTTAGCACCCCTACTGTACATTTTGAGAGGCTTTACCTGCAACAAACTAGGATAGTAAGTATTATAGCTAAAATGGATGGAATTATCATGAAAACGCCCTCATGTTATCAGAAATAAGCGGGCCGCTGCAAATGATAATGGCCCGCTAAACCTTGACGACGGGCCATTATCACTTCGTAGCCAAGTGACGTCACATTAGAATTTAGTTTTGAAGTCTTGAATAAATATGGCGACCGTATAAGCGTATCGACTCGAATATTTTGAACCAATTTAATTACTTTCTTTTACCTTAGGACACGAACTTTCGGAATAGATCATCCTAAATATCATGTGACAATAGAACGGCATTAACTTATCGAGGATTTAAACACATTTTAAAAGGATTATCATTCTTAGTTGCAACCACTAAGTTTATGGTAAATTTGCGTAGTCTAAATTAGTTTTATCCAACATTTGTCAAAGACGATTTTTTCATAAATATTCAAAGTTCTTATATTCAGTTTAATTATTAAACATATCTTTGCATCAATTAGAGAGTTTCATGATACAGAATGCTTCAGTTTTCTCATTCAACGGCTAAATTCCGTATGGGTTCGAATCAGCCAGATGACAATCGCGATTATGACGTCATCCTTCACTTGTGACGTCATAGTGTGTGTCGGCTGTGACCCAATGCTTATTTTGTCGTTTTTGTTCATGTACAAGTGTAACTGAGAGTAAAAGAGTAAAATGTGTACATAAGAACAAATTCCATCCATTTTGGCTATAATAACGGTAACGCAGTTTTTCAGGGCATTATCATTTACACAAGCCCGCGGTCTTTTCAACTGCCCTCCTTCGTCGGGCAGTTAATTGAAGACCTTGGTCTTCTGCAAATGATAATGCCCTGAAAAACAGCGTTACCCTTATAATATGCAACTCACTGTTCAAGAATTAAAGAGACATTGAAGATAGTCAAAGCCAGTTTTCATCACAAAATATATGTTGTATAAAGCTAATCATGATCTTACACTAGCGTCAGTTGAATTGAAATATTATAAGCAACAATATCCTTTATTCATTGTCATTCATTGATAGTCAGTTGTGTATTTGTACTGTCAATGTCGATATCATCATAATCATTATAAGGCCCCATCATATTGCTGGTTTGCCAAATCAGATTCTTCATTAATAAACATGATAAATCCATATCCATCATTACTCAGTCGTTTACATCCTTAATGAAATTTAACACTTCCAAACAATTTATAATACTGATATTAAACCGCGCATGTGTTAAAATGAGATTCAGGTTCTGTTGTGTTGATGTTTTTAATTTTTCATCAAGTCGTCCTAATTTTTCAACCTTACCGTGATTTTTTAAAAAGTCATTGATTGTTTATACTTTGACATCGATACATTGCATGAAGGAGAATGAGTTTACCAGAATTATTAGGATCATCATAATATGGAGGGGGAGGTTCTTGTTCTAAACCCGAATTTTCTTTCAACAGAGGAGTACTTTCTTCTGAGTCCGCCATCTTGGATGTCAATTCAAGTCATGTGATCTAGATCATGTGACCAGCAAAGACGGAAACATTTGATCATGATGTTGATCTAGGCCTAGGTTGTATGGGGTACATTGGGTTGGGTATCAGATAACCGTCAACGTCATGTTCTTGTCATTTTATCATGAAATTGCCTGATTCGACATTTCGACATTGACAATGACATTTGATCATGAATCATATTTCATGTAATTTTATACAGTAATTAGCCTATGTAGGGCTCCCTATATTTGTCTAAATGAGTCAGATAATTTTGTGTTCCAATAAAAGGCCAAATTGGTTATGTTCATTGTTGATAATGACAGATATATATATCAAATGAATGTATACAAACGTGTACCAATTACAAACTAGGCTTAGTCAGCGTTGCTTTAGATTTTCATCATTCAAAAAAGAGAGATTGTTGTAACAAAGTTATGAAAAAGGATTTTGGATGATTAATATATAATGACACCTTATTGTCTTCTGATATTAAATGTATCAACACTCGTTGATAAAAGAAAAAATATCTTGGGCAAGCCTCTGATATACATATATGTATTTAAGTGTTATCAACTATATGTTGATATGGTTGATATCAGAAGGCCCTTGAGTGAGATTCTCCATTTCGACCGATTTCACAGGCTTTCTACACTCGACATCATTTCTTTCTCCCCTTTTATCAAAGACTCTGCGCTTTTCCTTTCTTTTCAAATTATTTAATCTTTAACTACCACAATATTACTTCCTGTAATAATTGTGTCAAGTGGATAGCGTTGTGGCGTTTATGTATACACCTTATGATGTCCTAGAATTTACCTAGGACTCACATTTGATGAGGATGCAAAAATTCACCTAGGGGTGATAATACCACCATTATATCTTATCTTAAATAAATGTAGTTAATACCACTTTGTTCTGGTTGTCCGTGGCAACCATTCTTAAAAGTGTCTTGTTCATTATTGGTATCAGGACTCTTATGCAGACCTGAGAGTCGTGATATTAAATGCAAGGAAATCTTTTTTAAGAAACGCCAAACCAAACAAAGCAAAGAAAAAGACATGAATTATACGTGTTACTGAATATTTAATTCATACTTCATCAATGTTATCGAAGGTAATAACATTATTGTGAATGATTTATAGATAAAATGTTAAACATGTTTCATCATTATCAATAGAACATGTGCACGACATTATCGTGATAGAAAGTAGACCTTTTCTGGTCCAATGTTAATAGTAAGATCAGGGTCTGGGGCACTTTAACATAGAAACAACGAAAAGTTTAAAGTTCGTTGCAATTTTAATTGGATTTTCAACATTAATTATGCGACAAAAAATGTAGGTAATCACGTATGACCGAAAATAAATCGACCGAAGAAAGAGCAAGATTGCGCATGCTGTTTTCTTGAGTATAAATCGCCTTGTCCGACAACATTCAATAGTTTAAAACTTATAACATCGAGATTTTTAAGTATTGTATGAAAAGAAAAGGGAGTTTAAACCTTATCTTGACTAACTTTATTTAGCATCGATAGTTTAAAGTTTTTTTTATGAAAAGAAAAGTTTGAACCTTGTCTTGAGACGTCCTCGACAGCATTGACCAGACCATCTTCATAGAGCGGCGGCTTCTCCGAATAGCCGGGGTTATCCATTGTAGCGCGACCTCAACCTCCAATTATAACGGTTTGTTTTGCCTATTGGAAGCAAAAACATTGTAATTTGAATTCCAAATATCCATTCAAGACCAAAAATGTTTATCAGAATTGTCGAAGAACAATTATTGGCCCTTTATAACCCTTTCGACTCGTTTGACTTTATTGATCTTCATCAAGTGTTGACAATATAAACCTTAACTCAAACCTGTACAATTTTATTGGAAGATTTGCAAAGACAATAATATTGAGTCGGACTTCTTGGTTCTGAACTGTTGGTGTCTAACTCTACTACTTTGTAGAGTAATAGTGGATAATAACATTTCAAACCTGATGTATCTACATTCAACATGCAGACAGTTACAGTCAGAAATAATCAAAGAGGCTCTGTACACAACATATGTAAACGTAGGGTTAAGTGTACAGCTGATTCCACAACTGCAGATCCTGCATGCCGTTTTATAAGCTTGAAGATTAAGAAAACATGCGTACTTTAAAAGGGACTTAAAATGATTTACGTGAATCTTGTCCAAAAAAAACCACGACTACCCCGCTTTACAAATCAAAGTCATATGATAACGAGGGATGATGCTTATATACTAGTGGAAATGATTGCAAATTTGTGATTTGATGAAAGTAATAGTTTGTCGATAAGAATCAGTAAAACAACTATTCAAACTTCAGAAGGTACAAAACACAGAAGCAAGAAAAGCAGGTATAACTTCTAAGTCTTGTCACACATCGGTACCCTGCTGGATCTGCACTGGCTGTCTATTGAAACAAGGGTAAAGCTTTAGTCCACTGCTTGACATACTCGTGTCAAAATAATACCTTTGAAAGAGGATACAAGACCATATCCCTGCAATAGCATTGAATAACAGAATTTGAACCTTCCAAAGATACCGTGATATTTCCAGTTGTGTTACTTCATTGCTTTGGGAACTATTGCCTCACAACAAAATATTTATCTTCTTTACTGGCTTTGGATTATATCTAAATACTCACCTATTTTAAACCTTTTCAAACATTACTTTCATTCAAAAAAAGGTTGTCAAGGCCAAGCTACTTTGGTTTCTTAAGAACTCACGACATAACGTATCTATGACTTAACTACGTAAGGAATCTAAACCTTCCCTCTTGGTTAGTTAATTTGGAGTTTAACTCCGCTTAGGCAATATTTCAGCGATTAGCGACGGGACCAATGTTCTATAACTTACCTCAAACCAGCCATTCTCTCCCCACAGAGGCAGATCAAGTCATGAAATGTTGAAACAGCCTCTGTTTTATTACGCCGAGTTTGAGGAATAGAACGGGAGAAGCCTGATTAGAGGCAATGAAAGTTAGATGTGCAATCAGCGACGTTGTTCTTAAATCATCATTTTGGCTACTAAATGATAGCAAAGGCATTGTGACATGAACCACCCTTTCCATGCGAGAAGCGTTGTCATTTGATAAAAAAAATTCAAATGGATTGTGGTGCATTTATTTCCGCCAGGGGAAACTGCCGGAACCCAGGGATTTCGGCGTAATATAACAGAGGCTGTATCAACATTTTTTTACGTGATCTGCTTCTATGCATTCTCTCCCCATAGAGGCAGCTCAGTCATACCTGCCTCTGCCTCTGTGGGGAGAGAATGGCTTCTATGGGGAGAGAATGCAAATCAGCATGAAGTTTGAACGAAATGGGTTAATATCTTGACTTATCGATTGATTTGTTTTATAATTCGTGTTGAAAGTAAAAAAATAAATATCTCCCATATTTGCTTATTTTATAGATCTAATGAATGAGTCATATGTGTCCAATGGTTTCCACTTATACACATGCTAATGGATATATGGCATTTAGTCTAATATTCAGTCGTTGAGACATATCTCTAAAACGATTAGTTTATTAACCAAAACCTGTAGAGTAAAAAACTAAAAAATTAAATATATAAAAATAGAGTCATTGGCTTCTTTAGCTCATCAGGCTTCAAATTCAGTTTTGGTTTAGGGTGTGGCCAATGTGGTTTCCCCCTTTGTAAAGGCCATAGGGGCCACAAAATGAACAATTCTCTACAAAACATTTCAGCATTCTTTGCCTTGTGCTTCTGGAAAAAAATGAAATGTATAAAGGTTTTAGATTATACGACCCCCTTATGAAGTGCCACAGGGTCACCAAAGCTATTATCATTAATCCTCACTAGTCAAGGTGTCAGTAAACAAGATTTCAGCTTTCTAGGCCTTATGCTTCTGGAGAAGAAGATGGAAATAGCTTTTAAGGGCATGCCCCATACGACCTAATTAGGGGCAAAAGGGTCACCAAAGCTATAGATCATAATCTTCACTAGTCATGCAGTCAGTCTGTCTGAGATTTAGACTAGATATTCAAGAAGTTAAGTTAGCTCCAGATATTATTAACAATCTTAGTGTTAGACTCATAAGGGGTTATATATTCCTCTTTTATATTGTGTTCATTGTGTTTGTTGTCAAAGTGTCTATACAGTTATCCCAGCTAGGATGCTATTTGACAAAGACAGGTCAGAACGTTGAATATGAACTGCATTCTCCTTGTCTGGGAATAATCAGAATCCTCTTCATGAAAATCTTAATCTTCAATAAAGGTCTCGATTTCAATATTATTATACAAAAACTTACATAATACAACAAACTAAATGAGGTTGTTTGGCAATCTTATCGGTAATCAAATCATTTATTCTCTACCTCGTTTCATATTATGTTGTTAGTCGCCATGATATGAAACGCGGGGACCAATAGATGATTTGATTTCAATGAGATTGATGGCTTGATTAAGACATGCAGTGCAGTTGTTATAGGGAAGAAACCCCAATTCCTTAAAGGCATACATTTCAGAATTACCCAACGACATTTGTGTATAGATATTGGTGATGTGTACATGTATCAAACAGTCGCTCTCGCTCTGTAAATACCAATATTTAGGCACTTTTACAAGTTTTACATTGAACGTGACAGCAATCTTCTTAATTAACATTAACATTCTTTTTCAATTTAATACCAAATGTTTTTATACAGGTGATACAAGAAGTAAAGGGGTTTGTATCTGTTTCAAAGTAAGGCCATAAATGTCGCCAAACCCAATTATAAAAAAGCCCTTGACATTTATAAACCATTGAAGACACACCTCCTCTAAGGTCTTAAACATTTGAAGAGTTTGACACATATAGTTTTACAACATTCACCATTAGACGATTTGTGTTGACCGTTTAAGCATATGAAGGAAAATACCCTTGCTTGCTTTGTGACGTACATTTTAAAGTGAAAGCTAGAGTTCAAATAACTCAATAGGCAGATTAGCGTATTCTTATATTGTGAAAATGAGTATATCTTACCTAAATAATGTCGGCTCTCTCAGTGACTGGGATACGGAAACTGATAACAAACGAGGTCGGTGACGTACAAACCGTTATCAGATCTGGATTGGGGTAGCGTCGCTATTTTATCGCACGTGACACATACAGTCTCCTTGTAACTGTCGTTTTCCATCGCGATCACAAATCTTACAATTGTTTTCGATTGTAGAAGACAGCAAATCTTCTTTCTCCATGACATATTTGTGATTCATTTCAAGTTTTAAGATTGTGTCAATTATGCAGGCATAATACTGCAAAAGTCTGTTCTGTTCTCCATGCATAAGGGAAATCAATTATCATAAAATATATGATTTTTTCTAAGTTGTATAACTGAAGCTTAAAAACAAACGGACGAGTATGTTACCTTAAAGAAATAATAAAATACTGGTCAACATAGGCTAGATATATTGTTATGATTTTATTTCATTAGGTTTCCGATGAGATATATATCAATTTTATTAATTACTTTTTTAACATTTTGATTATTTTGTCGACTATATAATACGTGAAGATTTATATGACACACTGACATGAGCGCAAGGTGGTCTCTGATTGGTCTACCAGGGTAAAATGTAGCCAGTAAAAGAGCTGAAACACAAACTCAGTAAGGCTTTCCAAAGCAAGTGATGGAGATGGCGCGAGTTCCCACTTGCGGGGAAGTTGGAGGTGCATCGGGCGATAATTCTATCGTTTATATGTGTTGTCAGGGATCCGATCGAGACGACAATCATATAAATCAAATATACGTATTTAAAGTTTACTGAATAAAACCTGTCTGTATTTCTTCCTAAAGCTATACCCCTCTATATAATGACCATGAAACTGAAAGTAGTACATCCACGAATTACAGGTTATTCCCAAGAGGCACGAAATTGTTATTAGTGTAAGACCGACGATTGGTCCTATCATGTTGATTGACATTTTTACTAGCACAAAGCCTTGATATGACAGTTGAATCTTTATTTGTTGTAGGGTAAACACAATTCATGAACACTGCCCGGTTTTTTTTCTAGCATTAATCATTTCTACATTACAGGGCCATTTTTTTATGAAAACATAACGTCTTACATCGAATGCGTAATAGGTATACACGGGCATAAAGCACCATGAGGATCTTGGCAACCAGCGGAATCTGTCTATGACGTCATAGAAGGGATACGCGCTATGGGAGGTAAGGTACTGTTGGTCTTGCTTTCGGTTTTGTCAAAAATCTTGTTAATTGTATGCAATATATTACGAGAAAGATTCAAACTTAGTTACTAGTGAAATCACTTTGAAATGGTTTTAAAGGTTTTACTTTAATTTGCTGTTTCAAGAAAAGGATTACCCTTTTTTCAAACACCTTATTTTCAAGGTCATCAGAGACTTTTGACCAATTTTCTTTTATAATCGTGATGTCGTACAAAGCATTTCGCTTAATGCTTTAAAGGTTTGACATCCTAGATAAAATGTTTCACCAGAACCTGTTGTATTATTATATGTAAATACCATTGTACATTGAGAATGCCATTAATATAAGCCTGTGGGTAAGCCAATATTCCTTTCTGAAAAATATGTTACAATGTTATGATAATTCCATGAACTTCTGCACCAAATAATTGAAAATTTCAGATACCACCCTACAAACGTTTCTTCAAAAGTAACGACAAGTCACTTATATGGCAACAACCAGTTTTTGTACAGGGTTAAAAGGTTCAAAGTACACTTGAAAGCATCCCCAATTCAATCACTTTGATAAACTACAGACACTGTTTGTACCTTCAGTACCAGCTGATGGTAATGTGATAAAACTAGATGTTACGATAATGCTGAGGAATATATGGATGACAACTTCTTTGTACATTGTATGCAATGTACAAAGAAGTTGTCATCCATATATTCCTTAGCATTATTGTCATCCCAACTTCTAAAATGCCTCTCAAAGAAGTTAGATGTTACGGTTTTTATTCATAGCATTGCCGGATATTTCCATATCTGTGTTGAAAGTAAGTTGTCACCTTGATTATGGCGTGACGCTCTGACGAAATACCTTGTTTTCATTTTATATCATTAAAGCATGGCATTCGGCTTTTCGTACTTCTAGTTACCCGGTATATATTGTTCGACATCTAGAAGAAGTTTTACTGAAGAGAGGAGTTAAACCATTTGCTGGTTGTCATCATTATGATAGTTACAGTTTTTAAGGGGAATCACCATTACGACTTCCAATAATATGCATAAATATGACATTCATGATATACAGTTGTCTGATACATCTGCCCATTCATCCATTCACAAAACATCCCTTATTCACCACTTACCAACCTACTTAAATCTCCGGACAGGGTCAAACTCAATTATGCATTGAAGCAAAAGACTAAGGTAATGTTATAAGCTTTTTCTAAATCCTCAACTGTACTGCGAATTTGTCCATTCAATTTCTATATCAGACACTGACACTCGTTTTATTTTTTTATTATTCAGATATATTCATAAAGTCCAATGGTCCTATAGACCAGAAAGATTTTAAACTTCGTACTGTTAGAAACCAATATGGTAGCTTGTCAAATGCTGGAAATTGCTGTTCACCTTTGAAAATGATAACAATGATGCTCTGACTAATGACTATGATTTATTTACACATTAGTTGTTCTGCTCACATGAGTTGCGTGATGAACAGTGATGAGAGAAAAGCAGGTTTGAAAACAAGAGAACGATGATAATTACAATGACATGGACTCTCCTGAGTACATCTGTAGCATCCTTATGCTTGGTAACAAAGATGGAGATGGTTCCTCTTTCTTTTCTATCATCCTTGGTACCTTTAGTCACCTTCAACATCTTAAAAGATTCGCCTCTCTTATATTGTTCTGCAATATGTGACTGTGATCTTCAAATTATAAATACCATTCTTTGTCTCCTTGCTTAAACAATGAAATGGACGCTTCTTGTACACTTCACTTGTGGTAATCCTAGGGCTGGTACTCTGGTACATTTAGCAACCATCATCAACTTATGCTTTAAGACTCTCCTATTTTGCTCTTCAATTAGTGAATGTTCTTGAAATCATGATTACAAACTTAGGTTGACACTATAACCTTCAATTTTATCTCATGTCTGAGTAAACAAATGTAAGTAATATTCAAGATAATTGTTCCTCAAAATCAAGATAGATCAGTGACAGTAAGATGAGATGTACAAGGAACGGGGAGACAAGACTAATCTTATTGAGTGAGCACTTTGTAATCTCGTGACTAAAATGCCTGTTGGTATTAGATACATTAAGTAAGACAATAATAGGTCAGTCACATCAAGATGATAATGTTAAAGGAAGGAGAATGTCCAGTATGTACAAGGAACGGCGAGACGAGACGAGACGAGTCTAGTTTATAGTGAGCACATCGTTCTGTATCTCGTGACTGAGTTGTGTCTGCAGATCACTCAGTTTCCTTTTCAACACCGACAGAGCTGAGAACACGATCGTCTCGGGCTTCAGGGACCCACACGCCTCCACGTTGATGAAGAACTTGTTTGGTCTCGCATTCACATCAAATGCACCCTGTGCTGGAAAAAGGAGAGAAACAACTCTTGTGAACGTTACTTTTTAACTTGATGTTAGTTTTAGGAAAGGTGGTTCAGAATGGTTTTAATGTTGAACATTTGTAAATTTGAACAATTTCAGCCCTAGAGACCATGTGAAAACATATTTTTAAGTTATCATTATCTTAAATTGTAACATCATTGTTAGATCAACTCAGTGACGTTTTTATTCTACATCATTATTCACTGTTAAAGGATTCTTAGGATTCTGCAACAACTTAAAATAAAACAAATGTGTTGTTGATGTCAATTTAATGATTTATTTCCAACAAATATATATACGGTAAGTTCTTTAAATAACTTACACTGATCTTCATCAAGTTCTGTATATTCACTCTTTGGCCTGTGAAGACAACACGAAAACAATAAATGGTGAGAAAGATGGTATTGAATCCATTTCTAAGGACCTATCAAGTCTGTTACAGGACGAATCAGAGGTGTGTCATCAGTGAAGCAATACATTGGATGTGCCAGCGTAGTCAGCTGATTAGTCTCACCAACAGATGTTATAAACTTGACGGGTTAAGCCTTTTATGATCAAGAATAAAGTGGAGCATTCTAAGGACGTTTATTCTATTGAACTACATATATAAGGATTATTACCCTCGGAAGTGTGTCATATGACTTTTTCCAAACGAGTGTGAATGTTTGTAAAAAAAAAGATTAATCTACATTGATTGTTTGCCTACCATTCCTCTGGTATAGGGTAGATTGTGTGGCGCATGACGTTATCCGGGTCATACTCAAACGCTACACCAGCTGTTGGGTTCCACTTAGCATGTTCCTTAGCAAATCCCTTCCGAGCAAAGGCTCGTATCTTCAACTCCTGTCCCTTACGCAGCTTCGCAATCAGGATATCTGTGAAAAAGAATAAGTGCATTTTAAACTTTGTGAGTCAATCTTCTTTCTTGAATTATATATATATTTATTCATATGTATTATATTTTATGAATATGCTCTTGTACCACCAAGGTGCTTTTATGAGAATAAAGAATTGAACTGAATTGCAACTGAATAATTTTCAATACCGAAAGTGATTGAGTGAGTTGTGCAAAACGACGCTTGGACAATATATATTTATGATGATGTGTTTTAGCATTTATCTTCTATCCCCTGCAACACTTTTAGAGCAAAGATTTTCTGGAACTATGTTTGTGCTAAGAGACATTTGGATATTAGGTTCCTGGATTGTATTTTCCTCATTGACATAATTGATAAACTTTGTTTCCAAGGTATTCATACAATATTGATATTGAGTTAATACCACTTATAATTTACCACATAAAAATAAGAATATGTATTTTTGATTAGATTGGTTTTAATCTACTGACCGTCAGTGTCCTCATATTCGCTCGCCTCTTCTCTGTGTCGCGATGTCACCTGTGGAAAGTCATCAATGGTTATAAGTAGTCAAATCGTAACAAGCATTCATATTTTGGGACACACAGCTTACACAATAGTACCATTATTTGATCGTCCTGCTTCATCAGCATATATATGTTTCTGCTCGAACTACAACCATACTCTGATTTCTACCGAGCAACAGGCCTGATATGGCTCCTTATATACTGGTACCGTAACCAGCTAATGAAATAACTGTCATTCAGCAATAGCAGCGGTTTCAAGAGGTTTGAGATAACTTCCTTCAGGTTCTTCGCAGAACGATATCTTAATGGCTCAAAGTGAGCAAATGTCAGGTTTTGTCATTATTGCCTGCATGCTTAACAAATATCAGGGTATTCTAAGGAGCTTTGCAGATTCCAATTTGCTGATGTGGCAGAATTTATTTGGACTTAGCTTCATGAACCCTAGTTAGAGTATTTTATTTTAAAATTTCACAGTAGCTTGTGTAGCTGAGGGCAGAATTTATTGTAGCAGATATGTGTTTGGTAAGTTTAAGCAAACTACGAGTGATACTGCATTATCCTTTACACAGATTTGCCACATTTGATACACATTTAATGAAAAACATCTTATGTTGTAGGGTCTTGCTAAGATGGATTTATGCTCTTCTCTGATTCAATCAACAACTTTCTAACTTGTGCTGAAAAAGAAACAAGATCTCAAAAAAAGGAAAAAAGGTACTTTGAGATTTTGTAACCGACATCAGTCATTTTTTCATCAATGTTGTTCTGAAATTATGAAATAACAAAAACTAAAACTAAACTACAATGCAAGGAATTTTCCAATATTAACTAAAGTAGAAGACAACATATTTTTGACAGATTTGCTCTTGGTTTGACAAACTAGCAGAATATCATTCTGAATTTTTTTTTATATATATTGGTAATTGAGTAGTGCAGAACCCAGTCTAAGTAAACCAAGCCTCAATATTACTTCAATATTAAGTCCAACAAAATGTAGTAGCAAGTCGCCTCAGTTTAACTTTTAGTCGACCTATGACCCCCCAATGTTATATCTGCGAATGCAGACTATTGAGGCTTGGTAAAAGGATCCATGATTGGTCAATTTGATAGATCAGCTGACGCAGCCGCTACTATATTTTGTTAGACTCAGTATCGGAGTTTAGCACTCAATATCGGAGTACGTCCAGCGAGTATTATTGAGGCTGTTTCAATGCCTGGGTTGTGCTGGTACATTGCAGGTGTGAGATGCGTCATTCGTTCAACCCTATCACACAGACAGTGTTGCAGTTACACAGCCCGAGCTTCGCACCGTCCCTGCACCACTGGTGTCGCAACACTATCCTGCAGTCTGTCACTCTCCGCAGAGTCGACCAGGTACCAGAGTTCTTATTACTTCTTAACCCTTCAGTTGCAAATCAAAAGCAACACAAAGCTAGCTCCCTCAGAAAAATTAGGTTGTTATCAATAAAAAAATTCTTATTTGATGTAATTGATTGTTATATGATTATGTTTGCAGAACCAAACCCTATGTGGGTTATCAATTGTAAAATGTCTCTAATGTTCTAACAAATTTCTATGGCATCAGGTAGAAGTTTTTTGAATTCACTGCAATTTGACATAAAATTCATTTTAGAAAATTAAGAAAGGACTCGTAAAAATATAAACTATGAGTCCTTGGAAGCAAAGTTTTTTGTGTCACTATTTGCTTACTTCTTGGAGGACTCATTTAAATCTGCTGGGACTCAAAAGAATTTGTGGTAATTAGTCCCTGGACTCAACATGTCAAATCTGCAGATTGATCATGGATCAATGTAACTCTGCTTCTAGGTATTTGGTCTGCCGCTGCCCACCACAATAGCTAACAACATCAGCAAGGTAGGACTGAAAGACTTCCTCATCGATCCGTCCCATCTGACTGGTATCAACCACGTGAACAGAACCTACCCAGCCACCTGTCTCTTTGATAACAGCAAGGTCATCATCAAGATACAGCCTTCAGGTAACTGGCACCCAGTAGGTGAGGTGAGGTGATGTGGGGTTTATCGCTGTGTTCAAGAGTATTTCACTTATATTGCGGCTGCTAGTATTATGGCAGGGAGAAAGCCCCCAACAATATTGTGGCTATGTATTGCAGTGAAACCTGCGAGCATTGACTGGAACTAGCAACCATGAGTGGTAGTGCACTGAAATTCAGTGTAGCATTGCACCCAAACCTGACTGCGTATAGAACAGTTCTCTACTGCAGATAAAGTTGCTGAGCCCCCTGGCGCTAACCACTGCGCTATCCCATCCCCGCACTCAGTAGGAGAGGGTAGACCCTTATTACTAGTAAGACATATCACATAACCTTTTTAGTTTGTATCACCCTGGGTAGGTGATATAAACAACAAATTGTCTTAAAAATATAAAGTTTGCACTGAAATGTATGGAAATATTTAGAAAAGGACATGCTTTCCTTGTGATGACCTAAGTGATGTCACAAAGAATGGATATATCCTGTTACAGGCAACAAAATACAGGTGATCATGCTGAAACAATCCTTGCTGGGAAATATTCATATGTGCAGTGTCCCTTCTTATGTTTAACAATATGATAAGTTAAAGAGAAACATGTCACTTGTCATAAGAGATCAAAAATTTTAATCACAAAATGGGTCACCAAGCGAAGTGGATACAATATTCACAAAGATATCATACTATTCACGACATGAGTTACCATTCTCAGTATTTTCTGAACTTGAGTAATACTAAAATATCATATTGCAGGTTCACAGATCAACCCAAGCCACCCGAGTTTCCTCGCAGCCTTTGAAGAAGACGACTACCAGTGCTGCATCTACCAGAAGACTGACACCCTCCAGGACATCATTGAGTTGTGTCGAAGAGACGGCAGCAGCATAAGCGACGACACGGCCTGGAAGGTCATCAAGGAGTTCTGTCGATGGGTGCTTCTCAACGCCACCGACCACTCAGGCAAACTGAGCACTTCAGTCATCAACTTCACCAAGGATGGACGAATCTTCTTCGACCTTTCAGAAAGTGAGCAAGGTCAACAAGACGTCACCGAGATGAATATCGGCAATCCACTTCCTGTTTATGAGGCCCCAGAAATTCTCACAAGAAACAACCCTGACGAACAAGCATTTGTCTGGTCACTAGGGTGTGTGGTTTATGAGATGCTTGCTCTAAAGCCTGCATACTTTGAACCAAACATGACCAACCCTTTCTCAGTGTATATGAGGATTATCCAGGGCGACCTTCCACCGGATGACCTCCGGGGAGGTCAGGCCCTGATTGACCTTGTGTGGTCGTGTCTACAGGTGAACCCCGGGAGTAGACCGACCATCAGGGACGCCCTCAACATGGCCGAGACCAGGGTGTAGCATGGAAGGACAAGATTAGCTACTGGTGTTAGGTACACAGAACAAGATACATCAGGAAACAATGATGATGCCAAATAATGTCAATGTAATGATGAACATACTTAGAATGCAATATGACACATTAATTCAATGATTCCATGTCATTTTTCTCATTTCATTGTTAAGAATATCCCCATTTACACAAGTCCTGTGGTTTCCTTTTTTGTTTTGTTGAGTTTATTCTGTTCAAACTTAACCTTTCAAAAAAGGTTTGTTGGTTATGGACTGGAAGTTATTTGTCAATGATTATAATTTCTTCGTTTCATCATGTTTTGTTCAAGCTGAGGTGCACTTATTGTTCTGACCATACTTGTTGAATTTGTTACATTCCTAACAATTGAATCAATAATTTGAATCATGATTTTAACTTTTTTTTAAAAACTGTTGAATGGTTTCATAGTAAGTTATAATTCTGTTAATGTATAAATTTTATTCTGTTTATACTTGTTCAAAATATTTAAATATTTTGGAAGATATTTATGAATTGTTTTCTATTGTCCAAGCTAAGGTGCAGCTCCACATTTGTTCTCAATTTGCTCAATTCCTGACAGTTTCTCACAATTTGAATTACAAATTTTAACTTTTTTTAATGTGTTGAATGGTTCTGTAATATACCGGTATGTTATAATTCCATTAAATGCATAATTCTCATTTTGTTAGATATTTCTACATATCTTTAGATCTATATTTACTGCTGTTTTAATAATTTTAAGATTTATTTCTAGTTAATTATTTTCTAATTTGATACATTTTCAACAATTGCTTAGTTGGTGATTCGTAGTTGGTTTTAAAAATATTTTGAAAAAGTTACATATACATTTTGTTAATATATTTGATAGTCATATGTTGAAGCTGTTTTTTTAATTACCCTGTTTATAATTTTATAAGCATTTATATTCTAGTTGTTTTCAGAATTAAGGTTGAAAAATGTGTGATGTTTTTCATTACATGAATATTTTTCATCTACAGTGTTTGTTTTATGTTGAATATGAACAAGAGGACTGAATTAGAGAGGGGCAGGGGGAGTTCTCATGACAAGACTTCTGTCATGATTCAGTAGTGAAATCGATGACTTTTGAATGCTCTCTGCGCAACTACCTTTGATTTGATTACCAATTCATGAAGAAAAACAAATTCTTATGGATAATCAACTCAACTAACACTGAAACCCATCATCTCCTTTAAGGCAAAAGCTTTTTAGGAAAATAAGACAATATTTTTACTGTCTGTCTGAAATGAATAAACATGACATGGATTCAAAAGAGTTATAGATTAAGAAACAAAGTGCAGAATTCTGAAGCTCATGAAATTGATAAGCACTCATTCTTACCGGTACAACTTTGTTGTTGGAGGAGTGAAGATCCGCACTGGTCACATGACGAGTCTGATCGTCCAGACATTTCACTTCTAGCTGGAACTCCACCGCACACTCTGGGCAAAACTCCTCACAGGTGCAATCCTACAACACACCAACCATTAAAAGTCAAGGATCATAAATTAGCACAATTTATTACCACAGCTAAACCACAGCTAGACAGGGCTATCAAATCCTACAATCCAACAACCATTACAAGCTGACACTTGCATTAATAAAATTTAAGGTTCATAAACTAGAACAAGTTACTATCGCAGCTAGACCACATCTAGACAGGGTTGTCAAAACATCAATTTCAAAGGTCAAAGGATTAAGTAAATGTGCATGATCAATTGAAGGAACTTTGAATATTTTCTTTTCAGGATTCCCAATGTCTGAAAGGCTAGCACTTCCGTTACGACTTATCTAAAACCATGAATTCCAACTCTTATCCACTGAAACAAAAATATCACAACAATAGCAAAATTATTTAAATTCAAGACCCCAATTTAATAATGCAACACAGATATGATAATTTAAATACTTAAGAATGTACCCTGCAGTATTGGAGCTTGTCGACCACTTCGTCACTGGTCAGAGGAATCAGGCCAAGTCTGTGAGATATGAACTCATCAAAGAGAACAGTAGAGTTGTTCTCAATCTGGACCCAGTCTATAGCTGAAGAAGAGCCAAAATACAAACATTCAACATCTGTTCAACAAATACATTATTAGAAAGGCTCTTCCAGACAGCAAGCAATTCCATTATAACATCAAGAAGTTATACAGATAAACTTACAGAGGTTGTCAAAGTTAAAAGGAACTACAACTTATTTGAACTATTGAATAAATTGTAAAAAGCCTAATACGGTCAGCCGTCATCAATGAATCGAACAGTAGCAAGCTTTGTATAAAACTAATTGCGGTTCATTTTCTGAATCCACACACCAATTAGCAGTAACAGATAAGCTAATTACAGCTGTATTTGCTTCAATTATTTGATAATAGGGTACCCTTTTCCTTGTGAGAAATCTCTTGATTAGATCATAGGAACTGCATTTCCTTCTGACCTTGAAGGTGATGATATTATTTCAGAGTTGTGACGTTATACTTCAGAGTTCAGCACTTGTTTGATATAAATTAATCAAAAGATCTCTCTTTATGTTGCTGTGTCACCTATAGACTCCATGATAATGTCATGTTATGGTGTGGTGATGAAATAAGTTATGAAACTGCGACCAACATGCATTCGTCATTCATTGATAATTTCTGCAAACTTATTTATTTTGTTAGATGTTAAAGATAATTGCTAACCTTGTACTAGAATCGTTTTGTCAATCTACATATTCTTGTCTTTTTTTCGGACTACTGGTTTCTTGGGTTCACGTGTTGGGATTATCTTGGCATGACTGCGCTCACTTTAAAATGTACTAAGGACACCAAAGATAGATCTTATCATTTCTGTACAATTGCAGGCCCCCCTAACGCACGGAAATAAAAATGTCCTTTTGGAAATAATCTCCTCCTGTTTTGTACAAAAAACAACAAAAACAGAAAAAATCTCCTCTACTATGGAAAAAATGCGTCAATTTTACATGCACGAGCGTTAATTTCGGCAGCGATAATGTCAATTGCAGTGGCGATACCTGCCATTACGGTCGCAAAAGCAGCCTTTAGGGAAATATAACGGCGCGGTACGGCTACTGATCTGGTTTTCTTGGTGACAAATCGCCGTAAATGGAGGCAAAACTGTTCTTTCCGGTTCATTCACGGCGGAAAACATTGCTGAGATTGCGAATATTTATCCGTTTTATAAGCTACAAAAATGATCTTTATTTAATTTAATGATTGCGCTGATCAAGAACAATCATTAGCTTTCAAAGAATTTTACCTTTTATTCTCGAATGTCTATAGATCGTTGTTAAAACGAGCTACAAAGTGTCAGACGGGTGATAAACAAAACTATCACCCGCTATGTTTATCACCCGTCTGACACTTTGTCAGTTAGGGGGGCCTGATTGTTAGTAGAGAGTTTTCACTTGTTAAAAACATAACCCACAATGTCAAAAGTAATATACACTTTCAAATAGAACACCAAAAAAAGATATTGTACTTGCTTACCAATTGTTGGAACTTCGGCAATGCATACTCTCCTCAAGCTATTAGATACACTGAAAAGAAAATAGAAAGTGACTAATGGTGTACTATATTAATACATAAAGATAGTTTTATTTACTTGCTTTTGAACAATTAATGTAGTTCTCTATAAATGTTGTGAAAAATGCTATCATTTGAATTACTTTGCCCAGGGTACAGATTAGTGTAACGTTTGTACCCTGAGACAGGATGACAAAATTCAAGAATACTTCCTTGTTTATACTTTATAGGATTTTACATGATTATTTCACACTTATTTTCAAATATGTTAGTGAAGGTAACATTTTACTTTTTGTAGATTAAACAATTTGACAAAGAATAGAAAGCATCACTGCTTGTCCTCTAGAATTTAGTTTCCACAAATAATTCCCCGATAGGACTATCCCTTTAATATTAACAAGGGACATATTTTTGTACAGATAGGTACATATTCATATCATTCATTTATCATGTACTATATTATCCGGGATAACTATAGAATTGGTTCGCCACCCTTTTTCATAATATATTGTTTTACTAAACTGTTCTTTAGGTTAGGGTTAGGTTTTGTTTTAGGTTTTGTTTTAGGGTACGTGTTAGGGTAAGGGACTTACTTAGGGTTAGTGGTAGGGTAAGGGTTAGGGTTACTTTTAGAGTAAGGATTTGGGTGGCGAACCAATTCTATAGTTGCTCCTATTATCCATTAGTAATCATATTTTATTGTTTGTTGTTCTGTTTTCATGATTTACAAGACATGATGTGTGTGAAGCAAAAAACTCTGATCTTCACTCATTTCAAATAGTTTTTCCTTTGACTCTAAATGAAATATTCTACTTGTACTGTCATTCAATCAGTCCTCTTTTACTTTAGATAACCTATAAATTAAAATCATAAATACAATAGTATCCTTGTGTAATGGGTTTTCAGTCAGATAAGGAATAAAGACCTGTATTTGAAAAATTACCACAAGTATTGATGAGAAATTACTCTTAATCTTTTATTGCCATATTATCTAATAGAACATTTATGAAAACCAATTATATTTAACATTTGTACAACATAGAATGCTTTTAACATAACTTTGAAAAAATCCTGAGTTTGGAAGTAGTGTCATGTGTTTTCAGTCACTTTCTTGAACCTCTGTTATTTAGAATATGCAGGACAGTTTTTCAAAGTTTATGTTCCATAATGACACAGAAAGTTGACATAACTCGAACTAAATCTATTAAATTGATAGTTTTTAAGTAAATATTATTCTAAATAAAAATAACTTTGATTCATCATATTTCATAATGAAAAATTGAAAAGCATGAAACACTGGGTTTAGGGGGTGACCTAACTATTTCTCTGACAGGAATATCAGTTCTGATAGTTTAAGGTGCTTTCATAAAGGCTTCTCTTGGAGTTTATCCATATTTAAAAAAGATAACTTTTAATGTTTTGAAAACAAATTTGATAAGAAATAACACTGAAAACAATGAATATATTTTTTCTTAAAATGGCAAGTGACAATAAATATTATTACATCAAGACATCTCATTATGTAAAGAATTACAAGGAAATTAGGTGGACAGTTATTAGAGCAAGGTTTGAAAATAAAAAGACTTTCTTTCCCTAAGGAAATAGGTATTAGAAAATTTGCTTTAAAATGTGATGTTTTTTATGTTTTTACCATAATATTTTTTCTTAAGCAAATTATATTTTAAACGACTATTCCTAGATGCACATATGAACCCTCTGCTTCAAATAATCCACAAGGCACTTTAATATCCCTTTGGATATGTTCACAAAAGGGAGTCAAAATGACTGACCGAAAACACATGACGACTGAAAACAGATGACTTGACGATAAATATTCAATAATTCAGTACAAATTAAAATAACTATAATATATAGATTATTACCTCAAATCTGTATCTTCGAGAATGAATTTGATATTTTCATCTGTTAGTTGTGAAATAGTAACCGTCGGCTGATTGGCATAAGGCATGTCTTTAATTACAGATGAATGTTTTGTTGTTTTGACAAATTTCGCACGTTTGCTTCTTGCGGCTCTAGAACCGGAAGTTTATCTGCGCAAAACCGGAAATGGACTGATCTACTTTTGCCTAAAATAAGGTGTCCCATTTTCTTTTCTTATCTAAAATGAAGCAAAACTATCTAACGACATGCTAATTCAGGGTTTTAGTTAATTGAGACAATAGTTTTTCAAGGAATATTAAATTTCTAAATCGTTATGATCATTAATTAGCCGTATGTATACTTTACAGAGAAACCTTGACCCACTATAATTTCATTTGGTTGATGCCCTTCCATATCCGGTCCAAGGGAGCAGTAATTGTTGTGAAGAGCAACTAAAAGATGTCCTCTTTTACGGATTCTAATTTTTCGAAGAAACTTTCAGAGCTGAACAACACCCAACAGAGTATTCAAACGCTATCCCTATGGCTTATACACCACAGAAAACATTCTAAGACCATCGTGGAGGTGTGGCACCGCGAAATTTTGAAAGGTACATGAGACAGATGTTTGTAAACCAAAAATGAATCAGAACCATTTGTCACAGTTTTTTGAAAACACAAGAAGATTTTTTTTCTGATCAAATCATCAAATGACACCCTGTATGTTTTTGGCACGCATTAAGATATTATAGATGATTCATCATTTAAAATCTCATTGTTGTACCATGTTGCTTATGTTTCGGGTATTTCTGTAAAATCTTGATAAAGTAATGGACTGAAATGGTAAAAAGTCTGATAAGCTATCGAACAAAATGCTCTACTGGCTGGGGACCAGTTATCGCCGGGGACCAGTTTATCGCCACTACTTTGTTTTTGCACAAGCGCGTATCTGATCGCGTCATTTTTTGTTTGAAAAGAACAGCAATATCACCGGAAACTTGGATATCGGAAAACTATTTCATGGTGTGTTAACCATAAAAATATAATATGATGAATCATAAGAAAATATTCAGAAAATTTACAACAGGGTCGGTGGGGATGTCATGTATGTCAAAATAGTGTTATTTTGTATTTTGGAAGTCAATGTTCATTTATGAAATGTGTACAATACTTCTATAATGAAAAAAGAAATAATTTCATTTAAAAAAATTATGTTTCATCAGATGAAAATCAATAAATTATGAAGTGACGATAAACTGGTCCTGTTAGTTGGTTGGAAAGCACAACATAGTCTGGCATATCAATGCTACTCTCAAACAGCCCCACAATACCTTTGTGATCTACTTTCACTGTACCGTCCAAGCAGATCCCTTCGTTCCCAATCCAAACTTCTCTTTACCGAACCAAAAGTGAAACTATCCAGTTATGGGAAAAGAACATTTGCATATGCTGCAGCTATTGCCTGGAACAATCTCCCACTCGATGCCCGACAAAGCCAGACCCATTCCACCTTCAAAACCACCATCAAAACTCACCTCTTTCACCAAGCTTTCTCCTTTTGAATCCTCACTGCGCTTTGAGCATAATATTCCAGTATGGAAAAGCGCACTACAAATCCACTATTATTAGGTCTTCAAGACAAAGTCTGGAAGACCTATTGTTTTTACACTTATTCTTCAAGGTTTTTTTTATTATTATTATTTGTACTTTTTTTGTGAACGAGCTGCAGCCCAAACGGCTGCTCCAAATTTGTCCAAACTTGGCATGCTGATAGCCCTTACCCTGGAATCGACATGCGAAGCTTTTGGGCAAAATGGGTTCGTTCATTAAGGGTCCAGGTCGAATCCAAAATCGAAAATTTAACATTGATTTTTTTTTTCAAAATGCACTTAGAGACTTGAATTTTTTTTTAAAAGAAGCGCAATGAAAAATGATGAAAAAAAGGAAATCAGGACAAATTCGTAGGTCACATGGTTTGTCCGCCATCTTGCTTTCAGTGTATTTTCGACCGTTTCCGACCCCACCCGCCTTTAAAAGCCTACTCCTCTGAAGATACTTGCACTAGAGAGCTGAAATTTATACTGAATGTAGCTGAAGTATTGTACATAAAAGCGATGTCGATTTATGGTGCTAACATTAATACTTTTTGTGCTGTGATCTTTCAAAGTTGACCAAAATCTAAAAATCGCCAACTTCAAGGGCAGATAACTCAAAAACCAGACCGTAGAACCTAATGATTTTTGCATGAGACTTAGACATTAGCAAGGTCTTCAAGATAAAAGAATAAAATCGCTCGCGAACAGTCATTTCCGGTCAGGAGGAAGGGTCAAATTTTGCATATGGAAAAGTGGTGTTTTGCTGAGTATGTTTGAACCCTCTTTAACAAACATTCATGTGAAGGTCAAACGTGCATGTGAAGGTCAAACAGTATGTCAAGGTCAAACAGGAATCTTGAAGACCTAAGTACTGCCACGGCAGTCCTAGTTATTATTATTATTATTATTATTATCATTATTATAACATAGACACTCGAACTTTCGCTTCGCGGAGTTACTCAAATACACTATCGGCAACTGTAAACAAGCAAAAAAGAAAGGCAAATAGCTAATCAATCATCAATATGAGTAATGTTTGATTTGGTTGAAAAGCAAGTGAGTAAAAAGTTATAAACCTCAAAAGAAATGGCGATAACTGGTCCCCAGCCAGTATGTATTAGAAAACTTGTTCAAAGCATTCAAGAAAAAAAACTAAAATGGATAATGTTCGATAGGTTATAATACAAGTGTTCCGGTGATTTGGATAATGAGATCTTCTGCTTTACATAAATCTGTTATCCAGATTATGATATTTAACATAGAGAGACATTTAGTCTACATAACTGATATATTTTTGTTTACAGCACGTACAAGCAAGAAGTTGACCTTTATATACCTTGCCAATGATGTTATTCAAAACAGCAAGAAGAAGGGACCAGAGTTTGCCAAAGATTTTGCTACATTATTGCCTAGTGCAGTTCGAGCTGCAGCAAAGTAAGCTATGTTCTAAAAGTGGAAGAATTTTGTTTCTAGTCTTCTATACAAAAATGAGCTGAAATTTTAGCAGATATTAAAATCTTCAATATGCTTGTTTGATTATCTTGTAATGGGATTCATTTATTATAAAAGAACCTGTAATAATGATAAATAATATAACTTTCCCAAAAAGTAACCTCTGTTATTTATAAACAGAAAGACAAGAGGTATAATCAGGGTAGGTTTGATTTACAAATACATTCATTTAAATTTTCAGAGGATCAGATGACAAAACAAAGAAATCATTGGACCGTGTTCTGAGTATATGGCAAGATCGGGGAGTCTATGAAAAAGAATTTGTGAAAGGAATGAAAAATTTTCTTTCAGGTAGGTGTTCTCCTTTATCCATGATGTACTCAAATCTCTCTTCACATGAAATGAACTTTTCTCACATATCAAAATGAACCATAGTCACATACTCAATATCAGTAGGTTTGCAGGTGTTTTTTTCCATTAGCTTTGCCTTGAAGAAAATATGATTTTTTGCCAACTTAAAGAGGAATAGTTTTGGTGTCTCTGACAAGTCTCTTTCCCAAAATTCAAGGAAAAACGAACCCCGGTTTTCAGGTGTGACGTGTTCAAAACATGTTAAACACCAACTCACTCACTCAGTCACTACTACTAACTATTTTACTTAGCTCATCCGCATGGAGAATATCTTACTTTTGCCTAATCAACTCTTTTCCTGCATAATAACATATATACTAGGTATCCTGAAGTCTTTTCCGTAAAACATCCCTTAATAGTTACTGTAGCTGCCATAGACATGATAGAAGCATAACATAGTAAGTTGTTTTGGATAGGAGACTCAAAGAAGTTTTAGACCTTGTTGAAAGTCTGCTCTGCTTTTGCTGTCGGACATAAAGATTAAAATGAAAGCATTTCCTTATAAGGGTCTTCATCTGGTGCCTCTAAACATGGACATCAAGCGTCTGGGGCCTCTAAACATGCACACCAGGCACAACCAGCACAACAGCAACAGGCACAGCAGCAACAACAACAACAACAACAACAACAACAACAACAACAACAACAACAACAACCACAGTCTGGTAAAAAGAGGAAACATGAACCACACTTTCTGTCTCTGAGAGAAGAAGTTGATGCCATGGAGTCGTCTCTAGTCCCTCCAGATGTGAGTGAGACCATTTTGATACAAATGGTTTTTCATTTCTTTCATATACAATGTATCATGTAAAACAAAATGTGACAATTTTTTTCCCGTTTGACCTATGTTGATTTATTGAGTATGTTTTGTCTTAACGAATATCTCATGAACTGAAGTATAAACTTAAATGCGAGTCCTGCTTCAAATACGGTACTCATAAAATTAAAAAAAGACTCATAGAAATTTTAGCTGTGAGTCCTGGGATGCAACGGTTTTTGGTGGTACTATTTGATTACTCTATGACAGACTCATTAAAATCTGCTGGGACTCACAAGACTTTTTGGTAGCCAGGCCCTGGACTCAGAAGATCATATCTGTAGATTGATCACTGTGGCTTTTAGCATATATGTAGTGTCACACCCTTAACTTACATGTATTTCTTAACCATCATGTCATATTGATGTTTAAAATTTCAAATAAGTGCTAAATACAATAATTGATCTTTTTATTTGCTATATTTGAACAATTTCCTCCACAACTAGCTTCATATTGTTTACGGATAGCTTGATAATAAGCCCGTGAAATATGTGTTACAGGCTGACACTCTTATAAAACGTCTATCTGACCTGGAGAGCTCTGCATCAAGTGACGCGGCGGTTCGAGAGAAGATTGCAGCTCTTCCCCAGGAAGTGTCAGATATAGCTCACCTTGACAAGATACAAGGTCAGTCATTGTAGTGTTCATGATTATGACAAGAAAATGTTTCCCCAAAATGTAGTTGAACAAATTTTAAAAGACAGTAATTCAACAATGTTATCAACAATAGATATTGACTGCATTTGATACTGAAATTACTCTTTGAAGCATTGTTCACAGAACTGAAATTACTCTTTGAAGCATTATTCACAGAACTGAAAATACCTCAGTTCAACTTACATATCAATGAACAGTTTCACCAACAAAATGTATCAGCTACATGTATCTAAACAACTATTTTGTTCATGTCTGTTATCCAATGACTTCATCCATGGACATTATTTGAACAATTTCTGTCTTTAGAAATATGAAATTTGAAATATGTAAACTTTTCATTCAATAGCTTTTATGTTATTAATAAAGATATATTACCTTCATTGTATCATTCATAATTCTTACACATAATTGTTAAGAGCTTCAATATATTTCATGGATACTTCGTCCAATTTTTTATTCCATAAGTTTCTCAGCATCACATTTATTTGTAATAATAGATTGGAATATGACCATAGCCTTGAACACCTTTTTGTCTGTCTTAAGTCACTTCAAGTCAATATGATTTCCAGACAAGGAGTCTGCGGACAGACTATCGGAGCAGGTGGAGGGGGCGTGTTCTCTGCTGGCGGACTACAACCAGCGTCTGACGGCGGAACTGGAGGAGAGGAAGAGGGTGGGTCGACTGCTGCGGGACTTCATCCACCATCAGCGGGAGAGACTTCTAGAGGCAGAGACTAGGATGACAGTAAGTACTGGAGCTCTCGTCCTTCATCCTCAAGATGATTCCTTCTTGTAGTCGGTTACAGGTAGTATTTTGTTTGTACGAGAAAGATGTTGAAAATAGTAAATATGTAAAGCTTTCATGAAATTTGATTTATGCACATAATTGTTTTTTCAAAATTGAGCTTTGATTCGATTATGTTAATCAGAGTTTTCATCCTGAAGGTCCTTCTTCTAGTCAGTTACAGTCAGTCTTTTATTTGTACGAGAAATCTTTTGAAAATACTAAATATATTTATATGTAATGCTTACATGAAATATGATGAATGCACCCGATTGAACTTTCAACTTGGGACTTTGATTCAATTATCTTCATCGGAGTTGGTCTTCCGAAAGGATTTTCTGTATCGGGGAGAAATAAACATTTACACACAGTGATCATCCTTTTGACGCTCAGTATTAAAGCTCTATTATTGTGTATGAGACATATTAACATATCAAAGGAATATTGCTAAAAAATAAGATTTTACTTTGAACAGTATTTGTTTGGGATTCTTCCCTGAAAACTATTGTCCAAATAAAATGAAAAGCATTGAAATGTCAAAATCCAGTGGCATACCCAGACAATAATCATTTAACCCAAATATACTCCCCTCCACCTCTCTCATATGAATAAATTGCAAGTCAACCATCAAAAGCTAGAATATATTTTTCAATTAAGTTAAGGTTTAAGCCAAAAGCTTAGAAAAAGGGCTGGCAAAAGAATGAGTGGATATTTTTAAAAACAATTGTCCCAATAAAATGAAAAGCATTGGATGTGGCTTACCCAGACAATAATCATTTAACCCAAATACACCTCCCCTTCACCTCCCTCATATAAATAAATTTAAGGTAAAGTAAAATAAAATAAAATGTGCAATATTTTCTTCAGGAATACAGAACTAAGCTTGCCAAAGTAACAACAGTTCGTCAGGAGCTGAAATCACATCTACAGAATCTTCCCGACTTGACGCTTCTACCAGATGTAACAGGGGGCCTTGCACCGCTACCCTCAGCTGGAGATCTCTTCAGTTTATAGCCTTGGCCTGTTTGTTGTTTTGTGTCAGAGATTCCTCATTTTCATTCTGAACAGGTTACTCAACTCAAATCTGCCTCTCTAACCTCTGTTATATGTTGCCCATAATCCTTGGTTGTTTAAAGATCCCGAGCAGTGAACATTTTCCCATGGATACTAGGTGTATGAAATAAGTTCCATCTGTCAACCCAATACCTGGCCCAGACTGGTTACTCTTTAAGGTTTTCTTAACTTTTACCATTAAAAAATCCCAAATAACACCTTGGGCTAGCTTCTTTTCGGGATTGGTTTCATATTGTGGGATACTGTTATACATTCTATCCAATCAGACATAGTGTTACATCTCTGACTGCCTTCTGTCTCATCAGCAATATATAAGTAGCACACTATTGAAGAAACTCAAGCGAGTTGCTTGGGGTCACATATGGCAAACTTTACCAAAAATGTCATTTGATTGAAAGTATTGACTGCATGAAAGTATCATTTTCGAGCTAGGGAACGTCATAAAATGAAGGTTTGAAGACGTGATGTTGATCGAAAACCGGACAATGACACGCATTAATCAGTCAAATATAATTTTGAAACTTATATAAAGGATTCAGAATGGCAGTTATGAGTTGATATTGATATGTATATGACAAGTATTAATGTAAATTTTACCTGTAAATTGGTCCTGTGCGCATATGTATGACTGTAAGAAGATTTTTGTTAAAAATGAGAATTTTTCCTAAAATTGGCATTAAGGGGTGAATATGGGTGCTGTTTTTGATTTATACCATTAATTATGTTATCTTAAATTGTTTCAAAGCAAAACAAACGTTGTTGAAATCACGGAGTGGCTCTTTAAATGAGACCTTTTGCAGAGATGTTCTTGACTGCTACCAATCCAAATTATTTTTTATTAGCCGGAAGCTTCAACTGCTACAGAGTAACGGAGGAAACCGGTGGGGAGAAAATGGGTTTCCTTTTGGTTTCAATTTATTCAACTGCTTTGAGGCCATGTCAGGATTTTGTTTTTATGCACCTTGTTTTTAAGTTATAATTGGAATTAATATTGGGTTAGTGATGAAAGTATTTCCTTTTTTGAATATGATTCAATCGTAAGGTGTCGTTTCAATTTCACTAACTTCACAGAGTATTATTTAAATTTGACGCTGCTAATGGCTGAAATATTGCCGAAGCAGCGTAAAACAATCTCTCACTTACTCACTAGTTAAGTTTGAATCCAAGTCAAATTTTTTATATCTTTTGTAAGAATATGATGTTTATTCCTACATTTAATGACCAAGAATTTTTTCTCAAAGGATTGCTTTTTAATATCATTGAGCGTTAATTTCAAAGGATATTTACCAAATTTTGTAGATAAGGGTATGAAATGTTGTCAAAAAATTATCCAAGAGTTTAGTTCAAAAACAGTTACAAAGATTTTATTTGTTTAGTTATGAAATCAGGTTTTATTTGGTTATCAAGAGTCATTAACAAGAGTCATCACATTTGGGTTCTTTTGTTTTTTGTAGAGCTAATAAAAATCATAAGATTTAAAGATCAAAACAAAGAATGAAGATGTTGAAATATGGTTTGCTTTTCTTATTGCTGCAAGTTATAAGTTGCAAATTATGAATATTCACTATTTCAATTGAAAGTTTACATAAAAAAAAGGTTTTCAGAATTAAATCATTTAGAAATGTCTTTACATGGATCAAGTAACTTTTAGATTTTGTTTTCACTTTTGTTTTTCATTACCAAAGTTGGTGAGCAAGACAAAGTTTAGTTATTCCTGAACTAAACATCTAATAAGAGAATATGCATGATATCAATGATTGTATATGAGAAGAATGAAATGTTCTGAAAGTTTTAAAAAATAAAGAAATCAAAGTATTGTTTCTTTCTGTTGCAAATATGAGAAAATTGAAGGTTTAGATTCATGCTGAGAACAGGTTTGACTGGACGGACTTTTTGTTTCTCATCAGGTATCTCATTCATCATATAATAGGTGGCATTCTCACTTTTCTTTTACACACACACATACAATTACTTCTTAATTTGTATTGATTTTTTGTACCTTAATTTTTACACTAAAGAATTTGGTTAGATCAACAAAGTTTATCTTCGTTATTAAAGCCTACAGGGCGTTGTGGGGTGCTGTGCTATCTGGTAAGGAGTTGGGGATTATGATGGAATTATGTACAACTTACCATGACCAAGGATATTCTAAATGGTAGACTTTCTGACTTTGGAAGTATAAATTTATTGAAGTCATTCAGCATGTCAAATAGATACACTGAATTCCTAAAGAAACTTTGCAATTTTAAAACTAAAATTTCGAAAACGATCTCATATTTACATTTTTCA
The DNA here is from genome assembly GCA_916613615.1 of Steromphala cineraria. Classification (NCBI taxonomy): domain Eukaryota; kingdom Metazoa; phylum Mollusca; class Gastropoda; order Trochida; family Trochidae; genus Steromphala; species Steromphala cineraria. The sequence continues at coordinate 57,372,860 of OU744730.1, forward strand.
TTTCAGTTGACAATGACATAGTTGAAACCCACACTTTCAAGTTTAAAACTTTTAATTGAGCAATATTCATGCATTTTTGCAGAAATGGCAAAACTGTCATAATCATGTGACGTTTCCGCTGGAACTTAGTCAAGTGACCAAAAGGTTTAATAACTGTCCATAATGAATGTTTGTTACTTCAAAAGTGAAAAAAACCCACCTAAAAACCAGTTAACGGTATAGCAAAGATATAGCTAGTCCCCTCTGAAAAGTGACAAAATTGATCCAAAACAGCCCTTTTTACAAGAATCGGTAGTGTTCCTTCATTTCTAATGGTAATTTGATCCGGCAATACAGAGAGATTGTGAGGACGGCGACAGCCCTGAAACACAAAAAACAGTTTTTTCACTGCATGAGAGCGGATATCTGTACCGTTAGACCACCGCCAACGTTTTCTCTTAGTGACGTCAGAGATAGCAAACATCAAAGGTCGGCATGTTATGTTCTTGTGCACTTTCTGAACTTGGACAGATCTAATCAGAGCTCATAGACTGCTAAGTTGATAGCCATTGGTCACTAAACATCGACACATGGCAATTTCATTCGAAATTATAACGTCAGAATTAGCATGCAGTAACAAGATTTAATTGCGATTGTTGAGCTCTTAAGGCTGGTTACCATTTGTACGACTCACAGATGTGTCAATATGACAAGTAAGACTTGTGTCCACACATTCCCATTAATGGAAAAGCTTCAATGCAGACGAAATGTGAAGTTTAACCTGCTGACAGAAGACGTAATTTAACGTTTGACCTTAATTGTTACTTATGGCAGATTTGGAAGTTATAACACTCTGGCTGCTCAAACCTGGTACTAAAGTAGCACATTTTAATACTTGAACGAAAATATTGCGAAAACATTTCAACGAACGTCTGAACAACCAAAATTTTGACCCCTGCCCACTTCAGATCAAATAAGTGCAAAACTAGGTTTCCAACCTTTAATTTGGATTCGCTGGTTGTTTAAACAAATGATTGATACTTTGTTTTAAATTTCTATCGTTTTTCATTCTTTAATCAGAATCATTACAAAATGGTGCAAAGTTTCTTTTGGAAGTCAGTGTAGATGAAAAGACGTTATGTTGTAGGTTGAATCCTGGAAATTGTTTTTCATAGTTGATACAGTACAAAGTCTGAGCTACAGAGACAATCATTTGTTTTGTAATTTTTAGCTCACCTTTACAAAGTAAATGTGAGCTTATGTCATGGCGCTTCGTCCGTCGTCCGTCTGTCTGTCCGTCCGTCCGTCCGTCCGTCTGTCTGTCCGTCCGTCCGTCCGTCCGTAAACTTTCACGAAAAAGACTACTCCTCCTAAACGAATCCAGATATCATTCTGAAATTGTAGTATGTTATACCCATGGTGATTCCTCACAGAAAGGTAGACGTTTCAGTTTTGAGAATCCAAGATGGCCACCATGACAGCCATATTGAATTTTCAATTAGATTTCATGACAAAGACTATTTCTCCTAAACCAATCTAGATATCATTTTTATATTGTAGTATGTTATACCTATAGTGATTCCGCACAGAAAGGTAGACGTTTCAGTTTTGAGAATCAAAGATGGCCGCGATAGCAGCCATATTGACTTTTCAGCTGCAGATGACACATCATTATTATTAAATTTTAAGCTTTCATCAAGTGATCACTGGCACCATATAAATTCTCTAATTTAAACTTACTAATCATAATATTATCTTAAATATGGAATATTTAAGATTGTCGTGCAAGTTGTTCTATATTTTTAAGTGTTTCTAAAAAATATTAAGACGAAAGACAAACATAATTGATTAATTTGTTTGAAATCCTTATAGCAACTAGCTGCAAAAACCAAATCACATTAAACATGTTGAATTTTAAACAATGGTATCTCCCTTATATTCCTTTAAATACCACACATAAGGGGTCAACCAGAGTTCAGATATTCCACTATGCTGTCTAATACACATCCCAAGGCAGGCTGCTAGCATCACAGTGTCAGCTGCTAGTCTGTTGCATAATCAACTGACCCAATTGATATGGTAGAGCATTATGCTATATATGGCCATGGCCCATGTGTATGCAATAAAAGTTATGGACTTGTATTCTCATGACAATGATATGTTCTTTCTAAGAATAACAACTTACACAAAACTTGTCTACAATAAGCTTTGTGTTTAGCAATCTATATGATAAGTTGATGTGGAATAAATATGCAGATGAAAATCGAAAAGGGTTTAGTAAGAAAAGTAAGGAAATTTGATTTGTCATATCTCTGTTGATTTGACAATGCAAAAATGTTTACCATTATAGTACTGTATGAGTGTTAAATAAATTGATACTTTAATGAAAGACAACTCATGGTCACTTGACATGTAAATATTATGTGAACAAAATAAACGTGTCTTATGCATTGCTGTGTTTATGACTTTCCTCTCAATCAGTCATTCATTTTCCTTGAAAAATCTGTACTTTTGGGATTCTCAATATCCCATGCAGCATAACCATCAGTGAAATAATCTTGAAATCATATAAATGATTCACTACAAAACAAATGTAAGTGGCCACCATCCTGTAAGTAATGAATGACATTTAAATGGATACACCTAAACCAATCAAGATATCATAATGAAATTAATACGGATGCCCACATAAAAGTAGCATTTTGAAGATTAAAAAATACAAGATGGTCACCAATTCAGCCACAGATATACAAAAAGAACTCGACATCTTTTCTTTCACGGTTACAAGTTATGAAAACTTGAAAAGTTTATGCTATGAAGCTCTTATATGGATATATCCTCTTTCGAGTAAATTTTTTTGGAAAAGGTCAAATGTCCATTAAAGGTTGAAGTCACGGCAAAGTAACTTCTTAAGCATGGTTCAGCGAAAATGCTTAATTTTGACTATGAACACATTAAATCATTACATGAAAAGTGTTAATCGATTGTGTGACCTTGCGTCAGTTATAATCATTACCATGGAAACCAAAGAAAAGGAAAATTAGATAAAGATTTTACCCTCAATAGGGATCATGATTGACCTATGAAGTTTGGAGAACATTGCATGGATATTTTGAGACAAACAGTTACTTTATAAAAAAACTCATTAAGTCATGTTTTCACATCCTCTCCCCACGATGGCAGCTCAATGCTTGTTCGGGTACGACTGAGCCGCCTCCGACGGATGAGAATGCGTTTCCATAGAAACCAACATATACTTCAGGTCTTACCCCAAAGTGACATCTAGGGATGAGGTTTTACATTTGTAGGAAGTTTCGCGAGGTTTGAATATATGCTCTGGACAAACAGACGGAACGAACGCTATTTAGAAACCTATCGGGTATTTCGTCTTGTTTCCTCTTATTGCCAGGATGTCCTACACAGTTAGATCAGGACACTTATGCAACGCCTACACTGATGTTTTGAAGGTTTTATATTTCAAATGTTCGACTCGACCCTAAAGTCGACAGTCTTTTAAAAATATCCCAAGTTGCAGGCTTCCACTATAATATGGATACTTAAATTGCAGATTTGGCGGCCCATAAAGCTACACATTCAAGAAAACTATTCATGTTCTCCTGAACTTTATGTGCAAAATATGTTTAATGTTATGGATTTTCCTTGGGCTGTAATTTTGAGCACAGTTGTACTCAAAACTAGTATTTTCACGACACAGAAATTTTAGTCCATTTATGTATATCAATGACCGTTCTGTCAATCGGACATCAAATTACATGACAATACCAGTCTGCATAAAAACAAAGCTGCAAGATATTGCGATATTGGTGCGATGGAACGTAAACTTAAATCTTTGAATTCTATTGAAGTGTTTTTAATTGACATTACCCCATCCCCCATTTCCATATGAAAACTTATTAATGCCAGGTCTATTTAGCACCCTTTCAGAACGGTATGTACAGATCGGTGCTTTTATCCAATTGTGTATGGTACAAATGGACTCCAGTATTCATTACTTACAGATAAACCAAAAGTATCCTACGCGAGTTCATGTTCCCTCAAACCGGTGAGCAAAACTTATTTAGAAGGCGTAATTAAAACAACTGAAAAGAATAAAGACATTCAAGTCGGCATAATTTATTTCCAGAAGTAGTTTTCTTTTGAAGGCTTTCTCTTGACTGGACCATCCCAATTGTCTATTAGAGTTAATTTTACACCGTCTTTAGTATCCAACAGCAGGCCATAGATATCGCCAACCAGGTTCTCAAACACCCCACCTCTTAAGATTTTAGTAACTTTATCCAGATCATTGACCTCAATGGTCTGCTGGAGGTAAGCGAGTATTTCCTGTAGGTTCACAATGTCCCGCTGGAGAACTCTTACTGGCTCCATAGTGGTAGTTGAGTAGGTAGTTGCAGAAGTGGTAGTTGGTGAAGTGGTAGTTTCTGAAGTGGTTCCTGCTGTGGTAGTTGTTGGCAAGGTAGCAATCTCTGCACTAGAGTCAGTCATACTTGCCCTGCTCAACAAACGCCCAAGAAGCTTCTTCAGGTCGTTCTTTTTGGCCAGCTGATTGCTGTATTCATTAGCAGAAGAGCGTTGAGAGGATCTCCCCAACTCGGAACTGGATCCTCGGTTCTCAGAGATTGACAACGCCTTTCTGATATTTCCAACTATTTCCTGAAGTACATCAGAATCAAGATGTTTTTCTTGTGAATGCGACCTGTGGATTGATCTTTTGGGATGAGACCTTCGAGGACGGGATCTCTGGGAACGTTTTTTGGATAATGACGTCATCAGGTTCCTCACAATCTTCGTCAAGTAGTCTTCCTTGTCTGAAAGCTTCCGCCTGGTCGGGATGTCATTACGTCCTGGTCCATTGTTGGTACCGATCAGTGGATCTGCCGATTGTTGGGCGTGGTGGTTACCGATACCAGAACCTGCCATTTCCTTTTCTCCCTCTGCAACTGTTAAAAGTGGTAATATGGATAAGTCTATTACAAACAAAAGTGAACGAATAAGCTTGACGACTAGCCAATGTAAAAGTGTTTTAAATGCAAAAATCAAAGACAAAAACCTGTAAAGTTTTGACCAATGTTTGCCCACATTGTTTTCTGAAATGTAGTTGATGAAAATACTCATTGTCAACAAAGTATATTCACTGCCTCTGAATTTTTTGTAGAATTCTTATCCACGGAATTTATGGGCACATATACAGTTCCTGGGATAGGAATGGACGCTTGTGAATGCAACGTTAGAAAATGAATAGGAACTTCGTACTTTTACAAATCGGATGATATTCATGCAAAATCCTCATTACGACAACACAAAAGACATCAATATATCTTACAAGACGACAAGTTCTTGATTTATTACCGATTTAGCACCGAGACTAACAATGGCCCAGCCTGTTGGAATACCTACACACTGCATGTGCTGCCCAGTCAAGCTCTACTGCAGCTCGGTGTAGTCTGATGACGTCAGTCAGAGTGTGCACCACCGCTTCCAGTATGTCGACTCCTTCCAGGGGACCTGGTGAAGGAATAGGTTAAACCTAGCAATGATATGTCCCATAACTCCCTAGTTCTTCACTCGTAATGCTCAACCTATTGGACGTTAACATTTCAGCAAGATGCACCATACCGGTCCTTGGCTAAATTACGTCAACATGTAAAGTGCAAAGTGAAGAATATTTCATGGATGAAGAATATTTCATGGATGAAGAATATCTTCACAATAGCAACATACCGGCGGTGAATCATTCTTAGTTTTCCATTTTAAAACCCCAAAATGTTTCATGTTGAAATATACATGTCTTAAACCCTTTGCAAACTCAATCTTTGAAAAAGGATTCATAAATATTTTCAAAGGCTGGTTCAATTAAACTTCCATCTGTAGAATAGTTCCTTACTATCAGAGACAATGAGACAACTATACAGAGCAATGTCACGTACTGAATGGCTATATAACGTTATAGGAACGTTGACAATCATCCTATATCGATTTCCATTTAATAGGACTTTTCCATAGGGCTTGATAATCACGTACCCTACATTAAACTTTGTCATGGATACAAACGTTTCTAACAAAACAAAACTTCTTCGAATTTCTCTACATAACGCGACCGAAATGGTCAAAAAATTGATCTCGTGATCGAGAGATTCTACATCTTGGGTTAAGTTTGTTTTTCTTCCGTTTTCAAGTAATTAAAGAAGTGTCTGAAAGAATGACCCATCAGCCTTACTTGTATCCTTCCAAATACTGGATGTGGTAACGAATAGAAACGTTATGTAAAATAAAGCACTAATGAAATGATACAGTACCGTCCAGCTTGGAGTACCAGAACACCTCACGGGCCAACATGGCCATACACTTCAAGTCGTTGGCGAAATGCTTGGCCGCTTCCATTTTGTCGAGTGTGACAGTGGCTGTAACATTATGTGGATATGTTTTAAACTACTCGACTAAAGGTTAGACTCACTACTAAGAAAATAAAAATGTAGCATTGACCGACACTGTACCGCTGATCAAACTTGCTGGAGCCCTATCCCTAAACCCAGGTGTTGTGCATGCAACATCTATGGACCTTGCTCAACGGCTAAATCAGTAGTCCATGGAAATAGCTGAAAATTCGCAGTTCTTTAAAGCATAAGGACGCCCTTGCTTTAGTATTACATTATTGAATTCGAATGAATTTTTTCTTGCATCATGGTAACTGCATTCTCCCTAGTTTACGAATTTTGAGCACATCGAGCACATAGTTCAAACTTTAGTAGTCTGGATCAGTATATACGAGAACCCACATCAATTTCACTTGCAACTTTTCGGAACATTTAGTGACGTCTTTACTAATTGACAGTGAACCATTACCTTAAGTCACCTTATAAATGTTAGTTAATGTTTACTTTAAGTTGCATATCATGCATTCAACAATTGGAACAAAGACATTTGAGTACAAGTCATAAACATGTTCAAAGAAACGTAGAGAGAATTTTAATAAGTTAACATGCAAAACATTTTAATTTGATTGCATTGCGACTCCTATGGATAAAAAAACTAATGTGCACAGTTGAATCTAGGATTTGAAATCGATGGACATTCTTATATCTGGCCTTGTCTGGCAAGTTGACCAATTATAAAAGTACCTTCAAATAGCTGTACATGAATCAACTACTTACGAGTATCTAGAACATAGGACACAAGATGTCCACACGGCTGCAGGTGTTGACTGGCCAGGTCGATACCTGAAGAAGATTAAATGGAGTAAGGTTTTCACTGTTGGTTAATTCTATAATGATCAGGGTTACCAAGATTTCAGACTTATTTTAAGAATAGTCTTATGAAGTCAAATATATCATATACACGGGTTATAGAATCTTAGAAAATGAGTTATAATTTTCATTTGGATCCTTGATCTTTCCAATTAAGTTCAATTTTATCATGCTTATCATCAGCGATTATAGACCGTTAACGAATCTGTAAAAAAAAATCTGTATTGCTCAAACTGTATGGCGATATTTGACGTACCATTGACATTGCAACTATACTACACAGCCCTACGGTTCTGTAAAGAATAGACTCCGAAAACTAGTCATTAGTTGTGCACGAGGTTTAGTCCGAGGGCGTTAGCCTCGTGCACAACTAATGACGAGTTTTCGGAGTCTATTCTACTTAAACCTTAATTCGAAACCGTTTTGAGTTAAAGCACAACTTGCACGTGAACCTCGCCACACGTCCCTGTTTACTATTGACGAATTTTTACCTAATGACGACTTATAAAAGAAATCACGTGAGCTTAATGTCATTTTCAACAGCTACGCTCAAGGAACACCGTAACTGAAAATGCGCCCAAGAAAAATCATGTTATGCCATAAATGTAACATATGTAAGTTGATGTTGGTTTCATTTTACTAATGTAGTTTCGTTGTTTCACTACTATTCAGTACTAACAGAATCTATGAAATAGAGGACTCTATACGAAAGTCTATAAAGTAGACGTGCAATTCACAATTATCTTATTTTAGAAAAACAAATATGTCTTTTTCTAATAGGAAATCATGGATATAGAAAAACGTGGTTTTTGGCGTGCATTTTTATGTTACTCAACGAATAAGTTGAACGGCTACATGTGTTGAAATAATAAATTTTGTTCACAACAAGACCTAGTGATGCATAAATTTTATAATAATTCTCCAAAAAGTATCATATTTGCCACACATTTAGAGACATTATATAGCCCATATCAATGCGAGATTAAACAAACATTCAAAGCAATTTGCACGGGATGCAAGTGCGTTGTCACAGCAACTGTGAAACTGACAAATTCAACAAACGAACTCGTCAGAAACAGCATTTGTAACAGGCGCTAAATTTTAGAACTGAATAACAAACGTGATTTTTGAAAATCATTGTCTGTTTTAATGTCACTAGATGTATAACTATTAGGGAACAGATATATATATAAATAATTAGTGTACAGTTTCAGTGCCAGTATTGACATTAACAGCTGATTAACGTTATATTTAAAATTATAACAAGCTGTCAGAAAACGCGATTAACTCTATTATTATTAATCTAATGTGAATTATTGAAGTTTCTGAGGTGTTATCCTTTTGAAGACTTATGATTTTGTTGCTCTTATGCATGCTTAATACTTAACAGGTTTCATTTTGAAAGCCATTAAACTCTTTATGAAACACCCCTATTTTATCATTTTTATCGTAGTGTGTTGTAGATTTAAAACCACCCTACTGAAGTAGGAGAAAAGAGCTGAAAAGCTCAGAGAAACCACAGCAACTTGCATGCCATATAAAAATCAATCATCTTAAACATTACGCCTCGCACATATTTCGAAGTCGAAATGTATGCATGTCTCTGATGCAAGTTATGATCTGTAATCTCAGTACGATCCGGTAAAAGGAGTTGTTTAATTAAAATAATCTATACATCTATCTTATGTCCCCTATTATGCATATTTTATATGATATTGAATTCAAATAATAACTGAAAGAAGTACATGGTTTACTTATGTTAACAGCATGTTATAAACTACTATTCAACAACTCATTGCTGATAGTGACGTAATAAGCTAAAACGTGTTTTTCAAAAGCAATTTTGCCTCTAAGATATATAAATTATATTTTTGCAATGCAATCATAAGGCCTTACATTATCAATCCAGTAATGAATAAACGCCAAATATAATTTCATTTCTATTTCCGTGAGTTAAAATTCAAAATTATAGCCGATGTAAGACAATCTGTATAACTAAACTATTTGTATGTATCAAAACGCTTTTATAATTTTATTTGAGGTTGCCATTAATAATTTTACGTGCGCTATCTCCCAAGTTTTCTCAGCCAGGTGTACCCATTCAACTACAGGCAACCCGTGGCGCGTGCAGCACGTAAATTTCAGTTGAGGTGTAATTTGCACGTGCAACTCAAGGTGCGCGTGGTTCTGATGGCTGCTAGGTTATTAACTATTGACGAGTAACAACCAAATATTGACGTTTTATTATAGATAATGACGATTTTCCCTTGGATATATTGACGAGTTTTTAGAGCCGAACATACGACTATTGACGATTAATTTAGGTTTAACAAATCATAAATGTGGTTTAACCAACCCTTTCGCCATAATACTCCTGGTTAAATAAACCTTTCGTCACAATAATCCTGGATAAATAAACCATTTCGCCATAATCCTGGTTGAATGAACTTCTTGCCACATTCTTGGCCAAAGTAATCATTTCGCCATATATTAATCCTGGTTAAATCTACCACTTCACCATAACCCTACCTATCTGGGAGCCATTCCACAGGGAGGTGAGCATGTCCATGAGGAAGCTGTCCACGTCGTCGAGCAGGCAGTTGTTGAGGATAGCCAGCCCCTCATCCACCTCAGAAGCACCTGCCGAGTCAAAGGGGTACATGAGTAGCAATAGTCCTCGCCCTAGTAACAATGTATGGCAGATTTCGGTTATGTGGTAATTCTAGGTATTTAATGGAGAAATTGTGAAAACGGGGGGCGAGGTTTTACCTTTAAACGCGGAATTATCAAGAAATAATGTCCATTACTGGGGTGTTCGAATACCCACGCATCCACCTACCTTTAGGATCCGTTCGTTTTTATAAACCACGTGGTAAAACTTTGGTGTGATGAACAATAAGGACACTTATGGATGAACAACTTTATTCTGTGTAAGCGACGTTTCGACAGATTATAATCTCGTTGCCAAGCTACATCTTGCTTGACAACGACATTAGAATCTATGTCGAAACGTCGCTTACACAGAATAAAGAAGTAGTTCATCCCTAAGAATTGTCCTAATTGTTCATGTGGTAAAATCAAGAAATTTATAAATAAGGTGAAGGTACAAGTTCCAACAAGTCAGAGTTTTTAGTTGAATTAATAACCTACCAACGTTGTACGAGGATTCTTTCAGCAAGTGAGCAAGCATTTCTTGCTGCTCGGCAAATTCTTTTACTTTCTCCCTGGACGCATCCATGAAGTCGAGAAAACCCTCCTTGTCCAATCCCATACCTACAATGTTCACATATGTATACATTGGAGTGAGTTATTGTTTACTCCGCTTGGGAAATATTTCAGCCATTAGCGGCTATCTAATATTCGAATATAGAAAGTAACCTTAGTAATGACTCCAGTTTCTCAAGGAACATTTTCAACTGTAATGAATATATGAATACAAACTTTTTAACATGCTTAAGGCTTTATATTTCTATATTGAAAGTCCAGTAACCGGTCTTCTGCTGAAAACCCCCAAATGCTACTATATGAAAAGGTAATTTCAAGGGAAAATTCGAAAATTTTAAATTGAAATTTTAAAACATCGTTGACGTCATATTCTGAAGTAAATTGACAATGGCAGCGTGAAAACGTGGCACTCTTTGAGTCTACAGTGGAGGACCCAGATGGCAGTGAGCAAGCGAGTTCCACATAAAGTATATGTTGAGCCGTATTTTCCATACTACTAAGAGTGTAGATACATCAAGGACAGGGAACTAGAGTACAAGTGTTTTTTTCTGTGGACACATTCTGCGATACAAAGGAATCATTTCAATAGATATAATTTTGACAACCGAAGCCGAAGGGCGTACCACTCGCATTGGTCGTTTCTGATTTATATTCATGAACTGTTCTTAAAATGTCAAACAGCCACTTTAGGAACATTGCGAGTCTATTACACCAAGAATTCAAACAAGTAGCACGTGTGATACTGCAAGAAACATTCGCTTCACCTATGGTTAGGCCTAATAATTGACAAAAATTGCAAACGTTGCAGGTATCAAAACTTAATGGGAAAATGTTTTAGCAAGTACATGTAATAGCTCTGTAGAAACCGAGGAAGGAACAAATTTCATCGGTAAATACGAGGATGTCAACATATTAACACTTTAAAGGGGCAGTAGCACGTTTTTAGTGGGAATCTAAGGTGATGTCAGGAAAATGAAAAGTTTCAATTGAAAGAATGTATTAACATTAACTTACAATTATCAGTTAAAAATTAATATAAAATTCTCAAAAAAAACGTGCTACTGCCCCTTTAATGCTATACCAAATTGTTAGGATATGTAAATTTTGAAAAGATTTATGATAAATTATCAATGACAAAATATATCAAACATCAAACTTTAGATATTCTTTTTGTCCGGTTTAAAATAAATGTGACAATCATTATAAGAACAATACTGTAGTATATTTCTCAACACTTTACCTTGTTCATGTCGCGATTCCCAGTATGAACCATGCTGCAAGGGAAGAGGTAAAATCATTTGGACGAGAAATACGTGAAAGAGCTAATAATTATTGTTTAGCTCCGCTTGGGCAATATTTCAGCCATTACTGCACTAGCGACGTGGACAGAAGAAATTGATATCGGTCCAAAATCGTTTCAGACACGTTTTTAAATATTTCTATCTCAATTCAAATGATATGAAATAAATAACATGTCAGCGAATGCTCAAATGGGTTGGGATTTAATGTGTTTAATGTCTTTTTTAGATTATGAGTCAAGTTAAGCTATAGTTATAGTACTTACATGCGAGGATGAAACAAAGCTTGTGACCGCAAGGATAGCAAATAGAATTGCGGCGAGCGACGTCATGGCCTTTAAGAACTAAACATGTATACATAATTCTAAGATTAGCACAGATAAAATGTTGGCATACATTAATCAACATCTTAAGTACAATGACAATCATAAAAGGATTTAGTCTGTTACTAGGGACGAACTTTTTTCTGAAAACATCAATTCTAACATAGTGACGGAAAACCATAACTAACGATTTTCTTGAACATTTGATTTTGTGATAAAGGATACCACCCATATAAAAGTCAATATCTGAGGAAAACATTGCTACCTACTTCGACTCGCTCACTTCTAGCTCTTAATCACGACGGATTGAATAATGTTGGACTATTTATTGGTTCCGAGTTACGTGTCACAAGAAAAGCATGCATGCACGTGCTGTTTGCATCTGCACCTGCAGGCGACCTACTTAATTGAGCCATCGCTTGATCCCGAATAAGTCTGAGTTTTGTTCTGAGAATGTAAATGGGGTAAGTGGCCTTTTATTCTAGCACATGATCTCCGAACAGAAACAGCTCCATATCATCGCACCTCGTCACCTCTGTAATAATAGTATGCCCTTTGAGCTTGAAAACAGAGTTAACAAGTTAACAACTATGTTTAAGGTGGCCCCTAACCAGACTGGCCAGTGTTTCAGATTAAGGTATAAAAATCGCCGTATGTAAGAAACAAACGGAGGATCAAAGTGGAATGTGTATTTGGAAACCCGTTCAAGACATTGAATGATGATAAAATGATACCACTATTCAGATTTAAATGTAATAATAATAACAATCATTCCGCTAATGTTTAATTGTTTTCGGATAAAATGTATTTGTATTTCAATGTGAAAAAAATGGTCATCTAAATTCAATTTATATGTTTGCTGTTGCTCTAATATGCTTTACCCAAGCGGCGTTAAGCATTAACTAACTCACTCACTAACTCACATTTTTTAACATTTAGATCTGAAAATTCAATGGCTGAATAGCCTCTTATTGTGCGTTTTATCTCATATTTTGTTTTATTAAAGAGTCGTTTTAGATTAAAACTTAATATCTTCACTTCTTTGTTTTCCTAATATTTCATCATTTTCTTATGATGAGTGTTTATTTTAATCAAGCAGTCGATAAATGAACAATTGTTATGTCGCATTAGTTATTTCATTAAATTTTCTTATTTTCATTTCCCTGAAAGTATATTTCGCCGAATCGATATGCTATCAAAGGATATCGCAATTCAATTAACAAAATAATGGAATAGAAATATTTTGTATGTGTATTCACTTCTCCCAAAGTATGATTATTCGCAGTGTTAGAGCTAGTCGGCATTTTCTAAACTATGCTGTATTCGTAGTCATTGTCTTAAACCTTACTTTAAGGTGTCTATATTTCGAGTTACGCTCAATGTATAAAGAGGTCCAACGAACGACTAAGGATTGTTTAACGGATGTTTTATGTTACACTACCAAAACAAAATAACGATGATCATGAAGAAATATAAATAACGAATGCTTCGAGTTACGAGCTAATTCAAGATCCCAACACTGAGTCGGAGTCTAATTTCTCCTTGCCCAAAACGTTGCTGGTAAAATTGAAAAAAAAGAAGATTATTGACGCTCTTGTAAATCACGGGTTTCATTTATTCATGTAAATTCTCTTTGTTTTTATGTGATAAGTTGCTGAACACATATATTAGACATAGTGTAAATTTTGTTGTTACGCAATAGGCTGAAGACCATATTTACACATGAAACATAAAAAACACGAAAATATTACTTCCTCGCGTTCATAGTCTTAAACAAATTTTGGATTTCTAGTAGTTTTAAAAGATTAAAACATAACTAAAGTTGTTTAGCGAATGATTAAGTATAAATTTGTAACATTAGAACTAAAATATTCTGCAGATTTGAAAAAAAAGGTTCATTTAACTTTGTCACGAGCCTTGATATGAAAGGGGAACGAGTTATGTATCCTATTTATTACCAACTTGCATTTCACAAGATTTATTTGGTTATTTAAACAAATTTGTATTGTGCCTATAAAAAGACGGAACAGCGGATGAATATCCAACCACGTCACAGCCTCAAAGATGATAATACTACGACGTTAAATATTCACATTTAACTTTTTGACGTCGATTTCCAAACGTCGACGTGATTCATCATCAAACACCTGCATCCGTATCCTAAGACTTTGCATCAACTTTGATCACCAAAGGTTCTTTAAACGTTGAATATAGGCATGATAATACCTTTGTATAAGAAAGGTGATATTTATAACCCTAACAACTATCGTGGAATTTCCCTTTTAAATACAATGGGTAAACTTTTTACAAGTATCCTCGAGTGCAGAATAAGGATATGGATTGATCTTAATAACAATTTAGACGAATGTCAGGCTTGATTTAGAGACGATTATTCAACTATTGACAACATTTTTCTTTTACAGTCATTATGCCAGAAATATCTACGTAAGCCAAAGCACAGATTTTATGCCGCTTTCATTGACTTTAGAAAAGCGTTTGATTTTGTAAATAGACATAAACTACTATACGTACTATTATCAAAGGGTGTTCATGGAAAGATGTTCACTATCTTAAGAAATATGTATGAGAAAGTATCGGCATGTGTCCGAGTTGGTGATGTTAAAACTGAATTATTTACAACGTCGTCCGGCGTACGTCAGGGATGTATATTAAGTCCTGTCCTTTTTATATTTTTTATCAATGAATTGGTCGACGAATTAAGAGAATGTGGACTGAGAGGTATCTTTGTTAATGATGATGTCGACGATATTTTGCTTTTGCTCTTTGCAGATGATGTAACACTGGTTGATGACACTGTCATTGGTCTACAAAGGAAACTAGATAAGTTAAAATGCTACAGTGATAAATGGGGATTGGAGGTTAATTTGGAAAAGTCGTATATCATTGTTTTTAGAAATGGTGGTTACCTGAAAAGCACAGAGAAATGGATTTATGGCGGAGACAATTTGGAAGTAGTATCTTATTACAAATATTTAGGAATCATGTTTTCATCCAGATTAGTATGGTCCAGGGCATGTGAAAAATTAGCGCTACAAGCAAAGAAAGCCTGTTTCCCTATATTTAGAATTTTCAGGAACCACCCTTCTCTCCCACTCAAGATTATAACGCAATATTTTGACAGTAAGATTGCACCAATACTGTTATACGGATCCGAAATATGGGGTTTTACAGTTAGAGACAAAATTGAGACAGTACAAAGCCTTTTCTTTAAAAAATATCTTGGCGTTAGCACATTTGTATCTAGTAATGCTATACTTGGGGAAGTGGGAAGAACTAACATGTGTGTTAACTATTACAGTCGCTGTGTTAAATACTGGTGTAGACTTGTGTGTATGGACACACACCGCCATCCTAAGGCATGTTACGAGATGCTGAAGTCATTTGATGACAATGGTTATGTAAACTGGGTGTCACATGTACGTGTACTCCTTATGCAGACCGGGTTTTCTTATGTATGGATCGCTCAAGATTGTGGGCATGTAAATAGTTTTATCCAATATTTTAAACAACGATGTAAAGATATACAGTTTCAAACCTGGCACGACAGAATTAATTCTTCGCTCTTACTCAAATATCATTCAGCCTATAAAACAGTTCTTGAACCCGAGAAGTATATTCTTGAGTTAACTCAACATAAAGACTTGATCCGCATTCTATGTAAATTTCGATGCTCAAGTCATAAATTAAATATTCAACAACGTAGATACAATGTTAATATTGATGAAGCCGTGATCAGATGTACGAAATGTAATGATAATGTAGTTGAAGATGAATTTCATTTTTTATTAGAATGACCATATTATTCTCAAAGCACACAACAGTTTATACCATACTATTATTATACATATCCAACTCATGAGAAATTCACACGGTTGCTTTCAACTAAAAATGTACAACAAATAATAAATCTTGCATTGTATTTAAAACGAAATCTACCTGTGTAAATTTATGGAAATGACTCCTGTATATGCGCTAAACGATGAATATAAAGTGTAAATATTGTACTTTTGGCCACGAGGCCTGATATACAAAAAAAATTTCTTGTTCTTGTTCTTGTTCTTAAACGTTGAAGGTAATAAGATATGGCAAAGATGATTCATTAGAGGATATTTGTGTTTTCTTGACAAATGCCATGTTTATCTCATCGAGTGAGGAAGAATGTTTATATTTTCACGAGTGGCGCAGTGGTGGAGCTCTCGCTCGGGAAATACTAATATTTAGCCACTCGTGTCGTAAACATAGTATGTCATGGACATTCATATAATATCCTCTATATATCTTGATAAACAGTCGATTTGCAGTTTACATAAAACGCAATCTAATTTTTTTTAGATCAACAGATTTTTTATTTTGCCATACTGTTTGACCAAATATAAAACCTGTTGATCTAAATTTATTTAGATTGTATAAAACGGCGGTAGATTTATTTTCGCCACGAAAATATCATATGTTACGCGAGGTTATAGCTCGTTCGAGTTGGTTTTTGAAAAGAACTTTGGTAGCGTACGAATGCGTTTTGGAAACGAATATTGAGTGCGTACGAATGCGTTTGTGTACGAAAGCCTTTCCAGTTTCCACACTTTAAACTATAATCACTTAATTTTTAAGGTAAAATGTTTTTTTAAAAATCTTTTACATATTGTTTTTTAAATTTAGGCCAAAATTGTACTTTTGGATGTGCGGAACTGATTTCTTAAAAAAGCAACTAGCTTTACTTGGCTAATATGTCGGTGTAATAGCAGTTTGATCCTGTCAAAAAATAATCCGCTTCAGATCCAATAGAAAATTGTTTTATTCAGTTAATTAAAATATTTTTCATCTTAAGATATTTTTTATGTCATATTAAATTGTATATTTATGTTTTTATAAATGTTACTCAACAATAACAATAATTATCATTACCTTTATGTTAGATGGAAGGATATAATTTTACAGAAATCAAAACCCGGCTACACTCGCGAACACGTTGGGCGGCTGGTTTACAACAAATTAGGAGTAACAGCAGATTGTAAGTACAAGCGACCCTTTCATGTCATTGTTTTAAGTGTTTGATATACTCTATACATCTGAAAACATTATGAGAGATGAAATTTCTAACTGTTATGAAATTGTCACTTAAATCAAATATGTTAACATTTACCGATCATTGCATCATTTTGGACGCCTCGTACCGATAGATGACAACAAACCCGACACCTGTCAAGCTATGTTTTGTTCCAAGTTTCGTTTTATAAGAAATTATTGCAACATCTTTGAGGAAGTTATGTTAGTCTATATAAAGACGATCAAAGGAACGATACTCAGATGAAACCCGTGAACACAGAAGTTCTCAACTAGACAACTGTCTCGTGCCTGGTAAGACGTGATCATTGAACTGTGAAGAGTTGACACTTTAGTAAATTAACGAGGATTTTTATAGCAGAGGCACTGCATGTCATGCTACATTTTCTCAATATTTTTTCCATAAGAAATTTTAGGAATAGATATCAAAACTTAGATAAAGATAGATTGAAAGTCACATACATGAAGACATTGCTTTGATGATTGTCTTAAAGGGACAGTCCTACCAGGGTATTTATCAATATTGTGGAACAAAATTCAAGGGATATTTCAGTTTAAAGAATATAATGCTTTTACATGATCATAACACCACCAAGTTGAAACATGTTTAAATTTTTGTTGATTTATATAAATGACAACTTGATAAAGAAGAGGGCACAAGCGAGTTCATTTCAACCCCGATAGTCCCTTTAAACGCCAGAGTAAATGTCAGCCCAGGTAGGATGTCTTTATGATATGTAAATATATGTAAACTAGGTAGATGGTAAAATAAGTGAACTGTGAAATGTCACAGTGGCGGTGACAGTAATGACCTAGGCTGATGAAACAGGTGGAAGGTTATAGTCTTACAGTATAACTCAGTTACTTGAAGTGCATTCTGACGCGTTATTGCTTTTATTGGTAAGGAGTATGTTTGTATGCAAGGACCAGCCTTTCCTTAGATAATCAGATGTTTAAATACTAGGGGTGCGCAATATAACCGGTTTACCGGTATTAACCGGTTCAAACATGAGATCGGTACGTATTGCGATACGCTTGTTGAAAACCAGTTTTTTATAAGCATTCAGAAAAGTTTGTTGCACTCGGAAATCTTCGTGTATTTCCGTTTTTCACAACGGAAGTCATGCGTTTGTTTCAATATGGCTACAGCAGACGACACGAGAGAGTTTTTCTGATGAGAAACTATTTCATTTCCAGGTTTTATTAGCTCACCTTTACAAAGTAAATGTGAGCTTATGTCATGGCGCTTCGTCCGTCGTCCGTCTGTCCGTCCGTCCGTCCGTCCGTCTGTCCGTCCGTCCGTAAACTTTCAGGAAAAAGACTACTCCTCCTAAACGAATCCAGATATCATTCTGAAATTGTAGTATGTTATACCCATGGTGATTCCTCACAGAAAGGTAGACGTTTTAGTTTTGAGAATCCAAGATGGCCGCCATGGCAGCCATATTGAATTTTCAATTAGATTTCAGGAAAAAGACTACTCCTCCTAAACAAATGCAGATATCATTCTGAAATTGTAGTATGTTATACCCATGGTGATTCCTCACAGAAAGGTAGACGTTTCAGTTTTGAGAATCCAAGATGGCCGCCATGGCAGCCATATTGAATTTTCAATTAGATTTCAGGAAAAAGACTACTCCTCCTAAACGAATGCAGATATCATTCTGAAATTGTAGTATGTTATACCCATGGTGATTCCTCACAGAAAGGTAGACGTTTCAGTTTTGAGAATCCAAGATGGCCGCCATGGCAGCCATATTGAATTTTCAATTAGATTTCAGGAAAAAGACTACTCCTCCTAAACGAATGCAGATATCATTCTGAAATTGTAGTATGTTATACCCATGGTGATTCCTCACAGAAAGGTAGACGTTTCAGTTTTGAGAATCCAAAATGGCCGCCATGGCAGCCATATTGAATTTTCAATTAGATTTCAGGAAAAAGACTACTCCTCCTAAACGAATGCAGATATCATTCTGAAATTGTAGTATGTTATACCCATGGTGATTCCTCACAGAAAGGTAGACGTTTCAGTTCTGAGAATCCAAGATGGCCGCGATAGCAGCCATATTGACTTTTCAGCTGCAGATGACACATCATTATTACTAAATTTTAAGCTTTCATCAAGTGATCACTCGCACCATATAAATTCTCTAATTTGAACTTACTAATCATAATATTATCTTGAATATGGAATATTTAAGATTGTCATGCAAGTTGTTCTATATTTTTAAGTGTTTCTAAAACATTAAGATGAAAGACAAACATAATTAATTAATTTGTTTAATATATTTATGGCAACTAGCTGCAAAAACCCAATGACATTAAACATCATGTTGTATTTTAAACAATGGTATCTCCCTTATATTCCTTTAAATACCACACAAAAGGGGTCAACCAGAGTTCAGATATTCCTGTTGACTCCAATTAGATATCATGATATTCATTGAAAAGAATACATTTCCTGATCAATCAAATCAATGTCATTATATTTGTATTGATACGCTTGTTGTAATATTTATCAACACTATAAAAACAGTTACAAAAAGATGTATGAATCATCTTTATCTGCGAACAGCCTGAAGCATGACTGTTTTAATAAATCCTTTTTAATAAAACATAAATGATAAAAGTTGTTCACTCCATCAGTGGTTTACATAATTCCTGACACTTCATATATGGCAAATAACATAGCCAGTGAGGGATAAATAAATCTTTTTTTAATCATCTATATCTGATTATGGTCTGAACAATGATTATCTAGATAATTATAATGATCATTCAATTCAAACAAATCCTTTTCAAAATTATTTAAAATGATTAAATTTGTTCACTCCCAACACTAACTGTAAGGTTTTTTACTCCTTTGTTCCCATGCAATTAATTTATTCCAAATTGAAAATTTTGGTTAATGAATAACTAATTATCTTTCATTTTGTTTGTCATGCTAATAAAAGATATAATATTCATCTTCAAAACAGCATTCATTGAACAGCTGTCTGAACAATTCTTTTTTTACAAAGTCTTTCTCACCAATTCTCTCTGTTAGTTAAGATACTTCAATAAACATATTACTGAGTTGACCTCCAGATTATTTCCCCCCCCCCCCCCCCCCCCCCAGTCACCCCCTTTCTTCCCCTCCTATCCTTCCAGTCCCTCTCCTGCAACTCTCCTCTAAAGGGTATCTGTTGCATATTGCATATTGAAATGAGGGGAGGACACTCACTATATGGAATAACAGTAACTTACATAAGAGTATTGCATATTGAAATGAGGACACTCACTATAACTTACATAAGAGGATAAGTTACATAAGCTACATGCAGGTGCAAGAGGTCATCATAGGTCATCATATCTAGTAATTAGCATAAACCCCCATGTTGCTAGCCTATTCTGACCAATCAGATTGCACTAACATAGGTCAAGATTTAAGATATTCAGAAATCTTCAGTTAGAATTACATGAGACATTGACCTGGACAGTTTACTTTGGCAATTGGACCTATCACTAGCTGAATTTGTGATTTGTGGGATATATTCCAAATGTTTATGTGCATTATCTTTTTAGTTCTTTGGAAGTTGAGAGTGTGTACTCCTAAACCAATCAAGATATCATAATGAAATTAATACAGATGACCACATAAAAGTAGCATTTTGAAGATTAAAAAGTCCAAGATGGTCACCAATTCAGCCATAGATATACAAAAAAGTTATACAAAAACCTACTGCTTGTTAACAAATCATGATTATATCATTCTTGTATTAATGTTTGTTCAAGCTCTAGTGGTTTCCAACAGAAGAATAGCATTTTAAAAGATAAAAAAATCATGATGGCAGCCATAATCAATTATCATATAAAAGATGGTTACACAATTAAACCATATTACCACATCATTCATTTTAAGGTGAGCTTCTGTACCCTCGGTACTTTTATTTAATGACAAGTCTTGAAATCTGTTAATTTTTCATGGTTTTATTAAAAAATTAACAAGAATTGAAATTTTTTATGTTTTTTTCATCATTTAAGAATAAAAAGTTAACTCATAAGGTGAGTTTTTGGCAAGTTTGTGTGCCAAAAAACATCTTGCAATATATTGCAATGCGTATAGCAATACTATTGTGCATATCGCAGTATATCACAATATGAAATTTTCCTGCAATACCCACCCCTATTAAATACCCATAGCAATTTTGAACGGGCATGAAGTAATTTCAGGCCCCCCTAACGCACGGAAATAAAAATGTCCTTTTGGAAATAATCTCCTCCTGTTTTGTACAAAAAACAACAAAAACAGAAAAAATCTCCTCTACGCCGATTGGTCACCAAGAAAACAGGATCAGTAGCCGTACCGTGCCGTTATATTTCCCTAAAGGCCGCTTTTGCGACCGTAATGGCAGGTATCATCACTGCAATTGACATTATCGCTGCCGAAATTAACGCTCGTGCATGTAAAATTGACCCATTTTTTCCATAGTAGAGGAGATTTTTTCTGTTTTTGTTGTTTTTTGTACAAAACAGGAGGAGATTATTTCCAAAAGTACATTTTTATTTCCGTGCCTGAATTTTTTAAGGATTTTTTTGTGATGAGCGCTTTGTCTTAGGTTGTTTCAAGTGTCTCTTCAGTTGTATTATCCATCACAGATTATTGTTACAAAGAAGAGTTTGTGATCTTAAACCCGGGGTTATATTGGCCCGTTGCATCAACCTTTTTGTTCTTTGCTTGCAGATTCTTATTAAGTTAGGTTTGTGATATGAATCCAGGGTGATTTCAATGTTCATTTTTTCTTCTCTTATAGATAATAGACTATTTCAGAAGAGTCTTATTTGTGATACAAGACCTGGTCTGTTCAACCTTGTTATTTTCTTTATACCTCAGATTTATCTTGGTGATTAGTTAGTGATCCAAGGCCGAGATGGACAACAGCTTGACTAGCGGTCAGATCCGCCAGGAGTTCATCGACTTCTTCAAGGAGAAGGAACACACATATGTTCATTCCTCGTCAACCATCCCCCTAGATGACCCAACACTTCTCTTCACAAACGCTGGCATGAACCAGGTAGGAGATCAACAACTTTGAAGCACATTATGGCAATCTTTAATTGCTAGTTATTCTTTTGGAATGATACATCAACCCAGTGTTTGGAAATAGTTTTTAATCCTTCGTGGATTGAAAAACGAACAAAATTAATTAAAATTAGAGAAATCTGGAATATGCAGATACCTAGAACATCTAAAATACAGGAACCTGATATCGTAAATAAAATGTAACAAAGGTAGGTAAAATGTAGATAAGAAAGACCTATCCCTTCTGTATGCAGATACCTAGAACATCTAAAATATCACAAGACGAACAGACTGTCTTTCTGAAATTAACAAACAGTCAGCAAGCGGACATAAGGCAAATTCAAACACTGTGTCATCCCTAAAATTGAATCAAGACCATTCCCCGAAACAAAACACTTTTAGAATGTTTTAAGTCCTTTTTTTTTGTCCGTGGTAAATTACAATAATATTTTTGGTGTTCATATATGAATATATCTTCACATAGGAAACAAGAAAATTGAGGAATAAAATTATGTATTTATATAAATCTTTATAAGTAATAGAAATTATTGTGATATAATTATGTTCTCACATAATTCTGATACTAGTTTTTAAAACAATCTGAAATAAAATTTACCTGAAAATGTATAACTGTTTTTTATTATTCTTGGTTCTGTTTTAGTTCAAGCCTATTTTCCTAGGCACCGTAGATCCCAATAGTGATATGTCCAAGCTGGTCCGTGCTGCCAATACACAGAAGTGTATCCGTGCCGGCGGTAAGCACAACGATTTGGATGATGTTGGGAAAGATGTGTACCATCACACGTTCTTCGAGATGTTGGGAAACTGGTCCTTTGGTGACTACTACAAGGTATTATTACCCATATGGTTGAAAATAAGTAGTGACATATTTTCAATATGAGCACTAGTGCACATATCACTTTTGCCTAGCAACGATTGTTGTAGCGCGACGTCACTGTAACCGGCCTTCGCAAGGGAAGCAGCCCGTTTCTTGGATATTTTTTAGATTGTAAAAATGGAATAGAATCGGTAATAAAGAAATTAATACCCTCGGTTCCAAGTGTGTCATATGACTTTTATGAAACTCTAGCAAATTTTTGTATAACCCTTGCTCTCGCTCGGGTAATACAATAATTCACACTCGTTTTGTAAAAGTCATATGACACACTTCCTCGGGTAATAATCTCTATATATTTCATGTTGAATAACAGTAACAAGGTATTATGGGTATAATACTGTGCCCTAAGACACTAGGAGATAAATAGTTATTTATTTAGCTATCCAATTGTGTATACCGATATGCGAAAAGACGTGCAGTTCATGTGTTGTTCTTGATTTATTTATGACTTTACCTGAAAACTCTATTTTGTACATCAAAGGGGAGATTTCCTTTATTCAAATATAGTGTGTAAAAGATTGCTGTGTAAATTTTTTATTCACACTTTATGTGATATATCTGAAGAAAAGCATACACCAAACGTTTTGATTTATCTTAATCATTATTCTGCAAACCTTCACATTCAGATTTTGTGTTTTTCTAATGTAATTCATTTCCAAATGACTTTCAAATATCTGATATGACTTTCCAGAAAGAGGTCTGTACATGGGCATGGGAGCTGTTGACAGACAGACTCAAGTTAGAGAAAGAACGTCTCTATGTGACCTATTTCGGGGGGAATCCAGAAGGAGGCCTTGAACCTGATAATGAGGCTCGTGACATCTGGATCAACCTTGGTCTTGACCCAGCCCGCGTCTTGCCCTTTGACATGAGAGACAACTTTTGGGAGATGGGAGAGACAGGGCCATGTGGTCCATGCTCGGAGATCCATTACGATCGGATCGGAAACCGCGACGCTAAACATCTCGTCAACATTGATGATCCAGATGTCCTGGAGATCTGGAACTTGGTCTTCATTCAGTTTAACAGGTGACAATTTGAATTTGCATACCAGGTAAATTTGAAAAAAGGACTTACCGTATATGACCGGGTATAAGCCGACCCCGCATATAAGCCTACCCCCTTTCTCAACCCCCCAAATTCCAGTCAAAACCTAGTATCTCATGTATAGACCGACCCCCCCTCTTCGCAGCTATATTTTGCTGACAGTAAGTCGATATGATGCCAGTTGCATTGAAACTAAAAGCTCATGAATCCTCAAATGACACGTTAATTTTAGGACGTATATTATTTTAAAAAACTATAAAAGAAATTATAAGTGTTCACTTACGGTGTTTGTTGTTTGTTTTAATCATATTACATATTATTCTCGACAAATTGTTAACGAACGACAGTCAACAATCTTTGGTGCATGAAGTGTTTGCTGGAAATGTGATATTTGTTACAAGCCTTTTCATTGGCTAAATTATGTAGGTCAACCAATCAGCAAGTCGGTTTAAAAAGATCTACGTAACATCAAATGTGGTCGTAATAATTTCATGACAACATTTTGTCGATACAATACTAAATGTGTAAATATATCAGATTGTCTTACACGTTTTCTATATTTTATTATTTCAAAATTAATATGCAGTTAATTGAAATATTTGTGTATATAAAAGTCGAAGAATAACGATCAGAAATATAACTATGAGCAAACTATCATATAAGGAATGTTATTCGTCGTCACGAAATTACGATTGAAATTCAAAGTAATGTAAAACATCGTGCTTTCACGAGTGTATCTTTGATAAAGATTTGATTGAATTTCGATAAGATATGATTGATAAGTTTGATAATATGTCTTATTAATACTTTAAAATGGACAACAAGTCTTTTGAAGTGATAACTCTTGATAATACTTGAAAAACCGGGTTTCAATTGCCGATCGTGGATGCGAGTGAAGCCACATCGATCTGCCGAAATCTAACAGTACGTGAAGGTTGCTTGAATATATTTTCAACTTCCCGTTGCATATTAATATATCTTTATATATTTTTCAACTTCTCTTTGTATATTTTCATTAAAAACAACAACACAACAAAAGTATTTTTATTTTACAAGTTCAATATAGAAATGACCTCGATGATTGTGCATGTTACTTCCTGTGTAAACATCGACTCGCTAACTCGCTGGGCTGACGATACTCGTGCTTGGTCTCTTGATTTTTTTCATCTGCAACATATAACTCAGGTATAGACCGACCCCCCTCTCTGACCCCCTGATTTCTGGTGTCAAATTCTCGGCTTATACCCGGTCATATACGGTACCGGTAGTTTTTTTTTCTATGAGGCTTAAATACAATTTTCATTATGTATAAAAATATAAAAATTATTAGACCTTTTCCATTAAAGATAATATCTTTATTTGCTGTACGTTCAAAATGTTTATAGTTGAACTTGATTAAATTTTAAAAGAATTATGTCTGCTATAGTAACATAACTCCATATTTCTCTGCCTCTTACTCATATTTCTGGCTAGAGAGTAAACAGAGTTATGTCCCCTTGGCATAATGTCAAGACTAGACTCAAAGCTTTTTTTATCACCCCAATCAATGGTCAAGGGAATGTAGAATAATTTTGTCTTTCCATCCATCCATAAACATGATTTAATGTGAACTGAAGTAATTAGTAACTGGTTTAGTCATATAATTCCAACCGCTTATTTCTCAATGCAGAGAGTCGAAGACAGAGTTACGTCCCCTGCCCAGGAAGCACATCGACTGTGGTATGGGTTTGGAGAGACTTGTGTCGGTAATCCAGGGAAAGGGTTCAAACTATGATACGGACCTCTTCATGCCGTTCTTTGAAGCGATACAAAAGGTACTGTATCTTTTATGCCACATACCTTTCTGTTACATTTCATTAATGATTTATGAGTCTTCATTAAAACTCAATCCTATATGATATAAATTCTATTGTTATTGTACTACATTTTGTGACCAAATTGAGCAATTTATTGTTAAGATGAAGAATCGTTATAGGTCTTTGAAACAAATGCCTTATGAAAAAAACAAGGTAAAAAAATAA
The DNA here is from genome assembly GCA_916613615.1 of Steromphala cineraria. NCBI lineage: Eukaryota > Metazoa > Mollusca > Gastropoda > Trochida > Trochidae > Steromphala > Steromphala cineraria. The sequence continues at coordinate 57,399,063 of OU744730.1, forward strand.
TTTGAATTTTATAAAGTTATTCTTGAAAAGATCATTTACAGATCTGCTAGAATCTGAGCTTCTTTGGGCATCTTTTTCAAGATACAGTCCACCTTGTCCTTACTCAAAGTCCTTTTAATATTCAACCTAACCTTGGAATAACAAAATAAAAACATTGCTTGAACTTTTTCAAGATACAGTTGCTTGAACTTTTTCAAGATACAGTCCACCTTGTCCTTACTCAAAGTCCTTTTAATATTCAACCTAACCTTGGAATAACAAAATAAAAACATTGCTTGAAACCTGGGCGTACGGTATACCTATAATTAACAGGAGTTTTTACAAGCCTGGAAAAATCCTGGAATATCGGTTCAAGCCTCAAAAGCCTTATTTAGCTCTAAAAGTCTCGAAAAAGACTAAGAAGCCTGGAAAATGACAATAAAGCCTGCAAAAAGCTCTAACTATGTATGCGAGTCAGGCTAGATCTCACTTGCCTGAATTATTTGCCTTATTTTTGCCATGAGAGCCTTAATTTTGGTCTTGAAAAATTGTACAAACTCTGAAATTTTAGTACCCTTGTGTGTATAAATATTTGTGACCTATTTTCCAACTCTGCTTTCTTGTTGTTGTCATGAGATGTAATAATGACTGGGAACCAGGGATGCAGAAATCGGTCTATTTGCCGGACATGTCCGATTGGGAATTCAGTTTGACCGATTGAAAAAGTGACCTGTCGGACATTCAAGGAGTCATTTGACCGATTGAAGATAATCAAAGAATTACTAAACAAACAGATAAACAAGCCTGAGTTGACTAACAGGCAATCAATAAAGGCCGATGAAATGCCCCGCTTGTGTCGGTCATAATTGTAATGAAAACATGAACCGGTCATCAATGAAACAACTAATCCATTCAAACGACATAATTACCTTGTTATCTTTAATTATTGGATCATCTCAGTGTCATGCATTGAGTAAAACAAGTCACTAGGCCAAACTTTTTTTAAAAAGACATCAAACAACATCGTTATTTTACATGCTGTTACTTTTTCCTCCCTCCACTAACTTCGCAAGCTCCATGCATTGACTTTGCAAGCAAAACTTCATTAACACAGTGTTGGGAGCTTTCATTACTGGAGGGAGGGGAAAGGAACAGCAGGATTACTGCAGTGATAGGGAAACGAAAACAGGCTGATCTGTTGGCAAGTTTGACAGGCTAAAAAAACTTATGCAGTGTGTGTCAAGTAGTTGATATGCATCATAACTTAATAGAATTATATTTAAAACAGCCAAAGTAATTTTATTTTACTCAATGTAATGTATTTTCAGTGTTTTATTTTTGCATTGCATTGCATGCGTTGCTATAAATAGATCTGTACATCTTCTGCTTTCCAGTTCTAAGCACCTGGCATTTGTTTACTGATTAACTGACACTATTGAAACTTGATTATTTAAATTATAAACATATTCATATACCTAGGCCTAAACATCATAGTAATAAGTAAATTACTGAGTAATAATTTTAGACTTAAATTTAGTCTATGAAATATTTCCACATGTTCAATCGTGTATTTACGTGAAATAAAGCACCAAAATTTATTACAAAATATCATTATTCGTCGACTTATACGTGGAATGTCCGATTGGCAAAAATTTGAATCTGCATCCCTGCTGGGAACCCTTGTCTCTCTGACCACAGGCTACTGGTATCCGACCCTACACAGGGAAGGTGGGCAAGGAGGACACGGACGGAGTGGACATGGCCTACAGAGTGCTGGCTGACCACGCTCGAACACTGACCATTGCCCTTTCGGACGGTGGCCGGCCGGACAACACAGGGAGGGGGTAAATGATTTGATTGATTTATCAATACATCATGATTTCCTTTTAGATTTGGAGTAGACTTGAGAAAGAAGGCTGTTCAATATGATGACTTCATTGTTCTAATAGAAAATTGTGATGACTTTTGTAATTCCATTAGGATTACTGGCAGCTCCTGTAAAAAAAAATTCGAAAAGTTTAAACAGGATACGTTAAGGGATAAAATTGAAATATTTCAACCTTATATATACTACTTACGATGAGATTGTCTTGAAAGGATATGATGTTTAAAATTTTTAAAAAGAATGCCGCTGATGTCTTAAATGTTGCCCAAGCGGCAAATAAACAAAACAAACTTGCACACTCACTAAAAAGCAAGAGAAATAATTTGAGAGTGTGAGTTGGTTGACACGGTTGCAGGTACGTGTTGCGACGTATACTGAGGAGAGCTGTACGTTACTGCACAGAGAAGCTCAACGGCAAACCGGGAATGTTTGCATCTCTCGTGGACACTGTTGTACAAGTCTTGGTAAGAGTTGTCTACCCCTACCTCAATAATATACTGCATTATATCTGTAATAGATATTGTCATTTTCATTTTATTTCTATGTTGTTGTCAATAAATGGATACTATCATAAATCAATGAATAGATAATAATTGATTATTTCAATGGTTGCAAATACCCTGATACTGTTTTTGTTTGTTCCGTATATGTTTCCATTTCCAATTGATTTTGCAATATCTGTAAAACTGACAACATGTGTTGTCTGAAGGGCGTTTGTGCTTACCTTGAATTGCAGTGGCATGAATAACTGATAAGAATCTTGTTTGACCAATTTTGGACTTTGACTTTGACTTTGATTATTATCATTTAAATGTGACAATATTTTTTTTTAATCACCATTTCAGTTTTAGTTCTTGTGCATTTTGAAAATGAAGTATTTGAATTGTAACCAGTTGATGGTATTCAATGAAGTTTTGCATGTTATGTATTGGGAAACTGTCTGAGTGTTACCTTGAGAAACAGTTTTGATTCTGATAAGTTCAGAGTAAAATCTCATTACCGATATGTATTGGTTACATACTAAAGTCACTAGAGGCATGAAATAAGAATGCAACAATGATGTGTAATTGATCATGAAAAATATATTTGACGATTGTTTGTAAAAACTTTGATTTGTTTCTGATAGGGTGAAGCTTTCCCTGAAGTTACCAAGGACCCAGAAACTGTAAGTATGACAGTCCCGTTTCCATCCAAATTTATTCAGTGAGCTTTTAGCAATTTCAAGACATCAAAAAGCTGTAAGATCCTAGATATCTGAAACTGAACTTCTCGTTGTATGAATAATTATCCATTACAACTGATTGCATAATTTTTTTTTTTAAAAGAATTAACACACATAACATAACAAATTTCACACTGCCCCCTGTTATCCAGGTGAAGGCAATAATCAACGAAGAGGAAGCTCAGTTTCTGAAGACCTTGACCAGAGGTCACAAACTCCTCGAGAGAACAATTGGGAAACTTGGAGACACAAACGTCTTGCCTGGTTAGTATGCTTCCCTTTTTGAGACAATGGTAAAAGAAATATTGATGGTTAGAAGAATTCTTAAACTTATCTTCTCTTGTTTGTACTAGTCAATAGTGGTTGTTTATATTTCATCAAGAGCCTGTCACTGAACTTAGATTGTCATATGATGATGTGTAATACGGTGATGTTATCACATGATAATGTCATCTGATGCTGTCATAGGTTGATGCCATATGAAATGGTGATGTCAAAAAATGATATCATGTTATATTGTGATGTTGTCAAAAAGATGTCAGGTCATAGGATGTCACACAATTTGATATTTTATGTCACACAATGATGTCATGTAATATGGTGATGTCAATTATGTCACATGATGATATCATATTTATGATATGAAATGAAACACAATGAAGTCATGTGATATTGATGTGATATACAATGAAGTCATGTCATTTGGTGATGTTGTAACACATTGATTTCATTAGATATTATGATGTTATCATACAATGAAGTCATGTGATATGGTGATGTTGTAACACAATGATGTCATTAGATATTATGATGTTATCATACAATGATGTCATGTGTTAGGTTGATGTTGCAGGTGATGTTGCTTGGCGCCTCTATGACACGTACGGTTTCCCCGTGGACCTCACATGCCTCATGTCGGAGGAGAAGGGTCTCTCTATTGATATGGTGGCATACGAGGAGGCCAAGAAACACTCCCTCGTATGTATATACAGCGTATAACATAGATTGGAATCCTAGGCTGTCCTGAAAATAAATTGGTCAATCTCTGGTCAATCAGTCCTGGCAAAAAGTAGCCAGGTTAAGGACTGGCGGACGGGCTATATTTTAAAGACTGGTATTTATGTATATGTATATACAAACAAACAATTTCATACTGCTGTTCTGACCACTTCATATGATACTTGTGGAATCAATTCTTTAACAGTGTGAAGCAGATGTGCAAGTCTGGTTGCCTAATCGTATAAGCACTTTTATGAATGATTGCATTATTGTAGACTTTGGCAGCAAAAAGTTGTGAACTTGGAAATATAAAGATTTTTATTGACTTTTTTTTTCAATAACTATTTAAATATTCTTTAGATTGGCATGACCTTCAATTTCTAAATGTTCTTGACCTTTCTAGTAATTAAATATACATATAATCATATATTTTGATTATCAAATCTGAAAATGAAGTTTGCAGTAACTTGAAATTGTAATGCAATGTTACATGCAATACAATACTTACCCGCAACCTCTTCTCCCCTCCCTCCAGCTGATGTCCCAGGGTGGAGGTAGTTCTGTAGGGGAGCAGATCAACCTCGACGTACACGCCATCACAGAGCTACAGAACAAGGGGGTCCCACCAACTGACGACTCGCCTAAGTATCAGTACACTGCCGATGTGGAGGGAAACTATGGTGAGTTGTGATGAATTGTGCTATATAAGCTAATTTTTCTCGGCATCTGATTGGTCGAGACTGTCACATGATGACGTATCAGCATATTGACTTGGAATCCAAATCCTACCAACAAAATTAACTTGATTTATAGAAATAGAATTGGTGAGTCACACCAATGTGTCATGTTATCACATTTTCATCATCTTCTTAAGATTAGCCAATATTCAGTGAATCTATTTGTGCTAGGCTCTATAAACCCATTTTACATTTTCTTGTCAAGAAAGAAAGACCTTCGACTGTGAAATATTGTGCATAGACTCGATAAATGAAGCTCATAAATTGTAGATGTGGTGACTGTGTGACCCCTGTGCAACACCCTGAAACCCCAAATAATTTTCTGTACTACTGAACCCAAGACTGATGGGGAATATAATCCACAATTATCATAGCCTCAAATAAGAAACACATGAGCCACATCCTAAATCAATTTTGAATATGAAGCCTGATGAGCTTCAAAAGCAATGGCTCTATTTTGTTAATTCCATCATCCCACCTGATGAAGGAGACACCATATACTCAAACATTTATTCAAAAAACCTTTTTTTTTCACTTGATATGAAATAATAGTAAGGGTATTTATATAGTGCACATATCTGGAGCCCTGCATATCCACACTGAATGCATGCTTAAGGTGCTCCCTGAATTATTACACTGGTTTAACTCAAGAAGCCAATTAAAGCGCTTGAAGGTCACCTCCAACACAACTTTACCCAGGTACCCAATTAATCCTGCTAGGTAAAAAGAGGCACATTTTGAATAAGGCCTCATCCCCAAGTCTCAACTTGTGTCTCAGTGTGGGGCAGGGAATCACCCTTCAAACTCTCAATTCATTCAGCAATGAATTCGGTAACCCACCTATCCAACGAGCCATACCAGATGTTGCTGAACTGTTGCTTCGCTCAGGACCAGGTGCCACCGAGTATACCACTTCCAAATGCCCCCATAGGACCTTTTGGACATTTTCTCCCATCTAACAGGGATGTTAAAATGCAGACAATCTGATCCCAAAAAATATTGTTAAGTCTCCTTCCTCACCCTCTTCTCCCAGTGTTTGAGCCTGCATCAGGCAAGGGGAACATGAAAAGGATAAAATGCAGACAACGTGATCACCAAAATAACCATCGTAACATTTATTGACAACCTTATTGTTTCCCCCCTCTCTCCCCCAGTGTTTGAGCCTGCGTCTGGCCAGGTGATCGCCCTGCGGTACAACAAGAACTTCGTGGAGGAGGTGACTACAGGACAGGAGTGTGGTGTCCTCCTCAACAGGACTAGCTTCTACGCAGAACAGGGAGGCCAGATCTACGACGAGGGCTTCATTGTCAAGGAGAATGAAGAGGTAACAGCAGCGACCTAGATTAGTGCATGGTTTTAAGCTGTTGATATTTAGGGCTGTTAGAGACATTAACTACCCGGTAATGTGCCTCATGGCTGCATATGTAGGCTCCCCAGGGAGTTGAGATTGAAAAATGTGATGAGGGATGTAATTAAATGATCGTTGAAATACTATCTATGTTAAACTATGATCAATAAATGTTTCCAAGCTTTATGCACGTGTGTGTTTCCCTCTCCTAGGATGTGGAGTTCCGTGTGAAGAATGTTCAAGTTCGAGGAGGCTACGTACTACATATAGGAGTTATCGAGGGAAGCCTGAAGGTTGGAAACAAGGTGAAGCTCACGATAGATGAGGTGGGTTGCCGGCAGACTTGTCTTGTGATATATCAACTTACTTACTGAGAGTTCCTAGAGTTGAAATATGTTTTTTATCCAAAATTGCCCTGCCAAGGACAGTCAACTCCTAACGCTGTTCAACTTTTGATTGTATCACAAAGTGTAATTGTAGTGTTAAAAGGGAAGCATGCCAAGTAACCAATAAGTATTTCATTATAAATGTTGCTTTCTTAATTGAAATTAGCATCTATGTACACAATCATTCCCTTAAAAAATGTCTGCTGCAAATGATCCTTGTCCCTTTTACAAAGGCATTTACTGTTTTTAGCCATAGTTACAGTCAAGATTCTGTTGAAACAGTACCAAGACGCTCAGGGTAAATTGCTGCTAATGACTGAAATGTTGCCAAATCCAACTCACTCTGGGAAATTTCATTTATGTATCTTTTCCACATCACTTTACTTATCAGTATCTATAACTACATTTCACAATTTATGTTTCTCTTAAAACCAGAATGTTTTACAAATCAATATGATCATGGTATATTCAACTTCAGTCAAGACGATGCGACGTGATGAAGAACCACACCGGTACCCACATGTTGAACTACGGTCTGCGCGCCATCTTGAAGGAGGCAGATCAGAGAGGATCCCTTGTTGCTCCCGATAGGCTCAGATTTGACTTCACATCAAAGGTAGATAACTCTTGTTTCTCTCATAAGGGAGACCACTCTTAGCAACTAGAATTTGAAAACTTGCTAACTTTGTGAAATTAATTCAATTCAATTAGATATTAAATTAGTAACTTATAAATAAGAATAGTATCAAATATGAGATAGTTTAGTATCACTTTCTCTAGGTTCAGTTTCAATCAATTTATTGATGCGTCTCATGTCCCAGGGAGCCATGACAGTGTCGGAAGTGAAGTCGGTGGAGGAGATAGTGAATGAGATGGCAGCCAAGAACCAGGAAGTGTACGCAAAGGAAGCCGCTCTCGCTGACGCCAAGTCCATCCAGGGACTCAGAGCTGTGTTTGATGAGGTATGGCGCCAGTATTATGACAGTTGACTATGATTTAGGTTTTAAAAAACATTTTGGGAGTAATTTCTGATTTTAAGATTGTTGAAAGGTACAAGAATGTTTTTGTCCTGTGAACATTTTCCCTGAAAGTTGTGTTTGATCGGGTATGGGCACAAGTGTGATTACTGTAGAATATGGTGGCCAAAAGCATTGTCTAATCACAATATTTGTGTTTGTTCATTCTGATATGATTAGTGTGGATGTCCGTGTTTGAAGTTATGAGGACAGATTGTGATTTTTGAAAAGTAATCTGAGAGTATGTTCTGTTTTAAAACTTATTTTTAAAAAAAACCTCAGAACTGTTTTTGTTTTGGTATGTGCACTAGTGTCGGAAGTTGTTACTGTAGACTATGGTAATATGGGGAATGTCCAATGTCTGAAATATTTTTAATTCTGTCAGAGACTAATGAAGGAGCCAAGAGTGCTTTGTTTAGTGTGACTTGATGAGGGAAGTTGTGAGGGAAAATTTAGGTTTTTGAAAGGCTATTAAGGGTTAATATTTAGAATAATTCTTTGTTCATGGTATAAAATGTTTTGAAGTTGTCATCTAAATATTCCTCTTAATTATTGTCTTTCAAGCTGCTAAAATGTTTCTCAAAGAAGTCCAAATATTTAGGGTTTTCTTTACTTTTTGGATTGAACGAACATTCTTTTTGTGCAATGTCGTTAAAATTTGTCCTTTTCTTAGAAGAGTAAGCAAAAATAATGGTTTCTACTTGAATAAGGCCTCATGATGACGTGTCCGTATCTGTTAATGCTTCCAAACCTTCCAGTACCAAAAGCTTATGAATACAAGAGAACAGTTAAACTCCAAAGGAAAAGGGCTCGCCGCTAATGTCCACAATATTACCCACCCTCAACAATAACTCATTCACTCGTCCTAAAGGAAAAGGGACATAGATATATGAGTCTGAAGAATAACATTTCTCATGAATTGAAAACATTAAACTTCCAAGGAGAAAATTATGCTTACTTAATTTCATGTCACTTTCCCCCCAAGTATTTGGTATATCATTCCAAGAACAGATATATGTACAAAGGCATATTACAATAAAGTATCAAGTTATTTTGCCCCATCAGATTGTTCGTGTTCAATAAAACATAGTCCAATATGATGTCAAGATAACCATTTTTATCATTCCCCCCTGCTAGGTTTATCCAGACCCGGTGAGGATCGTGTCTGTCGGGGTATCGGTGGAAGATCTCGTTGCAGATCCCATGGGACCCGGCGCTTCCATGACAACTGTCGAGTTCTGTGGAGGAACGTGAGTTGTCTAGCTTTGCATCTTGAAAATATCTTGACTTATGAAATTGTGAATTTGAAAATGTCACTGAAAGAGTTACTGAAATACTGCTTTTGTCTAAAAATTTAAAATGTTGATTCTAAACTTTCGGTACACAGTTGTAGTTGAAATTTAGATAAAACGCCTTGCAGTGCAATTGAATAAGTCATTATGGTACTGTTTTTAATTTCCAGTTTATAAGAAACAACTTACCATAATGAAGATTTTAGCTAAACAGGATCTATTTTCAAGCTTAGGATCTGCCATATTGAGAAACTATTACGAGGTTTTAAGCAGCAATTTGTCTTAAAACTGACAAGACGATTTCAAAATATCTCCCGGTTACTGTAACATATATACTGATTGACAGGCACCTGAGGCGGGCAGGACATGTCGGTCAGTTTGTGATCCAGACAGAAGAAGCTATATCGAAGGGAATCAGGAGAATTATCGCTCTCACTGGAACTGAGGCTGCAAAGGTGAGGCAATGTTATATGAGGTTTAGATATTGGAAAATTATTGATCAAATAATGGTCATCACTTGCAGCCAAATATATAATTATGTGTATGGGTCATATCCCAGTTGGTACAGTTTCTCCTCATCAGCTTAGGGACAGGGTTTAAATCTTGACAGCCTCTCATGTTTGAAGCTGATGGTGCTGCTCCCTTGCATGATTCAAGGACAGAGCCAAGTTTTATCACGAGCAGCTTGTGCAAATGTCTCAACAAATTTAAATGACACTTAAATAAAATTATTTATTGTTATCACTTCATCCCAGCTATTCCCTAACATCTCCTATCCCTCCTATGTCTCCAGCAGATCTCAAAAGAACTTTCGCATAAACTGTTCATCAATTAGTTTCCTTGCTGGGTTATACAATAGTAATCATGTGACCCCTAAAGAAGTCAAATATGGTGGTTGAGGGATTGTGTCTCAATCCAACTTCAACCTCCTCTGTTCTCGTGTGATGTGAAACCCGTTGATCTTCCAGGCCGCCCACCGGTGTTCAGTGCTGGAGAAGAGCGTCAGTGAACTCAAGTCTAAGATTGATGGCAACCAGCAGACGAAGGCTGCGTCAGACAAGGAACTCAGCTCTCTCATCGTTCAGCTCGATAACGTCAGTCTTTTTCTCTCTTATTAAAGACCCATTTTCAGAGTTCAATATTTTCAAAAGTAATTTTACCGTTTTCCTTGTATTTTTTGCAAATTTTGTGACCAACCTAGGGAAGATCGGACCAAAGTTCATGGAGATAATTTACCAAAATTGTTATTGTTGATAAAAAATGTACATGTGATATCAACATTTCGATGAAAGATTTTTCTACTGAGTGATGTATTTATATTCTCAATAGCTAAATTTCATCCTGATCGCATCGCATGAAAATTAGTCTTTAATGTTAGGATGAAAATGAGAATTATTCCAGTACCATACCAAAGTTGAATTAGCTATCTCTCAGCTCTCAGATAGTACAAGTTATTTTGGTTTATAGATATTTCTACAAAACAATTTGTTACCAAATGACAATTATGAAAGGGAATGTAGCTCTCTCTGAAACTTTTGTAATGTGATCTTTTACATTATAGTTATTTAGCAAATGATAATATTGCAGTGAAATTAGATTTCTCTCTGCTCTTACATCATACATCTGGGGAATGTGAGTTTTAAGATATTTTTTACAATATATATACTACTCAAAAGAAGTTACGGGCCAAATCTATATTTCTTCATGACATTTTGATGGGGGACACCATTGCATGGCTGCAGGTTGGGTTCACACAGAGGAAGTTACACAGAGATTTGGTTGCATTCAAAGAGTGAAAACAATTCTCAATTGAACCAGCCTATAGCCACACAGTGATTTCTTCCTCAATCAATATTGTTTTGCTTATATCTGACATAACAAAATTTAAGTTGAAAGCTGCATCACCATGGTATGGATTTAGAGACATACCCAACTCACAAAGGTCTGATCACAATCTGTTTGGCCAATGCAAACAGTTTCATTGACCCTTGTTTTGAGGATACATTTGTTTTTTTTCAGGAGAATGTCATTCTTCATGTATTTGACTATGGCATGTGCATGAACCCAATTCAACAAGATATCTGCTGGAAAAGATTGTATTCATATCTTTTCAATGCAAAGCAACATCTTCATTTGAATAGTATAGTATTGAAAGGAGGACTATTCTAGGGTCTTGCTGAAGAGAATAGACTATTTCTAGACTATATGAATGTAATCGTACCAATTTTGTCAGGCAAAAGTATTCAAAGACGTAAGGTGTCTTCAGAGAGATTGTCTGCTTTTACATTTCTAAAGTCTTTATCCTTAAGACACTGAAAACATAAGTTTTTCTTCAACTCTGCACTTATGCAAAATAGTTTCTTAATGAATAATTTTATAATTTCCCCTTTTTTTGTTCAAGGTTAAATTTGGCATCATTTTTAGTTAGTATTGTTTTGGGGGTATTATTCAAAATCATATGAGGATAAAAAGTGAATCAGTTGTTTACTTTTTTTTCCATCTAAGTAAGTTTTAATTAAACTCCTCTCTATGCTAACTTGCACTCATCATATTATCAGGAGGTAGCCCAGTCAGGAATCGCCTACTGGAGACGAGACAAACTGCGCTCCCAGCTGAAGGACCTCAAGAAGAAGATGGATGACCTCGACAAGGCCAGGAAGGCAGCTGTGATGACCGAGGTCAGTGTGCGACCTCTTCACGGTTTTGTTGATTATAGAACCTCAGATGTAATGTTTATGGTTATTCTCCTTAGGTAAACCTCTTTTAAGGTCCTTGTACATTCAATAGAATATCACTAGTCACTGTCACCCTTTGGAATATCACTGTCATGCGGTAGAATATCACTGTCATCCTGTTGAAAATCACTATAGAATATCAATGTCATCCTGTTGAAAATCACTGTAGAATATCAATGTCATCCTGTTGAAAATCACTGTCATCCTGTAGAATGGTCATCCTGTAGAATGGTCATCCTGTAGAATGGTCATCCTGTAGAAATCACTGTAGAAATCACTGTCACATCCTGTAGAATATCACTGTCATCCTGTGGAATATCACTGTCATCCTGTAGAAAATAACTGTCATCCTGTAGAATATCACTGTCACATCCTGTAGAATATCACTGTCATCCTGTGGAATATCACTGTCATCCTGTAGAATATCACTGTCATCCTGTAGAATGTCACTGTCATCCTGTAGAAAATCACTGTCATCCTGTAGAATATCACTGTCATCCTGTAGAATGTCACTGTCATCCTGTAGAATATCACTGTCATCCTGTAGAATATCACTGTCATCCTGTAGAAAATCACTGTCATCCTGTAGAAAATTACTGTCATCCTGTAGAATATCACTGTCATTATATACAATACTCCACAAATAACTGTATTAAATGCTAAGATATTCACTATAAGATAACGGTAAGTGTGTGTAATGACTATGTCTTTAGAAAAATAACTAAGATCAAATGTTTTGGAGAAAGACTCCTCTAGCCTGGAGACCCAATACTTGCTCCATACAAATCAACTGACTATTGTATAATTCGAGGTTCAACAGTTACAGGAAAAAAGGGCCTAAGAGTAATTGAAGGGTCCGAATGACGGGGTATCTAAAACATCAATAAAATGCAACCTTTTCCTTGAAAATTATTTAAATAAAGATTTTCTGACAGCTAAAATGATTTACTATAAATCAATTATTTCCTTGAAGCCTTGAGTTTGGTTGCAGAATGTATAATCGCAATGAAATCGAGGAAATTTCGAGTTTGGTTGCAGTCCCTTATAGGCAACTGCAACCAAATTGTTTTCTAGCAAATATCCATCACTTTTCGTGTCTTGACAAACACTTATTTGGTTGCAGAGATTCTAGTTGATTGTTGAAAAGCAAAGAGACAAGTTTTGTTGCAGGAGTTTTATAATTTACCTTATTTGACGTGAAAACAAAAACAAATCAACAGTTCCATTTTGAAAGGTTCCCTCTCGCTCTGTGGGTGACGTAATGCCATGCGGTATGTAACGTGTCCTACAATTGGTTGATTCAGTCTCAAACATTTCCAACAATTTTTCAAATTTCCTAATTTCTGATTGATAATTCATCTTGTTCTGTTTTTGGATAGAAACTATTTGTTAAACTTACTTATTGATGTTTATTTTCTATCAAAATCATTTGGCAATTAAAGGAATTTGTGACAGCCAATGCGAATCTTTTTGAGGTATGATAACAATTCGAATCTGCTACGGGAGCACGTTGAAACACAGAAATGAAATTTAGGGATTAATTTGGTCAAAGATTGTCTAAAGTACCTACTATGACATGCTGTATGATAGAAATTCTTAAAATAATCAAGGTCAGTGAAATATTTCTATCCATAATGTCAGAAACGATTTCAAAACATGATGTGACATGATCTAAAACCGGACTCGATAGCAATCGGTAAGTTGCTGATGTGTCATTGAAATGTAAATAAAAAGCCAGGTAAGTGATCAACAGTTGTCAAATCATCATATATTCCATCTGCAACCAAATTTCTTCAAGCCCAGGCTCTTTTGTTGGATAAAAACATGTATTTTCGTGGAAAAATAATTTGGTTGCAGTTGCCTATAGGGGACTGCAACCAAACTCGAAAATTATGCGATGTCATTTTGATTAATCTTTCTGCAACCAAATTCAATGGTGTCATTCCATATATCATTGTATAGATAATTATCTCAGCTTTCAGAAAAGTCGAAGTTGAGTCTTTTTGAAGAGCTAGGTTGCATTTAACAGTCCTTTTTGACACCCCGTCATCCGGACCCTTCAATTACTCTTAGGCCGAACAAAATTAAGAATGTTTAAACGCCTAAATTTTAACATTCCGGAGCATAACTCGGAAACTACTTGACCAATCTTCACCAAATTTTGTATACATCCTCTTTATATCATGTAGTTAATTGATAGTTTCTAGCACAGCTGCACAGTGATTCTCTTAAAAAACACAATGAGCAAAAACATCAATTGCTTTTATTATTGTGAATTTAATTGAGATTACTTTTGAGCTAATCAGACCTGTAAGGCCCGATGGGTTTATGGCATGGCATGGTGTCAGGCATCCGTCTGTCCGTAAACTTTGTGCATTTTCTACTTCTTCTCCAGAAGCATAAGACCTAAGAAGCAGAAACTATGTGTACAGACTCCTTGACTAGTGAGGATTAACATTCATAGCTTTAGTTACCCTGTGGCAACATAAAGGTCACAGGGACCAGACCCATAAAACCTATTTTCATCTTCTGTTCCGGAAGCATTAGGCCTAGAAAGCTGAAACAATGTGTACATACTCCTTGACTAGTGGGGGTTATGATTTGGAGCTTTGGTGCCTCTGTCGCTCACACCCTTAAAGCCTATTTTCATCTTCTTCTCCTATAGTATAAGGCCTAGAATGATTAAACTTTGTGTTCAGACTCCTTGACTAACAGTGTAGAAAACTCCCGCCTACCAGACGGCCGAGACGGACTGTTTTTCAGCCGGAAGGTCGACTTTCAAAAGTTGCCTGTCCGGTCGTCAGGTATATATTCTACACACATTTTATATTCATTCACATTAAGAGACAAGGTGATATTTTCAACCTGAAAAGGGTACCTGATAATTTCGTAAGATTTACTATCAATAGTTCAGGCATCTTCAACATGCTTCCATCAATAGGATTCTTTGCGTCACCTTTTATGTACTGATTATTATTCAATGCATTTATTCATAATATTAGGAACTTGTTTCGATAATGAATGGGTGGCAAAATAAAAACACACATTTTCCGTCAGTATTCTATACATGATCCATTTTAAATCCGAATTGATAAATATTACTTCATTATGATAAAATCTTACTTTAAAAAACGTGGTGGATTTAAATAATTAGCTAGACTATACAGTATATGATACATGCATTCCTGTTTACAAGTTGTATTACATGGAGGGATACGGTGACATTTCGTCCCCTTATCTTTTTAAATCATTGTACGATTACTTATTTTAAAAACTGTCAAACTATATAGTGCATTTATCAATCCTATTTGATCGGTATTGTTTAAACAATGATTTATCATATAATAAGCAAGGAAATATAGGGTTATACAGTGAAAATAAAATCCATATTTTAAGAAAAGCACTAGAAAGTCATTTTCACCGCAGTGAAAATATAATCCATATTTTCACTGCAGTGAGAAAAGTAGGACCAAACCCATTACCTCCCTTTGAAACCTATTACCTCCCTTTCTCTCTTTGAGGAAAACACATGCCTTTCGTCATGGAAAAGAAAAACGACTCTTTGCGATGTTTTTGGTATGTTACTGTTAACATTTTGCAGTGCCAAGGTGTCCTTCAATATTAAAAAGCCACCCGAAGTTCATGTCTTGTTTCTGTAGTTAATAGTTCTTCATGTTATCGCAAAATATATTTACGAAGCGAGAATTCTGTCACACCGACATAGCGCTTCACTTCTGTATCAGTTCACGTCAAAACTGACTTTCCAAAATACATAAATGAAAAGGACCCTTTGTTTCACCGAGTTATAATCCAAAACATATTTTGGATCTGATATCAATAAACCTTCAAAAATTTTATATTTTCAAATAACTATTTCCGATTTAATATTGACTTATTTCAATTGTACTAATTTTTAGCTCATCTGGCCTGTAAGCCCCGATGGGCTTATGGCATGGCATGTTGTCCAGCGTCTGTCCGTCTGTCCGTCCGTCCGTCCGTAAGTCCGTCCGTAAACTTTGTGGAATTTCGACTTCTTCTCCAGAACCATAAGGCCTGGAAAGCTGAAACTTTGTGTACAGACTCCTTGACTAGTGAGGATTATAAATTGTAGCTTTGGTGGCCCTGTGACCCCTAATAAGGGCCACAGGGTCCAAGCCCTAAAAACCTATTTTCATCTTCTTCTCCAGAAGCATAAGGCCTAGAAAGCTGAAACTTTGTGTACAGACTCCTTGACTAGTGAGGATTATAAATTGTAGCTTTGGTGGCCCTGTGACCCCTATTAAGGGCCAGAGGGGCCACGCCCTAAAAACCTATTTTCATCTTCTTCTCCAGAAGCATAAGGCCTAGAAAGCTGAAACTTTGTGTACAGACTCCTTGACTAGTAGGGATTATAAATTGTAGCTTTGGTGGCCCTGTGACCCCTATTAAGGGCCAGAGGGGCCACGCCCTAAAAACCTATTTTCATCTTCTTCTCCAGAAGCATAAGGCCTAGAAAGCTGAAATTTTGTGTACAGACTCCTTGGCTAGTGAAGATTATAAATTGTAGCTTTGGTGGCCCTGTTACCCCTGATGAGGGCCACAGGGACCAAGCCCTAAAAACCTTTTCCCATCTTCTTCTCCAGAACCATGAGGCCCAGAAAGCTGAAATTTTGTGAACAGACTCCTTGCGAGTGAGGAATTTGAATTGTAGATTTGGTGACCCTGTGACCCCTAATAAAGGCAAAAGGAACGTCCTCAAAATCTATTTTCATCTTCTCCTCCTGAAGTATAAGGCCTAGAAAACTGAAACTTGTCGCCTATATATACTTAACTTTATGATTGGTGACCCTGTGGCCCCTACAATGAGGGAATCACATTGGCCACACTCTACAGCATAATTGATAATGAAGCCTGATGAGCTACAGAGCCAATGGCTCTATTTTTTACCAAGAAAGGATAAATGGAGTTGCTAGACTGTCATTCATCACAACAGCATAACTTTGTCTGACAACTGCGTTTTATGATCTTAAAATAATATTATAAATATGATATTTCATTGTTTTTGCCAAATATTATTTCTATCTCATCTCGTGAAGTGAGAAATTGTCATTTTCTCTTGTGATGTATTCTCACTCCACTCGATTAAATAGAAATGATATTCGGCAAAAACAATGAAATAATCTCAATGTATTCTTTGTCATAGAAATAATGTCCTTGATTTGTCTTATCACAAAAACTGTACATTTGATTAAATATCAATCAACTTCTTTGATGGGCATTCTAGAAGTTGCGATGATGAAGAAGATGAAGGCAATATTATGGATATACAACTTCTTTATTCAAGGTTGCGACGTTTCGACATAGATACTAATGTCATCACTTGCTTGAGAACGACATTAGTATCTATCTCGAAACATCGCAAACTTGAATAAAGAAGTTGTATATCCATAATATTGCCTTCATCTTCTTCAATATCAATCAAATTGGATATATCAGCCTGTCATTATTCTTTATATTGTGATTATTTACAAAATGGCTCTTTTTAAAAACAAATTTCATTACAGTAAAAAGTCGATTAATTGAAGGTTGAAATGCAGTTTATTGTCTATTAGTGGTCTTGTTACAGCTATCCATACAACATTTTCAAATATGGCTTATGATGAAATGTAGATACAATGATATGCCAACTGGTTATTGGTTGAAATACGAGGAGCATGCACAACAACAAATTGTATCTATGTTTCTATCTAGATGATTGTAAAGAGCATTTTATTTTTGAAATATTTAAGCCAGACAAGTCAACTATCATCCAGACTGGCAGCTTTTTAAAGTAACCAGTTTGGCTGTCTGGTTTTAATTTTGTGGAGTTTTCAACACTGTGACTAGTGAATATTGTAATTTACAGTTTTGGTGACCCCTAAAAAGGGTTTGTTGAACCTTTGGATCCTATACCCTGAATTATTAATTGCAGATTTGGTAACCTTCTTACTCAATTGAGGGTTGTTTGCTTACAAGTTTTTAAATTTTCTTTGAATGTTTGAGCAATTTCATTTTCTAAATCAATTGCCAGTATCTGAAATCACATCGCCTACATACTTTATTTTAGAATTGGTGACCCTTGGTCACTACCAAAACCTTTCTGGGTTTTTTTTCAAAGTCTTCCCCAGAAGCACAAGGCATAAAATGCTGAAATGTTTTGTAGAGACTCGTTCGGTAATGGGGATTCTAAAATGCACATTTGGTGACCCTGTGGCCCCTTTGACCACATCCTAAGGCAAAATTGAATATAAAGTCTGATGAGCTACAGAGCCAATGGCTCTATCTTTTTCTCTTTTAATTGCAGCACATGTGGCCCTCTAATTGTTCTACATTACAATGAATCAATTTTGTTATACATGATGGGCAAGGGCGGATCCAGGATTTTTGAAAGGGGGGGGGTCCCAAAATAATTTTTCTCCACTCAGTGGGGGGGGGGGGGGGGGGGGGGGGGGGGGGGGGTCCACGACCCGTTATACATGGATTTGAAAGGGGGGGGTCAGGACCCCCTGGTCCCCCCCCCTGGATCCGCTAGTGATGGGTATTATAAACTGCAATTAAAACTGCAATATGTTGTCGAAATTGACAATATTTTATTCCTCATATGATAATTGTTATGTCATGAATTGCCTATAAAAGCCTATAAATCTACATTTTAGAAAAATGGAACAATAAAGAAAAACTTGTATATGGTATATTGATATAGCCTATACTGATGAATCATTTACCTAGTAGTGGATTTAATTTGAATATTTCCTCACTAGGTCTCACTATACTATTTTTCATTGTGAACAGGGGACCAAAGAGTTCCAAACTTGAGAGATCAATTAAAGGTCAGACAGTGTGAAAATGATGCAAATAAGACTATATATTAGAATAAGCCAATATATGTGGCTGTCAGCCTGCATCACTCATGTATTATTACACCAATTGTGTTTTAAGTTACCAATTGAAAAGAGGCTGTTCGCTCACTTTCAGGTCAAACCCTTAGAATTTCAATGTGTGTATATCATTTTTTTATGCCCCCCGAATCAGAGATTCCTTTACTTGGATTTGATAGATAGATCTTTGATATTTCACTTGTGCATTTATGTTGATAAGACCTTTCAGATGAGGTCATAATTATTTACCTCATGACCTTGACCTTGGTGCAGCAAGTATTTAACCTTCGCCATAACATGTGATTGGATACCAATAGATATTTGATATTTCACATGTGCATAGTGACCACGACTTGATCTCGAGGGAAATCCAAATGCCTCGGTTAACTGTTGACACAAAAAATATACATTTACATTTTACTGTTAACAGGGGCATCAGAGTATAAAAAAACACATCACATAATTTACTGTAGCTAAAAAATAGTCTGTGTATGTGTAAGTTTTCTTTTTATCAGAAATATGCATATCTTTCTACTGCTAGTAGTTAAAAGTGATTCTATTCAGTATGGTACCAAGAACCAAATCATGAGTGCCAATTTAACATTATTTCCTTTGCTTGTTTATTCAAGAACTTCCATGTTCTCATACGTACCAAATTATTATTTATTCACTAAGATTTAAAAAATAGAAAATACCCTAATTAATTGTTTCTTTATTGAAACATAGCACTCAAACAATTGAAATGACATGTTGCAATGCACCATTTGTTTGTCTTATTTAGACAAACCTCTAAGGAGCGAGTGAGTGAGTTAATGCTTAACGCCACTTGGGCAATATATTGGACAAACCTCTAAGGAGTGAGTGAGTGAGTTAATGCTTAACGCCACTTGGGCAATATATTGGACAAACCTCTAAGGAGTGAGTGAGTGAGTTAATGCTTAACGCCACTTGGGCAATATATTGGACAAACCTCTAAGGAGTGAGTGAGTGAGTTAATGCTTAACGCCACTTGGGCAATATATTGGACAAACCTCTAAGGAGTGAGTGAGTGAGTTAATGCTTAACGCCACTTGGGCAATATATTGGACAAACCTCTAAGGAGTGAGTGAGTGAGTTAATGCTTAACGCCACTTGGGCAATATATTGGACAAACCTCTAAGGAGCGAGTGAGTGAGTTAATGCTTAACGCCACTTGGGCAATATATTGGACAAACCTCTAAGGAGTGAGTGAGTGAGTTAATGCTTAACGCCACTTGGGCATTATATTGGACAAACCTCTAAGGATCCTATCACTGATATTATCAGAAGTCGCTATTTCCCTATTTATTGGATTCACCATTCTATTAATGTCTTCAAAACAACTTAAAATTACCAACCGATTTTAGACCTAGCTATAAGTTACTATTAAGATGTTTCTTGGTACACTTTAACCCTCAAGTTGCTGAATATTTCCATTGTTAAATTAGGCACTGTGGCTGAATATTCTGCTACGCTGCTCTCTACCATTTTCTTCCCATTATCCCTGCTGACTGATTTTTTTTCCTGTTGCCATTTAGGATCCGTTTTACAAGATATAGTATTTACATGGTAAAGGGGGTACAAAAAAGTTTGTTACGATTATATGTCGCCATTCCGTAAATAAAGGGCCAATAGGTATCCTAAACTTTCTCAGAAAATTTGAATATTTATTGATATGACTCCTCTCTCTTTGACAGGTTGTGGAACAGGCTAAGAAGATGATTGAGGCCAAACCGAACGAGAAGTTTATTGTGTATGAATTCAAGGCAGGCTCAAATGCAAAGGTAAGCGGCTCAGAGCTCCCTTGGATTAAGTGATCTCAACTCAATGTTCTAACAGAGAATAAAGTTTTAGTTGTCCATGTAATGTAATACCAAAAGCTAACAGTTAGATCATTAAAGTGTTAGGTATGTATACATGAATTTATTACTAGAAGAAGACAGAGTCATCAACAACTATTACCGAATCATCTTCCTATGCAAACTCTAAAGCCTGTCAATGTTATGCCTTGCTGCCTACCCTTGAGTTTTCTGTGCTGATATCAATGCCCCTACAGGCCATTGTTAACAACCTCCAGGTACTTTCTGATTGGACTATTGCTTTCTCTCTTAGTAAGCTAGAGAGAAAGCACAGAAAACTCAAGGGTATGCAGCAAGGCATAAAACTGACAGTTCGGAAACTTGCTTTTTAGGCCTTGAGTAGGAAGATGCGACCAAATTGGTTTTCATTATAGCTCCAAACACTTCATAAGAGTCCATATTCACAGAACAAGGGTAATATCTCTGTAAAAATAATTGCACGCTTCTTATTTTCAAACTCCATCAACGTATTGATACACAGTAGTCACATAGCAATCTTATTTGAATAGTTTCTGAGGAATATTTTCCCCTTTGAACAGATTCGAAAAACATGGAACAAGGGCAAATCTGTAAAAAATTATTTCACACCTCTGATTTTCACATGAACACAGATTTGGACGGACATAGCCCAAACCTATACCCCCCTTCCACTTTGTGGTATCATAAGCACTACCGGTATATATAATTACTTTTTATGACACACATTTATCAATCATTGGCACTATGACATACCATTTTTCATATTACAAGATATAGTAACTGTAACTGTGTTTGTGCAATACATATCTGACAATAACTAGATATGTTGTGTTATGTTGCAGGCCCTCGATGCTGCGATGAAGCAGTACAAGGCCTCAAGTCCCGAGACTGCTGCCATGTTTTTCTCCACAGATGCCGATGCTGGCAAGATCTTGTGCATGAGTTGTGTGCCCAAGGTGAGCTCTTGAAGTCTTTTCAAGTTATGAAATTTTAATACTTATGAAGTCTTTCAAAACTTTGTTTTCTCTGTGACTTACATGTTTTATAAACCAATTTTAACTGTGTTCAAATTACTTAAAATTCACCTTTTATCCATTATCTTGGTAGAAATGGTTGTCTTTCAAATTATTTATCATCTCATTGAGTAATTAAGGAAAATAGCATCACTTATAGCAAAAATTGTTCCTTTTACAAAACAACCTTTCTATAGTGGACATTAACCCCTATCCTAAAGATTGCACTTTTCTTACCTATAGGATTGACCTGATTGGTTTTAATAAGTTAATTAATTGTTTGTACAGCAATTTTACAATGAAAACCAATATTATATAGACTCCCTTGTTTCCAGAGCGTTGCAAGTAACAGGCTGACCGCCAAGGCGTGGGTAGACCATGTTGTGCCCACTATCAAGGGCAAGGGGGGTGGCAAGGACATTTCCGCTCAGGCTACTGGCACCAACGTCACTGGACTTCAAGAAGCTCTCAAACTAGCTACTGAATTTGCTCAGCTCAAACTGTCATGAGGAACCTTGGAAAAAGTCTTTGTGAACCATTTCACCCCTAAGTGACCATTAGCAAATTTACTTTTGAGCCTGATGGCGGGCTTGTCCGGGTGAAAGGGTTAATTTGAATGTCTCTTGGACTGTGTTCGATCTGTTGGACTCACCATTTCACTGATGTCACAATGAAAGAATAGTCATTTTCTTCGTCTGGATTTGATATGTATTTAATAAAAAACAAACAAGAACTGTTATAGATATTAGTCGCGTTTCAGATTCTTATGAACTACCACACCATTTTTGAAGCATTCACAGATGACTTTTAGTATTTATGATTTGGTTTTCAGGGTGAAATTTATTTTTTTAATGTTTTGCATAAATATTTTCACAAGCCTTCAAAAGGACTGCAGCCAATCACTATTGTCCTTGTTAAATCTTTCCTTAAAACAAGTGTCAAATGTAACCAACATAAAATGTTCAGCATCAACACTCCACAATTTCTGAAAAACTTTTCCATTATCATTTTGATATGCTTAGCTGTGATCAAATGTTTAGTATTCACTTCAATATTACAAGATGCTCATTTAGTCATTTAGTCACTATTCAGTCGCTATAAGGACTTTATTGCTTAGATATATGTTTGAAACTGTTTGAGAAATCTTTTGTCATTTAATGACATGGTCTGTCAAACCATTAGGACTTCATTGCTACAATTTAAAGGATTCACACAGGCCTGGAAAAAGGCTGGAATCAAGGCACTTGACAAAGGATTTGTATAAGCCTGGGAAAAAGATGAAATACAGGCACACATTTAATGACATGGTCTGTCAAACCATTAGGACTTCATTGCTACAAAGGATTTACACAGGCCTTGAAAAAGGCTTGAATTCAGGCACTTGAAAAGTTGGAATCCAGGCACACAGCTTTAAAAAATAGAAAATAGAAAAATGAAAATGAATAGAAAATAGAAAATGAATATAAGATCTTATTCTCAACTGTCTTATTGATTAAAGTAAATATATTGGCTTGTTGGATGCCGTACATATTAAGTATGAATTATGTTTGAATTGGAATTCAGAAATCTTATGGTAATTGTGCTAATTCCCAATCTCGACAGGGTCTATTTTGCATGCTCTGCTAATTAGTCTGTCCTACCTGCGTGCAAAACTTTAAGTGCCTCTTGCCATTCATAGGGAAATCATGCTCACTCGCTTGCTTGAGGGAGTGAGCCAGTTTTTGTTTCACTCTGCTTGGGCACTATTTCATCAATAAGTAGCATTAGCTTACTTGAATTTTTGGCCTTAATATTGCTGAACATGGCCTTTAAAGAGAGTCTTTGAAAACGTTAATTTTGCTGAGAATGGCCTTGAAGGGAGTTTCTTTTAAATGCCTATATTTTGCTGAGAATAGCCTTTAAGAAAGCTTTGGGATTTGAAAGTTTTGTAGGAACCGTGCTACGACATCGAGGTTGAAAAGTTTTAGTCCTTGGTGTGGGTGTGTATTCTAGAATGGTGCTGGTATAAGCAATGATTTGAAACTTTGTTAATATTAATATGAATACAACAGAATTATCTGATTGATTTGTAGTCACAATAATCAGTGAAGTTTATGTCCGTGAAACCTGCAAAGCTTGTCAACAAAACAGCAAGTAAACTTACACATTATCTTATTTCATTTTCTCTTTTAAGATATGATTTATATGATATTAACCACACTTTAATAGCACGCAAATTAACAATGAACCCACATAATTATAAATAGATCATTAATTTTATACCTTATATTTTTGCAAATCATAATAAATGTGGAAGACGTTTAGTTCTGCTTATTGTGTCTTACTCTTTTGTCTTCAACACAACCTTTTTATTTGATATTGCAAGAAACTGATAAATTCTATGGAAATTAAAAGGTTTTTGATGTTGTTAACAATAAACTATAATTTCTTTCATTATACTTTACATTTATTGCTGTAAAATTGCTTTTAGATTATTAACTGTAAACAGTAACTTATTGTTTGTACAACATTGTTATGTCGTCTCAAATTAAAACGTATATCTATAAATTAATGACAATGCAGTGTCATATCAAAACGGGATAAGCTTGGTGAAAGCTTGACACGAGGTACAGCATCTGTGACTCTGCCTGTGACACACAAACTCAACTGAATTGCTTTAATAGCAGTAATATTTTCTTCTTTGTTCATTTGACAAAATTGGGCGTTTTGTAAAGACTGCTACAATTTTGCCTTGTAGATGAAAACTGTATACACATGTTTAAAAAAAAATTCAAAGTATCAACAACAAAGTATCATGTTAAAGTACAATATTGGAACACCATGTTTTGTACTTTGATACTTGAGAAATAAACAGAAAAAAATCTTACAAAATGTGTTTTTATTCAATAACTTAAGAATAGCTTTTGACATTTAACATTCCTTCAAATTGTCTTCAAAAGCATAACTCTAGTATATTAAGTACACAATACTCCTTCTTAAGGTGAATCAGTGACTATATGATTTCGTCTAAGGTAAGTATAAGATTTAAGGCATTACGTAAGGGAGAAGGATCCATGCGAGAATGCCTAATGCCCAAGGAAGCGGTCAAGGGGGAGGGCTTTAGTCCGATCTCGCAGCTGATTCAAAGGGCAGGGAAACTACACACGTTTCGAGTTCGAGAGGCACTATAGCCAAAACATTTGCATATTAATATTTGACTTTGGAGTTATTTTTTGAAACTCAGTTATTTCATACACTATCTTTCATTCTTAGGTAACATCCTAACATATTGTCCGCTTGTTGGATGGCGAAAGGGGCGAGCTGGTTAGCTGTTGGTATGGTCATTGCTGGCGGTGTTGCCTGACTCGGAGGGTGTGGGTTTGAATCCCGAACGGGACTTGGCCCACAAAAGTACAAGAATCTGTACTATTCAAGATAGTGTTATCCCAAATATGACATTGTTATCATCTACTAGGTTGTTGAGGTCCTTTAGTGAGACATTCTCTCCCAACAGAGGCAGATCAAATCATGAAATGTTGAGATAGCCTGTTACATTATGCATGTATACCTCTGAGTGGGGATTTCTTAATGTCACAAAAATATGACATAAATAAATCTTATATAAATGTCAAAAGTGTATTAATTCATATTAAAAAAAGCATACATTAAAAGTAAAATTTGCAAAATAAACATAGTTTCGACGACGTTTAACTAATGAAAATAATATGCAATAAATGTGTACTTATTTTACTAGGAAAACTTATGGTTCTTAACATGTGTTAACTTGGCAGGGGAGTGTATGAAACTGACAGTGATGAACACCTTCAAGTCATTAGTTTTGCACATGAAAAGTTGGTTTGACGCGATCATTCTTGCAGCAGGGACTCGTCAACTTAAACTTTGTTTTGAGTAGGAGAAAAGCCTCAAACTATAATGCAGAGGAATAAATGGATGAGAACTTCTTTGTTCAATGTATGCAACGTTTCGCAAGCCCTCCTCTGAACAATCCAAATCAAAAATGCCTCTTAAAGAAGTTGTCCTCAAACTGGCAATTAGTTTTGTACGTTGGCAATCTTTTGGTCTATCGGCCTTACTTTGAGCACATTCTCCCACACATACACATCTCAGATACACAGCATGAACAGAGAGGGTTAAGGTCATAAAACCAAATGACAATTGAGGCTCTAGACTAACATTAAGTATTTTCTTTTCAATATTGACAATAGTTTTAAACGATACATGTATTATAACAATATGCATATGGAGCCCAGAAGATGCTTTCAAAGCTGAGTGATCTAGACTTGCTATACTTTAATAGACTTGGTTGATCGTCAATTGAATATTTTGCTTTTTGGTCTGGATGACAGAATTTTGAGGTTTAGGATCTGAAAATAACACAGATTCCTCCACCTCTCCATTGTTGTCTTGGAGCATGTTTGCATGAAGAGCCAGGAGGTGTCATCTCTGCAATGAACACATCATCGCCTTTAGGCTGAAGCCATGTTTCAGTTACAAACATAACATCCATTTCATTTTCAACTATAAAATCCAAAACGTCAATGTTTTTATCCCTTACAGATTGAGCAGATTTAAAAGTAGAAAAATTGTCAAAACAAAATATGGTGTGCTTCCTGTACAGCCCAACCGTGAGCCTTCATTTAGGAAGAATATGAGTGTTTTGATTAGGGTTGTTATCAATATATTTTGCTGTCCTGTGATTCCGCGTATTTTGACGCTCTGACAATTTTTATAATTGGAAAGGCAGCCTGATGAGCTACAGAGTCGGTGGCTTTATTTTCAATTTATGGTTGCTGTAAAAATACATTCACATACATCCGTGTGATGTTCTATGATATCTGTTAGATTTAAATAGGCATAATATATCTTAATTGGGAGTTCTTTTGATACATATTTGTTTTATGTTCATTAAAATTTATATTTGGTAATAAAATGGGACGCAATGAGCTGTTATGTTATTGAATTACATTTTAATATAGTGCACCAAGCATAGTTAAAAATGAACAAATACACTTTTCATCAATTCATTTATTGTATATTAAGTAGACTGTTAAAACTGTTAAATTGGCATCATTTATTAACTCATGGTTAGCAATGGTAATAACTATCATACCTTCTGTTTTGTTTAATTCTATATTTTATAAATTCTTTTATTGTTTTAAAGAGACACAGAGTATGTTGATAGGATCACAAATGTCAAATTTTGAATCTATGTTATTACATCGGGATCCACTAACTGTCACTGAAAATAACAAGTTAAAGGTCAATCAGTACATTAGAGCGAAAATACGACCATTCATAGTCGGGATTATGATCGAAAACCGGACAATGTGGCTCGAGTGGGGCGCGCAAATTCGCCAAACGTAACTTTGAAACCTTGTCATAAGCTGACAGGAAGATATATTCGATAGTGTTTTTAGCTCACCTTTACAAAGTAAATGTGAGCTTATGTCATGGCGCTTCGTCCGTCGTCCGTCTGTCCGTCCGTAAACTTTCATGAAAAAGACTACTCCTTCTAAACGAATACAGATATCATTCTGAAATTGTAGTATGTTATACCTATGGTGATTCCGCACACAAAGGTAGACGCTAAAGTTTTGAGAATCCAATATGGCCGCCATGGCAGCCATATTGAATTTTAAATTAGATTTCATGACAAAGACTATTTCTCCTAAACCAATCTAGATATCATTTTTATATTGTAGTATGTTATACCTATAGTGATTCCGCACAGAATGGTAGATGTTTCAGTTTCGAGAATCCAAGATGGCCGCAATAGCAGCCATATTGACTTTTCAGCTGCAGATGACACATCATTATTATTAAATTTTAAGCTTTCATCAAGTGATCACTGGCACCATATAAATTCTCAAATTTGAACTTACTTATCATAATATTATCTTTAATATGGAATATTTAAGATTGTCGTGCAAGTTGTTCTATATTTTTAAGTGTTTCTAAAAAAAATTAAGATGAAAGACAAACATAATTGATTAATTTGTTTAAAATGTTTATGGCAACTAGCTGCAAAAACCTAATCACATTAAACATGTTAAATTTTAAACAATGGTATCTCCCTTATATTCCTTTAAATACCACACATAAGGGGTCAACCAGAGTTCAGATATTCCACTATCCTGTCTAATACACATCCCAAGGCAGGCTGCTAGCATCACAGTGGCAGCTGCTAGTCTGTTGCATAATCAACCTGACCCAATTGATATGGTAGAGCATTATGCTATATGGCCATGGCCCATGTGTATCATTAAAAGTTATGGACTTGTATTCTCATGACAGTGATATGTTCTTTCTAAGAATAACAACTTACACAAAACTTGTCTACAATAAGCTTTGTGTTTAGCAATCTACATGATAAGTTGATGTGGAATAAATATGCAGATGAAGTCGAAAAGGGTTTAGTAAGAAAAGTAAGGAAATTTGATTTGTCATATCTCTCTGTTGATTTGACAATGCAAAAATGTTTACCATTATAGTACTGTATGAGTGTTAAATAAATTGATACTTTAATGAAAGACATCTCATGGTCACTTGACATGTAAATATTATGTGAACAAAATAAACGTGTCTTATGCATTGCTGTGTTTATGACTTTCCTCTCAATCAGTCATTCATTTTCCTTGAAAAATCTGTACTTTTGGGATTCTCAATATCCCATGCAGCATAACCATCAGTGAAATAATCTTGAAATCATATTAATGATTCACTACAAAACAAATGTAAGTGCCCACCATCCTGTAAGTAATGAATGACATTTAAATGGATACACCTAAACCAATCAAGATATCATAATGAAATTAATACGGATGCCCACATAAAAGTAGCATTTTGAAGATTAAAAAGTACAAGATGGTCACCAATTCAGCCATAGATATACAAAAAAGTTATACAAAAACCTACTGCTTGTTAACTTATCATGATTATATCATTCGTGTATTAATGTTTGTTCAAGCTCTAGTCGTTTCCAAAAGAAGACTAGTATTTTAAAAGATAAAAAAATCATGATGGCAGCCATAATCAATTATATAAAAGATGGTTACATGTATAATTAAACCATTTACCACATCATTCATTTTAAGGTGAGCTTCTGTACCCTCGGTACTTTTATTTAGGTATTGTAACTAATAGGTAGATTAACCCTTTTTAAGAAATTTGAGTAACGCTATTTGTCAATTGCCATTTACTAATAATCATTGTATAATGTAAGTGATTGTTATACAAAATGTTTCCACTGTGAGTTTGTACTAATCAATCAGAATTAAAGACAACATAGCAAGACTTTTGAATATATATATTCATATTTTTCTTTGTAGTTTCCATATCACAATAAAGTTAATAAATACTGTACCGTACAGAAAAGACGTCACACACCTTGTTGAAATCGTTTTTTTCCTAGTATACCATTTTAATCATTTGAGTTAGGAAAATGTATTTGCTAAACTAATGAGTAAAATTCTTTTAAAATTCTTCTATTGTTTTAAAATCTGTAAATCATTTTACGATTTTTTTCCGTGAGATGACATATTTGTTAATGACAACCTGTTGAAGTGTCTGACTTTGTTAACAGTGGGTGACCTTCCTTACATGCTATAGCTTGCAATTAGAGTAAAGATGAGGTCATTTATTGACAAGCTATAACGATAATTCGAGTCACTTAACCAAATCCTTGTATTGATTTGAATATATGATATGTGCTTTTCCTTATCTTTGCATGAGATCACTTTTATCTAAGCAAACATGTTGCTGTACCTCACAAGTTCGTAAAAACCACTTAGTGTTTGAACATGCAATGTGAACAGTGGGTTTTTTTTCTGGAGAGCTTAATATGTTTGGTTTATTTTAATAAACTTTTTATTTCAGAAACCCTGTTACAAATAGGGACATCAACCCAGGGTAGTAGATATCCAATTAAAATAAAAGTATAGTATATTTCAGATTTCTGTGTTTTTTTTTTTATTTTCATACAAGACAACACATTCACTCACACATTCACACTTAATCTCCTAGTGCATATAATAAACCTAGGGTCAAAATTTAATTCATATTGACTATTGTTGATATGACAAAGTAGCACTCTGTGGTTGTGACATATTTGTGAATATGATATTGCATGATGGACACAAGAAGGAACAATTCTAGAGCGATTATTCTAAATTGATGATATCATGATACATCATCCACTTTTGATAAAACGTGTCTTGTTTACTTTTACTAAAAGCTATCTGTTTTTACCTATTATACATTTAATGTCTAAAATGATTAAAATTGAGAGAGGTTTTTAAAACCTTACATTTATATATAAAAACATTTGCTATCACCAACAGCAAATAAAAAACATCATCAGTATAGATATTCTTTCTTAACCCAAACACAATCAACTGTAAGTCAAAGTTCATGTTGTGAACATGTGGACATTTGTCATTAATTAATTTTTAAAAACATTGCCAGAAAGATTGTACAAAGTGACAATCCCAAAAAGGATGACATATGGTTTCTACATCAGAGTGGCAAAATGTACACAAGTTGTTTTCAGTGATTTTAATCTTAAAGAGAAATGAATTTGTTGATAAGATACCATGAATAATCCTAAACTGAAACCATCTCAATTTGGTATCTAATATGGTCTAAATAGGCTTTAAAAATATGTTTCCCAGTCTAGTTCAGTAAGAATAGACTCTTCCCACTAGTGCTTGAATTTTAAATAAACATCAGATGCACTTAAAATGTAGTAATAGATGTTGGCACCTTTTTTAACAGACATTAGTTTTCGAATGACAGGATTGTCATCTAGCTGTTGAAAATCATTTGGTTAACTTATTTTCAACTTTGACTGGTAACTTATGATAGCCATGATAAGACCATTATAGTGCTGAAAACTAATATCAAGTTCAAAGGTATCTTGGAATTCTTCAAGGGAGCAAAAACTTCCATCAAATTTGACAAAATCACGAATCTGAGTAACACCTGTCTCGAACCAATGCATGCAGAATAAAAGACTACCTCTTTACCAACTTTCAGATTTTTGTTGTGGTAAATTGGTTCTGTTATGAATTCATCAAAGGAATTAGGCTGAATCTTTTGAGAAAACTTGTCAAATGCAGAAATACAATCACTCCAAAATTGATTCTTAATATCCTTAGAGAGTTCACTTGGGAAGAGTTACCAAATATACCTAGAGTATGTAATCTCGGGATGGAAGCATAGCATAACTGTTTCCATTTTGATTCATGACCAACATCCAACAACTTTCTCATCCATGACAACTTTAAAGAATTGATATAACAAAAGATTCCACCATACCAAGTCCGCCCTCTTTAACAGGCTTACAAGCAACAACATAACAAAAAGCTCCCACTATACCAAGTCCGATTTTATTATAGCAATTCTCCCAAGAGGTGTGATTATTCTTTTCATCCAGCTGTTGATTATTACTTGAATTTCATATAGTTTATTTTCAAAATTCTTTTTAGCCATAACAGATAAATCTACTGAAAATACCACCAAGGAGCTTAAAGTACTCTGGATTCCATTGAATATTTAAAGATGGTAGGTATCCTTCTTGCACCAATCCATATCACCTGAGACCTATTATAGTTGATCTTAAGTCCTGATATATCAGCAAAAACAGTTAAAGTGTCAACGGTAGCCTCAAAAGACTTCTGAGAACCACCAAGAATAAACTCTGTATCATCTGCATACTGTTCAAACAAGATCTCCTCATTACCAACAGAAATTCATTTAATGTCAGGGTTCTTTCTCACTAGACCAGCCAGGATCTCAACACAGAGAATGAAGATATAAGGTGAAAGAGGGTCACCTTGTCTACAGCCCCGTTCCACAGAAAACCAAGGAGACAATGTACTATTAATGTTCAAACAAGATCTTGTGTCATTATAAAAAACATTGAAACACTTAATAATGTTCTCTCCAAATCCAAAAAATCCAAATATCTTATTAGTGAATGACCATGAGACAGAATCAAATGCCTTCTCAAAATCTATTTAAAAACATTCCGGGAATATCATTTAATTCAGTGTAATTCATCAAATCATAGATCAGTCTGATGTTATCACCAATATATCTGTTGGACATGAAGCCAGTTTGAAGTACTGATTAATTTAGGGAGAACACGTTTGAACATTTCAGCTTTAACTGAAGAAAGAAGTTTATAAGCACTATTAAGCAGTATTGAGGAGTGAGATAGGTCTCCAATCTATTATAATTTTTTTCAAAAATGATGAATAAGAAATGATTTCCCCCTGATTTCCATTAAGAGGGTTTCCAAAAACAACTGGTCATTGGCAGAAAATTCAATGTTTGATAAATGTACTGCGCCAATATCACTGTCATGGTTTAAAGATGGGGCATATTGTCTGACAACATTACTAATTGTTTCCTTGAAGGATAAAACATATTTAGGATCCCTTCAGTCACTTGTGACACAAGGTACAAATAAACAAATCTACCTAGTTTGGCGTAGTTTATCGTAGTTCAAGGTAGTTCTACTTACTAAAGTGTAGCTAGATGTAGGGAAGCGTACTTAAACGTCAAAGTCTAAATGCGAAACATACCAAAACGTAGTTACACGTATTTGATATCGTAGTTGACCGTACCAATACCTAGTTTTGTGTACTAAAGCGTTCTTCAACTCAGATGAAACTAGTGTAGTTTATTGTAGTTTAACGTAGTCAAACGTAGTACAACGTTCTAGAATGTACTTAAACGTACGAAAACGTACTCGGATATGTAGTAAAGTGTAGTAAATCGTGAAAAAGTTGTACCACGTTAAAGAACGTATTAACTAGGTTCAACTACGATGAACTAAGTTCACATCTTCAATTAACTACGTTCAACTACATTGAACTACGTTTCTGGAAACGTAGTTTGGAAATGCTAAACTTTGAACATGTCCAAAAGTTAAATCACAACCTACGTTTGTCTCACGTCTATGTCTACATTTTGAGCACGAATAACTAAGTATAACTACTGATAACTAGGCTTAAGTACAGTTAACTGCGTTAAAGTACGTTCTACGTTCACTACGTTCATAAACGTAAGTGTGACTGGGGCATAAAAAGAGTTGTTTAATATTTGGTAAGTTGTTTTCCTTTCATCTTTTTCAGAGAATTTGATTTTAATATCAATGAGTGAGTGGTCTGTCCTTTACCCAACATTTATTGAAGACTGACAAAAAAATGAATACAAAATTTGAGATTCATGAAAGAAATCCAGTCTTGCTTGTCTAATAGGATTAGGCCGCCTCCGTGTATAGCCATGAACTTCTGGATAATGATCCCTCCAAACATCTACAAGGTCAAGATCATCTATCATGTCTATCACTTTGTTTCCAGCATTAGGGTTGTTAACATGCTTATATAGTTAAACGTATCCAATGACTGTTGTAGACACAAATTAAAATCACCAGCTAGAATGTAATGAGAATTTCAAAAAACTTTGATCTTCTCCATGAGCATATCATAGAATTCAGGTTCATCTGCGTTTGGACCATACAAATCGACAAGAGTTATTTTTCTATCACAAATAGTAATACTCAAAATCAAAAGATTTCCCTTGTCATCCCTGAATGTGTCATGCACTTGATAATCAAGATTATTTGAAAACAATATGGCAACTCCCCTTGACTGTCCATTATTGCTATTAAATAATACCTCGGAGCCCCATTCGCTTCTAATAAATGGTTCTTTCTCTTTCAAGTAGTGAGTATCTTGTAAAAAATCAATTTGGTTTCTTTTAGTTCTCAAAAAATGAAAAACACCCTTTCTTTTAGAATAGTCATTGAGGCCTCTGCAGTTGACAGAACATATAGATATTCTCAAGTCATCCATTTTGCTTATGTTGTCTGGACACGCAATTTCTAATATGATAAAAATAGTGATTAAAGTAAAGTAGTCAAAACATATCAAGATTTGATCATAAGGCCTCCGAGAGAAAGATAAAGATTCATACATGCAAAACGTATACACTTCACTTGAAGCAACACACACAAACACATAGATAAAAAGACAGAACATAATCATCCACAAAAGTAACACTTCTTCCAAATCCAAGTGAATGAAAGGAAATACCACCAATGAAATTGGTAGCCAACATCCTCAAGATACAGTGCGTAAGGGTATTCCGGATCAGGGGTATTCCGGATCACTTTCACGTACATTTGCAGCTAGAATTCATAGTTCTCAGTAGTAGTTACTTCATCCATAAACGAGAGGTTGATCCAGTTACACCACACCTGATCGCTGTTTGATTGACAGCTGAATTCGTCGAGGACGGTAGTCCGAGACGCAAATTTAGCTGTCAATCAAACAGCGATCAGGTGTGGTGTAACTGGATCAACCTCGAGTGATTGGATGAAGTAACTGCTTTGTACCACGCCCACATTGCTCGTTGTCAAAATCTGCACGAGATCTGCGCCGGAAATTTGAATTTGAAATCATTCAGTTTCACATGGCCACAATGTCGAGTCGCGAGTGGGATGACATGATTGACGACCTTATATTGTCGTAAATAATTAATAGACTATATAACTTTTCATTCAAGTACATTTTCACTAGCCTATGGTGTTTCTAATTGTTCAAAATGTATTATGTTCGATAGTCCTATTTGTTTGAATGTGCTTCATTAAAACTTGACGTTCTTTTTATTGTCCCATTTTATAGAATATTTACATCCTCTTCAGCAAATTCCTTTAGTGCGTGAACGGTAGGCGTGGCTTGCTAAACTGCAGCGAGCCAATGAGATAGCTACGATCAAAAGTTACTTCAGGCCGTGGTGTAACTATAAGATACACCACGGCCAATATCAAAGGGACCGACATGTGGGCATGGTACAAATGGATTTATTTCATTTATGTATCATTTTAAAGCTCTGACAGTGTTCTTTTATGATACATTATTATTTTTTCTGTTTGCAAATGAACTTGAGCGCCCGAAAAAGAGGACACCTATCATTGTGATAAACCTCCACCGGCGCTTCAGAAAAGCATATGTTATTTTGGACGGACCGTCTCAAATATCAATAGAAGCAAAATGCAAATTAATGATATTCCACAACATACATGCATGTTTTGCCTATAACTATCAGGGGAGAGAATTCTAAAATGAAGATTACTATTTTAGAAATGAACAATGTTTGTGTCGACGTCATTTGGGTAGTTCCGGATCACCTGAATATGGGGGCAATCTCGAAACGACCAACTTGCTAAATTAGTGTCAATTTCTTAGGTAATCATACATAATAGAGGTAATGAGCTTATCAAACCTTTGCATTAACAATGAAAATATGTTAGCCTTGTTTGTACCTTGATTCATGATTTGTAAAAATTATATGCGCAAGCGTTCAAGTGATAAAACGAAAATCTCAATCTTTGTTGTTATGGACTGAACCAAACTGTGACAGAGTGAAATTCGCCAACGACACAGCCATAGACAGTCTACTCATCGACAACGAGGACTCCTACCAGGATGAAGTGTGCAGGTTCACAGAATGGTGCAGTGATAACTTCCTGGAACTTAATGTGAAGAAGACCAAAGAACTAATCATTGATTTTCGCAGAAAGAAATCACCTTTATCACCCATCATCATTAACAATGAAACAGTGGAGGTTGTGGATAATTACAAATACCTGGGAACAATTATTGATAATAAATTGACTTTTACTCTAAATACCAATGCAGTTTATAAGAAATGTCAGTCTCGCCTCCACTTTCTGCGGAAGTTACGGTCATTCCACATTGATCGCACGTTTATGTCGTTGTTTTATTGATCTTGTATACAATCAATTTTAACGTTTTCTATACAGTGCTGGTATGGACCCTTGTCGCTGCAAAACAAGAATAAATTGAAGAGGATTGTGAAAGTCGCTGAAAAGATTGCCAATTTTAATTTTGAAAGTTTAGACACACTCTACATGTCATCTGTTATAAATCTTACTACCAGAATTTTACTAGATCCTACCCACGTTTTGTACCCTTGTAATAAACTTTTACCATCTGGCCGTAGATATCTTTTACCAAATGTTAAATCAAAAAGATGTAAACACTCTTTTATACCTGTCAGCATTTCCTTTTTACACAACTGTTAATTTCTTTCTAGAATATTCATTGTTTGATGCCTGTCTTATGAAATGTTTCTGTGTACTATACATACCATGTCATTGTTGTTAAATATGTCTTAAATGTTGTTCTCTTATATGTTCTTAACTCTTGATGTACACAAAATTCCCTTTCGGGTATTAAAGCATTATCTTATCTTATTATCTCTATCTTATGTGTTCATAATTTTTTAACTAGGCAAAATCGATAATATTTTTTGCTCATCTGTCATAACTAAGATACGTTTTTATTTGAAAAAAACCCTCGTTGCTAAAAAAGATGCATCGACAGCTTATCATGGCCCCGTTAGTCACGTGATCCGGAATACCCGGAACTGATTCGGAACTGCCGTAATGACGGCTTGTTTCTTTCGTAATTTTTCTAAATCTAATCAGGGTTGTATTTAATTCTAATTCCGTGTCGAGTTGCATGAAACATGGTTTGAAAAGGAAATGCACTAAGACTATTAAAATATCTTTCTGGGTAGGCGCATTCAGCCGATGATTCCTTAGTGATCCGGAACTGCCTGACACAATACGCTCAGCAGAACATAACTTTGTAATAGGAACTTTGACATATTAAAACAATATAAAGTACAAGTTAGAGAAGTCACATGGAAATAACACTAAACATTCTTTTGAGTTTTGTTGATAGTTGGCTGATCGTGTCATGTCCGGAAGTCATGCAGTTGTCATGTGATTAGCTGACAGTCATGTGATTAATGTTGACCGTTTTTCATGACAACCGCCGATCGCACATCCTCAGAATGTCTTAACATATAAGGCTATTTCAACAGTATCATACATTGTTTGAAATGATATTTTATCTCAGCACATTAAGCAGAAGGTTTCAGAATGTAGGAATGACTACAGGGCAATGTATAGATAAGTGGACAATCTGCTAAAACCGAAAGGTGGTGAACAGTTGCCAACACACTCCAGCAAGGAAGAACTTGCAAATACATTTGCTACAATGTCCATTCGGCGTACAAGAAACACCATAGCACAGAGACAGCTCTGCTTAAAGATGCTATATCATACTTGCAATATTTTTAAAAGTATTTTTAATGTATACGTTGTATTTTTAGAAAAATTTAGCGACCAACCTTGAGAAAATCGGACCAAAATTCATCAAATAGGAGATAATTTACCAAAAAATACCCAAACGGCAGTCGACATGAGGGCGAATCAAGTGTGGCCATTTCACAACTTCCGGTTTCTAAATGTACGCTTGAAAACCGTCTTTGTCGCGCTCAGCTAGATTTATATTCTTTTTCTCCGAATTAGGTATTCGTTGCTGTCAAAGTTGATACCCATCGAACGCAATTACGGTAGTTGAGACACGGTGTAAATCCTACAAGCATAATGATTACGTCACCGAAAGCAGGTTCGTAAAAAGGCATGCCCTTTCTACGAGGGTACTGTGCTTTGTGCGTCGAAATAAGTATGTTATTGTTGATTAAACAATCTAAATATGATATCAAAATTTCGACGAAAGATTTTTCTACAAAGTGATGTATTTCATTTCTCAATAGCTAAGTTTCATCCTGAACCGCTTGCAAGTATGATACAGCATCTTTAAGATCTACAATGACATTGTTTCCTCAATGGACAATCAAGAGGTGGTGATACTTGTACTATTGGATTTATTGTCAGCGTTTGACACCATGGATCACGAGATACTGCTTACACGCCTGGCAACCAGATTTGGTATCAGAGGAACAGCTCTTCAGTGGATACACTCATATTTCCATCTCCGATCACAGTGCGTAGTTGTTGGTGGGGTGTCGTCTGAACCGCAAGCTTTTAAGTATGGAGTCCCACAAGGCTCCGTCTTAGGACCGCTGTTATTTTCCATGTACATTATGCCTCTTGGAGATATTTTCCGCTGTCACTCCATTCCATTTCATTGTAACGTCGACGATAATCAGAATATTGTCTCATCCAAACCCTGTTCCATCCAACATGAATTCACCGTCTGGAATCATGTCTAACTGAAGTGAAAGCCTGGATGGACATAAACTTCTTGAAATTGAATGCCGAAAAAAACGGAAGTATTGTTGGTGGGATCGCCACAGCAAATCAAGAAGACAAGTGAGATTTCAATAACAATCTCTGACATACCTGTTGTACCAGTCAACACAGTGAAGAACCTTGGTGTTGTGTTTGACTCTGACTTGAGTATGAAAGACCAAATCTCATCAGTCAACAAGGCAGGTCGTTTTCAACTTTACCAGCTCGGTAAAATAAGGAGGTACATCTCTGACGACACAACAAAGACACTTGTGCAGTCCCTAGTGACAACACGTCTGGACTACTGCAACTCCTTATACTCTGCATTACCGGCTTCAACTTTGCGTCCATTACAGCTTCTTCAGAACTCAGCTGCCAGAATAATCTCCAGATGCCCTAAATCAGAACATATTGAACCCATCAGGAAAGAGCTTCATTGTCTACCAATTCAATCAAGAATCAATTTCAAGATCCTCACATTAACATTCCTATGCCTGAAGACACAAACCGCTCCTATATATCTTCAAGATCTGCTTCAATCCCGCAAGTGCCCCCAAACGATCTTGATTTCCCCAACACAGTCAGAGGAAAGAGAATGTTCAAGTTTGCCGCCCCAAAGTTCTGGAATTCACTGCCATACAGCATAAGAACATCACCCTCGCTGCAGGACTTTAAACAGACCCTTAAAACTTATCTTTTTAATGTTTGTTATCAATAGTCATACCTGATTGTAAAGCGCCTGTGAACAGCCCAGCTGAAACTCGGCGCTATAAAAGTTGATTATTATTATTATTATTATATTATCAGTGTTTTCAACAGGTTTCCATGGATTCCTGACCCACCTTCACAAATCTCAAGAACAATCTTCACCCCTCTTTCCATAATTCTTGTTTCTACTTCTCTATCTCGGAGAAACTTCGCCTTTGCTGCTAGCTTCCCTCTTAAAATCTTCAAGGGGACTGGTAGATCTGTCCGAACACTTGCTCGAATGCCTTGAAGTTTCTGGCCAGACCGGCAGCAACATCAAGTACTCTGGTCCGTTCCTATATCTTGACGAACTTAGCTATGATGGGTGGGTGCGTAGCCTGTTCTTTTCAATCGGGTTGAATCCGCTGGGGGAGACGATGTATTGTCGAAAAAGTAATGGCGTCGACCATATCGCTGGGCATGGCGAGTTCATCTTTAAGAAAACGTCTAATCTGTTCATCAAGTTTTGAGAAGGAGTCATTAAGGGATTCCGATAATCCATAGAACAATAAGTTTGAGCGACGAGATATCAGTTCACGAGAAAGAAATTTCTCGTTAAGGGATTCCAATTTTCTGTTGATCTTTTCTTCAACGTTGACCATGTAAGTACTCAGATCACGCGTTTTCTGTACGTGAAATCAAATGTTTTTTGTACTCTACCATTGTTTGTTTATAGAGTCAATTTCACCCCTCATAGATTTCATTTCAGCCAGAATTTCTGTTGTTTGGTTACTAATCAGCTCAGTTATGAACTTCTTCAGGTCACCGTCACCGAAAGTCGCCATGCTTGTTTTCTTTAGAGCGTCAACGTCTAGATTTCTTTCGTCCGAAATAACCCCTTTAGCATCGCGAATGTCTTCCTCTGGCAGTTTGTTAGGAACCCGGTGACTTCTTGTGTTAGATGGGTTTGTTTTTAAGGTGGATTGCTTCATGGTAATATGTAAATTTGCCTGGATTTCCTACTGGCTAGCGACGACCATCAACACACTCAGCGGCCATTACCGGAAGGGCAAGCCAACCTTTCTTGTGACTTTGAAAGACTTAGCGATAATACAATGAAACAGAATTTCAATTCCGAGAAGGGATGGCTGATTATTCAAGATACAAGCCATGGCCAGCATGGACTTCTCAGTATTTCGATATATAAGGATTTTAGTTTATACATAAAGTACTGTCAAGATAAATGATAACACCACCAACCAATAGACACAACATGAAGATGTATAGTATGTGAGACTTTTCAGAGAAAG
The DNA here is from genome assembly GCA_916613615.1 of Steromphala cineraria. Taxonomy (NCBI): domain Eukaryota; kingdom Metazoa; phylum Mollusca; class Gastropoda; order Trochida; family Trochidae; genus Steromphala; species Steromphala cineraria. The sequence continues at coordinate 57,438,562 of OU744730.1, forward strand.
CACATGTTCTTGTCTTGTGGAGCTAGTTAAGTTAAACATGTATCCAAAATAAACTATACAACCCAAATTGAGAGATACCTTAATCCATGGGTGATTAATACAACTAAAATATGATTTCCCCATGCTTAAGACAACTTAACTTATTCATGATTTTGAAACATTTTATAACATTGTCAGGTGAGATAGCAGGCAGAATTCGACAACTTTTGCTTGTTAATAACGACCAGTAAACCGTCAGCAACGTTCTAAGAAAGTGCATGATATCGACAATTTTCTTACATAATGTCCATACCATAATTAAATTGAAACGTATAAATGCTTAACATTCTGTCCAAATTAAAACACATTTTTATTAAAGCATTGCATGTGTGTATGAAGTGACACAAGATCAAACATATCTTTTCCTGAAGAATGAACTTGTTTATAGTTCTACATCAGACATATGCAATGAAAAATCTATATGATTATGAAACTTGAGAGAAATGTTTCAAATTTCTTTAATGCCCTTGACTCAATACATGACAAATGTTAAAATATTAGGATTCTCGTTCTTTGGGTTTACGATAAACGATGTATGACCACCAATTTCTCCCCTAAAAAACATAAAAAAAACGGAACGTTTGAACAACATACACTATATGATATTTTGAGTCTCAGCAAGTAATGTGTTCAACACAACATTTGGAATGGTAGCCAATGAAATCTGTCTAAAGTAATAAAGTATTTTAAAAAGCTATGCACAGAAGATAATTGTGGTTGAAAATGTTTTATGCCAGAAACAATATACTTTAACTGCTAGTAAAGCAAATCACTACGGGCATAATGTAAAATATAAAATATATTAAACAAAATAAATATTAAAAATGACAACAGGTGTTCTAAACCTACATTAAATTCCATATAAATACGTGAAAGAGAAAAAATAGAATCAGTGGCATGGCTGATTTATAGAAATACTTTACAAAACACCCCTCTTGGGATACTTTCTAATTTGGCAGATTTGAAGTTTTCTTGTTGAGACCATGTTGAGCACGACTAGAACTAAACTGTCCAAGAAGGTGGCAATAGTCACAGGTGAGCTTTAAGTACCTTTTTTATCTTAGACAGTTGATTTCATTGGCTACCATACCGAATGCTGTGTTAAACACATAACTTGCTTAGACTCAAAACATCATATAGTGTGTGTTCAAACGTTCTGATTTTTTATGTGTTTTGGGGGAGAAATTGGTGGTCATACATCGTAAACCCAAAGAAATAGAATCTAAATATTTGAACATTAGGCATGTATCCATAAGCGCTGAAGTCAATGACGTTAATGAAATTTGAAACATTATCTCAAAGTTTCATAATCCTCAGTTTGTTTATCTTAATTAAACATTAGCCAGGTTAAAAGGACATTTGTATCACAGGTTACATACCCACACTTTTTGCTTAAATGTCAATGACAAATTACATTAACAAATTGCACATCTGTTTTTAATCACTTCCTCATGAGAACAGTTCAAAGGTGTTGTTTTTAGTGAAACTATCAAGTAAAGAAACAAACAACTACATTTGAATAGGGGATAGATTAGGTATACATTTTAAATGGCTTATGTCTGATGAAGAACAAGTTCATTTTTCAGGAAAAGATACTTTTGAGTTTGTGTCGTCTGATACACACATGGGATGCTTAAATTGAAAAATGTGTTTTTATTTGGACAGAATGTTCAATATTTATACGTTTAAATTTGATTATTGAAATTATGTAAGAAAGTTTTTGATATCATGCACTTTCTTGGAACGTAATTTGCTGACGCGTTACGCCCTTACTTACTTACAAGCAAAAGTTGTCAAATTCTGTCTGCTATCTCACAACGTAATAAACTGTTTCAAAATCATGAAACAGTTTAGTTGGCTAAAGCATGGGGAAATTATATTTTAGTAGTATCAATCGCCCATGTATTAAATTGTCTCTCAATTTGGTTTGATAGTGTTAATTTTGGATACATGTTTAACTTAATGTGCTCCACAAGATAAGAACCTGTGCTTTTTCTAAAAAGTCTCTCATACTATATATATTCTAATGTTGTGTCTCACGGTTGGTGGTGTTAATGTTGTTTTTAATCTAGTCCCATGTGAAATCAACCAGGAACTGATTGGCGATGATTCATTTGAAGGGAGCTCTTTATTGCTGAATCAGTGCCTGCATCTGTCTACTGATCAGTTAAATGAAATTATTCTGTAAGGTTTATGGTCATTTTTTGTCTATAAATATACCTCAGTTTTATTCCAAGATGGCGACAAGCCATTTTGCACTCTTAACCTTTAGTGATGTTAATATATGTAGTATATGTCATTTATTTCATTTTTGTATTTTACACGTTTATAGTCTCTTATACATCCGTAAAGATTTGTTCAACATCCTTTATATTGTTTAAGTGTATATATATATATATATATATACTGTGCATGTACTATTGATGCTAGTTTAGATTCAAATTATATGTCTATCTGTCTGTCTGTCTGTCTGTCTGTCTGTCTGTCCAATAACATCTTTATAAACGTATAAAAACATATAAAGCTCAATAGGTATCTCATTGAAAAACAGCTAGCTTTTAGTAAAAGTAAACAAGACATGTTTTATCAAAAGTTGATGATGTATCATATCATTCATTTAGAATAATCTCTCTAGAATTGTTCCTTTTTGTGTCCATCATGTAATATCATATTCACAAGTATGTCACAACCACAGAGTGCTACTTTGTCATATCAACAATAGTCAATATGAATTAAATTTTGACCCTAGGTTTATTATATGCAGTAGGAGATTAAGTGTGAATGCGTGAGTGAATGTGTTGTCTTGTATAAAAATTACAAAAAAACAGAAATCTGAAATATACTATACTTTTATTTCATGTGTATGTCTACTACCCTGGGTTGATGTCCCTATTTGTAACAGGGTTTCTGAAATAAAAAGTTTATTAAAAAAGCTAAACATATTAAGCTCTCCAGAAAACCCACCCATGTTCACATTGCATGTTCAAACACTAAGTGGTCTTTACGAACTTGTGAGGTAGAGCAACATGTTTACTTAGATAAAATTGATCTCATGCAAAGATAAGGAAAAGCACATATCATATATTCAAATCAATACAAGGATTTGGTTAAGTGACTCGAATTATCGTTATAGCTTGTCAATAAATTCTACCTCACCTTTTCTCTAATAACAAGCTATAGCCTGTAAGGAAGGTCACCCACTGTTGACAAACACTCAGTGCGCTCAACTAGATTGTGTCAGTCAGACACTTCAACAGGTTGCTAACAAATATGTCATCTCACGGAAAAAATCGTGAAACAATTTACAGATTTCAAAACAATAAAAGAATTTATAAACAAATGTTACTCATCAGTTTAGCAAATACTTTTCCCTAACTCAAAAGACCAAAAAGGTACTAGAAAACATGATTTTAACAAGGTTTGTAACGTCTTCTCTATATGATATAGTTTTCATTAACTTCATTTTGATAGGGAAATTACAAAGAAAAAAAAAATATATATATTCAAATGTCTTGCTATGTTGTCCTCAAATCTGATTGATTAGTACAAACTCACAGTGCACTTCAAATGGAAACATTTGGTATAACATTCACTTACATTATACAATGACTATTTAGCAAATGACAATTGATAAATAGTGTTATTCAAATTTCTTTTCCCCTGATATGTAAAAAGTGTCTTTCAACTTTCAACGAAAAAATGTAATAAAATGATTCATTGAAACAAAACAGGGTTTTCGATCGATTCGACAAAACAAAATGGTATGATAGTTATGACCATTGCTAACCATGAGTTCATTATAACTTAATATATGATGTCAATTCAACAGTTTAAAAGTCTACTTAATAAACAATAAATGAATTGATGAAAAGTGTATTTGTTGTCTATTTTTAACTATGCTTGCTGCACTATAATTTTTTTTATTATATACTCATGTAATCTAAGGATAGCAATACAAGGGTGCAATACGGAATACGTCTTCAAATTCCGTATTGCACGATTGCCGGTTCTTCTTTTTTCAAGCTTCGGCAATTCTCGCAACTTTCCGTACGTAACAATCATTTTCCTAATAATTAGAACACCGGATTTGACCCATCTCAATGCATTGGTAACAGAAATACTTTTCAATATGATATTGAAGAATAATATAGTGAGAAACTAGTGTTATCGTTAGTAAAGGAACTGCAAAACACTATAAAAAAGGAAATCCTAAACAAAACTCCGAGAACATCGCCTGCGACACTTGGCCCTTATGACGTCATAGCCTACAACGATTATGACGATTTCCATGGTGACGTCGTTTGAAAGGATCCCGTCGCTCGGAATCCTGAACTTACGTTTATCATATTCAGAACTTTATAAATAATTACTAAGGATAAATTTTTATCACTGTATTTAGTTTTCACACTTGAGAAAATTGCCTCTTACGTTTAACTACGCAAAGTAATGAGAAAATAAACAGATAATTGAGGTATCAAATCATCAGTCGAGCGTGTCATTGGTAATCGCTTTCTTTGCATTATGTATCAATGCACAGTGCAACGTCTCGGATTATTAAAGCAATTCAAAATTACTTTTAGAAAGGTTAAAAAGATAGTATGTAATAAATACAGGACGTCATATGTGTGCATTTGGGTCGTTATTATTGAACTCGAAGATGGCATGGACGAGGAGAAACAACTCGTTCTTCGAATTCGTTGTTCCTCGTTGACTCTGTAGCTCATCAGGCTGCCTTTCCAATTATACAAATTGTCAGAGCGTCAAAATATGAGGACTCACAGGATAGCAAAACCTATTGATAACAACCCTAAACTCTAACCCTATTGTTGAAAATGAAATGGATGTTATGTTTGTAACTGAAACATGGCTTCAGCCTAAAGGTAATGATGTGTTCATTGCAGAGATGACACCTCCTGGCTCTTCATGCAAACATGCTCCAAGACAACAATGGAGAGGTGGAGGAATCTGTGTTATTTTTAGAACTGACCTGAATATCAAGCTCCATCTTAAACCTTAAAATTCTGTCATCCAGACCCAAAAGCAAAATATTCAATTGACGATCAACCAAGTCTATTAAAGTATAGCAAGTCTAGATCACTCAGCTTTGAAAGCATCTTCTGGGCTCCATATGCATTTTGTTATAATACATGTATCGTTTAAAAATATTGTCAATATTGAAAAGAAAATACTTAATGTTAGTCTAGAGCCTCAATTGTCATTTGGTTTTATGACCTTAACACTCTCTGTTCATGCTGTGTATCTGAGATTTGTATGTGTGGGAGAATGAGCTCAAAGTTAGGCCGATAGACCAAAATCATGCCAACGTACAAAACTAATTGTCAGTTTGAGAGGTTAGATTGACAATAATGCAGAGGAATATACGGATGACAACTTCTTTGTTCAATGTATGTGACATTTCGACACAGATTCTTGTGTCATTCTCAAGCTCTCCTGAGCTCAGGAGAGCTTGAGAATGACACAAGAATCTGTGTCCAAACGTCGCATACAATGAACAAAGAAGTTGTCATTCATATATTCCTCTGCACTATTGTTTGAGGATTTTCTCCTACTCAAAACAAAGTTTAAGTAAACGAGTCCCTGCTGCAAGAATGATCGCATCAACCCAACTTTTCATGTGCAAAATTAATGATGTTATTGACTGTCAGTCTCATACACTCTCCTGCCAAGTTAACACATGAATAAGGAATAATATGTTTGCCTAGTTAAATAAGTACACATTTATTTATTTCCTGCATACAATGTCATTTGGGTGTGAATAAAAAGAACTATCTATTTTTATACATTTTTAAAAATAAAAAATTACGTTTTTTAAGCCCTACAGCGTGTTTCAATGAAAATCCATTGATCTAAATGCGATTTGGCCTATATCTGTCTACATACCTATATACAATTAGTAGCAGTGGTATGTTACAGGATAACGCCGTGGAACTAGCCGGAATGTGCCTACTTAAGATGTCTGAAATAAGTTTCTTTAATCGTATCTACATCTATACACAGGTAACAGTGGTGGTATAGGATTTTCCTTTGGAACTGTCCAGAACAGTGTAGGCAGTCATTCTGCACTCGACGAATATGGATCATCTACTAGAAATGTCTAGAATGTGATCAATATCTTTATTATATGATTGGCGGTGAAATACCGAGATATATCAATGACAGTAAACCGTGTTATCAGTCACTAGTGACAATAACAATGGAACGAGTGCGCCACTCGTAAAAATATAAACTTTCTTCCTCACTCGATGAGATAAACATGGTATTTGTCAAGAAAACACAAATATCCTCTAAATATTTATTTATATCCATATATATATATATATAAGCAGGTTGCAGTGGTAGCATATACGAGGGTTTTGCTGTGGAACTGGCCAGAACAGGGTAGGCAGTATTTCCACACTGGAGAAAAATGAATCATCTACTAGAAACATCAATAATCTTTCTATATCTATCTCTCTATCTATATATAGGTAGCAGTAGTGGGATAGGACAGGGTTTTGCTGTGGAACTAGCCAGAATTGGCTATGCAGTCACCATACACGGAAGAGATACTGAACGTCTACAGAAGACAAGGGAAATGTGTCTCGAAGCAGGCTGCGGTAAAGAGGAGGTGAGAAATGATCAGTAGACAAAGGAAAATTTAGTAATAAAAAATTCAATAGAATTAAGGATAAAACTGTATTCAATGTATTTAAAGACCATGTTTTGCAAAGAGGATTATGACCTTCAAAGACTGACACATATAAGAAATGATGAATCATCCAAAGCACAACCCAAAAATTGGATAACCATTTTCATTAAGTTGACTGTCATGCGTTTTCCATATAAGAACTCATTTTAGGTGGTGCTATATTTTTGTTCTTTGAGTTGTCTTTAAGAATTTGGGACGTATGCATTATGGATTTATTACAATAAAGAGGTTGACTATCCATATTTTATAAATTGCTTGATTGTTGCACTTATAGCTTGACAACGTGTATGAGGTGGTTATTGTGTGTCCACTCGAGCTAATCTACATTGCTATGCATTAATAGTAATATGGTACATCACGCTGACCAGATAAAAGAAACTATCATATTCAATGAAGCAGCAATTCAATACATTCTAAAAAATATGATTTATTTTATCTGCGTTATTTCAGGTCCTCATTGTTGAAGGTGACGTTTGTGAAGAACAGGTGTTGAAGAACATTGCAGAGAAGACATACTCCAGGTTTGGCAGGATCGATGTTCTGGTGGGTTGTGCTTTAAATTGTATTATTTTCACTCAAGGTCTTGAAAGATCGATGTTCTGGTGGGTTGTGCTTTAAATTGTGTTATGTTCACTCAAGGTCTGGAGAGATCGATGTTCTGGTTGGTTGGGCTTTAAATTGTGTTATTTTCACTCAAGGTCTGGAAAGATCGATGTTCTGATAGGTCGTGCTATAGACTGTGTTATGTTTACTCAAGGTCTGGGAGGATTGATGTTCTGGTAGGTCGTGCTATAGACTGTGTTATGTTTACAAGGTCTGGAAAGATCGATGTTCTGATAGGTCGTGCTATAGACTGTGTTATGTTTATTAAAGGTCTGGGAGGATTGATGTTCTGGTAGGTCGTGCTATAGACTGTGTTATGTTTACAAGGTCTGGGAGGATTGATGTTCTGGTAGGTCGTGCTATAGACTGTGTTATGTTTACAAGGTCTGGAAAGATCGATGTTCTGATAGGTCGTGCTATAGACTGTGTTATGTTTATTAAAGGTCTGGGAGGATTGATGTTCTGGTAGGTCGTGCTATAGACTGTGTTATGTTTACAAGGTCTGGGAGGATTGATGTTCTGGTAGGTTGTGCTTTAGACTGAAATTTTTACTCAAGGTCTGAAGAGATCGATGTTCTGGTAGGTTGTGCTCTAGACTGTGTTATATTTACTCAAGGTTGGGCAGTATTGATGTTCTGGTAGGTTGTGCTCTAGAAGACTGTTATCTTTAAACAAGGTTTGGCAGGATTCATGTTTTGGTAGGTTGTGCTCTTTACAGCTCTGAATCATTTTGTACTCTTGGAAGACTTTCTTCTTCATCATTTAGATCACTGAATAACTTGTAGTCGTACCATAGGAGGTTCTACCACTTGGTTGCCTATCGATTCTTGTTAAGAAATATTCAGAATTATGTGTTGGAACAAGTGTTCTTTGAAACAACAGACTGTTGATGTTCATGTTTTGTCTCTCGTAATTGCATGGTCTTTGAAACAGCAGACAATTGGTTACTTTAAAACGTTCTTATAGGTTGCTTTTAATTGCATGATTTACAAAACAATAGATTACTACGCTGCTTGTTGATTGATTGCTCTGCAAATCCTTTTAAAATAAATTATGGTTGATTTTGATGTTTATCAAAGTCGTTCTGAACAGTTCCATTGCATTTTCATGTTTTGAAGATTTGTCCTGCATTTGATATTTTTTGGTGTTTAAAAGGTCATACGATCGAAAAATGTTTTGCAAATGAAAACGATGGTCCTGTGAAAATATCCAATCAAATAGAGGTAGCAAAGAAAAGAGAACGGGTCTTTACTTTGGAAAATCATCCGCACATTTCAGTTAAACAATGCTGCCTTTGCGCCACTACGAGACGAATGTTTAGCAGACGTGGACGCGGCCTATTTTGACATGAGCTTCAAGGTCAACGTGAGGGCACCCATCCTCCTCTCACGTCACATGGTCCCTGCCCTCAAGGAGACGAAAGGTGATTTACTTATTAGTTACTTATTGGTTCTGGCATGATAACCGTTGTTGTTATCTTAATAATAATGCCTATATATCATTGAAATCAATTGACCTAATTTATTAAGCTTTTCAAAAAACGTATAGAATAGGAGGTGACTTAAGTCTCTCAAATAATTAATAACCTGGTTGCTGAATCGCTGGAGTGCAAAATTGAATTTAACCTCACATGACATTTATTGATCTGATCTCAAAAAGATCACATGCAATAAAACCTTAAAAACATAACTAGTGTTTCTAGATTGTATGGTGATGATACAAAAGATAATAATATTTTACTACTTTCTGACAAACGATAAGAAAAACACAGCTTCACTACTTCTTGTATGATTTCAACAAATAATTCTCTGTTTGAAGCAATGACATGTTCGTCTTTGCAGGTTGCATTGTGTTCATCTCAAGCCTCGGCGTAACTGCGAATGTAAGTCTCTGATCTGTTCATGTCGGTTTAGATGAAGTGTTCTTAACGCAGGACCATCTCGGGTTGTACAAGAAATTAAAGAATCACCAACAGTGTGAATCTTCCTGGGAATGATTTTAGGTATCCCTTCACTAATGAATGTATAATGATAAATAAAAATAGTTGATTGATATAGCGCCTTGTTTCCAAAAAGAGCTGCCCAACGGTGCTGGAGAGGGAAAGAAAAGAATAGGCACTATGCAAAGAGTCATTGAGATGTAGAGTTTCAGGAGATCAAAAACGGATATAATTTAAGTCCTCCTTGAAACAGTCTAGGGATTCTAGGGGCCCGCTATTGGAGTTGTCGAGAAGGTCGTAAAGGTGGGCAGGATTGATAAATTCATAAAATGGTGCAATTGAAGTCTCAATTGACCAATCTGAGAAGTTATCAAGATTCTAATTAGTAAATCTTAAGGTCTAATACAACAATGCTTGACGATTATCATATGGCGATTGAAATACGGCTATAATAAGGTCTGTTTTGCCTCACAAGAGATATACAAAAATCTTCATCCCGGATAAAGGAGTGTGGGTTTAAGTGGTCCTTGTTTGATGAAAAGCCAGCCAAAAGTACTCACGGAACTGGAATTAAGTTAATTTTCACCATTTATTTTTTATTACTGGATTATTAATATGTAACTTTTACAAATGTTGAAATAATGAAGGTTTTCCAAACAAGGCATTATCAATACAATGCACACATATAATTAATATTTCTTTTTTACAGATAAAAATACCCAAATTTTGCAACACGTTTGGGAACTTGTTATCACATAAAGTAATTAGTGAAGGACATGAGATAGATCTATTGGACATAACAAAACATTTACCGGACCATTTTGAGACGATTTACCGGACCATTACATACTGAGTATTTGGGGAAATAATTTGGTCCTGGGACACTATAAGGATTAAGGGAATTGCAATTCTGGATGTAACAAAGGTTACAAGATCCCCCGCCGCAAATTGATGTTAACAAAATACATAATGTATACATAGACACACTTGTCTACACTTGTCATGCTACCAGATGTCATTTAGACAATAAAAAATCAACTGGTTCCTGGGTCTTCCAAATAAAATGTGAAAGTCACCAAAACCTATTTGGCCCGGCGTCTTCCTAAAATAGATTTATAAAAAGAATCCAGTGAATGACTCTTGAGATATCACACTCACAAGCTTAAAATGCAGGTAAATTGATGATAAATCCAAAGTTCTGCTTTGACCTTGAAAACAATGTGAAGGTCATCAAAATTGACTTTGTCCTGCGTCTACCCAATAAGATGCTTTGCTTAACTTATGAAGGCAATCTAGTGAACAGTTCTAGAGATATCCTGCTGACAAGCCTTAAATGTAGATTTTAATGTTTCAATTGTCAAAGCCTCGCTGTGACCTTGAAGTTAATGTGAAGGTCACCAAAATTTACTGGACCAAGCGCCTTCCCAATAAGATGCTATGCGCAAATTTTGAAGAGAATCGAGTGAATAGTCCTTGAAATATCCTGCTGACAAGACTTAAATGCATATTTCAATGTTTAAACTTTCAAAGCCTCGCTGTAACCTTGAAGATAATGTGAAGGTCACCAAATTATCATAAAAATTGGCAAAGTATTGGTCGTACCAACCAGAGAATTTTAATGTCTCTGTAGTGATTGTCGATGTCACACCATCACAGCGTGATACTCGGCGACGTAATGCGCTAGTAACACGGTTTACAATATCTCTCTTAAACAGAAATAATTTCTGTGTTGTCAAATTGCATATTCATGCCTCATTGTCGATGTAGTCTCTTTTCTCCTTAAGATCAGCATAATTATTGCCTCATTACACAGCAGAAATATAAAAGTTGAAATGAAGATATTTCATTATTTCTTATTCTTAAACAGTATATACGAATCAGGACTGCAAGCATGATTAAAAAAATTTGAAAATTTGATTTGGAAACTGTTGGATTCCTAATTCCTAATTTCTTACTGTAAGTTTTTCATACCGTTCTAAAATAAGTATGTATGTTTGTATATATATGAGAAATCAACATGCAACTCTGATGAGTTGCGCTATTATATTTAAAGAAACATGATCTAATCCTAATTCATTAAAAAGATTATTTTGAAATTTTTGTTGTTAGATTAATTACTAATTATGAGCACAATATGCTTTTATAATAAAGGGACCACTTGGTCGTACTAATCTCATAACACAAACCAATTAGCCATAGTCAGAGGACAAAGAATGAAGATTCACCTAAAATCCATGGGCGGCCATTTTGTGTGAACACCTTCAATTCATTTTGTGTAAGAAAAAGGAATCGCATGGCTAAACTTTACATCTTATATTTGAATTATTACTGCTCCATTGAGTTTAAATGCATTTTCTTTCAATTGGAGCCAGTAATTTCCATTTTCCTGACACATCACCTTATAACCCCCCCCCACGTGCTACTGCCCCGTTAAGGTTCTATAACTCACGCCCGACCAAGCGAACGTAGCTACTCGGCAACATTAAATATAAAGGGATATACAGTAAACTGCATAAACAGTTCCTTTGACCACGTGGTCTCTTTTTGGTGCCTCAGTGTTTCATATGATTCTTTAAAAAAAATATGCAATCTAAGAAACGCAGAGTAGAGGTGTTAATGAACTGTTATAGCCAAGACATATGCAATAATTTCAAATCAACTTTAAATCATTCAATCGCTTACCGGTAGCCTTCCCCATATAATAATCAAATATCCATAAGTATCTAGTATATCTTGTGTTATTGTTACAGGCACGTTTGATGTACTCCGGAATGAAAGCTGCAATAGAACATGCCACGGCGACGATGGCGCTTGGTATGTTTATACAGTACATAGCAGGGAAGAGCTGGAGAATAAACCAATCAAAATAAATATATAAATGAATAATGGAATAAATGAATAAATGAATGAATCTCTGTCTCTCTCGATCGAGGCAAAGGCAGAGTGAAGAGATAAGAGAGAGAAAGACACAGACAGACAGACAGACAGAGACATAGAGACAGCGGTCATGTTACACAGATCTAGAAATAATGTCCTTATTTTATGCTTACAGAATTGGCTTCGGTGGGAGTGCGAGTTAACTGCCTGAGGTAGATATACAAGTTTCAGTCATCAAAACACATTGTCATTATATGCAAATGGTGTTCTATGTAAATGCAGTTTTAACATTGTACATGTATGAAGGAAATGGAGGTGACTTTCTTCATGATATGTCATTATGAAAAGGAATATTTTCTAAAAACATTGAAACCATATTTCATATTCTTCCTGTTAGTTGTATGTCTCAAGCATTTGCGTAGTTGGTGGAAAGGTCTTTAATTTTTTCATTATAAAATTCATGTAATCCCCATGACATAATCACAGATGACAACATGCATGTGATCAATGAGACTCTTTGTTGCAGAGCAGGAGCAATGTTCACTCCCATCTATGAGAAATTAATTTCTTCTCCTGCCCAGAGAGAAATGGTAAGTTTCACATAAGGAGCTTACAAAATCGCAGTACTTAAAGAGCCATTCCGTGATTTTCATCACATATTGTTTTGCTCTGATACGAACGTTGATTGCAAATTTCATGATATTTATTCAAAATATCTCACATATTCCTACCCAACTGCCAATTATTTGATATAAACTTGATTTCAATAAACTTGTTAAAACAGTGATATTGTATTTGCAAGAGCCAAATTCACATCTCCGACTAATATAAATATTAGTCGTATAACCTATCCAACATGATTAACTCGTAACTTTCATTATGACTGCTTTTGATATATATAAGCATTTTTTCCTCCAGTGGAGAGTACAGAAGAATGCAACAGATTTATTAGAAATTACATTAAGATGATATGTGAGAAGTTCATGTATTACAGTCCGCGTAGATTCCTATAAAGCACAACTCCGGATAATTTAGACCAATTTATCCAAGCCAAACTGTACATTTACATTTTGGTCAAGTTTTCATTAAATATCGTCTGTAAAATGAATTTACGGGAGGTCGCTATAATTTTAAAATATATGTGAGATATCGCGCTAACAAGGCTTTATACACTGGTCAAAGTCCTGTCGTGACCTTGAAAATTAGATCAAGGTCATCAAAACCGACTGGTGTTTGCGTATCTACCCAATGAAGACTGATACCAAGTTTGAAGGCTCTAGTTGCAAAAGTTTGTGAGATATCGCGCTAACAAGGCTTTACACACTGGTCAAAGTGATGTCTTGACCCTGAAAATTAGGTCACGGTCACCAAAACCGACTGTTATCTGCGCATCTACCCAATGAAGACTGATACCAAGTTTGAAGGCTCTAGGTACAAGATTTTGTGAGATATCAAGATAACTATGTTTCCCTGTTGAGAACTTGAAAATTAGATCAAGGTCACAACAACTAAATGGCATCTTCATATCCACCCTATGAAGACTTATAATACCAAGTTTGCAGGTTCTTAGTGCAAGGGTTTGTGAGATATTGCGCTAACAAGGTTTTATGTACTAGTCATAGTCCAGTCATGACCTTGAAAATTAGGTCATGGTGATGAACACCAATTGGTGTCTGCATATCCATCCAATAAAGACTCATACTTAGTTTGTAGACTCTAGGTGCAAATGTTTGTGAGATATTGCACTAACAAGGTTCAACATAATGTCAAAGTTCTGTTTTGAACTTGAAACTAAGGTCAAGGTCACCAAAACCGACTGGTATTTGTGTAGTCACCCAATCAAGACTGATACCAAGTTGAAGGCTCTAGGTGGAAGAGTTGTGAGATATCACTCTAACAAGGCTTTATAAACTGGTCAAAGTCCTGTTGTGACCTTGAAAATTAGATCAAGGTCATCAAAACCGTCTGTTATCTGCGTATCTACCCAATGAAGACTGATACCAAGTTTAAGGCTCTAGGTGCAAGGGTTTGTGAGATATCGCGCAAACAAGAAGCGGGACGGACGGACGTACGGAGCTGAATACTATGTCCCCCGCTGAAGAGGACAATAAAATAGAAATATTCATTGGGAAATAAATGTGACCGAACTAAATTTATATTTAACAAGTGATTTGTTTTCTGGGACAATTATGATTTAAATGTTTTATTTATGTTAAAGGTTTTTTTCTGGAAAACACTAATTTATTTTTGTACTCTGAAGTCTCCCGCATTGCGCAGTATAACGGGAAAGTTCACGGTATTTATACTCTGCAATGATTTTGCAGGTTGTATATATTCCACAGTTGACGTCACACATTCCATCGGCAATAATAGGGATTTTTTCCGGTTGTATTGACCGGAAGTGTCTAATGTCAGGATCTGAGAATAGCTGATTGAGCCAGTTTGACTTTTCATTTTCGATGAGAGCGTCCTTTTCCAAGTTGATTGGCTCATGAAAACTTGTCATTGTGTCAACCTTTTTCAATGGTGTTTTTTTGAAAAATAAGCTTTAAAGTGACACAGAGTATCTTTCTTAAAATTTTTTTTGCTTTTGATAAGCTACAAAATATCTAATATGTTGATTGAAGTTCATATCTCATTACCGCACTTGCAAATATATCCATTTATATCCATATATCTCTAAAATGCTTGATTTTATGGAAAAATCAAGAAAACATCTCAAATACGTTTAATATTCGAAATTATGCATCCAATTAATCTACCTATTAGTTACAATACTTAATAATCTCTATCGAATCGAATATATATCTTCCTGTCAGCTTATGACAAGGTTTCAAAATTATGTTTGGCGAATTTGCGCGTGCCACTCGGGACACATTGTCCGGTTTTCGATTTAAATTCCTAAATTGAATGGCCGTATTTTCGCTCTAATGTACTGATTGACCTTTAACTTGTTATTTTCAGTAACAGTGGTTCCCTATGTAATAACATCGATTTCAAAATTTGACATATGTAATCCTATCAACATACTCTGTGTCTCTTTAAGTGCACTTTTCCAAACAAAAAAATAAATGACCAACAAAAATATAATGGCAACAGCTACCTTTATTCGGAGCATGTACTGCTTCCTGATTTTCGTTGTCAACAAGTAACTATCATTTGTTATATAATTGTAAATACTCTTTTTTATCTGTGTAAGAACCATAGATACAACGGCAATAATTCTACAGATGTCAAAGCATGAACTTACAGCCTGATCAGCACTTAAAGTTAACCTGTTAAAAAGAAACAATAATTTAATTTTCAGGTGAATACTATGTTGTCGGAGTGCATCCATCCAGTTGGTCGTCAAATGAGTCAAGTTGACATAAACAACGCATTGAAGTTCTTGTTGTCTGAGGACTCGAGTTTCATCACTGGCTTGATACTCTCTGTGGCCGGGGGAGGCCACCTGCCCTTCGAAGGAAATCTTAAAGAGAACATTAAACGCTTTCATCAGTTGCGTGAGTCAGAGGGGGCGTTTCAAACTGATTGACGTATTCAGTGCGGAGAAGAAATTAGATAAAATTATGATGACACTTCTTACTGTACATTTCTTCTTTACATACTGAAAATTACATCTTTAATACAGTAAATAACTTCCTTTATTACCTACGAGGGTAGTCATATCGCAAAGGACACCCTGCTCATAGTTAGTCGCTCGGAACCCTTGTGTGCAGTGAAGAAGCGCAGGAGACAGGTTCTTGGTGGCCTCCTGACCTCGTTACACAGTACATTCAGTTGCAGCACCCAACACCAAACCAGATGAAGCATATCTGCCATAGGACTTTTTCTTGCTCTTTATTTAGACAAATGTATTGAAACAACATGTAAAGCCTGTCATGTTTGTGTGTCATTGATCCATGCATCAATGTTTGTTGTAGCTGAGGATGCTCCAGAAACTGTTGGTGCCACTTTTGCAGCAGACGTTATGCAAAGGGCGAGACAGGCTATTTTGGTTGCTAGAGAATGTGTTACTTTATTCACAACAGCCTTCATCATTGAAGACAAGCAAGGGACGACACTGAAAAATGCACTTGTGAGGCTTTTAATCGATCTTACACCTTTAGGTCTCGTTATACAGTTTTTTCATTGTGAACGGGGGCAAAATAGTTCCCACTTCAGAGAGCAAATAGAGGTCAGACAGTGTTTTACCCCTAAAAGAAAAGTTCTATGAGGTATTAGAATAAGTCTTTCTTTCAGAACTAGCTAATATACTTGGCTGTCAGCATGTAAGAGTCATATATTGATATGCCAATTGCGGAAGGTCAGGTGCCCTACTCAAGGGAAGCTGTTCGGTCGCTTCCAGGTCCAAAATCCCAAGAATTTCCATGTGTGAATTTCATAGGGTATATTTTCAAATAGCTGTAGCTAAAAAGTAGTAAGGTCAATGTATAGTATTTCATTGATTTTTAGCTCATCAGGACTGAAAGTCCAGATGGGCTTATGGCATGGCCCGTCGTCCGGCGTCCGTCCGTCCGTCGTCCGTCCGTCCGTCGTCCGTCCGTAAACTTTTGACACTTTCGACTTCTCCTCATGAACCATACACACTAGAGAGCTGAAATCTTTTTTACAGGTACCTTAGCATATGGAGATTCTAATTTGTAACTTTAGTGACCCTGGGACCCCAAATAGGGTCACAGGGGTCACAACTTTAAAAACCTATTTTCATCTTCTTCTCCAGTTCAAGAAGGACTAGAGAGTTAAAAATGATATGTGCAAACTCCTTTGCCAATGGGGATTCTAATTTGTAACTTTGGTGACCCTGTGACCCTAAATAGGGTCACAGGGGTCACAACCTTAAAAACCTATTTTCATCTTCTTCTCCAGTTCCAAAAGGAGTAGAGAGTTAAAAATTATATGTGCAGACTCCTTGGACAATGGGGATTCTTATTTGTAACTTTGGTGACCCTATGACCCCAAATAGGGTCACAGGGGTCACAACCTAAAAAAACTATTTTCAGGTTCTTCTCAAGTTCTAAAAGGACTAGAGAGTTAAAAAAGATATGGGCAGACTCCTTGGCCAATGGGGATTCTAAATTGTAGATTTCGTGACCCCATGACCCCAAATAGGGTCACAGGGGTCACAACCTTAAAACCCTATTTTCATCTTCTTCTCCAGTTCTAAAGGACTTGAGAGTTGAAAGTGATATGTGCAGACTCCTTGGCCAATGGGGATTCTTAATTATAGATTTCGTGACCCCATGACCCCAAATAGGGTCACAGGGGTCACAACCTTAAAAACCTATTTTCATCTTCTTCTCCAGTTCCAAAAGGAGTAGAGAGTTAAAAATGATATGTGCAGACTCCTTGGACAATGGGGATTCTTATTTGTAACTTTGGTGACCCTATGACCCCAAATAGGGTCACAGGGGTCACAACCTTAAAACCCTATTTTCATCTTCTTCTCCAGTTCTAAAGGACTAGAGAGTTGAAAGTGATATGTGCAGACTCCTTGGCCAATGGGGATTCTTAATTATAGATTTCGTGACCCCATGACCCCAAATAGGGTCACAGGGGTCACAACCTTAAAAACCAATTCTCATCTTCTTCTCCAGTTCCAAAAGGAGTAGAGAGTTGAAAGTGATATGTGCAGACTCCTTGGCCAATGGGGATTCTTAATTATAGATTTCGTGACCCCATGACCCCAAATAGGGTCACAGGGGTCACAACCTTAAAAACCAATCCTCATCTTCTTCTCCAGTTCCAAAAGGAGTAGAGAGTTACTATTGATATGTGCAGACTCCTTGGACAATGGGGATTCTAATTTGTAACTTTGGTGACCCTGTGACCCCAAATAGGGTCACAGGGGTCACAACCTTAAAAAACCATTTTCATCATCTTCTCAAGTTCCAAAAGGTCTAGAGGGCTGATATTATATGTGCAGACTCCTTTGCCATTGGAGATTCTAAATTGTAGATTTCGTGACCCCATGACCCCAAATAGGGTCACAGGGGTCACAACCTTAAAAACTTATTTTCATCATCATCTTTAGCTCCAAAAGGTCTATTGAGCTAAAAGACTGCATGTAGACTCCTTGGCCAATTGGGATTCTAAACTGTAGGTTTCGTGACCTCATGACCCCAAATAGGGTCACAGGGGTCACAATCTTAAAAACCTATTTTTTCTCCATTAGATGACAGTCTATGGCAAATTCATTTCTCCTTGGATATTTTAGTGTGGACTTCTTTCACTGTCTGATATTGGCGATCTAGAAAGTGTTGAATAATAATAAATCATTTGGGTAAGAAATGTTACATTTGTTTTGTAATTTTTTTATAGGTTTTCTTGCAATAGGTAACATCAGTTTCATTTTTAGCTCATCTGGCCTGTATAAAGCAAACTTGATATGATGCCTGATGAGCTACAGAGCCAGTGGCTCTATTTTGTTATCAGGATTATGCATATCTTACTGCTGCTAGTGGTTAATAGTGCTCTGGTTCAATTGTAAAGGAGCGACAAGTCAATGACCGATGGCAATTTAACATTGGAGTCTATGGGGTAAAAAACTGTATAACGAGACCTTAGACGGTCCAACTGACCCGTTCCCTGGTTTCAGTTCTATTAAAGGTGCCAGATTCCTTTCTAAACAATGACTTACAATTTGGAACGTTAAAGAACCTGAACAAAAATCCAGTAGCAGAGAAAGCCATTCAAGAGTTAGAAACAGAAATAGTCAAAATCCTATCAGAGGGCCCAGTTTCGTCTACTGAAATTCCCTTGCACTTGCCAGCCTAAACTCCAGGATTTGTCGACAAGAGAGATGCTTACAAAACGTGACCAGTTACCCAGCAGTGACCAAGAAATCACTATACACACCAACATGATGACAGAATCTGCAACCACAAGTACAGCAAAGTCTTCAAGGCACATTGAAGTCGGGATATCGTATATCTGCAGAGTTAAAGGAACAAGACCTATTCAAGAATCGGTACATCATTGTATCCTTCACCGGTCAATGATGTAATATAAGAAAGTTTGTTGGCTTACAGTTAAGGGGTATTTCATATAAAGTTAAGCTAACTGAATGTTATAAGGTACCTGCTACAGTAGTTTCTCGGAGTCCACTAGAGCGTGACCATACATCAGATGATGATGCTTGGAGAATGACTCTCAATTGCCAGATAACCCCTCTGGTTCCCAAGTACAATCATAAAGCTCAACTTCATATGTACATCAACCCCAAGTATCAAGTATTCCAGAAGTTATATCTTGCCCGTTGAGAATAAGTATGAATTTGATAGCAATGTGGAAATTGATGATTCCCATACAGTTAGCGAGTCGAACACTCAGGATACTCCTGTTCTCCCTGAAAGGCCGCGGAGGCAAAGGAAGTTGCCAACAAGGTTCAGTGATTATATAATGTAGGCCCTGATCAATATGTGATAGAAAGTTTCCAGTGCTTGTGTGTGTATGTGTTCTTATATTTGGGGCAGAATAATCCCCTAGAGCTGGAAGGTAGCATACCTTGTTTTTTCCAATCAACTACATGTATAATATTCCTGGAATGTCGCCATGATTATCCATAGAATTGGTCAGAATAATCCCTGTGAACTAGAGGGTAGAATACCATATGACAGTTCACCTTTGTATCCGATATCTATATTTGATAATTTCTATTATGTACACTATATTGACACTAACCTTATTCATTTTCATGTGAAAAGAAAGATGCCATGCCACTAACTGTATTTAGTGGTAGGCCTATGCCGAACTCTCCTGTGGTGCTTACCTCTCTTAGACAGGTTCCCTCGGCGTGTCACCCTCGCTTGTGTGCTCGTTGGTCGCGGTCATGGTATTGTACTACATCTGGAATAAAACACGAGAGAAACTATTCTACATGTCGTAAGCTGTTTATTCCGTTATATTGTCGCAGCTTTTCTCACGCGTCTCTCCAGCTGTGTCCATTGCTTCGGCAACCAATCCCCGTACACTGCACACGGGGTGATCGGGACCAATGATGGTATGAAACACACAAGGGGTGTGGGTCGTCAGCTTTCAGATTGATACCATATCCCTGAGCCTCCACGCCCAAACACTTTAGAGATGTACGTGACATGAGATTAGAAGCGAGAAAGAATTATTTTTAGAAAATAGCAAGGAGGACACTAGAAGGCTGCTGGACTTACTGTGCTCCACGCAGCCAGATAGAAAAGAGGAAGTTGTTATGGGTTGCGTCTATATTTATAGATGTTGTGACGTAATTTAACGCGTGACATCACCCGCCTTGGCTGGAGAGTATAGCAGGAAAACTAATGGCACATAACCCACAGCTTGAACAATTCTATGGATTTGTTCTTGGCTATTGGGGACAAAATTTCGTTTTGTTTTGTGAATTAGGCTAGTGTATTGGAACTCATGATATTAGGAGTAAGTAAAGTAATGAAAACAAAGGGTAGGTAACTCTTAAATTTTTCAATCGAAGGGCGGATAACTCTGAATTTTGAAATCAAAAGATTTTCAGCCGTAGGGGAAATTGAACACTGGTGATGAGATTTATGACAGTACGAATTAAGGTATTTTAACACCTGTCAATGAAATATATGATGTACATCATCTAGATAAGCTAATATTCTTTGGTATGTAGATGTCATGTAACTTGTCATATGCTGGACTAGGCCTAGATATCCTGGGTATGAACCTGAGTCGGTACTGTAGGTGATTTCGTAGGAGTATAATACTGCTCTTGACAGGATTTTTCTGTGATTTCGTATAGGAGGATCGAACAATGGTTTTGTAGAAGTAGATTTTCTATTTGAATATGGCTAATGGTCAGAAGTGTAGGGGAGACCGGGGCAGGCACGGCCCCGGGGCATGTTCGTCTTTTCTTAATAATTTTTGTTCGGTGTCCACTTTAACTAAAATTGGTAATTTCTAAGAGAAAACATGACTTTACTCCCACATTGACTTTGAAATGGCGACAGTCCAACATGTTCTTGACAAACTGTGGAAGGAAAACCGTTTTTCATGTTGCTGAGTAACTTTTTCGACTTCAGTTCACTTTGTTTTTGACAAATATTGACTGTGTTTGAAAAGATTTTCTTAAGTGATCATAACCAACATGCCGAGACCTATTTAAAACGAACTAGTTATTTTGGTATGAGGGCTGTGTATTTTCGCAGCATAGCAAAAAGAACGAACGTGGTGTGGGGTACGTTCTGTCATTACAGGCGGGGCACATTCGGCCGTGAGGACGAGTCACCAAAAATTAAGGTCGTCCTCGAAAACATTTTCTAAAGGTCCTCCTCCTCAAAAGGACCCTCTTGAAGGTCCTTGAAAAGTAGGCTCCTCTAATTGGAAAGAAATCGGAATTCTTTTCGTATAAGAAAGTTCACAGACTCTACATTATTATAAAATATATCTGTGTGAAGTAATGTAGTATTATTTCTGTCCCAAATATCGATTACATTGAAAAGCATGTTATCTCTGCTTAATTCTTGTAGCCTGAACATGTACTAATTGTTCCCAAAGATGAACGAACCGGCCCCTGAGGAAAACCGAACCTACCCCGATGCGGGGCATGTCCGTCTTTTCAACTCGTTGCCTTCAAAGCATAGTTATAGGCAATCTATTTGAGTTAGGCACGTTCAACAATTATTGCAATAAAGTTAAGGTATGTCTCAATATATGTACAAACGTACACTAGTATATTGCAAGAGAACGACTCAGTATCTCTATTTTAGTGAAAAGGGGACGTAACGGCCCCGGTCTACCCTATGTTGTGTGATGTTTGTATCAATAAATGAATTAAGATGGTTAGTATTCTGTTATATACAAGATACAAATAAGGGAAATAAGATCTAAGATTGACCGATAAGGCGGTTCGTCCCGCTAAATTCTGAAATTTAGCTGCCCGACCAATGAGAAAAGATGCTCCAACTCGCTGGAAGTTAAACAAACTAAGCCGTACTCATTTCGAAATGGATGCTATACGAAGCTCTATCTTTCGGATCAACCATTTCAATGAATAAACCGAGTGTTTGAAAGTATTAATTTTGAAAACGTTTCAATTACAATCTTTTAAAGGTCAAGGTCATAGCAACGTCATGACTGTAGCATGGTACAACAAAAATGCTTTATTTCAACTATAAACACGTGTTCATTGATTGTGTGACCTTGAATGTCAAAAGTCAAGGTCACTCAAAATGACAAATTTGCTGAAGCTTGTACGAGGCGGAACAGGGGAAGGTCAAACTCCCAGTTTCAGGGCTGCTCTGCTTTTGCGGTGTACCGAAAACACTAATCTAGTTCTGAAACATGTTCTGTTTAATGAGTCCGGATTAAAAAACTATTCTTTCTTTACATTGCTATTTCTCATTATAGACAGCAATAAGTCAATGTTCACATACGGTTTAGTCCGCAAGCAGTTTCAAACTAAAACTCTACAGCTTGCCATTGCAAACAGATCAGTCAGTATTGTTAACTCTAACAGATGTGAAATCTGACAGCTCGTCCTTGCCTGTGTTCAGCTACATCTTGATACAACATTGGTTCAAATTGATATGAACAATTGACATTTATGTCAGATAGATTGAAAATCCACACGCCTGCTATCTGAAGACGCCGTAATAATAAGACAACCGTTCACAGCCGATTCTCGACATTCGGACTAAAGCTAACGGATAGGAATGTATTCTGTGCCCTGTGCCTCAGCGAGAGACCAGCAAATATGATATCATATCATCTGTGCCAGCCTCATTGACTCGGAGGGATGACACCAACATAACACTTGTTTCCATCACTTTCTATCAAATGATGCATTTTGAAAATTATTTAACATCCTTTTCTTAAAGTGACACAGAGTATCTTTCTTAAAATCTTATTTGGTTTTGATAAGCTACAAAATATCTAATATGCTGATTGAAGTTCATATCTCATCACCGGACTAGCAAATATATCCATTTTTGCATAATATCTCTACAATGCTTGATTTTATGGAAAAATAATAAACAAAGGTCTCAAATACGTTTAATATTCGAAATTATGCTTCCATTTAATATATCTATTAGTAACAATAACTTATAAACACTACCGAATCGAATATATCTTCCTGTCAGCTTATGCAGGGAAGTATAATAATGTTCTAATGTCCCTGGCTTATGACAAGTTTTCAAAATTACGTTTGGGGAATTTGCATGCGCCACTCGAGCCACATTGTCTGGTTTTCAATCAATTCCCGACTTTGAATGACCGAATTTTCGCTCTAATGTACTGATTGTATCGCCGTTGAGCAGTCCTGGACTGGATACTAGGCGTTAAAATTATTATTATTAGTATTATTATTGACCTTTAACTTGTTATTTTCAGTAACATTTAGTGGTTCAAGCAATTTTGAAAATCTATGCACAGAAGATAATTGTGGTTGGAATTGTTTTTACTGCGAGTAAATTTAATCACTGCGGGCATAATGCAAATAAAAATGACAACAGGTGTTGTAAAACTTCATTAATTTCTGTATAAATACGTGGAGGATTTTGTTTTAATCATTGGTATGTCGACACCGATTCGCTGATATATAAAATTACTTTACAAAACTCCCCTCTTGGGATACTTTCTAATTTGGCGGATTTGAAGTTTTCTTGTTGAGACCATGTTGAGCACGACTAGAACTAAACTGTCCAAGAAGGTGGCAATAGTCACAGGTGAGCTTTAAGTACCTTTTTTTATCTTAGACAGTTGATTTCATTGGCTACCATACCAAATGCTGTGTTAAACACATAACTTGCTTAGACTCAAAATATCATATATTATTACCTACGAGGGCAGTCTTATCGAGGTTCATCCGTCCGTAAACTTTGTCAAATTTCGAATTCTTCTCCAGAACCATAAGACCTAGAAAGCTGAAACTTGGTGTACAGACTCCTTGGCCAATGGGGATTATAAAGTATAGCGTTGATAGCCCTGTTGATCCTAATTAGGGCCACAGGGACTGCGCCCTTAAAACCTATGTCCATCTACTTCCCCAGAACCATCAGGCATAGAAAGCTGAAACTTCCTAGTGAGGATTGAGAGTTATCATTAATATTATCAAGAAGACTGGTTTTCCCCGCAACTCTTTTATCTGTCTTTCTTTCTTGCACGTTGGGCAAGTTTGAGTTCAATCAGTCAATGTTTCTTGTTAAATGGAAAGTAGTGCTTTTAACAAAAATATTTCTTAATAATGTCATAGGGTAACACTTTATAAATTACTATATATTCAAAATCCTCATTTCAAAATCCATGTTGAATACGTGTAAATGATCAATATCTGGTCTCAAATTAACGCAAGCCGTCGCCGGACCTGGCACATGGTCAGTGTACATTCCATTCACTTAAAACTAATTAGCTGACCACACATGTGACCTGTGACCTCCCCCCCTCACGTTCCTTTGTGTTACTTTCATGTAAAATGCAGCCGGGAGGCTATCTCGGCAGATTCGCCCGAGACCAGCCGACTGACCGGTCACATCACCATGTGGATTTGAGAAGTCACCTCTCTCGAGTCAGTCCAGCTCAGGTAGACGACGGGGATGGGGCATGATAAGAGGCTAGCAAGACATTGAATTTTCAGTACTTTTTTCATCAAAAATTTATAAAATGCCTCTAATCTTAACATCTGTGAGTGAATTGGAGATTCCTTGAGATGAACTTGTTGATCAAGCACTTCTTCTTCCTTTAGATAAGACATTTTCTTTGACAGTGGCAAATTAATGTCTTTGTGCAGTTTTCTTTAAATTCGATTTTTTATAATTTTGTGATTTTGAAGGTTCATACTGCTTTAACGATTGACTTTTGCTATGAGGTTATTTACTTAAAAGTCATCAATTCACTCAAGAGAATAATAATAATCACATAATATTGACTTTCATTTTCAATTTTAAGGTAACTTGGATTTTAACAAGAGCCCGTACTACTGCCCATTTAAACTGTTGCTTGTTGACCTTTTACGTCCAAGGGTGTCATTAGTTTTGCAAGCACTTTGGGATTTCAGCACTTTTCTCGGGATTCAGGCGGTTGCGTTTGAGCGCATTGATACAGACGGCAACATTCTTGAAATTGTAACAGCAAACCATTGGAGACATTTCGTTAGTTTGTCAACTATTGGAGATTACCACCGAAATAACCAAACTATCCTTTTGTTAACGTACATTGCACCATCTCTGTATTCTTGATGACTTGCCAACATTGATGGTTCAAATGAAACGAAAACAGCTCCTCTTGCATGGGGATTTATTCCATCGTGACAATAAGAATGGCCCAACGGTGAAGACAACTTGCAAGCTCCTGGTATCACATGACTTGTATAAACAAGTTGTAGTGCCAACACATGAGATCATGCTAAGGACTGGGTATTCACTCGTGGTTAAAGTACTTCTGATGCGTCTCCATTTGTTACAGAATCCTGAGCATGGCTTACAGATGTGTTAATGGACAAGCACCTGCTTACCTCACCAAGCTACTGACACTGTACACCCCAGCTAGACCACTCAGATCTGAAGGAAGTTGTCTTCTCAGTGTTCCGCCAGTGAAACTGAAAACGTATGGACATAGGCTACATTGCCCCAGTTCTGTGGAACAATATCCCACTCCAGATAAGACAGGCTGACTCTCTGAACAGCGTTCAATCACAACTCAAGACATTTCTGTTTACAAAAGCTTATGACCTTTGAACTCTAAAACGGTGCGCCTTGAGAAATTACTGAGTAATTTTTTTTTATTTTTTTTTTTTTTTTTTTTTATTTATTTTTTTTTTTTTATTCCTCAAACCCTGTAACAATCAAAAACTCAGCAGCCAGGGGACTGCCAAGTCGACAGACATAATTGAAATCAAATTCAGTCTGGGTTACAAGGAAGCCTTTTTTAAACAATAAAATACAGACAGAAACTTTCACACACCATTCACACCAATACTTGATCAATGTCAAAAAGTTAGACATAAATGATTCAGTCGTCTTTGAATAAACAATGGTACATAATCCACTTGGCATAAAATTCTTTTTTGCAACATTTTTCTATATAATATCTCAATCTCAACTCATTTTTAAAATGAGTAAAACTTGGTAGTGAGGAGTTCAGCTTGCATTTGTACAAGTAGTATTTACCTAATAAAATGAATAAATCAAAAACAGCATCAGTGAAAACATTTTTTTTACAGCCAAAGATTATCAATTCCAAAGAGAGTTTAAGGTTATGGATGTGATTACAGTTTTCAGTTAACCAAGAAAGAAATATTGACCAAAATACTTGTACGAATTCGCAATCCCAGAACAAGTGACAAATGGATTCCTGTTCTTCATTACAGAAAGTACATAGATCAGAGTCTTTAATTCTAATTTTTGTAAGAAATATATTTGTAGTTAAAATTCTATGCAGTATCCTGTACTGAAACCATCTTAATTTAGTATCTTGTGTTGTTTTAAATGGTTTTAAAAAGATACAATTCCAATCAAGATCACCATTAAATTCTTCTTGCCATTTGGACTGAGCTCTTTGTTTCCTATCTGAAGAACACAAGATGTAGTAATAGGCTTTTGAGCCTTTTTTAACTGAAAGTAGCAAGCGAGTAATTGGTGGGCTTACAGAACAATGTCCAGTGTCTTCTTTCAGTATTGACAAACCCGCAAAATATTTTCTTATAGCACTAACCACACCATAATACTGTAAAAAGGATACATTCAAATGATACGTTCTATTAAATACATCGAGAGACAGATAATCACCATGGTCATTAACAAGATCACTAATTTGAGTAATACCTTTGGAAAACCAACTTTCATAAAAGACTGTTTTCTTACTAACAAGAATGTTGCTATTATAAAATATATGCTCAGACAAAAAGTCTTGAAAGTTAACAGGTTTGATTTTCCTTGAGAAGTCCAAACAAGCATTAAAACAGTCAATCCAGAAGGGATTGTCAAGGTTACAAACAATTTTCTTCAAAAACTCGTTGCCATACTTATCAAATTCAATATATTTAGAATAAGTGGCACATAAAATACATTTCCACTTGGGATCTTTAGTGACTAACTTTCTGATCCATGTCACTTTCAAGGCTTTAACATATTCAAATATATTGATCATACCCAATCCACCTTCTTTAACTGGTTTACATAGCATTTCTCGTTTTATTCTATCAGGTTTTTGATTCCAAACAAACTTGAACAACAGTTGGCTAAGTTCTTTGAGAAAAGTTCCAGGAGGATTAGGTAAAGTTAAAAAGAGATAATTCAGTTTAGAAATTAATAACGATTTTATCAATGCAATCTTTCCAATTGGGGTTAAAATTCTGTTTACCCATTTATTCATTATTTGCTTAAGTTCAAAAAGCTTAGACCTAAAATTCAGCTGAACAATATCTGAAATATTTGTGCTAAAAGTAACACCCAACACCTTGAATGTTGAGGGGTTCCATTGGAGTCTTAACTGAGATAGGTATCTTATAGTACTGTTTTTCTTACTTCCAATCCATATCACCTGTGATTTATCATAATTAATCTTTAAACCAGACATACTAGCAAAGATATCCAGAGATTCAATAACAGCTTCAAGAGACTCCTTACTCCCATCAAGAAGAAAATCAGTATCATCTGCATATTGTGAAACTAAATACTCTGTATTATTAACACAAATGCCTTTAATATTCTTGTTTTCACGCACCATGCCTGCCAGTATCTCCACACACAGCAAGAAAATATAAGGAGACAACGGATCCCCCTGTCTACATCCCTTAAGAACTTCAAAAGAGGAGGACATTTTGCCATTTATGACAACACAAGACTTAATATCTTTGTAAAACACTTCAATCCATCTGTTAATGACAGGACCAAAACCAAAAAAAGATAATGTTTTCTGTATGAATGTCCAAGAAACAGAATCAAAAGCCTTAGCAAAATCTACTCTGAACAGCATACCTGGAATATTTTGAGATTCAATTACTGAGTAATTTGATAAGGCGCGTTACAAGACCACATATTATTATTATTAGGTCTTCAAGACAAAGTCTGGAAGACATTGTTTTTATCCGATTTCTTCAAGTTCTTTTTATTATTATTATTTGTACTTTTTTTGCGACCGAGCTGCAGCCAAAACGGCTGCTCCGAATTCGCCCAAACTCGGGATGCAGATACCCCTTACCCTGGAATCGACCTAATAAGCTATTGGGCAAAATCGACTCATACATTTAAGGTCCAGTTCGAATCCAAAATCGAAATTTTAACATTGATTTTTTTTCAAAATGCATTTAGAGACTTGAAACTTTTTTTAAAAGAAGCGCAATGAAAAATGATGAAAAAAACGAAATCAGGACGAATAAGTAGGTCAGGTAGTTTGGCCGCCATCTTGCTTTTGGTGCATTTTCGACCGTTTCCGACCCCACCCGCCTTTGACAATCTTCTCCTCTGAAGATACTTACACCAGAGAGCTGGAATTCATACTGAATGTAGCTGAAGTATTGTCGTTTTAAATCTTTTCTTTTTAAAGACTTAACCTTTATACTTTTTGTGCTGTGACCTTTCAAAGTTGACCAAAATCTGAAAATCGCAAACTTCAAGGGCAGATAACTCAGAAACCAGACCATAGAACTTATTGATTTTTCCATGAGAGTTAGACATTAGCAAGGTCTTTCAGATAAAAGAATAAAATCGCTCGCGAACAGTCATTTCCGGTCAGGAGGAAGGGTCAAACTTTGCATTTTAAAAAGTGGTGTTTTGCTGGGTATGTTTAAACCCTTGTTAACAAACATGCATGTGAAGGTCAAACATGCATGTGAAGGTCAAACAGTATGTGAAGGTCAAAAAGGAATCTTGAAGACCTAAGTACTGCCGCGGCAGTCCTAGTTATTATTATTATTATATGTCAGATCATCAATATGGTCTTCGTATTTTTAAATTTTCAGAGACCCCAATGCAGAAAGAAACCATTATCTTCCGCAATGAAGTAATTCCGTAATGAGATATTTGAATCAGGTATCACCATATTGATGTTGACTCCTTCTGTGACAAGTTCAGTTATCTGATAATTGAACTCCTAGATATACATGCCCTCGCAAAGAGTATTCCTATGGGACCTTGGTATTCAGAACAGGTAGCTGAGGTCAATATCCATCGCAGAAGAAGTCTGAAGAAGTCGACGATTTGGTGTCAATATCTGTCTATATCTACATACATATATATAATTAGTAGCAGTGGTATGTTACGCGGTATATGCCTACTAAAGACCATTCTCTCCCCACAGAGGCAGCTCAGTCATACCCGAGTTAGCCTCTGTTCTATTATGGCTAATACATGGGATAGAAAGGTAGAAATCTGATTGGAGGCGATCGGAGTTAGTTGTGCAATCAGCAACGCTGTTTCAAAAGTAGTCATTCGCAAAACCTCGGCTATTTCCGTGTTGTTTGGCAAAGCTATCGTTGAAAATTAACATCCACGGAAGATAACTCTTCCTTCTACAAACACAATCGCTTTTTACCTTCTTATTAGTTTCTATTTGGTAAATTAGTAAAATAAAATTTATCATAAAACAAATAATAATTTATACAACTATAAAACAGTATCTCTCAAATTAAAAACCCTATCCATATCTGATTTTTTAAATATTTTCACACTCACACTGTTAATGAAAAATAAACATAAAGGCATGATACTTTCCGTGTCACTATACGACCATTAAGAATTCGCCAAGTCATGAATATGCAAAAGGTGTTTTCATTGGCTGCAAAGAAGGGAGATATCTCATGTTACAACGTTTTGCCGCTAGGGCAATCTACCGGAACCCCAAGATCTTGGCGTAATAGAACAGATGGCTTGCTCGCACTGAGCTGCCTCTGTGGGGAGAGAATAACTGAAGACTAAAAGATCTACATCTATACACAGGTAACAGTGGTGGTATAGGGTTTTCATTTGGAACTGTCCAGAACAGGGTAGGCAGTCATTCTGCACTCGACGAATATTGATCATCTACTAGAAACGTGTAGAATGTGATTTATGTCTTTATTTATATCCATATATATATATATATATATATATAAATAAACAGGTTGCAGTGGTAGTATAGGACAGGGTTTTGTTGTGGAACTGGCCAGAACAGGGTAGGCAGTATTTCCACACTGGAGGAAAATGAATCATCTACTAGAAACGTCTATAATTTGTTCTATATCTATATCTATATCTATATATAATATCATCTATCTCTCTATCTATATACAGGTAGCAGTAGTGGGATAGGACAGGGTTTTGCTGTGGAACTAGCCAGAATTGGCTATGCAGTCACCATACACGGAAGAGATACTGAACGTCTACAGAAGACCAGAGAAATGTGTCTCGAAGCAGGCTGCGGTAAAGAGGAGGTGAGAAATGATCGGTAGACAGAGGAAAAAATAAAAATAGAGCCATTGGCTCTGTAGCTCATCAGGCTTCACATCCGTTTTGCTTTATGGTGTGGCAAATATTATTAGTATTATTATTAACTTAGGAGTCTGTAGACAAGGCTTCAGCTTTCTAAACCTTAAGCTTCAGGAGAAAAGAGTGAAACCCTTATTAGGGGTCACAGGGCCACGAAAGCTACAAATTATATTCCTAACTAGTCAAGGAGTATGTACACAAGGTATCAGCTTTCTAGGCCTCCCGCTTCTTGAGAAAAAGATTGAAATAGGTTTAAGGGCGTGGCCCCTAAGGCCCTTATTAGGGGTCACAGGGCCACAATTTATAATCACTATTAGTCAAGGAGTATGTACAAAAAGTTTCAGTTTTCAAGGCCTTATGGTTCTGGAGAAGAAGTCGAAAATGTACAGTGTACAAAGTTTACAGACGGATGGACGGATGATCGGCCAGATGAGCTAATGACAAAAAATTAATAGAATTAAGAATAAAACTGTATTAAATATATTTAAATATCATTTATTGCAAAGAGGAGTATGACCTTCAAAGACTGACAAATGTAAGAAATGATGTATCATCCAAAGCACAACCAAAAGGTTGGATAACCATTTTGATGAAGTTGACGGTCCAGCGTTTCTCATATTAGAACTCATCTTAGGTGGTGCTATATTTTTTCGCGGCGTCTATAACTTTGTTGATCTGACTGTAAGAAGTTATTACAATAAAGGGGTTGAATATCCTTTATATTTTCAAACCTGCTTGATTGTTGCACATAGAGCTTAACAACGTGTATCAGGTGGTTATTGTGTGTCCACTCGGGCTAATCTACCTTGCTATGCATCAATATCAATACAGGAGATCCATGAAGCAGCAATTCGATAAATTTTATTAAATATGCTTTATTTTACCTGCGTCATTTCAGGTTCTCATTGTTGAAGGTGACCTTCGTGAAGAACAGGTGTTGAAGAACATTGCAGAGAACACTTACTCAAGATTTGGCAGGATTGATGTTCTGGTAGGTTGTGCTCTAGACTTTGTCATCTCTACTCAAGGTTTGGGTAGATTGTTGTTCTGGTAGGGTGTGCTCTAGACTTTGTTATCCTTTCTCAAGGGTTGACAGGATTAATGTTCTGATAGGTTGTGCTCTAGACTGTGTTATCTTTACTCAAGTTTTGTTAGGGTTAAGGGTTGATGTTCTGGTAGGATGTGCTCTTGTCTTTGTTATCTTTACTCAAGGTTGGCAGGATTGATGTTCTGGTAGGTTGTACTCTAGACTTTGTTATCTTTACTCAAGGTTTGGCAGGATTGATGTTCTGGCAGGATTGATGCTCTAGACTGTGTTATCTTTACTCTAGGTTTGGGAGGATTGATGTTCTGGTAGGTTGTGCTCTAGACTTTGTTATCCTTTCTCAAGGTTTGGGAGGATCGATGTTCTGGTAAGTTGTGCTCTCGACTGTTTTATCCTTTCTCGAGGGTTGACAGGATTGATGTTCTGGTAGGTTGTGCTCTAGACTGTATTATCTTTACTCAAGGTTTGGCAGGTCATCTCTACTCATGGTTTTGGAGGATCGATGTTCTTGACGATCTGAATTACATTTATAATTACTTGTTTGAACATGAAACAACAGATTGTTGATGTTCCTGTTCGTCTCTTGTAATTGCATGGCCTTTGAAACAGCAGACAATTGGTTACTTTATAGCGTTATTATTGGTCGCTGTAAATAAATGATCTTCAAAACAATAGATAAGTTGCTATTTGCTTGATTGCTATACATATTCTTTAAAATATTGTATCACATGGTTGATATGATATTCATGTCAGTCGTTCTCAACAGTTCCGTTGCATTTTGGTGTTTAGAATCGAAGGATTGTCCTGCATGTAGATTTTTAGTGTTTTAATGGTTATACGGTCGAAACGAAATTTGGCAAATGAAAACAATGGTCCTGTGAAAATATCCAATCAAATAGAGGCAGCAAAGAAAAGAGAACTGGTATGTCTTTACTTTGGAAAATCATCCGCACATTTCAGTTAAACAATGCTGCCTTTGCGCCACTACGAGACGAGTGTTTAGCAGACGTGGACGCGGCCTCTTTTGACATGAGCTTCAAGGTCAACGTGAGGGCACCCGTCCTCCTCTCACGTCACGTGGTCCCTGCCCTCAAGGAGACGAAAGGTGATTTACTTATTAGAGATACCCACTGTTATTATCTCTATCATTATGTTTAGATATCATTGAAATCAGTTGGCGTAATGAATTTAGCTTTCCATAGAATTATAGCATTTAGTCCTCTCTAAAGCTGATAACCTGGTAGCTTAATCGCTGGAGTGCAAAATTGATCTCAAATAGATCACACGCAATAAAACCTGAAAAACATAACTTGTGATGCGATCTAAATAAATTCAGATCAACAGGTTTTACATTTGGTCATACTGTTAGACACACACAAAATCTGTTGATCTAAATTTATTTAGATTGCTTGTGATGTAACTTAATAATTGGGTTGTTGACACAAAAGATGATAATATTTACTTTCTGACAAACGATAAGAAAAACACAGATTCACTATTTGATGTATGATGTTTGAAACAATGACATGTTCGTCTTTTCAGGTTGCATCGTGTTCATCTCTAGCGTCGCCGTAACTGCAAATGTAAGTCTCTAATCTCATCAGTCTGAGCAAACCTAGCCTCAATATTATCCGTTTCACTCCTATACTGAGTCTAGAAAGGCCTAGTAGAGGGTCGCGTCAGCCGATCTTTCTGCGACCTATGACCCTCCAACGTTATACGTGCGAATGCAGACTATTGTTGCTTGGTGAGATGAGTTCTGATTGGTCAATTCAACACGTGGGCAGACGCGACCCCCTACTAGGCCTTAATAGACTCAGTATAGGAGTGAAACGGATAATAATGAGGCTAGGTTTACTAAGACTGCTAATCTGTTCATTTCGGTTTTGGTTAAGCGTTCTTAACTAAGGACCATATCCACTTGAATAAGAAATGAAAGAATGAAAGAATCACCCACAGTGTGAATCTTCTTAGGATGAGTTGAGGTGTCCCTTCAATAATGAATTTATCATGATAAATAATAATGGTTGATTAATATAGCATCTTGTTTCAAGCAAGAGCTGCCCAAAGGCAGAAACGAATAAAGCACTATGTACCGAGTCATCGAGATGTAGGGCTTCAGAAGATCTTAAGCCCCCTTTACACACACACAAAGACCATTGTGCGTCCTCTGTGCGACCAAAATGAACACAAGGTCGCCATTGGACGCTCAAGGGAGGCAGAATGGTTGCCAGGGTCGTCATGAGGTCGCACACAGGATGCTGGGAGGTCGTGGATGGATTTAAAGGACGCAAAGGACGCCACAAAGTTTTGAACATGCTCAAAACTTCCGTAGTGGGGACGCCGTCGAATAAGAACGCAGAAAGGATGCTGCAAGGAGGCAGAAGGGACGTAGCAAGGACGCTCAATGGTCGCAAGGGTTGCTCAGCGGTCGCAAAGTCAAAATTTTGCCTTTGATTGCGACATCCCTGCGACCCTTGTGCCACCCTTCTGCGACATGTGTGCAATCATAGCCGTTCATCACAAGACCCTTCTGTCTCCATGCAGCGACCACGACGACATTTGTGCCACCATAGCGATTCTTGTGCCTTCCTCCTGCCTCCTTTCTGCCTTCGGTCACCGTCCTCTACTAACGATATGACGTCGGACATAATTATCATAATGTCATGTCAAAATACACTACACGCCATATTATCACATGATGTGTAATAATGGCGTAGTACATCATTGAATACCCCACACAAGTACACAGGCTGGTACTTCCACCAAAGCAATATCTTGTTGATGTCATACAAGCAATATCCGCAATATCTACCGTACCCCAACTCAGTTCTCAATGATAAATGTACAAATACATGGAATACTAAATTACGTTCAGTTTAATAACATTTACGAAATTAGTTATCGGTGTGTCATCTAACAAATAAATTTGAATACTGAATTTGAAACTCAAACCATTCACGAATTTCATGAACATATTATTGAATATAACGAGTTTGGTATTTTATTAATTACTCAGCGATTTTTAAGCTATTCCTGATCCAAACAAAAAGCTGAAATACACGTTCTAGCGGTCTTAGCGTCCCCTACTTACGATATGACGTCGGACATTATTATCATAATTTCATGTCAAAATACACTACACGTCATATTATCACACGATGTGTCTCCATTTCAAAATTCAAAATTTCAAAACATCTGCAATATCAATTAGTAAAGGTACATCTGTAGGGTTTTGAATAGACCTTTTGAAGATGATTTTGACACATAATTACATTGATAGATATAGAAGACAAAACAAGTTATCAGTTGATTTATGATCATGATAAACATAAATTGATATGATATGCATATAAACTAATATGATAAGCATAAATACTGATACCTTAAAGTCAAGATTTAGGAACAATCCTGTTTATTGTGACATGTGCATTTATACAGTTCTGACAGAATCCTGCAGTACCATTGAAGTATAACTTGAGGTACTCTCGGGGACGTTTTCCTGCATCAAACATTCTTGCTTCCTTTCAAAGTTATTTATATAAAGACCCTTCATCTTCAAAACGCAGTTCCAACATCAGTCTCGTAAAGTCACCAAAAAGAAGTCGTCTCTCTTGTGTCAACCAGGGACGAATCCACCACTTTCGTCTTCTCCATTGGCGACGCCTTATTCTTCTGTGTACAGCAAAGGCCATGATGTTTAGCATCACAGCATGTTGTCCTTGTATTAAAGCTGCCAGGAATAAATTGTTGTTCATCTTCGACTCTCAGAGAGGGACTTACAAACCTGCATACCAACGCAACTTATATACCCCAGAAGTAGCGTTGTTTAGTAGTCGTCAAGGAGGCAGAACGGTTGTTTAATGGTCGTTTTGGAGGCAGCGCGGTTGTTCAGTGGTCGTCGAGGAGGCAGAAGGGTTGCTGAATGGTCGCTGTACTGTCTTCATACTCGTCACTGGTGGCACATAGGAGGCACAGTGGAGGCACAAAGGAGGCACAGAGGAGGCAGAGTGGTCGCACTGGGATCGTCTTCACTCGATGAACGCCCAGTGAAGGCAGAAAGGACGCTCCATGAACGGGCAGGATGCTCAAGGGTCGTTATGAAAAGTCTCGTGTTTGTATCTTTAGGTTGTTCAAAGGACGCAGAGAGATCGTGTTAGCAGTTACACATAAACGGAAGTCCTCTTATGCAGCCGACCATTGAGCGTCCTATCGCAATTTAAGGTCGCTGAAGGGTCGTACATAAGACTTTTATCTGTGTAAAGGGGCCTTAAAACAGATATGATTTGAAGTCTTTCTTGAAACAGTCTAGGGATTCAGTATTGTTTGTCACATGGAAGGGGGTTCCATATGGCAGGGGTAGACACCGAGATCGATGGTGGGACACACTATTTGAGTTGTTGAGAAAGTCACGCAAAGAAGGTCGTAGAGGTCGGCGGGGTTGATACCGGGAGAGCAGTTATTTCAAGTACAGTGGAGCTGACTGGACGAGATGAGCACAGAAGGTCAAGACGACTATTAAACCTTCACTAGCGTCTATTTAGAAATCTGTCAGAGTCTAAGCAGTCGAGTGTATTCTTGATACAGATATGATTTTAAGTCCTTCTGAGTTGTTGAGAAGGTCACGCAAAGAAGGTCGTAGAGGTCGGCGTGGTACGACCGTAAGATGTAATAAACGCGGTAAGATGTAATAACTGCGGTAAATTGTAATAAAAACGCGGTAAAATAAACATAGCATGTCATGGGCACTTATGCAATATGCTCTATATACTGCATAAGCAGGTCCTCTGACCATGTGGTCCCGTTTTGGTGGCTTTTGAAACTAATGATAGAGGTGTTCATGAACTGTTATAGTTGTTACTGTTGTGTTACAATAAAATTAAACATAATCAACATATAGGCCTATTATTTTAATCTCGTTCCAGTAGCCTTTCCCATATATTCATCAAAAATAAAAACATATCTGTATATCTAGTGTGATTGTTACAGGCATATTTGATGTACTCCGGAATGAAGGCTGCGATAGAACACGCCACGGGGACAACAGCGCTTGGTATGTTACATATAAGGCAAGAACTGGAGAATAAATACATAAATAAATAAATCGATTGAGATCGAGATAGAGGCAGAGAGAAGAGAGAGATACACACACAAAGACAGACAGACAGACAGAGACAGAGAGACAGCGGTCATGTTACACAGATCTTGAAATAATGTCCTTATTTTATGCTTACAGAATTGGCTTCGGTGGGAGTGCGAGTTAACTGCCTGAGGTAGATATACAAGTTTCAGTCATCAAAACACATTGTCATTTTATGCAAATGGTACATTGTCCTGTATGTAAATGCAGTGTTAACATAGCACATGTATAAAGGTAATGGACGGTGGCTTTGTACATGATATAAAAAGGATTATTTTCTAAAAACATTGAAACCATATTTCATATTCTTCCTGTTAGTTGTATGTCGCAAGCATTTGCGTAGTTGGTGGATAGGTCTTAACTTTTTCATTATAAAATTCATGTAATCCCCATGACATAATCACAGATGACAACATGCATGTGATCAATGAGACTCTTTGTTACAGAGCAGGAGCAATGTTCACACCCATCTGGGAGAAATTTATTTCTTCTCCTGCCCAGAGAGAAATGGTAAGTTTCACATAAGGAGCTTACAAAATCGCAGTACTTAAAGTACATTGTGTCAACCCTTTTCAATGGTGTGCCTTTAATAAATAAATTAATAAGTGCACTCTTCCAAACAAAAACTAAATAACTAACAAACATATAATGGGAACATCTACCTCTATTCGTAACATGTACTGTTTCCTGATGTCCATTGTCAACAAGTAGTTATCATTTGTCATGTAATTGAGAGCGAGATACTCCGTCTTATCTGTGTAAGAACTCTAGATCTGGCTACAATGGCGGTAATTCTACTGACCTTAAATCATGACCTGACAGGCTAATCAGCACTTCAATACTAAACCTGTTGAAAACAAGATTAGCGTTTGAAGGACACTGCAAAAGCAGAGCAGACCCTCAACTAGGAGTTTCGCCTCACCCCATTTCGCCTTCTGCAGGCCTCCAAATTGGGTATTTTCTCGTGACCTTGACCTATGTCCTTCAAGGTTACACAATGTAATGATTAAAAATGTTAACAGTTAAAATTCATTTTATCAATGCATGATGAAGTCGTGACCTTGCTGTGTGACCTTTAAAAGATCCAAAGATAATATTCACTGAATTGATTTCATAGCACAAAAACTTTTCCAGGCATTGAGTTTACAAGGAATTTGGTTAGTAATATTAAAACTCGTGACCTTGACCTTTGACCTTGAAATTGAACATGTCCAAATATTTCCCTAGAGTTCTGCAAAAGCTTAATCGAAAATTTTAATGGCCAAATAGCAATAACTCATATCTCGTGACTTTGACCTTTGACTTCAAGGTCACACAATCAATGAACACAATTCATTGAGTACAACAAAAATATAATTATTAGTTTTTAAAAATTCATTTTCCCTAAATCTTTCGACCTTGCTGTGACCTTGACCTTTGATGAATTGAAGCCAAAACCGCGGATACAGCAAAAATACTGATAGCAGCCCCGACCAAGCCATAATAACCAATAATTAAAATTTTCAGCTGAATACTATGTTGTTGGAGTGCATCCATCCAGTGGGTCGTCAAATGAGTCAAGTTGACATAAACAACACATTGAAGTTCTTGTTGTCCGAGGACTCGAGTTTCATCACTGGCTTGATACTCTCTGTGGCAGGGGGAGGCCACCTGCCCTTCGAAGGAAATGCCAAAGAGTACATGAAGAAATGGGAAACATGCGGGTAAATCACATTGTAACATTGGCTATTTATGGCCCACATTTCTGAAATAAAATCTGTTGAAACAATAAAACTTTTAAAATTATTATTTTTATTTTCAATCTTGTCGAACACATCTTGCTCCCAGGGAGAGAGCGCTTTGATGTAACGAAATGTGGTTTGCTTTTACCTTCAGTTGTGGACATCTTACCGTAGATAAGTTTGCTGCTTAAGATATAAAACAAACAGACATAAACATTAAGATATGCAAGTTACCATACTCAAGCATGGAAAAGCTGATGAAGACGGGATTTGTGTATGTGACACCTTTATATATCATATATATATATTATGAATAACAAAAATAGAGCCAGCGGCTCTGTAGCTCAATGTGGCAAATGTGGTTTCCCCTTACTTCTGGCCACAGGGTCACCAAATCTACAATTTGGAATCCTCCTTATCTAACTTATCTAACTTAGTCTGCACACGAAGTTTCAGCTTTCAAGGCTTGATGCCTCTTGAGAAAAAGATGAAATTACCGGTAGGTTAATAGGGTGTGACCCTAATCAGGGACTACAGGGCCACCAAAGCTAAAAATAATCCCCACTACTCAAAGAGTCTGTACAGAAAGTTTCAGCTTTCTATGCCTTATGCTTCTGGAGAAGAAGAGGAAAATAGGTTTTAAGGACACAGGAACCCGATATCGTAAATAAAATGTAGGTAAAACGTGGGTAAGAAGACCCGTACCCTCTTTGTAATAGAGGCACGAGTCTTTCTTAACCACGTTTTGCTTACATTTTATTTACGATATCGGGTTCCTGTGCCACAGGACCACCAAAGCTATAAATTATGATCCCCACAAGTCAAGGAGTCTGTACATAGAGTATGTAATAGATTGAGAAGTACGCTAAAATAGTTATTACTTGACCGATTTCGTTCAAATTTGAAAAGTAGGTTTATCTCAACATATGAAAACGATACATGACTGCAAAAGTCCAGGTTTTGAAATTTCATTTTTTATTACATTGTCCACTCCGAGATTCGAACCCCTGTGGTTATACCAATAATATCGAGTGATTTGATGTAATCAATACAACAAGAGTAGGTCAGTTTATGCATGGTACCAAAAATATTCCAGAATATCAGTTTAAGAGAAGCATACTCATCGTGATCGTTATCATCACTCTCATTATTAGCACCGTTATGTGTTAGAGAATGTCCAACATATATCCCTATAGTGGATGATCTGTACTGCCGCCTTGACGTGTCTCACTGGTCTCACCGGTCTCACCGGTCTCCCCGGGTGTCAGACCTGGATGAGCCCCGGGTGTCCCCGGATCTAGCGTGGTCCTCCTTGGGGTCCTGTACCAGCTTGCTCCCCTCGTAGTAGAAGCGGGAGTGAGGATGTTTTTCTCCCTGACAGATCAGTTCTTTCCTTTAATGTGTAATGAAATCATTGGCTATACCAACTCCCTGTTTTCTGATCACACTTC
Source organism: Steromphala cineraria (assembly GCA_916613615.1). Taxonomy (NCBI): domain Eukaryota; kingdom Metazoa; phylum Mollusca; class Gastropoda; order Trochida; family Trochidae; genus Steromphala; species Steromphala cineraria. Next base: position 57,478,502 of record OU744730.1, read on the forward strand.
TAAGTTTGTCAGAATGCCACTTATCTTCCCAGTGGTTAATACGGGGGATAATGAGTATTGCCTTGCCATTCCAGTTGGTGCCAATCCTATGGGTTCTCTCGATATCTCTCGGTACGAGTTGTGGGACATCCTTTGTAACTCCTGCTTTATTGAGAATCTCGAGAACTTTTGCCTTACTTTCAGTGTAGGTCTCCTTTTCACTGGATTCAGGCACATTATACGAGACCATGTTGTTTCTCCTACTGCGTTGTTCCTGGTCCTCTAGACGGATCTCCACTCCCCCTAACTGAGTCTCTAAATCTGCTGTTCTGTCATCTAAAGTGTTGATGTCCACTCTCATAATTTTTTGTTCTTTTGTTTTGTCGAAATGTCTACCTTATTGATTTAATGTCCTCTTTAACCGAGCAAATGTCTTTAAAAAGTCTATCTTCCGAATCATTAATCTGACGAAGAATTAGTCGTTGTACCTCGTCTAAGTCTGTGGTAGGTAGAGGTGTGACGATACAGATTTTCACGATACGATACTTATCACGATATCTCATGGCAATAAGATTTGATACATTTCAAGGGTTTTTTTTACAAAATAGTCCTTTCATTCTTTATGAATCATCTGATTTTTATGGGTAATAAGCCATTTAATAGTCAACGATACGTAGCACGATACAGAGAATTTTTTCTGACAGCTCATTCTTCGTGTACCTTCTCTAGGGGCGTGTAACTCTGGACTCACAGTTGATACTTCTATAAGTCCTTACTATATTTTATGAGTAAACTCAGTAGATTTATCACTGAGCAATTATTACAACATCTATACAACAAGCTGATAAGTGGCAATATGAAATACAGTTACCAGCAGTTGGCATGTGTAACTAATGGGAAACTATCATATAGGTACACGATCTGAATTGAGTGATTTACAAATTCTTGATGTCAAGAAATTCTCATCCATTTCTCTCAACCAAGTTACGTTCTAATATAACTTTCAATCAGTATACCCGGTATATATTGTTAGTATATAATCAACACTCAACAACTTTTAGATCATTTAGGGATAACATTTCTATCAATCAAATAAAAAAAATTAAATAAACTATTTTCATGAAAAAGACTTTTTAATGCATTTAGTATTTACAGTCTGAATGATGAATAGCATGTTTATGATATCAATTTAAGAAAGCCAATGTCAACTTTCATATTGTATCTTGAAATCCATACACATAATATGTATCGGCCATAATACATAAGCATACCAGCTATCAGCATTGTAGTCAATTGCTTCCATCCCATTTATTCAATCTTCTTCCTCTTCTTCATCACCAAACGACAACAAACTTGCATTTTTCACCTTTTTAGAAGAAGATTTAGATTTTTCCTTTATTCCATCTTTCTTCTTCTTGTTTGAAGAAGATGTGTTGACATCTGAATCTTTTTCCTCCTCTGACGATCGCTTCACTGGTTTTTTGAAGCTTATTTTACCACTAGAGGTTATCTCTTCCACACTGGCAGCTGGCGACAGAAAATGAGATTTAAAAAAAATTACAATTAAAATGTTAAAGCAAGATGTAGAAATGTTATCTTAAGGGTTAATTTAAAAAATCTGCTGCTTTTGGTTAAAATATTGCCCAAGCGACACTAAATAACTATCACTCAATCAATCAAAAAGCAAATTGAAAATGGTTTCTCCAAAAGCATCGTGCTGAATACTGTAGGAGGATATCAGGGGATAGGTTGTAGCATTACGTGGAGACATATACGCTGATGTAGCAGGATGCTCCAAAAAATAAGGATCATTCTTCCAAGTTTATTTAAGTAACCAGTACATGTATATGTCATTCACACTGATGCTTTGAAATATAATAATACTCATTCTACTTCAGTAATAATACTAATTTGGCATTTATGGGGCATTCTCACTTGTTAAGTTACCCTTGACCGAGCATCGGTCAAGCCAACGCCTGGGGACCAACTTGGTGAAACAGATTAAGTTGGTGGTAAGATAAAAGTATACGACCAAGCATTGATCGCTCCCAAGCTTTGGGACTGCAACTGGTATTATGGTTTCCTGAGCATCAGAAAATACCAAGTTACAGCTACTTAGCTTAAGTACATAGCAGATTACTGAGTTGTTAAAACTGTGAATTGAAGGGGAGGAATATCATCGCTGATGATATAACCGCCAATGAAAATAACCAAGTGAGAATGCCCAGAAGTGTTAACTGACAATAGTTTGATCATGATAAGATATGAACATGACAACTGTTATGAATTATTGCTTTAGGTAACCGATACTGCTGGAGTATATATATGTTGCAGGGAGACCACATCCCACAGCAATGATGGAGGATACGAGACTACTAGTTACAGGGTACACTGCAACGTTGACGAGGAAAGATACAACAACATACAACTGCCGAAGCTGACTCGACCAACGTAGGAAAATATGCACATGCATGGACGAGGGCAACGGAACTGCAGAAATACTGGCAACTTGAACCTAGTGACTACAAAGCAGCCATACTCGGCTATCAAAGCTTACAAATAAATTGTAACACACAGCAAACATGCCACATTGGCTTACAAAGCATGAAATGACAATACAGCAAATTGAATTTGGCAATTCAGTCATACATATTAAATAATAGAATATAGGATATACACTACACATGGCTTTCAAAACATAAAATATATATATATATATATATATACAAGGTATTTTTGAGCATTTACCCCCATTAAAAACTGCAGGGTATCAGACATTGTGGGAACGGTGCATGTATGCAGGGAGAACATAGAAATGGTAACAATGTAGAAAAAACAAACTGATAGTAACAAGGATTAGAATTTGAATAAGAAATTTTATCTGGAGGTGTTGGGGATGGAGGCGGGAAAAACTTTGACAAACTTGTAACAGTAAACAAACAATGGCTGCTGATTCGAGTAACAATGCGGGAAGTGCGATGCTTGTTGGAAGTTCGTTTGTTTCCGTAGACAAAATAAGCCAATCTGATTGGCTAAGCATTGATTTTAAGACAAAGGGAATACTTCGTTTATGCAAATTAACCATGGAACCTGTGACGAGCCTGTGTTAGGCTCTGTGATTGGTTGATAAGTTTACCATGAGCAAAGGGAGTTAACTCTAAACTCAATGCCGCAGTTGGCGTATGAAGATATCTTGGACAAAGCAGCAAGAAACGTAAAATAGTGCATTATATACATAGTTACATGATTAAGCAAAAGTTGTGAAACTAAAAATACATTTTACCAACGAGTTGACATTTACTACATTGTAATAATACAGTCAAAGAAAGTTGAACAAAAACTTTTACAGAATGAAAGACTAACTTGTAAAAACTACCAAGTTACTTGCCACGTTTTAATTGTCATTATAAACCTGCTTAGCAATTGTAAGCTTTAATTTATAATGACAACCCAAACACAAATTACATTTCAATATTTATTACAATATATACATATAATTAGATTTGGCATTTATGGGGCATTCTCACTTGTTAAGTTACCCTTGACCGAGCATCGATCAAGCCACCGCCTGGGGACCAACTTGGTGAAACAGATTAAGTTGGTGGTAAGATAAAAGTATACGACCAAGCATTGATTGCTCCCAAGCTTTGGGACTGCAACTGGTATTATGGTTTCCTGAGCATCAGAAAATACCAAGTTACAGCTACTTAGCTTAAGTACATAGCAGATTACTGAGTTGTTAAAACTGTGAATTGAAGGGGAGGAATATCATCGCTGATGATATAACCGCCACAATTGAAGTTATATTGAAATAATAATTGAGTAATAAATTGAAATATAGCTGAGAATACCCCAAAATGAACCTTGTGATAAGATTATTTATGCAAAGAAGGTAGTTGGGCCAGCACACGCTGGGCCCTAGCAATAGCTTGACAATCGATATGAATGTAGCGCACATAACAGTCTGACTGCCATCTACCCATGGTCTTGATTAGATGGTCTGGGATGTTGGCTTTCGCTGCTGAGGTTGCAGCACCAATCCGAAAGGAGTGTCCATTGTAATTATCTGGGTTGTACCCAATGGCAGACAAGGTTTCTCTCATCTTAGCAATAAATACAAGTCTATTGAGGGGAGCACCATTCTCTGTCATGAACAAGGCTGTGGTTGGTGTCGTTTGTCCATTTGCTGTCCTTAATGTCAGATATTGTTTCATGGCTGTAACTGGACAAGTGACACCAGTTACAGAGTTCATATGAATGGAAACCCCTTTGCGAAAATGATCAGTCTTTGAGGATTTGAGATGTAACTGGAAACTACTGTTATCTGCACTTAATACAATAGAACTAAGAGACAAGTTCAATGCACAATCATAGGTCTCACAAGTAAATTCACCACAGCGTAAAAAGGCATAAAAAGCGATGCAAAATACACATGTAAACAGAGTATCTTGGTAGATTGAGAACATTCCACTTTTTAATTTGGCACACATTTGCTGGAGAATGTTAATGGTGATTGGCAGCCTTGTGTTACAGGTTACTTTTGGCATTTTCTTTAGTCCCCTTAATATAGTCTCTAGTCTTAGGAGGCTGCCAGTTGACCAAGGATTATCAACACCCAGCTTCAAGTATTCGAACCTAACACCACTCAGATAGGAGCGAATAGTGGGTAAAGCTAACCCTAATCTTTGGTGACAATGGGCAACAAATTGCAGAAGGTATTGCTCTGTTAACACTGGTAAGGCGTTAGGCCACCACACTACACCACACATGGCCATGAATGTGAGAAAAGCTTTAACACCACATTTATACACTGCCTGGGTTGTCGGTGCCAGAGCTAGATTCCACAGCTGGTTCAGGTCAGCGGAGATATGGTCAACTGGTTTACACTCAGACATGGGGTTGGGCATCGATCTGCTGATGGGGCTAGCTGTCGGAATTTTGCCATCTGGAATCGAGATAACGCATCAGCTAACACATTGTCTTTACCTGGGACATGGCATGCAGAAAAGGTGAAATTGCATTCTGCCGCTACAAGCACTAGTTTACGTATAAGTCTCATGATGAAAAGCGATTTTGAACGGCACTTATTCAAAATGAAAACTGTAGCATAATTGTCACAGAAAAAGTGTATGCTTTTCATTGACCACAGTGGACCCCAGACCGCAGCAGCCATCACTATTGGGTACAATTCTAGGGCTGCAATAGAACAATCTTGATTGACATTCAGTAAAAATCCAGTAGGCCATGGCTGTGCAAACCAGTGGCCTGCATAATAGGCTCCGTATCCCAGGGATGCAGCCGCATCTGTATAGAGATCGATCTGATGTGCCGCCTTGATGTCTTCGTAAAAGAAGGATTTGCCATTCCAAGACAAGAGGAACTCCTTCCACATGGTGAAGTCAAGTTGACATCCTTTGTTCAAGGTAATGTGGTGGTGAAGTGAAGGTACAGAATGGGCAAGTTGCAGTAGGTAGCTTATGAACGCTCGTCCCGGTTTGATTACTTGCATAGCAAAGTTAAGATGTCCTAGAATGCTAAGAAGAGTACGCTTGGTGATTTTCTTCTTGCTTTCCACTTGGGCGATCAGCTCTGTTATCCGTAAGATTTTCTCACGTGGCAGACTTGCTTCCATATTTTCACAATCTAGGATAATACCTAAATATTCCAAACAACGAGTTGGACCGATGGTTTTCTTTGCCGACAGGGGGATATTTAGTTCCTTGAATAAATGCAGCATTTTGTCCATGGTCACCTGACCTTCAAATATTGAAGAGTCTATTGTCAAGAAATCATCTAGTAAATGCATGATGATTGGTATTCCATATACATGTTGCGCTATCCAACATATAGCCACTGACAGGGAATCAAAGATCTTTGGGCTAGACCTTGAACCAAAAACTAATCTGGTGTAGTAGTATAGCTGATCTTGCCACTGATAATTGCTTGATTCGGAGAATTGTATCATCCACCCGTACATATTGCAAAGAGTATTGAGATTTGTCAATTAATGAGTTCAAACTTGGGTTGAGGTTATCATCATGAGGTGACGAGAGGTCAACAATAAGTCTCTTTTTCTTTGAGTACTTCCCTTCTACGAGACCGATGGGACTGATACGATGGGACAGAAATGGGGAGGTGTGAAAAGGTCCAATTACATACCCTTTAGCTACTTCACAAGCTAGAAGCTCTGTCACTGCTTCAGGGTTTTGTCGAGCTGACACAAGATTCCTACATAAAAGGGAGGAAGTAGGCGGGTTTTCAATACCTGTGAAGAAACCGTCATGTAGGCCGATCATAAGTTGAGACACAAAATGCCTATCATCATGCTTGACTAAATGAGACTGTAGCAATGGAACGTTGATTGGTGAAGGGACTGCTCCCAGTCAATGCTTCCTGGAGTTGTTTGACTTGGGGGCACTGGAGTGTGAGTCTTCATCTTTGTCATTCTGTCGACATCTCTTGGCGAGGTGAGGTTTCCTACACACACTGCAAACATGTTTGAACTTGCAGTTTTGGTGCACACACCTTTCTGAGTTAAAATTATTGCACAGTGGCACGCCTTGGAATAATACGACTGGTCTGCCATGTCTGTCGAAAGCTGGCCTCTTGTCCGCTGCTGGTGTTTGAGGAGGGTTGACGTTTGCCACTAAGGGACAAAACTGGCTTAAATGTCCAATGTCTTGGCAGAGTTGACACGCATTCACTCTCTTGCCTGTGAAGATAGCTCGGTAAAGTTGGTCGTCAATCCTACCCCAATCCACTTTGATGTTCTTTTGTTCAAGGATGGCCGCTGCCTTTGCCGAGAATCGCCTGTGGTAGTGGTAAAATGACTGATCTTGATATTGTCCATGCATTTCGATGATGTTGCGCAGATACGAATTTAATTCGTTTTGTCGTTGTGGCCATCTCATTGTCATAATGTCCTTGTACCTGCTGAAGGCCAGAACAAACATCTCGAGAGTCAGTGGCTGCTGTAGTCTGTGGTCTACTGGGTTTTTTAATAATAGCTGCATATTATCCATTTGGATTGTTTTGGATGGAGTGGATATTTCATCAGGGATCAAAAGAAGTGCCAAATTGATATCTCTACCTTCCCAGATTTGTCGTTTCAAGGCCGGCGATACTGTTTCAACTCTATCCAAGCTGAGACTGTGCTCTTCTTCTTGAAATGTAGCTGTCATCAGAGAGTAGGAAGTAGATGTTGGAACTGCAGGAGTTTGGAGTACTGCTGGCACTGCATCATGTCCTGATGGTGTTGGCTGTGTAGTTTGGGCAACACGTTGTGTCAGTGTGTTGACAGACGCTTGCAGGTTGCTGACAATGGTCATCATGGATGACAGGGTAGGTTCACTGTCCTTTTGCTGGGCTGCTGCTGAAGTGGAATTTGCCAGGACGAGGTTATCGGTATAAAAATGTTGCAGCTGTACTCTCGACATATCTGATGGTGCATGGATGCCTAGAACGTCTTTGATGTATTTGTAACATCGTTTGACAGTCCAATTCCTGGGAAACGTAGAATAGGGCCTCCTATCCTCTGTCTCTTCTTCACTAAGCACCTCGTCGATGTCATCCAATGGCGGACGTGATACGGTACTGCTGGGAGTGGAACGTTGCTTCCTACCACTTCTTGTATTCCTGATAGGCGGCATCCTGTAACTTGATTGCTACGAAGGCGTGAGCATCGCACAGATGGAATACGAATACTGCCAGTTGATGGCTAATTTCCGGGATGAAACGTTAAAAAACTTTGACAAACTTGTAACAGTAAACAAACAATGGCTGCTGATTCGAGTAACAATGCGGGAAGTGCGATGCTTGTTGGAAGTTCGTTTGTTTCCGTAGACAAAATAAGCCAATCTGATTGGCTAAGCATTGATTTTAAGACAAAGGGAATACTTCGTTTATGCAAATTAACCATGGAACCTGTGACGAGCCTGTGTTAGGCTCTGTGATTGGTTGATAAGTTTACCATGAGCAAAGGGAGTTAACTCTAAACTCAATGCCGCAGTTGGCGTATGAAGATATCTTGGACAAAGCAGCAAGAAACGTAAAATAGTGCATTATATACATAGTTACATGATTAAGCAAAAGTTGTGAAACTAAAAATACATTTTACCAACGAGTTGACATTTACTACATTGTAATAATACAGTCAAAGAAAGTTGAACAAAAACTTTTACAGAATGAAAGACTAACTTGTAAAAACTACCAAGTTACTTGCCACGTTTTAATTGTCATTATAAACCTGCTTAGCAATTGTAAGCTTTAACCTAAATTTTGTAATGCCATTACCATTTTACTTTTACTTACAAATAGTGAACTACACCAAACATTACTGACGATCTTTTTTTCTGATTCAAAATCCAATTACAAAAATAGAGCCATTGGCTCTGTAGCTCATCAGGCATCATATCAAGTTTGCTTTATACAGGCAAATTGAGCTAAAAATGAAACTGATGTTACTTATTGCAAAAAAAACTATAAAAAAATTACAAAACAAAATTTAATGTATTATTATTCAACACTTTCTAGATCGCCAATATCAGACAGTGAAAGAAGTCCACACTAAAATATCCAAGGAGAAATAAATTTGCCATAGACTGTCATCTAATGGAGAAAACTAGCTTTTTAAGATTGTGACCCCTGTGACCCTATTTGGGGTCATGGGGTCACAAAACCTACAGTTTAGAATCCCAATTGGCCAAGGAGTCTGCACATATAATTTCAGCTCTCTAGACCTTTTGGAACTTGAGAAGAAGATGAAATTAGGTTTTCAAGGTTGTGACCCCTGTGACCCTATTTGGGGTCACAGGGTCAACAAAGTTACAAATTAGAATCCCCATTGTCCAAGGAGTCTGCACATATCAATATTAACTCTCTAGACCTTTTGGAAATGGAGAAGAAGATGAGAATTGGTTTTTAAGGTTGTGACCCCTGTGACCCTATTTGGGGTCATGGGGTCACAAAATCTACAATTAAGAATCCCGATTGGCCAAGGAGTCTGCACATATCATTTTCAACTCTATAGTCCTTTTAGTACTGGAGAAGAAGATGAAAATAGGTTTTTAAGGTTGTGACCCCTGTGACCCTATTTGGGGTCACAGGTACACCAAAGTTACAAATTAGAATCCCCAATGTCCAAGGAGTCTGCACGTATCACTTTCAACTCTCTAGTCCTTTTAGAACTGGAGAAGAAGATGAAAATAGGTTTTTAAGGTTGTGACCCCTGTGACCCTATTTGGGGTCATGGGGTCATGAAATCTACAATTTAGAATCCCCATTGGCCAAGGAGTCTGCACATATCGTTTTTAACACTCTAGTCCTTTTAGAACTGGAGAAGAAGATGAAAATAAGTTTTTAAGGTTGTGACCCCTGTGACCCTATTTGGGGTCACAGGGTCACCAAAGTTACAAATTAGAATCTCCATTGTCCAAGGAGTCTGCACATATCATTTTTAACTCTCTACTCCTTTTAGAACTGGAGAAGAAGATGAAAATAGGTTTTTAAGGTTGTGACCCCTGTGACCCTATTTGGGATTACAGGGTCACTTAAGTTACAAATTAGAATCCCCATTGGCCAAGGAGTCTGCACATATCATTTTTAACTCTCTAGTCCTTCTGGAACTGGAGAAGAAGATGAAAATAGGTTTTTAAAGTTGTGACCGCTGTGACCCTATTCGGGGTCACAGGGTCACCAAAGTTACAAATTAGAATCTCCATATGCTAAGGTACTTGTACACAAAATTTCAGCTCTCTAATGTGTATGGTTCATGAGAAGAAGTCGAAAGTGTCAAAAGTTTACGGACGGACGACGGACCACGGACCACGGACGACGGACGGACGCCGGACGACGGGCCATGCCATAAGCCCATCTGGACTTTAAGTCCTGATGAGCTAAAAATACAATTGGCCATTATTCTAATTCAGTATAGATATGCCTTTGTAACCTTGGAAGTTATATCCATTGATCTAGTCATGCAATAAAATAACTTGATCTATAATTAATATCCACGAAGAACAGAAATATTATCAAATGTTTCAAAGATTCAACTTGTACCGGTAGTTATCTGCTCCTTCTGAGCAACATCAGCTTCTTGAGCCGTGAGGTCTCCATCCTTGAGGACCACCACAACCGGCTGTTCATCTTCTCGTTCTGGGGCGTCCTCATCTGCCTCATACTCCAAGGCTTGTCTCTAAAACCCAATAACATGATGTGATACACAATTCTGTCTCATTTTTATCCCACCGGTATGTAATACCGTAGGATATAGTCATCACCCTGTCCGTCTGTATGTCCGTCCGTAATCATTTCATTTCCGGAGCAGAACTCAAAAACCGGTCCACATATCTTTCTGAAACTTTACATGTGTATTGTTCACCTACTGAAGTGGTGCCTTTTGATATTTTCAAATTTCTGAAAATTTTATTTTTTATTATTTCCATGGAGACGGCTCTTATTTTTACTTTGTTCATGAAAGGTTTCGTTTCATATATATTATAAAACCGGTCCACATATCTTTCTTAAACTTTACATGTGTATTGCCCACCTACTGAAGTGGTGCCTTTTGATATTTTCACATTTCTGAAAATTTATTTGTTATTATTGCCATGGAAACGGCTCTTATTTGGACTCTGTTCATGAAAGGTTGCGTTTCATATATATTAGCTTATACTATTATGAACCTAGCTTGAAAAATTTACAATTATCTTTCAAAGGTTTACATATTACGATCATGTGGAACCGGTGGGATATGTCATCTTCTGATGACTCTTGTTGTATTTTGTTTGTCTGATTATACAGTACAAATGTATAAAGGATCTAGTGCCAAGGAATACAAATTAAAAAAAAAGATATGTTAGATCCTTTCCACTAGGTATGATCAGGAGGTAGACCTCCAAAATGCTGTATCCTCGCACAGCGAGTCGCATGCTATCAAGTGGGGTTTTAGGTCTTAGAGCCTTTTGATCTAACCAGGAGGTTGCATGATATTAAAGCAGCTTAGTCAAGGCGAAACCAATAGTCATTCAAAAGGGCGACCCTAAGTATGATACTTCTTCAACAAAGAGGTAGTGCACTATGATGTCCCAAATATAAAAAAATATTGAAAGGTTTTGAAAATATGGCCCGGAAACAGACCCTACCCTCCATACTCAAACCATTTCCATGGAAACCAGAAAAATAAATAATTCAGAATAACCAAAATACCAAAAGGCACCACTTCATCATTAGGTCTAACCAGAAAACCAAGTTTTGCAAAAAAAAAATTAAAAAAACAGTTTTTGAGATATGGCCCGGAAACAGAACCTATCCCCTATATGCACTAAATTCAAACTATTTCCATAGAAAACAGAAAAAATAAAAAAATCAGAATATCCAAAATAGCAAAAGGCACCAGTGTAACCAAATACTTAGTTTCGTAAAAAAGTATCAAACGGTTTTTGAGATATGGTCCGGAAATGAAAGCGTTACTGAATTATGGAACCAAGGACGGAACCAAAAACATTATGTCTCCCACAAAGCTTTGCGGGGGACTTGATACAATTTACATAACAAAGAAATTATTTGTTACCCTTTGTTTGTACCTTCTGTGAATTATAAGACAAGCATCTATTTACAAATAGAGCCATTGGCTCTGTAGCTCATCAGGCTTTACATTTGATTTTGCTTTATGGTGTGGCCAATGTGGTTCCCCCTTAGTAGGGGCCACAGGGCCACCAAAGCTACAATTTAAATCCTCACTAGCCAAGGAGTGTACACAAAGTTTAAGCTTTCTAGGCCTTATACTTCTGAAGAGGAAGATGAAAATAGGTTTTAAGGGTTGTTTCAGACTGTGTTGACGCTGGTATGTGAGATAAGGAAACGTTTTAAATGTAAATTAATATAAAAATATGTTATTTGACTGCAAATGGATGATCAACTTGTCATGTTCATATTTGCCGCCGAAATTAGTTACGTTGTACAAGAGATAAGCGTGACGAAGGAGTTTGACTTCTGAGCTTCTGAAGAAAACCTTTTTGTATTAAATTAGGAAAACTATATGAAGAGTATATTCTACAATAAAACCGTGTTTGCAGGATTTATCTTCTATTTCTTCTAGTCGGACCTTTGTTTTTAAAAATATTAAATAATTTTATTTAAGATAAGATAATTATAACATCCCAAAGGTAAATATTATGTGTTTTACATCTTATAGAGTGCTCCAGTAAATAAACATTAACAAAGATAAAAACAGATATATACAACATTTAATTGCTCATTCTTAAATCCTATATGGAGAAATTTGCAATGGGTTTAAATATATTGTTTTATTCCATACATTATAATTTTTTTCTGATGCTTTCCCCTAGAGTAGGCCCTACAGTATACCTATTTCAATTTAGATTTTACTTGAAATAATCTACATATTTTTTCACTTGAGTGATTGACATATAAAAACCGTTTATTGCAATGTGACTTGTGTTTTTGGTAGGGATTTATTAAAGCAAGTACATGTACATCATTGTCACCAAGTGATCAAAATGAATAAATCAGCAGTAGACCTAAGATGAAAATAACTGCTGTTAGTTACAACCACATATATTCATATTTTGATCTCGGCCAAAACAAAGTTTCATTTTACTATAATTCACAACATAACATAAACATTTATTTAACTGCAAAGGACCAGGCATTAAATCAGAAATTAAATCTGTCGTATGGTGTTGAAAGTGCCTAGTGTAGATGCTTATTAATCATTAGCAACGTCAACAGGTCAAAATCTGGACTGTCGGCAATGTTTTCTAAAAAAAATGGCAACGGAAAATTAAACAGTTCAGTATTTGTTAATCTAATTATCATTTTTATTAATATTTAATATGAAATGATTCAACAAGTATTCAAGAAAAGGCACTTAGAGCTTCAGGGCAATGGCCTATTACCATACACCCAATCACCCATTTATCTTTTTGCATTTTCTAGGATTAAAAAATCACTGAAAGTCTGAGCTCTCCAACTCAAGAACAAATACATTTTTTATAACAGATTCTGGAGGCCTTACTGCCATTGATGTGGCTGAAGATGATGAGGTGAGAATACTGGCAGATACCCAAGCCGTCACATCGGACACCCCAACAACGATGTCAAGCCAGGATTCAGCTTGCTGGTCTCGACCAGCAACTCTTCTACTCATCGCCAGTTACCGGTAGAAATTCAACAAACTTAATTCTTGTGACATTGATATTTTCCCCATAAAACTTTACTTAATGTGAAAGTTGAACAATATCAGGTTCAAAACACGACAGGATAACAAGTGGCATCTGTCTGGATAATGTTTGAAAATAATGAAAAATTGAATTTTTATGAGAAATTTGGTATTTGTGTTCAAAAAGATACATATGATACATATATATTTATACATATGGAAAAAGTTTAAGCACCCCCTCGCTTTTTCAGCTGCAAAAGTTGCCTGATAAGAAAGAAGGCTGGTTGTAAAAATAATCGTGTAGTATGATAGAACCATAACTTAGCAGTCGGAGAAGGACGTTTCATCCTGATAACGTTTCACATCTTTTGAATATTCATATATTCATTTGCATTCATAAAATTGTTGAAGTTTAATGTCCAAAAACAAGTTACATTATTCTGAGAAAGAAAGCTGTCATTGGTATTTGTTATGTGGGTAATTCAATTCTTTTAAGCCCCCCAGGCAAATTTAGTATCAACATCAGTCAAAAGTCACTATTTAGACAGACCTCTGATAACCTTCAAAGTCTTAAATTATCCAAAAACAAAAATTCAAGGAAAATGGTTTAATAACAAAAGATGGTCAGTGTCAACTGTAATCACCCCTAGAAATCAGTGAGAAGTGTTTGATTAACATTAAAATTCAAATGAATCCAAAGATTATTCAAAACATTTATGATTCCAGCCATTTCGTTAATTATTGACAATATCTGTTGAAAAAATGGATGCCATTTCAACGTCCAGTTACTTCCTTATAAAGATAAGAGATGATTTGCTAGCATAGTGTGTGAAATTAATTGGTACATGTACTTTATTGACAGATCAAAGGACCACTTAGTAAAGGCCGGCAAGTTACGAAAGAAGCAGCTGTGGGCCCTTGTGTCCGAAGAGTTGGGGGAAAAGGGACATAGGTAAATGATACTTATGATTTCTAAAGTGCCTTCCTACATCTTTTCAATTTAGTATATCTTATCATTTTTAAGGATGTGTAATTCAATGCATGAAATATTCATAAATTGTTCAATGTAGATTCTCAAAACTGATATATATACATTAGAAATCTTCTTCATGAACCAATCAAAAACCTCTCTTAAAATAGATATTTTGATAAAAAAGCAAATATACTACTACTACTTCAAAAAAATTAAGGGTTAAATATATAATTTTTCATGATATTTGCAGACGAAGAACCACTGTGTGGCTGCCACCCACTGTATTTCTTACGTGTATTTGATGAGACTTATTTCAGAGAAAATGTAACTGCAATGTCTGAGTGTGACTTCATTTCATTCTTGTTCCTACTTCTTAGAATACTGTTTGCAATAGAAATTCTTGATGCTGTTTTGAGAACAAAGATGTAATTTTTTACTTCCGATATTCTAAGACTGAGTTATTTTGTTATCATTTATGTATATCTTGCAGCTATCAGCCATCTCAAGTTGAATCAAGGTGGAAGGTCCAAATGCGTGGTCTTAAGGCTGTTGTAGACCACAACAGCAAGAGTGGGAATGATCGGAAAGTTCATCCATATGAAGAGGAGCTTGATTTCGTTATTGCTCAACAGAACGTTGTCATGGAGAACATACTTTCATCATCCCCATCATCATCAACATCATCAGCATCAGCATCAGCATCATCCCCTCAAGGTAAGAGGTCTCGGGGAGATACAGAGGCAAGTACGCCAAAACGGCCACGGTACACCTCACCTGTGTCCCAAGTTGTCGATATGATGAATACATTTATGAACGCAACTAAAGAGAGGCACCAAGCAGAAATTGAGAGGCAAAACAACATGCACGAAGAAAAAATGGCCCTATTTGCTTCATTAATTGGCCAGCTTAAGAAATAATTTCAGACTTTGCAATTTAAGGAATGTTGATTTTGCCAATAACTTTAAAGAAATATTAAAGAAATGACTTTTTAATTTGATAATCGGATTATATCATTATTCACAACAAAAGTTTAAAAAACCTGATAAATTTGTAAATACATCTTAACTCTAGAGGAAGGTCATGGTTCATGAGAGTGCAAAGTTTGGTTGCTGTAGTGTAGTGTACTAGGAAGCTGTAATTTATCATGCAAATACTAATGTAGTCCTTATTGTTGGTCACATTGGGTCACCAAATCTACAATTTATAAATACCACTGGCCGCTATGGTTATGTTAAAGAAAGTGAGTTCTCAAGATAAACCTCTTAAATTGCAAAGCCTGGATATATTTCTTATCCATTAGGTTGTTATCACAGGTCCCTGGGTCATTAATAGTTTAATCGTTCCAACTTTAGAACAAAGACTTGAGACCACCCCTGGATTTCAACACCTTCATGTTTACATAGTTTATAGAAGGCAGCACGCTTGTACCTAACTAATCTTCTTATTTTCGACTACTATGCTTATGTGACATACAATCGATAAATAATTTGTGTCAATAAATACTTGGATAATATGCCTTTTGATCACCACTCATGCAAACTATCATTACTTTGTAGTTACGGCATGTACCCTGGTATAGGGGTCTTAATATTACCTCATGAATATTTATGAGGCACGAAAAAGGGAGTACGCGTAATCGAAAACGAGGCTAAGGCCGCTTCTACACCCGGAAGTAACATTCAATAGCATTGACTTTGTCGGTAGCTTTCCCTTAAAACGCTTCGTTTTGGTAAATAATGAGCTATTTACAATGTCAAAAGTCCAGAAACGATGTAGAAATAATAATTAATATTGAGAAACCCCTATATGAAGGCTTGGAAATCAAGGGGTTGCCTCATAAGTTCTTTTTGTTCTGCAGTGGGAGGGATTAAACTGTTAGTGAGCCAGGGACTTGTGGTTGTCATAGCTAGCCTAAGCCACTTTTTAAAGTTATGTTCTTATGTTGATGCTGTTAAGAACTGTTACATTTTGTGAATACACCTGTTTAAAAAAATTGCATCAATTGTTCAACTGTTGTAAATTGCTTCTTATCTCTTTGTTTCTATTATCATTATTCATGATTACCACTATTTCCACTTAGAAGATGAATGCAAAATTTAGCATTATTTAATATGATGATGATGATGATGTTGATGTTGATGATGATGTTGATGTTGATGTTGATGTTGATGATGATGATGATGATGATGATTACATGATAAATAGATATTCTGACTAGCCAAATACACCGATATAATAATATTTTCTTTAAGTTCAACTACCGGTAGTCCTTCGGACTACCCATGATTACAATTTACTAGCCCAGCATCTTTTCCATTAGCCATGGCCCATGGGCTATACATCTTCCTACGCAGAGCCTAAAACGCCAGTTTCCGAGCTGTCATTTCATGCCTTGCTGCAGAGCCTTTACTTTTCTGTGCTGCTATAGTGCCCCTACAGACTAGAGAGCAAGCACAGAAAACTCAAGGTTATGCAGCAAGGCATAAATAAAACTGACAGTTTGGAAACTGGCGTTTTAGGTTTTGAGTAGGAAGATGTGGGCTTTAAGGCTAGTGCTAATTTTGAAACCTGATGGCTAATAGTACGCAAAATATTATTTTTAAGAACCAATGATCCCAAATCAACCTATGTTTTGATATAGTGGTCTTTCAATTAGAACGAAAGACACTGATTTGTCAAACAAAAAATAATTTTTTAAATACAAAAACTTAAGATATTTAAAAAAAAAATAGATGTCGTATGAGTGTTGAATAATGAATGAGCCAAGCACCTTACTTTTTCTTTTTCAGAATGTAGTATCTGTATGGATAATGCAGACCTATATGCCTTTGTGCCATGTGGCCATACATCATGTCATCCTTGTGCCACTAAACTGGACCAATGTCATATGTGTAGAGAGCAAATATCTCGTATCATGAAAATTTATTTAAGCTAGATTCACTGTTAGGGAGACCAAGGCAAAGTATGTTGTTCTTAAATTTTTAAATATGAATTTGAAACTCAATATATATTTATTACATCCCTAAGCACGTAACAAGTAGGCTGTGTGCGCAAGCCAAACAGAGATAAGATGTTGGTAAAATATTTAATTTGTCTTTGAAAACAATCCATAGATTGTATACTTTTACTATTAACTGATAGTAAATTATTAAATTGGATCAAAACTCATTTGAGTTCTAAGAAATTTGTATGTACCTGTAAACAAACATATGTCTTTTTTTGAGAATTTCCAAAATTTAGTTTCATGGTATCTAAATAATCCTTTTTTTAAATTTTTTTGCAAACTGTATGCAAAAAAGGTAAAAAGGGATTATTAAGATGATACAGTGACTTTGCCTTGGTCTCCCCTAAAGCTATGAATATGCCTTACCAATCATTGATTCACTTGTATTTAGAATATTCAGAGACATGTATAACTGGATTGATAGCAATGGAATCATGAACTAAAACTGTACATGCACTCCATAATTGTTCATGTTGATGTTTCTGAAGAACCTTTTGTATTCGATTATCATTTTCATGGTAAAAATACAGGTGTGAAACAATGCGGTTATATTTATGAAACTACTTCATAAATCAAGAAAGTTTGAGATACCGTTATTTCTATATTAATTTGACCCTCAAATTTTCAAACGAATTTCAGGAAATGTTTTTGGTTGAACTATTTTCTTTTTTTGATCACTCATTCGGCACTATGGTTGAACAGAAGCTAAATATAAAAAATGTGCATAATTGTAATGCAGTTTTTATAGATAACAATGTCATTATAATTCAGATATTTAAATTGATTTCTGTTGTTGAGATAAGTACACTTTCCAGTTATATTTTTCAGCCAACTAAACAATGATTTTAAGCAATGGTAGAATCATAAGAGCATAAACTACCGGTATAATGTTTAAGCACTTTGTTGAAATTTTAGGAGTGATTTTTATTTGAGACCTCAATGAAATGTTAAGTGGTCAAATTATTGGAGGAATTACGGTACCTGTATTCATCAATTTCAGATCATTGTCAGTTATCAATAAACATTGGAAGTTAAATATCGAAAACTTTTTGGAGAATGAATTGGGGTTTACTGCTGGTATTTTATTCGTACATAATTTAAAATTCTAAAACATGTATGCAACAATTGCATTATGTTGTCAGGTCACATAATCGCTGAATGGAAAATTAAGAAATCATATTTTGTGATTCCTACCATGATTATTTTTTTCATTCTCATATTGAATGGATCAATATCTAAATTGTCTCACTTGTTCCAATGAATTTATTTTCACCCTTTGATTCCCACCATATATTTTATATTGTTGAATTAGTTGAAATTGCATGCATACACTTTATTTTGTGATAATTTTTATTTATATCTTTTGTTTTTCAATTTGTGGGTTTTCCCCAATTGGTGTTTCGTTATTGTAAAATAAAGTTTAAATACTGGAGATTTGTTTGTGATTTCTTTTAATTACAATACCTAATGTATATGTGTGAGTTAGTGAAATTCCAGACAGTGATTGCTGCAAATTCTTTAATAATTGATATTCAGATATTGTTACAAAAGGTTTCAAGAAACTTTGAATTCAATGTACAAAGGAAGATGTGGTAGCAAGTGATGTCATTAGAATTTACACCGTTAACAGTTATTGTTGGTTTTTGTGGCTTTGTGTACTTTGGTCAATCCTAGGGCAAGTTTCTGGCAATTATGTCACGCTTGATAAATCCTTCGGCATCATTTTCCTGCAGTTGCATGGCTGGAAATTGGATATCTTGGTACAGGAAGTCATTTATGAAATCTTCAAAGTCATCCCCAGCAATCAGCACTGCATTATGCAAAATGCAGGAAACCATGATGATGTTACAGGCTGTGGAAACCTCTAATGTAGACACTTTTGATAGCCTCCTAAACCTTCCTTTCAGCAATCCAAAGGCCCTTTCAACACAAGAGCGGCTGTTTGACAAACAGTAGTTTGAAATGAACCTGTTGTCTGGTCAAATGACCATTATTCCGATAGGGGGTCATAAGCCAACGCTTGCATGGATATGCTCCATCTCCAATCAAATGTCCTCTACCACACATTGCAAGACCATTCTCCCATAAATCAGATCGACGCAACACTCTAGCGTCATGAACGCTACCTGGGTATCCTGTCGAGCAATGTATGAATCTCAAGTCATGCCTGCAAACACCTTGGAGGACTAAGGAATGGAATTTCTTACGATTCACATAACTCTGAGAATCATCACCAGATGGTGCACATATAGGAATGTGCGTACCATCAATAGCCCCAATGATCCCAGGAAAGCCTTTCCGTCTCTCAAATTCAGCAGCAATATCCAGTCTTTCCTGTGCAGATGGCCATTGTATATACTTGGGTAAATCATTGATAACAACCTGAAAGAACCTACTCCGGATGCGGGAAAATGATGATTCAGTCATGTCGAATCTATCTGCAATTCTGTGGAAAGTATCCTGACTGCCAAGGAACCAAAAGATACTTAAAAGCTGTGTTTCGAAAGGAATCGGTTTACGCCCACCTTCTGTCGTAGGGAGGAAAGAGGGAGCAACAATCCGACAGATAGCTTCAAATGTCTGTCTAGACATCCTGAAAAACCGTCTAAAGTCGTCAAGCTCATACAGGGGGACGATCTGGTGTACATATTCAGGGATGCTTATCCTTGGAATTCGTAGTCTGCAAATAATGAAATGAATATCTTAATTAAATCAATCAAAATATATTATGATGTCACAATTGGATCTCTCACTCAGTATGTTTTTTCCATTTACGTTGAACAGCTTTTCCTTGATAAACAGTTATGTATATGAATCATCCTTCAATATTTTGGAACATCATCTACATAATCATATTAGAAACTGAGAGCAATAGTGGAGTGGTTAGCGGCTTCGGATCATGAGATACGCGGTTCGAATCCAGCCATGTGCTCAGCAACTTTGCAGTAGAGAACTGTTCTCCAACAGTTAGATTTTGGTGCAATGATTCAGTGCAGTACCACCCATGGTACGTTAGTTCCAGCCAATGTTTGCAGGTTTCACCACAATGCATAGCCACAGTAGTGTTGCGTGATTTCTCCCAGCATTTATGTAAGTGAAACACTCTTAAAACCGGCCTAAAACTCCAATTTACCTCGCTTCATGCGAAGCATTTGAAAACAATACATGACGCCCACCACATGGGAAACAGGTTATGGTTACATGAACAGAGATAGCACCGGTCATGTACACATTCCACAAGATCAACTTTAGGTGGGAAGATATTAGGAATTGCATTCCTCTTCAAGTTTTAATTAATAATACAAAAGTTATATCTATTTTTGTGATTTAATTTCACGTTTCGTCCCGCCAGGACTCATCAGTGCAGCTTGGCTTCCCATTTGGGAAACTGCAGACGTGTTAAAGGCCTTCAGATTTGTTTGATATCTTAATATCAAATAAATTTACATTCAATTGGTGATATTATAGGTGATATTATTTACAGAAAATAATTTATTAATTAGATTTTTATTACCTTGAATATAGGGACACTTTGGTTACAATACTGGGTACATCCCACTGACAAGCGTTTTTTATCTATGTTCCAATTCCCTCACAAAAATAGAAGTTGAATTAACATATTTTGTATGGATATTTGTGCATTCTTTAAATATAAGAAACAATATTCAGATTGTTCTTTTTTTTTCATTGTTACCAAAGATAACATATACATTCTGTTATCATGCCATTGAATTATATAGTAGTGTATGAGGGAAGTTTTGAGTAGATTTAGAAAAATAATTTCAAATCAAATAGTACAATATTTATTTGATAAGTATTGGTCATAATAAGTAGTACTGGTAGGAGAGGATTCCCTTTGCGATTTAATTTTTCTTAATCTCTCTTTTTTCATGTGTTAAGTAATTAATCATGCACTTAATATTTTAGGTATAAGAAAGGACATTTAAAGCGGTATCCTTTTTTAAGAAATTCTATTAATAGTTTATTTCATCACATATGTCTCTGATGTTTGTAATTCCTTTTTCTGCCCAATTTCAATTGAAGTGTTTTAGAAATTATAGTTTTATTCATTTCAAAACCTGACATCGCAGTGTGGTAATTTTGTCAATAGCAGCAGTTTCATCAATAAAAAGTTCAGTATCATCAGCTTATTGATCGACTTTATTTCAATATAACCAGTGACAAAACGTAGACATATTCGTTATTACTGATCAAACCACGAATCTCACTACAAAAAGAATCAGATATGGTGACAATTTTTTTCTTATTTAGTGAAACAAAAAGGCCAACGATGATAGGGAACACCTGCATAGGATGCACATACAATAAAAAAAAACTTTACAAGCTGAAAACAGGTTTTCGCGGGAAAATCAAATTTCGGCTTGCTAATTTCAATTATATGAAATTGATTTCAAACTAAAACATGATCGCGACAGGGAAATGCTTACATAGATGCCACAACTGCCAGGAAGAAGAAAAGAACCTCCGATTCATCCTGTTGACTTGAAAAAGTGGCATTATCTTCCATTAAGTCATCTGTCAACATCAGACATGTTACCTTGTCCGCCATATTGCCGGAAGTAACCCTTGACCTCACTCTGAAATTTTACTCCTTTCAACGAGAGCAGCGCAGTGTTCCGAGAGTACCCAGTGCACGCGAAAGAAGCGCACTCTAGGTGATTTCGTAGGAGTATTATACTGCTCTTGGCAGGATTTTTCTGTGATTTCGTATAGGAGGATCGAACAATGGTTATGTAGAAGTAGATTTTCTATTTGAATATGGCTAATGGTCAGTGGTGTATGTTGTGTGATGTTTGTATCAATAAATGAATTAAGATGGTTAGTATTATGTTATAAACAAGATAAAAATAAGGGTAATAAGATCTAAAATTGACCGATAAGGCGGTTCGTCCCGCTAAATTCTGAAATTTAGCTGCCCGACCAATGAGAAAAGATGTTCAACTCGCTGGAAGTTAAACAAACTAAGCCGTACTCATTTCGAAATGGATGCTATACGAAGCTCTATCTTTCGCAGCAACCATTTCAATGAATAAACCTATTTCTTGAAAGTATTATTTTTGAAAACGTTTCAATTACAATCTTTTAAAGGTCAAGGTCATAGCAACGTCATTACTGAAGCATGGTACAACAAAAATGCTTTATTTCAACTATAAACACGTGTTCATTGATTGTGTGACCTTGAATGTCAAAGGTCAAGGTCACTAAAATGACAAATTTGCTGAAGCTATTCTTTGAAAGTTTGAGCAATTTCCTTTTCTAAATCAATTACCAGTTTCTGAAATAACATAGCCTACCAAAATCTTTTTTTCAATGTTTTTCCCACAAGCACAAGGCATAAAATGCTGAAATGTTTTGTAGAGACTCTTTTGGTAATGGGGATTCTAAAATGCACATTTGTGGACCCTGTGGCCCCTTTGACCACATTCTAAAGCAAAATTGAATATGAAGTCTGATGAGCTACAGAGCCAATCGCTATGGTTTTTTTCTCTTTTAATTGAAGCATATGTGGCCCTCTATTTGATCAACATTACAATGAATCAATTTTGTTATACATAATGGGTATTATAAACTGCAATTAAAACTGCAATATGTTGTCGAAGTAGACAATATTTTATTCCTCTTTGATAATTATTATGTCATGAATTGCCTATAAAAGCCTATTTATCTACATTTTGAAAAAAATGTAGCAATAAGGAGAACAAGGAAAACTTGTATGTTGATATAGCCTATACTGATGAATCATTTACCTAGTAGTGGATTTAATTTGAATATTTCCTCACTAGGTTTTGCTATACTATTTTTTATTGTGAACAGGGGACCAAAGAGTTCCAAACTTGAGAGATCAATTAAAGGTCAGACAGTGTGAAAATGATGCAAATAAGACTATATATTAGAATAAGCCAATATATGTGGCTGTCAGCCTGCATCACTCATGTATTATTACACCAATTGTGTTACCAATTGAAAAGAGGCTGTTCGCTCACTTTCAGGTCAAACTCTTAGAATTTCCATGTGTGTATATCATTTTTTTATGCCAGAGATTCCTTTACTTGGATTTGATAGATAGATCTTTGATATTTCACTTGTACATTTATGTTGATAAGACCTTTCAGTTGAGGTCATAATTATTTACCTCATAACCTTTACCTTGGTGCATGCAGCAAGTATTTATCGAAAACTTTAACCTTGGCCATAACATGTGATTGGATACCAATAGACATTTGAAACTTATTCATGATTTTGAAACATTTTAAAACATTGTCAGGTGAGATAGCAGGCAGAATTCGACAACTTTTGCATAAACGACCAGTAAAGCGTCAGCAACGTTCTAAGAAAGTGCATGATATCGACAATTTTCTTCCATAATGTCCATACCATAATTAAATTGAAACGTATAAATGCTTAACATTCTGTCCAAATTAATTTTTTTTATTTAAGCATCACATGTGTGTATGAAGTGACACAAGATCAAAAGTATTTTTTCCTGAAGAATGAACTTGTTTATAGTTCTACATCAGACATATGCAATGAAGAATCTATATGATTATGAAATTTGAGAGATAATGTTTCAAATTTCTTTAATGCCCTTGACTCGATACATGACAAATGTTAAAATATTTGGATTCTCGTTCTTTGGGTTTACGATAAACGATGTATGACCACCAATTTCTCCCCTTAAAAACATCCAAAAAGCGGAACGTTTGAACAACATACACTATATGATATTTTGAGTCTCAGCAAGTTATGTGTTCGACACAACATTTGGTATGGTAGCCAATGAAATTTGTCTAAAATAATAAAATATTTTAAAAATCTATGCACAGAAGATAATTGTGGTTGAAAATGTTTTATGCCAGAAACAATATACTTTAACTGCTAGTAAATCAAATCACTACGGGCATAATGTAAAATTAAAATATATTTAAAAAAATAAATATTAAAAATGACAACAGGTGTTCTAAACCTACATTAGATTCCATATAAATACGTGAAATAGAAAAATTAGAATCAGTGGCATGGCTGATTTATAGAAATACTTTACAAAACTCCCCTCTTGCTATACTTTCTAGTTTGGCGGATTTGAAGTTTTCTTGTTGAGACCATGTTGAGCACGACTACAACTAAACTGTCCAAGAAGGTGGCAATAGTCACAGGTGAGCTTTAAGTACCTTTTTATTTTAGACAGTTGATTTCATTGGCTACCATACCAAATGCTGTGTTAAACACATAACTTGCTTAGACTCAAAACATCATATAGTGTGTGTTCAAACGTTCTGATTTTTTAATGTGTTTTTGGGGAGAAATTGGTGGTCATACATCGTAAACCAAAAGAAATAGAATCTAAATATTTGAACAGTAGGCATGTATCCATAAGCGCTGAAGTCAATGACGTTAATGAAATTTGAAACATTATCTCAAAGTTTCATAATCCTCAGTTTGTTTATCTTAATTAAATATTAGCCAGGTAAAAAGGACATTTGTATCAAAGGTTACATACCCACACTTTTTGCTTAAATGTCAACGACAAATTACATTAACAAATTGCACATCCGTTTTTAATCACTTCCTCATGAGAACAGTTCAAAGGTGTTGTTTTTAGTGAAACTATCAAGTAAAGAAACAAACAACTACATTTGAATAGGGGATAGATTAGGTATACATTTTAAATGGCTTATGTCTGATGAAGAACAAGTCCATTTTTCAGGAAAAGATACTTTTGAGTTTGTGTCGTCTTATACACACATGGGATGCTTAAATCGAAAAATGTGTATTTATTTGGACAGAATGTTCAACATTTATACGTTTAAATTTGATTAGGGAATGGAAATTATGTAAGAATGTTGTCGATATCATGCACTTTCTTGGAACGTAATTTGCTGACGCGTTACTCACTTACATACTTACAAGCAAAAGTTGTCAAATTCTGTCTGCTATCTCACAACGTAATAAACTGTTTCAAAATCAAGAAACAGTTTAGTTGGCTAAAGCATGGGGAAATTATATTTTAGTAGTATCAATCGCCCATGTATTAAATTGTCTCTCAATTTGGTTTGATAGTGTTAATTTTGGATACATGTTTAACTTAATGAGCTCCACAAGATAAGAACCTGTGCTTTTTCTAAAAAGTCTCTCATACTATATATATTCTAATGTTGTGTCTCACGGTTGGTGGTGTTAATGTTGTTTTCAATCTAGTCCCATCTGAAATCAACCAGGAACTGATTGGCGATGATTCATTTGAAGGGAGCTCTTTATTGCTGAATCAGCGCCTGCATCTGTCTACTGAACAGTTAAATGAAATTATTCTGTAAGGTTTATGGTCATTTTTTTGTCTATAAATATACTTCAGTTTTATTCCAAGATGGCGACAAGCCATTTTGCACTCTTAACCTTTAGTGATGTTCATATATGTAGTATATGTCATTTATTTCATTTTTGTATTTTACACGTTTATAGTCTCTTATACATCCGTAAAGATTTGTTCAACATCCTTTATATTGTTTAAGTGTATATATATATATATATATATATATATACTGTGCATGTACTATTGATGCTAGTTTAGATTCAAATTATATGTATATCTGTCTGTCTGTCTGTCTGTCTGTCTGTCCAATAACATCTTTATGAACGTATATGAACATATTAAGCTCAATAGGTATCTCATTGAAAAACAGCTAGCTTTTAGTAAAAGTAAACAAGACATGTTTTATCAAAAATTGATGATGAATCATATCATTCATTTAGAATAATCTCTCTAGAATTGTTCCTTTTTGTGTCCATCATGTAATATATTCACAAGTATGTCACAACCACAGAGTGCTACTTTGTCATATCAACAATAGTCAATATGAATTAAATCTTGACCCTAGGTTTATTATATGCACTAGGAGATTAAGTGTGAATGTGTGAGTGAATGTGTTGTCTTGTATAAAAATAACAAAAAAACTGAAATCTGTAATATACTATACTTTTATTTCAATTGTATGTCTACTACCCTGGGTTGATGTCCCTATTTGTAACAGGGTTTCTGAAATAAAAAGTTTATTAAAAAAGCCAAACATATTAAGCTCTCCAGAAAACCCACCCATGTTCACATTGCATGTTCAAACACTAAGTGGTCTTTACGAACTTGTGAGGTAGAGCAACATGTTTACTTAGATAAAATTTATCTCATGCAAAGATAAGGAATAGCACATATCATATATGCAAATCAATACAAGGATTTGGTTAAGTGACTAGAATTATCGTTATAGCTTGTCAATAAATTCTACCTCACCTTTTCTCTCATAACAAGCTATAGCCTGTAAGGAAAGTCACCCACTGTTGACAAACACTCAGTGCGCTCAACTAGATTGTGTCAGTCAGACACTTCAACAGGTTGCTAACAAATATGTCATCTCACGGAAAATATCGTGAAACAATTTACAGATTTCAAAACAATAAAAGAATTTATAAACAAATGTTACTAATCAGTTTAGCAAATACTTTTCCCTAACTCAAAAGACCAAAAAGGTACTAGAAAACATGATTTCAACAAGGTTTGTAACGTCTTCTCTATATGATATAGATTTCATTAACTTCATTTTGATAGGGAAATTACAAAGAAAAAAATATATATTCAAATGTCTTGCTATGTTGTCTTCAAATCTGATTGATTAGTACAAACTCACAGTGCACTTCAAATGGAAACATTTTGTATAACATTCACTTACATTATACAATGACTATTTAGCAAATGACAATTGATAAATATTGTTATTCAAATTTCTTTTCCCCTGATATGTAAAAAGTGTCTTTCAACTTTCAACGACAAAATGTAATAAAATGATTCATTGAAACAAAACAGGGTTTTCGATCGATTCGACAAAACAAAATGGTATGATAGTTATGAACATTGCTAACCATGAGTTCATTATAAGAATAATCAACGAGTTGCAAGGAATTACGGATTATCTGTCCTGAGTTAATTATTGTGATAAACTCCGAGCTTCAGCGAGGAGTTTGACACAATAATTCACGAGGGACAGATAATCCGTAATTCCGAGCATCGAGTTGGTTATTCTTTTCTTACCCAAGATAACTTTGATGCGTAAAAAGGGTGGAAAAGGGGAAACATTAAAAAACTACGCTCGACCGGTTAAGTACAAATTGTACTCATACGCCATTCATAAGTTTGCTCACTACTTCAGGATGGGCGGTTCTAAGTAGTTCGCAACTCACAATTTAATTTGAAATAGTTTTTTATTTTGATGTCGCATTATATCAAAACAAGTATTGTCTCATATCATTAAAAATACGTTTTTATTGGCTGCGCACAACCGGAAAGAAAAAATAAGACGTCGCTAGCTTTCGTCTACGTTTGACAAACCTAGTGAGGAATGTATGACGTCACTGTTTGACGTCATGTTTAATGACGTCATAATGCTATGACGTAACGATTGTACGGCCGGCGCCTCTCCCACCTAGTGCCGCCTTGAAGATTTAAACTTGTATTTACGGCAAAGAAAACATCAGACGGTATTGATTTCTCATTTAAAATGTTGTAGTAGTGTGTGACTTTCGCAATTTAAGTATAAGACTTTTCATCTATATCTCTCAACTGAAATACAAGATCCAAGCGAATCATGAATGAATGCAAAATAGTTCCGTCAACCAATCAAAATGCGAGTTATTTTTAGAAAAACTGTAATTCCCATGACCATTATGCAAACTTTAATACCCGGCATATCCTTTCCCGCTTGGGTAAGAATATAACTTAATATATGATGTCAATTCAACAGTTTAACAGTCTACTTAATAAACAATAAATGAATTGATGAAAAGTGTATTTGTTGTCTATTTTTAACTATGCTTGCTGCGCTATAATTTTTTTTATTATATACTCATGTAATCTTAGGATAGCAATACAAGGGTGCAATACGGAATACGTCTTCAAATTCCGTATTGCACGATTGCCGGTTCTACTTTTTTCAAGCTTCAGCAATTCTCGCAACTTTCCGTACGTAACAATCATTTTCCTAATAATTAGAACACCGGATTTGACGCATCTCAATGCATTGGTAACAGAAATACTTTTAAATATGATATTGAAGAATAATATAGTGAGAAACTAGTGTTATCGTTAGTAAAGGAACTGCAAAACACTATAAAAAGGGAATCCTAAACAAAACTCCGAGAACATCGCCTGCGACACTTGGCCCTTATGACGTCATAGCCTACAACGATTATGACGATTTCCATGGTGACGTCGTTTGAAAGGATCCCGTCGCTCGGAATCCTGAACTTACGTTTATCATATTCAGAACTTTATAAATAATTACTAAGGATAAACTTTTATCACTGTATTTAGTTTTCACACTTGAGAAAATTGCCTCTTACGTTTAACTACGCAAAGTAATGAGAAAATAAACAGATAATTGAGGTATCAAATCATCAGTCGAGCGTGTCGTTGGTAATCGCTTTCTTTGCATTATGTATCAATGCGCAGTGCGATGCTCGGATTATTAAAGCAATTCAAAATTACTTTTAGAAAGGTTAAAAAGAGAGTATGTAATAAATACAGGACGTCATACGTGTGCATTTGGGTCGTTTGTATTGAACTCGAAGATGGCATGGACGAGGAGAAACAACTCGTTCTTCGAATTCGTTGTTCCTCCGCGTCAATGACATCTACTCGTTCAATACAAACGACCCAAATGTACACATATGAAGTTCTTTATATGTATTTCAATGAAATAACATCTCATTGCGTCCCCTTTTATTACCAAATGTAAATTGTAATGGACATAAATCATACTATGTATCAAAAGAACTTCCAATAAAGAAATAAACCTTTATGCCTATTTACATGTAACAAATATCATAGTACATCACACGGATGTATGTGAATGTATTTTTACAGCAACCATAAATTGAAAATAGAGCCACTGACTCTGTAGCTCATCAGGCTGACTTACCAATTATACAAATTGTCAGAGCGTCAAAATATGAGGACTCACAGGATAACAACCCTAAACTCTAACCCTATTGTTGAAAATGAAATGGATGTTATGTTTGTAACTGAAACATGGCTTCAGCCTAAAGGCGATGATGTGTTCATTGCAGAGATGACACCTCCTGGCTCTTCATGCAAACATGCTCCAAGACAACAATGGAGAGGTGGAGGAATCGGTGTTATTTTTAGAACTGACTTGAATATCAAGCTCCATCTTAAACCTCAAAATTCTGTCATCCAGACCCAAAAGCAAAATATTCAATTGACGATCAACCAAGTCTATTAAAGTATAGCAAGTCTAGATCACTCAGCTTTGAAAGCATCTTCTGGGCTCCATATGCATATTGTTATAATACATGTATCGTTTAAAAATATTGTCAATATTGAAAAGAAAATACTTAATGTTAGTCTAGAGCCTCAATTGTCATTTGGTTTTATGACCTAAGTCCTCTCTGTTCATGCTGTGTATCTGAGATTTGTATGTGTGGGAGAATGTGCTCAAAGTTAGGCCGATAGACCAAAAGCATGCCAACGTACAAAACTAATTGTCAGTTTGAGAGGTTAGATTGACAATAATGCAGAGGAATATACGGATGACAACTTCTTTGTTCAATGTATGTGACATTTCGACACAGATTCTTGTGTCATTCTCAAGCTCTCCTGAGCTCAGGAGAGCTTGAGAATGACACAACAATCTGTGTCCAAACGTCTCATACAATGAACAAAGAAGTTGTCATTCATATATTCCTCTGCACTATTGTTTGAGGATTTTCTCCTACTCAAAACAAAGTTTAAGTAAACGAGTCCCTGCTGCAAGAATGATCGCATCAACCCAACTTTTCATGTGCAAAATTAATGATGTTATTGACTGTCAGTCTCATACACTCCCCTGCCAAGTTAACACATGAATAAGGAATAATATGTTTGCCTAGTTAAATAAGTACACATTTATTTATTTCCTGCATACAATGTCATAACTATCTATTTTTATACATTTTTAAAAATAAAAAATTACGTTCTTTAAGTCCTACAGCGTGTTTTAATGAACATCCATTGATCTAAATGCGATTTGGCCTATATCTGTCTACATGCCTATATACAATTAGTAGCAGTGGTATGTTACAGGATAACGCCGTGGAACTAGCCGGAATGTGCCTACTTAAGACGTCTGAAATAAGTTTCTTTAATCGTATCTACATCTATACACAGGTAACAGTGGTGGTATAGGATTTTCCTTTGGAACTGTCCAGAACAGTGTAGGCAGTCATTCTGCACTCGACGAATATGGATCATCTACTAGAAATGTCTAGAATGTGATCAATATCTTTATTATATGATTGGCGATGAAATACCGAGATCTATCAATGACAGTAAACCGTGTTATCAGTCACTAGTGACAATAACAATGGAACGAGTGCGCCACTCGTGAAAATATAAACTTTCTTCCTCAATCAATGAGATAAACATGGTATTTGTCAAGAAAACACAAATATCCTCTAAATATTTATTTATATCAATATATATATAAACAGGTTGCAGTGGTAGCATATACGAGGGTTTTGCTGTGGAACTGGCCAGAACAGGGTAGGCAGTATTTCCACACTGGAGGAAAATGAATCATCTACTAGAAACATCAATAATGTGTTCTATATCTATATCTATATCTATATCTCATATTATCTATCTCTCTATCTATATACAGGTAGCAGTAGTGGGATAGGACAGGGTTTTGCTGTGGAACTAGCCAGAATTGGCTATGCAGTCACCATACACGGAAGAGATACTGAACGTCTACAGAAGACCAGGGAAATGTGTCTCAAAGCAGGCTGCGGTAAAGAGGAGGTGAGAAATGATCAGTAGACAAAGGAAAATTTAGTAATAAAAAATTCAATAGAATTAAGGAAAAAATTGTATTCAATGTATTTAAAGACCATGTTTTGCAAAGAGGAGTATGACCTTCAAAGACTGACACATATAAGAAATGATGAATCATCCAAAGCAGAACCCAAAAATTGGATAACCATTTTCATTAAGTTGACTGTCATGCGTTTTCCATATAAGATCTCATTTTAGGTGGTGCTATATTTTTGACGCAGCGTTAATAACTTCTTTGAGTTGTCTTTAAGAATTTGGGAAGTATGCATTATGGTTTTATTACAATAAAGAGGTTGACTATCCATATTTTATAACTTGCTTGATTGTTGCACTTATAGTTTGACAACGTGTATGAGGTTGTTATTGTGTGTCCACTCGAGCTAATCTACATTGCTATGCATTAAAAGTAATATGGGAGATCACGCTGACCAGATAAAAGAAACTATCATATTCAATGAAGCAGCAATTCAATAAATTCTAAAAAATATGATTTTAATTTATCTGCGTTATTTCAGGTCCTCATTGTTGAAGGTGACGTTTGTGAAGAACAGGTGTTGAAGAACATTGCAGAGAAGACATACTCCAGGTTTGGCAGGATCGATGTTCTGGTGGGTTGTGCTTTAAATTGTATTATTTTCACTCAAGGTCTGGAAAGATCGATGTTCTGGTGGGTTGTGCTTTAAATTGTGTTATGTTCACTAAAGGTCTGGAGAGATTGATGTTCTGGTTGGTTGGGCTTTTAATTGTGTTATTTTCACTCAAGGTCTTGAAAGATCGATGTTCTGATAGGTCGTGCTATAGACTGTGTTATGTTTACAAGGTCTGGGAGGATTGATGTTCTGGTAGGTCGTGCTATAGACTGTGTTATGTTTACAAGGTCTGGGAGGATTGATGTTCTGGTAGGTCGTGCTATAGACTGTGTTATGTTTACAAGGTCTGGGAGGATTGATGTTCTGATAGGTCGTGCTATAGACTGTGTTATGTTTACAAGGTCTGGGAGGATTGATGTTCTGATAGGTCGTGCTATAGACTGTGTTATGTTTACTCAAGGTCTGGGAGGATTGATGTTCTGGTAGGTCGTGCTATAGACTGTGTTATGTTTATTAAAGGTCTGGGAGGATTGATGTTCTGGTAGGTCGTGCATTAGACTGTGTTATGTTTACAAGGTCTGGGAGGATTGATGTTCTGGTAGGTCGTGCTTTAGACTGTGTTATGTTTACTCAAGGTCTGGGAGGATTGATGTTCTGGTAGGTTGTGCTTTAGACTGAAATCTTTACTCAAGGTCTGAAGAGATCGATGTTCTGGTAGGTTGTGCTCTAGAAGACTGTTATCTTTAAACAAGGTTTGGCAGGATTGATGTTCTGATAGGTCGTGCTATAGACTGTGTTATGTTTACTCAAGGTCTGGGAGGATTGATGTTCTGGTAGGTCGTGCTATAGACTGTGTTATGTTTACAAGGTCTGGGAGGATTGATGTTCTGATAGGTCGTGCTATAGACTGTGTTATGTTTACAAGGTCTGGGAGGATTGATGTTCTGATAGGTCGTGCTATAGACTGTGTTATGTTTATTAAAGGTCTGGGAGGATTGATGTTCTGGTAGGTCGTGCTATAGACTGTGTTATGTTTACTCAAGGTCTGGGAGGATTGATGTTCTGGTAGGTTGTGCTTTAGACTGAAATCTTTACTCAAGGTCTGAAGAGATCGATGTTCTGGTAGGTTGTGCTCTAGAAGACTGTTATCTTTAAACAAGGTTTGGCAGGATTGATGTTCTGATAGGTCGTGCTATAGACTGTGTTATGTTTACTCAAGGTCTGGGAGGATTGATGTTCTGGTAGGTCGTGCTATAGACTGTGTTATGTTTACAAGGTCTGGGAGGATTGATGTTCTGATAGGTCGTGCTATAGACTGTGTTATGTTTACAAGGTCTGGGAGGATTGATGTTCTGATAGGTCGTGCTATAGACTGTGTTATGTTTATTAAAGGTCTGGGAGGATTGATGTTCTGGTAGGTCATGCTTTAGACTGTGTTATGTTTACAAGGTCTGGGAGGATTGATGTTCTGGTAGGTCGTGCTATAGACTGTGTTATGTTTACAAGGTCTGGGAGGATTGATGTTCTGGTAGGTCGTGCTATAGACTGTGTTATGTTTACTCAAGGTCTGGGAGGATTGATGTTCTGGTAGGTTGTGCTTTAGACTGAAATCTTTACTCAAGGTCTGAAGAGATCGATGTTCTGGTAGGTTGTGCTCTAGAAGACTGTTATCTTTAAACAAGGTTTGGCAGGATTCATGTTTTGGTAGGTTGTGCTCTTTACAGCTCTGAATCATTTGGTACTCTTGTAAGACTTTCTTCTTCATTTAGATCACTGAATAACTTGTGGTCGTACCTTAGGATTTCTGCTCTTGAGTTTCTACCACTTTGTAGCCTATCGATTCTTGAAATATTCAGAATTATTTGTTGGAACAAGTGTTCTTTGAAACAACAGACTGTTGATGTTCGTGTTTTGTTGCTCGTAATTGCATGGTCTTTGAAACAGCAGACAATTCGTTACTTTAAAATGTTCTTATAGGTTGCTTTTAATTGCATGATCTTCAAATCAATATATTACTACGCTGATTGTTGATTGATTGCTCTGCAAATCCTTAAAATTAAATTATGGTTTATTTTGATGTCCATCAAAGTCGTTCTGAACAGTTCCGTTGCATTTTCATGTTTCGAAGATTTGTCCTGCATTTGATATTTTTTGGTGTTTAAAAGGTCATACGATCGAAAAATGTTTTGCAAATGAAAACGATGGTCCTGTGAAAATATCCAATCAAATAGAGGTAGCAAAGAAAAGAGAACTGGTCTTTACTTTGGAAAATCATCCGCACATTTCAGATAAACAATGCTGCCTTTACGCCACTACGAGACGAGTGTTTAGCAGACGTGGACGGGGCCTCTTTCGACATGACCTTCAAGGTCAACGTGAGGGCACCCATCCTCCTCTCACGTCACGTGGTCCCTGCCCTCAAGGAGACGAAAGGTGATTTACTTATTAGAGATACCCACTGTTATCATCTCTATCATTATGTTTAGATATCATTGAAATCAGTTGGCGTAATGAATTTAGCTTTCCATAGAATTATAGCATTTAGTCCTCTCTAAAGCTGATAACCTGGTAGCTTAATCGCTGGAGTGCAAAATTGATCTCAAATAGATCACACGCAATAAAACCTGAAAAACATAACTTGTGATGCAATCTAAATAAATTCAGATCAACAGGTTTTATATTTGGTCATACTGTTAGACAAAAACAAATCTATTGATCTAAATGTATTTAGATTGCTTGTGATGTAACTTAATAATTGTATGGTGTTGACACAAAAGATGACAATATATACTTTCTGACAAACGATAAGAAAAACACAGATTCACTATTTGATGTATGATGTTTGAGACAATGACATGTTCGTCTTTTCAGGTTGCATCGTGTTCATCTCTAGCGTCGCCGTAACTGCAAATGTAAGTCTCGAATCTAATCAGTCTGAGCAAACCTAGCCCCAATATTATCCGTTTCACTCCTATACTGAGTCTAGAAAGGCCTAGTAGAGGGTCGCGTCAGCCGACCTTTCTGCGACCTATGACCCTCCAACGTTATACGTGCGAATGCAGACTATTGTTGCTTGGTGAGATGAGTTCTGATGGGTCAATTCAACACGTGGGCAGACGCGACCCCCTACTAGGCCTTTCTAGACTCAGTATAGGAGTGAAACGGATAATAATGAGGCTAGGTTTACTTAGACTGTTAACGTTCATGTCGGTTTTGGTTAAGCGTTCTTAACTAAGGACCATATCCACTTGAACAAGAAATGAAAGAATGAAAGAATCACCCACAGTGTGAATCTTCTAAGGATGAGTTCAGGTGTCCCTTCAATAATGAATTTATCATGATAAATAATAATGGTTGATTAATATAGCATCTTGTTTCAAGCAAGAGCTGCCCAAAGGCAGAAACGAATAAAGCAATATGTACCGAGTCATCGAGATGTAGGGCTTCAGAAGATCTTAAACAGATATGATTTGAAGTCTTTCTTGAAACAGTTTAGGGATTCAGTATTGTTTGTCACATGGAAGGGGGTTCCATATGGCAGGGGTAGACACCGAGATCGATGGTGGGACACACTATTTGAGTTGTTGAGAAAGTCACGCAAAGAAGGTCGTAGAGGTCGGCGGGGTTGATACCGGGAGAGCAGTTATTTCAAGTACAGTGGAGCTGAGTCGACGAGATGAGAGCACAGAAGGTCAAGACGACTATTAAACCTTCACTAGCGTCTATTTAGAAATCTGTCAGAGTCTAGAACAGTCGAGTGTATTCTTGATACAGATATGATTTTAAGTCCTTCTGAGTTGTTGAGAAGGTCACGCAAAGAAGGTCGTAGAGGTCGGCGTGGTACGACCGTAAGATGTAATAAACGCGGTAAGATGTAATAACTACGGTAAATTGTAATAAAAACGCGGTAAAATGTAATACTGCGCGCGGTAAATTGTAACACAATATGCGGTAAAATGTAATAAGATTTCTATCTTTGATAGCCTTTTTAGTCGCCGATTTTAGGTCACTGCTCATACTTGTGATGATATATTGAACTCTTAAAACTAATCAAATCAATTGAAGAAACACCAAGTACGTTCTCAACATTACAGATACTACTTATTAAAGTTTTGTTTCATACATGTAAGAGAATTTGATTTAGTAAGTGATTTGCAAAACGATGTTTATTATGAATCAGGAAAAAGAAAAGTACAGCAATCTCCATCTGTTTTTATTCATAAGGTTCATGTCATTATTTAATCAGAAAAAAAACTCCTACCCAACATGTGTTTTGCAATAAAGAATAGTTTTGCCTTGAACTATTATAATTAATTCACGTCGCCGACGTTATAATAGTTCAGTATAAAGCTAAACATTATTGCAAAACACATGATGGTAAGGGCTACTATAGCTAGCATGTATATGTTATGGTTATTTTCACTTCAAAATAAACATTTACTTCGTTAATAACATTCGGCCACGAATTGAAAATCTCCAACCCGGCCCCTTACTAGTGACAGCATAGTAAAATTGTCATTGACGTAATTGACCATTATTTCGTTGTTATATTTAAACACAACACAAGTCTTACCTTTATATCCTTTCTGCTCATAATAAATGATTAAAGGCATATATTACACACGAAGTTGATATGAAATCATTCGTCTTGCATTCCTATTAAGTTACCTTATTTCTTCTAAAAAATTCCTTCTGAATTATTTGCATTTATTAGCCGGTTTATCACAGTTTGAAATGTCGTAAATGAAGAATTGACTAGCAGTTGATGTGAAGATAATCCCAATTCTATAATATATGGGCAAAAGGTATAGGGTAAACACATAAATTTGATGTCATTGAAAAGACTCCAGTATGATGTTGGTGTGACTGGCACGGCTCTCAAGTGGGTGACCTCATCTCTCTAACAGACATCAGTCAGTGATTGTAAATGATGTCACTTCTTCTCCTGTCACACTTGCGTGTGGCGTTCCACAAGGGTCTGTCCTCGCACCAAAGTTTTTCACCTTGTATACAAGACCAATCGACAACATTACCTCTCAGCATGATGTCCCACACCACAGTTTTGCTGATGACACTCAGCTGATGAAGCTGATGAAGCCGAACCCGTTGTCAGCACTAGAATCAACCACAACCGTATCTGCCTGCTGTTCAGACATCAAGAACTGGATGGGCTTTAATTTGTTAAAGCTGAACCCAGACAAGACAGAGGCGTTATTGGTAGGCCCGCTCAAAAGGATCCAGAAATGCTCCATCGATTCTGTTGATATTGACAGTGCTGTGATCTCACTATCATCATCAGTGCGAGACCTGGGTGTATTCTTGGACTCAGAACTATGTATGGACAAACACATCAATCATCTTTGTAAAACATCATATTTCCAGCGCAGGAACATTGGAAAAGTCCGACATTGTCTAAACAAAGATGCCGCAGCACTTCTCTGTCTGTCCCTCGTCATTTCAAAACTTGACTATTTTAACAGCCTCCTCATTAATTGTCCAAAAATTCATCTTGATAGACTACAACGGATACAAAACACAGCAGCCAGGATTGTGACCATGTCCAAAAAGTCGGATCATATTACACCCATCCTCAGACAGCTTCACTGGCAAGCATCATATTCAAGGTGCTGTGTTTTGTACACCAGTGTCTCAGTAATACTGCTCCCTCATACCTATGTGATCTGGTAAAGTGTTACCAGCCATGCCGATCTCTCCGCTCCGAGCAGCAGATGCTGCTTCAAGTACCTAGAGTGAAGCTTGACAGGTACGGCGGATCCTTTGCCTACTCTGCTGCGGTGGAATGGAAACACGCCAATGCCAGTGCTACATGACTTTCAGACAGACTCTAAAAACACACTTGTTCTTGGCCGCCTTTCATAGACAATACCATCGAAGCGCTTTTAGCACGCTATTAGTATGGATCATCGAAGCGCTATACAAATTCACTATTACTATTACTATTACTATTTACGTGTGAATGATGGCATATGATGGAGAATGTGGAAGATTTCCACTCCATGTTCATTCAAAGGTTAAAGTTATTCAATATTGGCTTAGACTTGAAATGCCATCATACAGATAACCAAGAATGGATTATGACAGATGATAGTTTATGATAACATTGGTAAGAGACATTGAACGAATTGTATAAGAGAATTACTTTTCAATTTAGGTTTTGGTCACAATAATGTAGCCAAAAACGATGTGTAAACCTACATAAACGCAGTGTTTTAAAGACATTTATTTGCAGACATGGACATCAATAACCTTAACAAAAAGTGCTTATATGACAAATTATTAAATATGATATAGTCATGAAGGATTATTTAACATTAGTTACTGATAAATAATCCGAATGGTCATTTCACCATTTATAGTCACGTTTCAGACGTCCCTCACATGCTAACTTTGCCACTTAGATTTATTAGAAGATGAATACCATTTTTTACATGGATGTCCTGTTTACTCAATTTAGGGAAATATTGTAAAAACTGTTATTTCAGATATTCTCATATTAAAAAATTCTTGGTATTGCTATCAAGTAAAAAAAGCATTATCCTTCAGAACGTTTCTATGTACAATGTATTCTATACAGACATACAGACATGATATGAAGTAATATAATTATCCTTAGATGTAAAGACATTGAATCAATGCTATACAACATGCGGTATTTATCCACATACAATAATCTGGTATTCATGTATGTTTTAATACTAATATAGCCTCAGCAAAACATTTAGAATATGGTTTTGAATTGTTTGCAAAGTGATATGAAAGGATGTGTTATAAAAGTTATAAATCTCTTATAATCTGCTACCTATGAGAATGCGACATAGGGTCGGATCCAATATTTATGGGAATTGCAAAAGTCAAGTCAGGATGTTTTGAAGAAACCATGCATCATCAATGTACTCAGTTTAACCTATGTTGGTTAGGTGGACATTTTTTATCAAATACATATATATAAAAGTTTTAATGAAGATATTTGTTTATTACTTAAAACAGTATATACGAGTCAGAACTGAAAAGCTGATTAAAAAAATGATTTTGAAACTGTTGGATCAAAATGTTATTCATATTTCTTAATTTCATACTGTATATTTTTCATACCTTTCTAAAATAAGTATGTGCGTTTGTATATGAGAAATCAACATGCAACTCTGATGAACATTCTTTCCCCACAGAGGCAGATCAAGTCATAAAATGTTGACACAGCCTCTGTTCTTATTCGATGAAATTCGTGGGTTCCGGCAGTTTCCCCTGCACCACAATCCATTTGAATTTCTTCATCAAATGACAAGGCTTCTCGCATGGAAAGGGTAGTTCAAATCACAATGCCTTTACCATGATTCAGTAGCCAAAATGATGATTTAAGAACAACGTCGCTGATTGCACAACTAACTTTGAGTTCCTCCAATAAGGCATCTCCCATTCTATCCCACAAAGTCGGCGTGATATAACAGAGGCTCTATCAACATTTCATGATTTGATCTGTCTCTGTGGGGAGAGAATGCTCTGATGGGTTGTGTTATTATATTTGAAGAAAAATGATCTTATCCTTATTCATAAACAAAGTTCTTTTCAAAAAAATTATATTAGTGAATTAATAATTATGAAGCGAAATATGCTTTTATCATATAGGGACCACTTGGTCGTACTAATTTGCGATGTTTATCAATTAATTTAGTAAATAACTAAAGATGATAATTATTATTCATGCATTGTTTTTCTTGTATTTTAATTGAATATATTGGTAAATATATTGGCCTATTGATGTTAAATTTTTATCTGTGGTGAACTCATCTTTTAAGGAGAAAGTACCTATAAAGTGCCAGTCAAAATATTATAGAACACTTTTGATGCCCGAGAGCAAAATATCACTTTTTCATTGTGACATCATGTTATAAACAATATTTCGACGTCTTGGTTTGCCTATGACGTCACAATCTATAAGGGCCGGCAGCGGCTAGTCTGCCTATGTTGAGCAGGAGGTTTTGAGCATTTTCTTTAATTTTGCGACTACGGTAATAAACAGAATATTATATTCGTGCCCATGACATACTATGTTTACGACACTCGTGCCTAAATATCAGTATATCCATCGCCTTGCTCGGTAAATACTAATATTAAGCGAATCGTGTGGTAAACATAGCATGTCATGGGCACTTATGCAATATGCTCTATATACTGCATAAGCAGGTCCTCTGACCATGTGGTCCCGTTTTGGTGCCTTTTGAAACTAATAATAGAGGTGTTCATGAACTGTTATAGTTGTTACTGTTGTGTTACAAAAAAATTAAACATAATCAACATATAGGCCTATTATTTTAATCTCTTTCCAGTAGCCTTTCCCATATATTCATCAAAAATAAAAACATATCTGTATAATTATCTAGTGTGATTGTTACAGGCATATTTGATGTACTCCGGAATGAAGGCTGCGATAGAACACGCCACGGGGACAACAGCGCTTGGTATGTTACATATAAGGCAAGAACTGGAGAATAAATACATACATAAATAAATCGATTGAGAATGAGATAAAGAGACAGAGACAGAGAGACAGCGGTTATGTTACACAGATCTTGAAATAATGTCCTTATTTTATGCTTACAGAATTGGCTTCGGTGGGAGTGCGAGTTAACTGCCTGAGGTAGATATACAAGTTTCAGTCATGAAAACACATTGTCATTATATGCAAATGGTGTTCTATGTAAATGCAGTTTTAACATTGTACATGTATGAAGGAAATGGAGGTGACTTTCTTCATGATATGTCATTATGAAAAGGATTATTTTCTAAAAACATTGAAACCATATTTCATATTCTTCCTGTTAGTTGTATGTCGCAAGCATTTGCGTAGTTGGTGGAAAGGTCTTTAATTTTTTCATTATAAAATTCATGTAATCCCCATCACATAATCACAGATGAAAACATGCATGTGATCAATGAGACTCTTTGTTACAGAGCAGGAGCAATGTTCACACCCATCTGGGAGAAATTTATTTCTTCTCCTGCCCAGAGAGAACTGGTAAGTTTTCACACCACATGACACCAGGAGCTTACAAAATCGCAGTATTTAAAGAGCCATTGTGTCAACCCTTTTCAATGGTGTGCCTTTAATAAATAAATTAATAAGTGCACTCTTCCAAACAAAAACTAAATAACTAACAAACATATAATGGGAACATCTACCTCTATTCGTAACATGTACTGTTTCCTGATGTCCATTGTCAACAAGTAGTTATCATTTGTCATGTAATTGAGAGCGAGATACTCCGTTTTATCTGTGTAAGAACTCTAGATCTGGCTACAATGGCGGTAATTCTACTGACCTTAAATCATGACCTGACAGGCTAATCAGCACTTCAATACTAATCCTGTTGAAAACAAGATTAGCGTTTGCAGGACACTGCAAAAGCAGAGCAGACCCTCAACTAGGAGTTTCGCCTCATCCCATTTCGCCTTCTGCAGGCCTCCAAATTGGGTATTTTCTCGTGACCTTGACCTATGTCCTTCAAGGTTACACAATGAAATGATTAAAAATGTTAACAGTTAAAATTCATTTATCAATGCATGATGAAGTCGTGACCTTGCTGTGTGACCTTTAAAAGATCCAAAGATAATATTCACTGAATTAGTTTCATAGCACAAAAACTTTTCCAGGCATTGAGTTTACAAGGAATTTGGTTAGTAATTTTAAAACTCGTGACCTTTACCTTTGACCTTGAAATTGAACATGTCCAAATATTTCCCTAGAGTTCTGCAAAAGCTTAATCGAAAATTTTAATGGCCAAATAGCAATAACTCATATCTCGTGACTTTGACCTTTGACTTCTAGGTCACACAATCAATGAACACAATTCATTGAGTACAACAAAAATATAATTATTAGTTTCTAAAAATTCATTTTCCCTAAATCTTTCGACCTTGCTGTGACCTTGACCTTTGATGAATTGAAGCCAAAACCGCGGATACAGCAAAAATACTGATAGCAGCCCCGACCAATCCATAATAACCAATAATTAAAATTTTCAGGTGAATACTATGTTGTCGGAGTGCATCCATCCAGTGGGTCGTCAAATGAGTCAAGTTGACATAAACAACGCATTGAAGTTCTTGTTGTCTGAGGACTCGAGTTTCATCACTGGCTTGATACTCTCTGTGGCTGGGGGAGGCCACCTGCCCTTCGAAGGAAATGCCAAAGAGTACATGAAGAAATTGGAAACATGCGGGTAAATCACATTGTAACATTGGCTATTTATGGCCCATATTTCTGAAATAAAATCTGTTGAAACGATAAAACTTTTAAAATTATTATTTTTATTTTCAATCTTGTCGAACACATCTTGCTCCCAGGGAGAGAGCGCTTTGATGTAACGAAATGTGGTTAGCTTTTACCTTCAGTTGTGGACATCTTACCGTAGATAAGTTTGCTGCTTAAGATATAAAACAAACAGACATAAACATTAAGATATGCAAGTTACCATACTCAAGCATGGAAAGCTGATGAAGACGGGATTTGTGTATGTGACACCTTTATATATCATATATATTGTAACGGAATTCACTTGGCCAATTCATAATTTTAAGTGCAATCAATGTGACTTCTGGGTTAAACTCATGGAACCTTGACCTTATCGGCGATAAATTAATGCAAGATTATTTCTCCTCTTAAACATAGGTTTTCACAATTGACATTCGTAAAGTTGCTCATATTTTGATACTTTAGAATTATTAACATCGAATTATGTAGTTTTCCTACCTCAGTTACTTTGTTAATTCATAATGTCAATCTATGATTACATTTATCCACTTGCCGTAGTTTTGCGTTCCGCCATTTTGGGTCAACCAAATGACGTCAAACTTGCGTGTCACGTGACTTTGTAATACTATAAATAGCACCGCGCATGTCTCTTCTGGGCGGGAGTTCAAAATCTGTAGAGCACGTAGGATCTTAAGGAAAGCATTTGTAAGGTAGGGATCCTTGATCACGTCATTCACTTAGAATTAATTCCGATTTATTCCATTATCCTTAATAACTATTACTATTTGCTTCGAGGTCTGTTTTGTCTATTCTTGTAGGGATTTTATTGCATTTAGAGTAACTTATCTTTCCTGAATCCGGCAAATCCGGCAAATCCGATTCCGACGGAATGATCCGTCATTGCTTAAAATTTTATGCCAGACAGACAGACAGACAGACAGACAGACAGATTCTTTATTAGACCAATCGGTCAAAAAAATACAATTTGGTAAATCAACAATTTCTCAGCATGTTGAACAGAATACATATTTTTAATGATAGTTAGTATATATAGCAAAGCCCAAGAAATGCTATGGTTTAACATATTATTTGAATGACTTCAGTACAAGATACACATATTTCGCTAAATTAAAATTAACACTTTTACAATCACTATTTAGAAGTTCTTGGAATGTAAACAAACTAGGACGTCTATGGTAGTAGCTAGGTATATACATATTCCTGACGTTATTAAAAGTAGGACATATCAATAATACATGAAACTCGTCTTCTACTTCGTTCGAGCAGTATCTACATATTCGTTGAGCAAGTTCTAATCTATTCTGGGCCCATCTACCCTTCTCTATCATTAACAAATGAGAACTCAACCTAAATCGTGTAAGAGCAATTCTAAATTTCTTGTTGGTAATATCATCTAAATACATTTCAAACTTGAGACAGTCCTTTATATTAAGATAACAACGAGTATCACTTAAACTGCTAAGCTGGTGATGCCACTGTTGGGAATGTACATCAATAACTCTTTGCTTAAATTCTATTAAAAAGCCATTTGGATTAATCAAAAATATGCCAGTGTCTCAATATTAGGATTAGTGTATA
This sequence comes from Steromphala cineraria, assembly GCA_916613615.1. Lineage (NCBI taxonomy): Eukaryota > Metazoa > Mollusca > Gastropoda > Trochida > Trochidae > Steromphala > Steromphala cineraria. Next base: position 57,521,991 of record OU744730.1, read on the forward strand.
TATGACCAAGTTACAAGTACAAGTCACAGTATCAAGAACAGATTCAAGTCACAGATAATTAATTATCGTTTCTGTGGACTCTTTAATCTTTAAGACTTGTGTGTTGATTCCATGTGATTCCGACGGACTTGATTCCGTCACTGCCGATTGCATGATTGTTCAGTAGAAGGGAGAATAACTCAGCGTAGAAATAGGTTGTGGTTTTATTAATTAATTGTTTATTCTGCTAGGTGATAAAGTGAATTTTGAGATTGTTATTCAATTCCATCAAATCCGATTCCGGCAATTCCGAGTCCGGCAATTCCGATTCCGGCGATTCCGATTCCGGCGGATCTGATTCCTTTGGATCCAGATCCGACGGATCATATAGATTTAACTTAGGTGATTGGGTTATTCAAATACAGATCAAGTCCAAGTTTAAGTGTTTATAGTACAGTATTTTTACAGAACAAGTGTTACCCTTAATTCCCACATCCACTGGTAAGTGCGAGTGTGTAGTGACCTTGACTTGGTCTTATCCATTCCGATGTATTGAAGTTAGGATTGTATCCTCCCAGGACGGACTTAGGTCATATGTTTCTTCGGTTCCTTTGTGATAAGAAGAATCCCCATATATACCCAAGCTTTATTATTTCCATTCAGTACTGAAACATTTATTCATGTTGTGTCCACATGTTGTGATGGGGCCACGCCCCCTTGTAGAAATCAGCTGAGAGGTCGACCTCGGAATCACTTCCGGGTCAGGGGTCACTACTTCCGGGTCCAAGTTTAGATGTTTTCATTCTTCACTCCCGGGTTTTGGGTTGGATATTTGGGTAACTTAATAGTCGACTAAGTGGGTTTAATTTAAGATTTCTATTCAATCACTATTAGCGTTAGGTGTTTGTTAATTCTTCTTATATTGGTATCGTTATCTGAGTGTAGAACTTTATTCAACTTTCATGGTAAGTATATGGATCCAAAGCAAGCATCGCAAGTCAAGCACGATGTAATCAAGATCAAGTACACATAAGTTCCAGCACCAGATCGTTCAACCTTGTTATTTGCCTGAATAAACTATATAATTAAATTATCTTTGTCGTGTCATATATCTGCATGTTTGTTTATTGTTTGCATGGTTTGACTCGAGTGGTACTGAGCCTTGTGATATACTTTCACTGAACTTCGCCTTCCGAACCTGGTATTTATTCTTTGTCACAGTGTTGTGACTGGTGGCAGCATTAACGTTACTAAATTTACATCACCTTTACTAGTCCTTGACCGCCTCCCGTTACAATATATATTATTAATAACAAAAATAGAGCCAGCGGCTCTGTAGCTCAAATGTGGCAAATGTGGTTTCCCCTTACTTCTGGCCACAGGGTCACCAAATCTACAATTTGGAATCCTCCTTATCTAACTTATCTAACTTAGTCTGCACACGAAGTTTCAGCTTTCAAGGCTTGATGCCTCTTGATAAAAAGATGAAATTACCGGTAGGTTAATGGGGTGTGACCCTTATCAGGGACTACAGGGCCACCAAAGCTAAAAATAATCCCCACTACTCAAAGAGTCTGTACAGAAAGTTTCAGCTTTCTATGCCTTATGCTTCTGGAGAAGAAGAGGAAAATAGGTTTTAAGGACACAGAAACCCGATATCGTAAATAAACTGTAGGTAAAACGTGGGTAAGAAGACCCGTACTCTCTATGTAATAGAGACACGAGTCTTTCTTAACCACGTTTTGCTTACATTTTATTTACGATATCGGGTTCCTGTGCCACAGGACCACCAAAGCTATAAATTATGATCCCCACAAGTCAAGGAGTCTGTACATAGAGTATGTAATAGATTGAGAAGTACGCTAAAATAGTTATTTCTTGACCGATTTCGTTCAAATTTGAAAAGTAGGTTTATCTCAACATATGAAAACGATACATGACTGCAAAAGTCCAGGTTTTGAAATTTCATTTTTTATTATATTGTCCACTCCGAGATTCGAACCCCTGTGGTTATACCAATAATATCGAGTGATTTGATGTAATCAATACAACAAGGGTTAGTCAGTTTATGCATGGTACCAAAAATATTCCAGAATATCAGTTTAAGAGAAGCATACTCATCGTGATCGTTATCATCACTCTCATTATTAGCACCGTTATGTGTTAGAGAATGTCCAACATATTTCTGGCCCTGGCCACTTCCCTATAGTGGATGATCTGTACTGCCGCCTTGATGTGTCTCACCGGTCTCGGTCTCCCCGGGTGTCAGACCTGGATGAGCCCCGGGTGTCCCCGGATCTAGCGTGGTCCTCCTTGGGGTCCTGTACCAGCTTGCTCCCCTCGTAGTAGAAGCGGGAGTGAGAATGTTCTTCTCTCTGACAGATCAGTTCTTTCCTTTAATGTGTAGTGAGATCATTGGCTATACCAACTCCCTGTTTTCTGATCACACTTCTAAGTTTGTCAGAATGCCACTTATCTTCCCAGTGGTTAATACGGGGGATAATGAGTATTGCCTTGCCATTCCAGTTGGTGCCAATCCTATGGGTTCTCTCGATATCTCTCGGTACGAGTTGTGGGACATCCTTTGTAACTCCTGCTTTATTGAGAATCTCGAGAACTTTTGCCTTACTTTCAGTGTAGGTCTCCTTTCACTGGATTCAGGCACATTATACAAGACCATGTTGTTTCTCCTACTGCGTTGTTCCTGGTCCTCTAGACGGGTCTCCACTCCCCCTAACTGAGTCTTTAAATCTGCTGTTCTGTCATCTAAAGTGTTGATATCCAATCTCATAATTTTGTGTTCTTTTGTTTTGTCGAAATGTCTACCTTATTGATTTAATGTCCTCTTTAACCGAGCAAATGTCTTTAAAAAGTCTAACCTTCGAATCGTTAATCTGACGAAGAATTAGTCGTTGTACCTCGTCTAAGTCTGTGGTAGGTAGAGGTGTGACGATACAGATTTTTCACGATACGATACGTATCACGATATCTCATGGCAATACGATTAGATATGATACACATCACGATACGCTATTTCAAGTTTATTATTACAAAATAGTCCTTTCATTCTTTATGAATCATCTGATTTTTATGGGTAATAAGCCATTTAATAGTCAACGATACGTATCACGATACAGAGAATGTATCACGATACATGTATCGTCAGATTACGTATCGTCATTCACGAATACCACGATATATCGTCACACCTCTAGTGGTAGGTCCCAGATTTTGTTCAAAATCCCAGAAGAGGAGAAAGAAGATGACTTGACATTAATCGCAGGGAGTGGTAAGGGTAAGAGCAGTCAAAAATAATCGATACGTAGCCAGGGTGTGCTACCCGTGACGTCACAGTTAGGTTACAAATGTAAACAAACATTTTCTCGGTGATAGAAATCACTCAAGAAAGTATCGTTTCTCGCACCTTGTTCCACAAATTGAATCAGGGAGAAAGATAAGATGAGATGTAGAGACATAAAGAGCAAACATGCATTGAGTCGGAGCGGCATATCAGAGCGAGTTGTGTATGGTGTGTACGTGTCAACATGGTTGATATGTCGGGTACCCCTTGTGTGAAAAAGTCCCAATCCTAGCTCGGTAGAACACTATATCTAACATCATTACAACATCTATACAACAAGCTGATAAGTGGCAATATGAAATACAGTTACCAGCAGTTTGCATGTGTAACTAATGGGAAACTATCATATAGGTACACGATCTGAATTGAGTGATTTACAAATTCTTGATGTCAAGAAATTCTCATCCATTTGTCTCAACCAAGTAACGTTCTAATATAACTTTCAATCAGTCTACCGGGTATATATTGTTAGTATATAATCAATACTCAACAACTTTTAGATCATTTAGGGATTACATTTCTATCAATCAAATAAAAAAAATTAAATAAACTATTTTCATGAAAATGACTTTTTAATGCATTTCGTATTTACAGTCTGAATGATGAATAGCATGTTTATGATATCAATTTAAGAAAGCCAATGTCAACTTTCATATTGTATCTTGAAATCCATACACATAATATGTGTCGGCCATAATACATAAGCGCAACCAGCTATCAGCATTGTAATCAATTGCATCCATCCCATTTATTCAATCTTCTTCCTCTTCTTCATCACCAAACGACAACAAACTTGCATTTTTCACCTTTTTAGAAGAAGATTTAGATTTTTCCTTTATTCCATCTTTCTTCTTCTTGTTTGAAGAAGATGTGTTGAGATCTGAATCTTTTTCCTCCTCTGACGATCGCTTCACTGGTTTTTTGAAGCTTATTTTCCCACCAGAGGTTATATCTTCCACACTGGCAGCTGGCGACAGAAAATGAGATTTAAAAAATAGAGCCATTGGCTCTGTAGCTCATCAGGCTTCATTATCAATTATGCTTTATATATATTAGGGGTCACAGGACCACCAAACCTACAATTCATAATCCTCATCAGTCAAGGAGTCTGTACACAAAGTTTCAGCTTTCTAGGCCTCATGGTTCTAGAGAAGAAGATGAAAATAGGTTTTTAGGGCGTGGCCCCTGTGACCCTTATTAGGGGTCACAGGACCACCAAAGCTACAGTTTATAATCCTCACTAGTCAAGGAGTCTGTACACACAATTTCAGCTTTCTAGCCCTCATGGTTCTGGAGAAGAAGATGAAAATAGGTTTTTAGGGCGTGGCCCATGTGGCCCTTATTAGGGGTCACAGGGCCACTAAAGCTACAATTAATAATCCTCACTAGTCAATGAGATTGTACACAAAGTTTCAGCTTTCTAGGCCTCATGGTTCTGGGGTTGAAGATCAAAATAAGTTTTTAGGGAGTGGCCCCTGTGGCCCTTATTAGGGGTCACAGGGCCACCAAAGCTACAATTTATAATCCTCACTAGTCAAGGAGTCTGTACACAAAGTTTTAGATTTCTAGGCCTCATGGTTCTAGAGAAGATGATGAAAATAGGTTTTTAGGCCGTGGCCCCTGTAGTCCTTATTAGGGGTCACAGGGCCACCAAAGCTACAATTTATAATCCTCACTAGTCAAGGAGTCTGTACACAAAGTTTCAGCTTTCTAGGCCTCATGGTTCTGGAGAAGAAGATGAAAAAAGGTTTTTAGGACGTGGCCCCTGTGGCCCTTATTAAGGGTCACAGGGCCACCAAAGCTACAATTTATAATCCTCACTAGTCAAGGGGTCTGTACACAAAGTTTCAGCTTTCTAGGCCTCATGGTTCTGGAGAAATAGATGAAGATAGGTTTTTAGGGCATGGCCCCTGTGGCCCTTATTAGGGGTCACAGGTCCACCAAAGCTAAAATTTTTAATTCTCACTAGTCAAGGAGTCTGTACACAAAGTTTTAGGTTTCTAGGCCTCATAGTTCTGGAGAAGAAGATGAAAATATGTTTTAAGGGCGTGGCCCCTGTGGCCCTTATTAGGGGTCACAGGGCCACCAAAGCTACAATTTTTAATCCTCACTAGTCAAGGAGTCTGTGCACAAAGTCTTAGGTTTCTAGGCCTCATAGTTCTGGAAAAGAAGATGAAAATAGGTTTTAAGGGCGTGGCCCCCGTGGCCCTTATTAGGGGTCACAGGGCCACCAAAGCTACACTTTTTAATCCTCACTAGTCAAGGAGTCTGTACACAAAGTTTTAGATTTCTAGGCCTTATGGTTCTGGAGAAGAAGTCGAAATTCCACAAAGTTTACGGACGGATGGACGGACGGACGGATCGACGGATCGACGGACGGACGCCGGACACCATGCCATGCCATAAGCCCATCGGGCCTTACAGGCCAGATGAGCTAAAAAAATTACAATTAAAATGTTAAAGCTAGACGTAGAAATGTTATCTTAAGGGTTCATTTAAAAAACCTGCTGCTTTTGGTTAAAATATTGCCCAAGCGACACTAAATAACTATCACTCAATCAATCAAAAAGCATATTGAAAATGGTTTCTCCAAAAGCATCGTGCTGAATACTATAGGAGGATATCAGGGGATAGGTTGTAGCATTACGTGGAGACATATACGCTGATGTAGCAGGATGCTCCAAAAAATAGAGCCATTGGCTCTGTAGCTCATCAGGCATCATATCAAGTTTGCTTTATACAGGCAAGAGGAGCTAAACATGAAACTGATGTTACCTATTGCAAGAAAACCTACAACACAACTACAACACAACAACAACACTTTCTAGATCGCCAATATCAGACAGTGAAAGAAGTCCACACTAAAATATCCAAGGAGAAATAAATTTGCCATAGACTGTCATCTAATAGAGAAAAATAGGTTTTTAAGATTGTGACCCCTGTGACCCTACAGTTTAGAATCCCAATTGGCCAAGGAGTCTACATGCAGTCTTTCAGCTCAATAGACCTTTAGGAGCTAAAGATGATGATGAAAATAAGTTTTTAAGGTTGTGACCCCTGTGACCCTATTTGGGGTCATGGGGTCACGAAATCTACAATTTAGAATCCCCATTGGCCAAGGAGTCTGCACATATAATTTCAGCTCTCTAGACCTTTTGGAACTTGAGAAGATGAAAATAGTTTTTTAAGGTTGTGACCCCTGTGACCCTATTTGGGGTCACAGGGTCAACAAAGTTACAAATTAGAATCCCCATTGTCTAAGGAGTCTGCACATATCAATATTAACTCCCTAGACCGTTTGGAATTGGAGAAAAAGATGAGAATTGGTTTTTAAGGTTGTGACCCCTGTGACCCTATTTGGGGTCATGGGGTCACGAAATCTACAATTTAGAATCCCCATTGGCCAAGGAGTCTGCACATATCATTTTCAACTCTATAGTCCTTTTAGTACTGGAGAAGAAGATGAAAATAGGTTTTTAAGGTTGTGACCCCTGTGACCCTATTTGGGGTCACAGGTTCACCAAAGTTACAAATTAGAATCCCCATTGTCCAAGGAGTCTGCACGTATAATTTTTAACTCTCTACTCCTTTTGGAATTGGAGAAGAAGATGAAAATAGGTATTTAAGGTTGTGACCCCTGTGACCCTATTTGGGGTCATGGGGTCACGAAATCTACAATTTAGAATCCCCATTGGCCAAGGAGTTTGCACATATCGTTTTTACTCTCTAGTCCTTTTAGAACTGGAGAAGAAGATGAAAATAGGTTTTTAAGGTTGTGACCCCTGTGACCCTATTTGGGGTCACAGGGTCACCAAAGTTACAAATTAGAATCTCCATTGTCCAAGGAGTCTGCACGTATAATTTTTAACTCTCTACTCCTTTTGGAATTGGAGAAGAAGATGAAAATAGGTATTTAAGGTTGTGACCCCTGTGACCCTATTTGGGGTCATGGGGTCACGAAATCTACAATTTAGAATCCCCATTGGCCAAGGAGTTTGCACATATCGTTTTTAACTCTCTAGTCCTTTTAGAACTGGAGAAGAAGATGAAAATAGGTTTTTAAGGTTGTGACCCCTGTGCCCCTATTTGGGGTCACAGGGTCACCAAAGTTACAAATTAGAATCTCCATTGTCCAAGGAGTCTGCACATATCATTTTTAACTCTCTACTCCTTTTGGAACTGGAGAAGAAGATGAAAATAGGTTTTTAAGGTTGTGACCCCTGTTACCCTATTTGGGGTCACAGGGTCACCAAAGTTACAAATTAGAATCCCCATTGTCCAAGGAGTCTGCACATATCATTTTTAACTCTCTATTCCTTTTGGAACTGGAGAAGAAGATGAAAATAGGTTTTTAAGGTTGTGACCCCTGTGACCCTATTTGGGGTCACAGGGTCACCAAAGTTACAAATTAAAATCTCCATATGCTAAGGTACTTGTACACAAAATTTCAGCTCTCTAATGTGTATGGTTCATGAGGAGAAGTCGAAAGTGTCAAAAGTTTACGGACGGACGACGGACGGACGACGGACGGACGACGGACGGACGACGGACGGACGGACGCCGGACGACGGGCCATGCCATAAGCCCATCTGGACTTTCAGTCCTGATGAGCTAAAAATAAGGATCATTCTTCCAAATTTATTTAAGTAACCAGTACATGTATATGTCATTCACACTGATGCTTTGAAATATAATAATACTCATTCTACTTCAGTAATAATACTAATAAACGTGTAACTTCGGAAATAAAATACCTAAATTTTGTAATGCCATTACCATTTTACTTTTACTTACAAATAGTGAACTACACCAAACATTACTGACCATCTTTTTTTCTGATTCAAAATCCAATTACAAAAATACAATTGGCCATTATTCTAATTCAGTATAGATATGCCTTTGTAACCTTTGAAATTATATCCATTGATCTAGTCATGCAATAAAATAACTTGATCTATAATTAATATTACTAAAATTCCACGAAGAACAGAAATATTATCAAATGTTTCAAAGATTCAAAATGCACCGGTAGTTATCTGCTCCTTCTGAGCAACATCAGCTTCTTGAGCCGTGAGGTCTCCATCCTTGAGGACCACCACAACCGGCTGTTCATCTTCTCGTTCTGGGGCGTCCTCATCTGCCTCATAATCCAAGGCTTGTCTCTAAAACCCAATAACATGATGTGATACACAATTCTGTCTCATTTTTATCCCACCTGTATGTAATACCGTGGGATATAGTCATCACCCTGTCCGTCTGTATGTCCGTCCGTCCGTAATCATTTCATTTCCGGAGCAGAACTCAAAAACCGGTCCACATATCTTTCTGAAACTTTACATGTGTATTGCCCATCTACTGAAGTGGTGCCTTTTGATATTTTCAAATTTCTGAAAATTTTATTTTTTATTATTTCCATGGAAACGGCTCTTATTTGGACTCTGTTCATGAAAGGTTTTGTTTCCGGAGCAGAACTCAAAAACCGGTCCACATATCTTTCTGAAACTTTACATGTGTATTGCCCACCTACTGAAGGGGTGCCTTTCGATATTTTCACATTTCTGAAAATTTTATTTTTTATTATTGCCATGGAAACGGCTCTTATTTGGACTCTGTTCATGAAAGGTTTTGTTTCATATATATAAAACCGGTCCACATATCTTTCTTAAACTTTACATGTGTATTGCCCACCTACTGAAGTGGTGCCTTTTGATATTTTCACATTTCTGAAAATTTATTTTTTATTATTTCCATGGAAACAGCTCTTATTTGGACTCTGTTCATGAAAGGTTTCGTTTCATATATATTAGCTTATACTATTATGAACCTTGCTTGAAAAATTTACAATTATCTTTCAAAGGTTTACATCTTACGATCATGTGGAACCGGTGGGATATGTCATCTTCTGCTGACTCTTGTTGTATTTTGTTTGTCTGATTATACAGTACAAGTGTATAAAGGATCTAGTTCCAAGGAATACAAATCCTTGTATTCCTTGGAACTAGATTAGATCCTTTCCACTAGGTATGATCAGGAGGTAGACCTCCAAAATGCTGTATCCTCGCACAGCGAGTCGCATGCTATCAAGTGGGGTTTTAGGTCTTAGAGCCTTTTGATCTAACCAGGAGGTTGCATGATATTAAAGCAGCTTAGTCAAGGCGAAACCAATAGTCATTCAAAAGGGCGACCCTAAGTATGATACTTCTTCAACAAAGAGGTGATGCACTATGATGTCCCTAATATAAAAAAATATTGAAAGGTTTTGAAAATATGGCCCGGAAACAGACCCTACCCTCCATACTCAAACCGCTTCCATGGAAACCAGAAAAATAAATAATTCAGAATAACCAAAATACCAAAAGGCACCACTTCATCATTAGGTCTAACCTGAAAACCAAGTTTTGCAAAAAAATTAAAAAACAGTTTTTGAGATATGGCCCGGAAACAGAACCTATCCCCTATATGCACTAAGTTCAAACTATTTCCATAGAAACCAGAAAAAATAAAAAAATCAGAATATCCAAAATAGCAAAAGGCACCAGTGTAACCACATACTTAGTTTCGTAAAAAAGTATCGAACGTTTTTTGAGATATGGTCCGGAAATGAAAGTGTTACTGAATTATGGAACCACGGATGGAACCAAAAACATTATGTCTCCCACAAAGCTTTGCGGGGGACTTAATACAATATACATAACAAAGAAATTATTTTTTACCCTTTGTTTGTACCTTCTATCAATTATAAGACAAGCATCTATTTACAAATAGAGCCATTGGCTCTGTAGCTCATCAGGCTTTACATTTGATTTTGCTTTATGGTGTGGTTCCCCCTTAGTAGGGGCCACAGGGCCACCAAAGCTACAATTTAAATCCTCACTAGCCAAGGAGTGTACACAAAGTTTAAGCTTTCTAGGCCTTATACTTCTGAAGAAGAAGATGAAAATAGGTTTTAAGGGTGTGGCACCTGTGGCCCTTATTATTTTCTCTTTATAACTTTATCGAGAAGGTCGCGAGAAAATGATTTGATTGGCTATATCCCAAGTCGGGCCGCGCGAGCGAATCTAGCTTCCGAGCCCAGGGTACAGATTAGTGAAGTTAGGGTAACGATCGTACCCTGAGAGAGGATGCTTACTAGGGGCCACAGGGCCACCACAGATACAATTTAGAATCCTCACTAGCCAAGGAGTCTGTTAACCATGTTTCAGCTTTCTAGGCCTTATGGTTCTGGAGAAGAAGTCGAAATTCCGGAAAAAGTTTACGGATGGATGGAAGGATGGCCATAAGCCCATCGGTAATGTTTGGTTTTACAAACAGACAGACTAAATTCCTCCCTAGCTTTGATCAGTATTCAATATTTATCGATATAAAAGGATAATATGTTAACATTTTGTTTTAAGAACAGTTTGTATATTACATACAATGAATAAAACAGTTTGACAAATTATTTTACAGATGTCGACTATTTCTTTTTTTAAGTCAATAGTACAGTTTGGATCTATAGAATATATATCCCCAAGTTACCTGTTTTTGAGCGCCACGTCTTTTCGAGCCCCTGAAAAACGGGCCCGGGGTGCATTCTAGACGCCTGTTAATAATAATTATTCAACGAATATTAGAGGGAAATGTCCCGAATTATCGGATTCATTCTTTATTTTGTGTATAAGTCTGAATTTCAGATTTTGATACAAGAATAAGTAATCAGTGCAATAAAAACATCGATTTCCATAAATACCGATCACAGTCATATTTCTAAAGCGAGCACAGTTCAATACAAATATTTTCAATACATATTACAAAATGCGCGTTGAAATTGACAGGATAATATTTCGGATTTCTGAAGTTCTTTCTTCACATTAAGTAAGAAAATGCAATGCATTATTATTTTATTAAAAAGCCTAATAAGTAAACGATCTCATAAAACCTTGACAAATTTATTTTTACAAATTCAGGATGCCGGTATGGGTTGTTTACGATTTATTCATTTGAAATACATAATGTATATGCATCATGTTTTATTTGTGATATCTCCAATAACACATTTATTTGCAAAATATGAGATTTTGACACTTTTTATAAGTTCCTGCATGTTAAACTTGATAAAATAGTTTTTACTTTTGAAATCGCCCCTGGAAAGCTTCAGATGTGACGACAACGTCACAGAATCTGAGGGGCTCGAAAACAGGTGACGTCACAAAATGCGCGACAAATTTGACCTTTTCAAAATAACGAGATTTTAAGGGTAATAATCAAGGCTATATTTACTTTAATTTGGTATTCAGTTAGCCAAGTAAATGTTACTAAAGGTATTATAAGTATTTAGGATAAATTATATGTAACTTAATGCAAGTGCTGCCGTTTGTCTTAGGGGCTCGAAAACACCGTACGCGAGGTTACAAACACATACTCGCTATAACGTTCATGGTAAATACTAAATGAAAAAAGTCCTCCCAAAGAAAATGTCCCTAAACGTATTCAATAATTTATATAATAAATTTATCTACGAACCGGTCACTCCTACGAAACCACTGGTTCCCGAATTGTTATTAAATATAATAATAAAATAAATTTTAAAACACACTTTATCACCTTTGTATTAACTCCAGGACCCTCCTTATAACCGACTTTCTGTTTGAATTGTTTTATAAATGAAGGTTCATCATTCTGTACATACTGTACAGCGTTCCTTCCTCGACCAGACATCTTATCTGATCTTGATGTGAATGTCTTGTTTGCAAAATCACATTTCTCTCCATGCACCAAATGTATACAAAGGGCAGGTAACTCTTAATTTTTTCAATCGAAGGGCAGATAACTCTGAATTTGGAAATCGAAAGAGTTTTCAGCGGAAAGAGAACACTGGTCAAGAGGTACATGTATAATAAATGTATGACAGTACGAATTTAGATATTTGGACACCTGTCAAGGACAGATATGAAGTACATCATCAAGATAAACTAACATCCATTGGCATGTAGACGTCTTGTAACTTGTTATAAGCTGGACTAGTAAGAACCTCAGACTCAGTGGGTGTAGGTAATTTCGTAGGATTTCGATTTCGTACTAATCGTAGCAGGATTTTTCGGTAATATCGTGAGAGGATCGAGCGGTGGTTTTGTAGAAGTAGATTTCTAATGGAATATGGCTAATGGTCAGAAATATATTTTGTGTGATGTTTAAATTGATAAATGAAGATGGTTAGTATGTTATAAAATCTTTTTTTTCAAACAATCAACAGTTGTCAAAAAGAATTTATGAAGGTGGTCCCTATTATCGTGGGTCTTATTGTTTCACACGTATATTTCCCTCTAAATAAGTACAATCTAAATATTGTACCTTGTTTTTAATCTCTGCACATATGTCCTTCCAAACTATGTTAAATAAACTTTTATCTATTGAAAATATATTTTTTAACATAGATTTTAAAAATCCTATCTGTGTGATGTAAATAATCCGAAGTGTCCCTATTATCAAGGTAATTAGTATATGATAGATAAATTATTTTCTGTAGATAAAATTACCAATATAAAATAATTATTTACCAATTGAATGAAAATTGATTTGATATTAGGATACTAAACACAATATTTGCAAAGCTGTAACAAAAGAGGATGTAAGAAAATTCTAATAAAAAGACGCCTTGTCGCAGGTTTACCCGAGCAGTCATTTTTTGATAAGTGATTTGAACACGATCTAACTAAATGCCATTTTTTACAATTAAATTATATATATGATATTTAAGTTACATTGCTCCTGAAAAGTGAGATAATTTTTTTCACATAATTAAGTTGTACTTATACAATGAAAAGAGAATGTTGCAATCTATTTTGGGCTCATTAAAAACCTACTTGAATGTGGCGAAAAGGTTATAATTTCAAGGTTTGTGTCTTATTTTTGCAGTAAATGTAATTCTTCATTCAAATTTTTTAAAAACATCAATACATTTTCCTTTTATACATTTCTTTTTGTTATCTATCAAACTATTCACATACAAAATAAAAAAACTCCTAGACAATATTTCGTGAAGACAGGATCGTTTTTTAATTAATTGCACATGCAGTTAATATTTTATAAATGAAAATGATACTCATTATTTCAGATCACTGAAAATGTGAGAAAATATTACTGAACATTTGAACAAATGTTTTTTTAGATGCCTCGGTTTTTAGTTTATTCATCTATGATGTGCTTTGCAAATAAAAAGATTCATTAGAGATTTAATGAGTTTACCACGATAATAGGGTCACTATAGCCATAATTAAACCTGCCGTAGTCCTAATATAATGAATTTCAGCCACGTAAAAAAATGCACTAAAATGCACTATTTATAGATTAAAAACTGTTTTCAGAAGTTCAAGGAATGACAAATGAATTGTAGGATCAATGACTTGGTTTCCATTGACAATAGTCCAGCATGCTAGACGTCTTCCTACGTTCGCGTGCGCAGTTATTGCACATAAAGCGAAGTTTAGGTTATCTGAACTGCATTGACAATTGATATGGGAGAAGATAAAATATTTGATGACTATAAATTTGTTAGGAATTTTGTTGGTTTGTACAAACATATCACTGTTTTGTGCCGCTGTTCAACATTTTACTCCTTTACAGCAGTCTGAAACCTCTTATTATCTTCTAAATTTCAAAGAGATGTGAAAACAACAAAAATTACAATACAATTACTAGGTTAACTTTTGTGAAAGTGAGTATCTTTACTCGACACGGCTGTATGTTATGATATGATATAGTGCATGAAAACTGTTAGGAGGGACAGTTTCTTAGCAAAACATATGTTCATGTCTTCCTCAGCAACATTGTCTGCTATCAAGTTGAATCAAATATAGCTCGTGACTGATAAGTGCCAAGCGGTAGGTAAAATAATCATTTAACTGGCCCTAATTTTAATGTAATGAGTATTTTAGTTATCCCATCCCTTTTGTTCAGTTATTTACTTCTAGGGACTTTGAGAAAATGTTTAGTCCAGCGGTTTATTTTACTTATCTGAATTTAGTTTACCAGACTCAAATAGTGATGATTACTGTAGGAATTTGCTTAGATCAAAGAAAAGTTTTTACTTATCCATTTTTTTAGTTAAGAGGTCTTTACTTTGGTGGTTTCCACTTTAATATTTAGCTTTGGTGACCCAGTGAGCCACAGGGGCCACGCCCTGAAAACCTTTTTTCATCATCTTCTCCAGAAGCACATGGTAAAGAACGCTGAAGGGTTGTGTAGAGACTCCTTAGATAATGGGGATACTAAATTGTTCATTAGGGAACCCTGTGGCCCCTTCTAAGAAGAAACCATGCTAAAGCAAAATTGAATATGGAACCTGAAGATTGCCTCCGTCCGCAATGTAAAACAAGTAAATACTTCCTGTGCTATTTTGGGTGAGTGAGTGAGTTATTGTTTTACGCCGCTTGGGCAATATTTCAGCCATTAACAATGTTTGTGCTGTGTTATTTTGGAGTCTCTTGGCCAAAGCAGGATGGGATATGTCAGTGAGCTTGTAATATTTATTCATGTACATTAATACATCCAATTTAATAGAATATGGCCAGTGAGTAAGGATGCATGGTATTATCGATATATCGATATATTGCAATACAGAAACAATATGATACGTATCAATGCATTCTACTGAGAATATCCAATATATCAAACATTTTAAAATCAACAATTTACTTTTAAAAGTTTGAGAAAAACACAACCCAATATAATGTGATTTTACACAATGTGAACAAAATGTGAACTTGTGATTTAAAATAACACAAACAAACAAACGCTCATATCCTCATTAACAAATCTCCCTTTCCAAAACGGTGGACAGTTATAGAGCAATGCATTTTATCAATGTTATATAGTGAAGAGAGCATGAAAAAACTTAAATTTGAAAATTACCAATACAGTAGAACACGGATATAGCGAACTCGGATATAGCGAACAAATTTTCAAGTCCCGTCCCTATATAATATCATTAAAATCATATGCGTATAGCGAACACCGGATATAGCGAACTAAATTCTTTGGTCCCTTGGAGTTTGTTATATCCGAGTTCTACTGTATATTGCAATACATATTGTAATACAACCTTCTGTATTGCAATATATTGCAATTTATCATATACTTGCTTATAAATACAGAGATTTTGTATGTACGATACACCCTCCGTCAAGCATCCTGTATCAGCCCGCAGGGCAGATAACCTGTATCAGCCCGTCGTCAAGGGCAAAAACCTGTATCAGCCCGTCGTCAAGGGACTTGAACCAGGAACCTTAGGCAACGAACACGAAAAATAGATGGAAGTCGCGAGGACTTTAGAGTTGTCTCCCTTTGTACAGCTGACGTTTTAACGTGGCCGACATCGCGAAGAAAACGCTGCAGTCACTTGTGGATTTGTCAGCTTGATACAAATTAATTTTCCATTTTGGAAATTCAACCCGAGAAAAAATTAACTCAAAAGTCGCAAGAGGCGTACTGTAGGCTCAGGAGCTTTGACTATCGGTATGTGTCAGTTCACGTTAAGCAAAATTGATACCATCAGCCACTCATTTAATTTTATGAATTAAAGTTTTAAAATGTTACATTTATTTTTTTTGTTTCTTTTGTAAATATATATGATAAAAATAGCATGACATGGGTAATTTCATATCACATTCTGTATCAGCCCTCGACCAATATCAGCCCTCGAGCTAAAGCTCTCGGGCTGATATTGGGGTCTCGGGCTGATACAGAATGTGTTATGAAATTACCCATATAATACTATCTATATATTGCAATATGAAAATGAGGACTGATACCCATCCTTACCAATGAGTTTAAGAGAAATGTTAATAGAAAGCTTTTATGTTTTCCAGAGCCCCTGGGTAGAACCTACAATGGCACAACTAGGATGTCTTTCATACAAGTGCTTTACACAAGGGAATGAGACATTTGTTGAGGATTTGGAGAAACTGAAGACATACATAAGCCTCCTCTCTGCAAATGATTTGAATTTAAGCTCAGAAACAATAACAGAAGCATTTTCATCAACTTCAGCTCCAGTTATTTTTATTCCTGTGTGCAAGAATGAGGTTTTCAGCATAAGGATATTTGCAATTAGATCAGGATCCAAAATACCCTTACATGATCATCCAGATATGTATGGTCTGTGTAAAGTATTGTATGGATCAATCCAGCTGAAGAGCTTTACTGAAACTGGTGTAAACCCAATCAATGACAAGTCTGGTAAACTCAAATGTGTGAGAAATTGTGAAGATAAACTTGTCAGTAGTGGTGATGATTGCTGTTTAGTGACACCAAGTACGGGAAATCTTCACGAGATCACGGCTGTCGGAGGAATGGCAGCTTTCCTTGATGTTCTTGCTCCTCCATATTCGTATGGTGAAAGACACACACCTTGCAATTACTATAGGATTGTGGAGGAAACTTGTGACAATCCAGCTGAAAACTATCTACAGCTAATGGACACTCCATCAGGTTATCATTGTACAAGAATGGAATACAATGGACCTACAATTCACTGATTAAATATATTTTCATTTTAAACAAAGTTATATTGTTTTCATATTTAATGACAACAGTGGGATATTTTTTAATCTATTGCCCCTAAAAAATTCAATTTAAATTTTAGGTCATGTTACTGTATGTATCAATACATCAAATTTCAATCTAACAAGTTTTATTGTTGCATTTTACTACCTCCTCCTACTCCTGCTAACAAGTTTTATTGTTGCATTTTACAACCTCCCCCTACTCCTGCTAACAAGTTTTATTGTTGCATTTTGCAACCTCCCCCTACTCCTGCTCCTAACTTTATAAGTTTGCAGTCAGTTGACAGTGGACGGACTAAGATTAACGTTATCTGATAACAAAAAGCATTACTTGGAAGTCAAGAGGCCTGCTTTCTCTGGTTTGTGTTATTGAACTAATAGAATATTGATATAATATCAGATTCCAAGGAGTTTCAAAATATTGCCTCAGACAATGCCTCTACAAGGATACAAACAAAAGATGGATTCAGTGGTTTCCTCTCCTCAAGGGCTGACGACGGCCTTTATTTATGCATGTTCTGTTTAGTAGCGTTTAAGAAGTAGGACAACCAAATTGGTTCACAGGAGTTACTTGTCACAAGTTCAACTATCGAAAGACTTTGTCTAAAACTGTCCTCGATGGATTGTGTTTATGTCCTTGTGGAGACCCTATTTCAACTTTTTATTCCTCATAACAAGTTCTATCTTATTCTAAATTGAAAGGATATTGTCATGTATGTTTGATAACAAAAACTGTTTTGAATCAGAAGATGATGTTTAATACAATAAATACAACCACTTTACAATTACATGAAAAACAAGCATATAAATATATATATATATATATCACAGGTGCTTCATCAAAACAATAATTGAAATCTATATATCTGGCATTCCTTTTTTATTATTGCTTTTTAGTCCTAACAGTCATTTGAAATGTTGGCAGATATTAGTTGATTATGTCATTAATGTTAGGAAAGTTTGATCCATTACAACAATGAAACATACATTAGTATATCTCACCAAATGATTATGATACTAATCAAAACTCAATTCAACTACCAAAAGGGAAACTTAAACAACATCAATAATCACAGAATATTATTTCAAACTGTCATTATATTATAAAACAACCAACTCTGGACGGAATGTTCAAAAATACCAAATAAATATCAACAAACTGTAACATCTATATACAAATATAATTCTTTTACATAAAAAACCCAAGTCAATGTCATAGTTTGATACTGCCAGATTATAAAAGTTTAAAAAAAAATTAAGATAGCATCTGTTCATATATGCAGAGAAATGAATGTAAAAAATGGACGGATTATTCCAAACAGAATATTGTTCAAAGAGTAAAATCTATACACACGCTTTGATGGAAATATTTGGCTCTACTTCTGTTAATAAATCACCAACCTAGTCTCAATTTAAGACAGCACTAGTTCATTAAGAACAAAAATTCCAAATTGATATTAATATTAAACACATTTTGAAATATGCATCTCATTTACAAATGAGATTAAACCTTCAGGACCTTACTGTGAATTATGATTAACATTTCATGCTTCCTATTATAAAAACAGCAATTTAAAATCTCAATTCGGTTGAAACTGAAATTCTTATTTAATCACATAAATTCTCATTTCATGAAAAAAATAAATATATCTAAGGTAAGTTAAAACTGAAACAACATTTTAGGCACAGATCATGTTTCATTTTATGAAAAACAGCAATTCAAATCAGTTCAGGAGAAATTTCCAGTAATGAATGTAACAGCTTTCCAAAGATTCTTCTCATCTGATGTTCAAGGAGTGACCCCCTTCAGATAGAAGACCCACTGTACACTAGAGTTCCCGCCTGCAGACCGAGCACATGTAACGGTCAACTTGCCCATCACTGCAGCCTTTGAACCCGAGTCATTACCATCAAACCCAACCACAATACGATGATCTTTCCTTGCCCGGATTGTCTCCCCTTGTTTAGCGAGGTGGAAGAGAGGATTATCCACTTGGAAGGTGAAGGCGGTGTTGGAGGTGAACACGTTTCTGAATGTGATGGGAGTTTGTGATCCGGCCTTTACAAGGAAGGGACCCTGAGGTTTTGGAGGGAGACAGGTCCCAAATAGAGGGATAACATACTCTCCGCCGATTGGAGAACTGACTGTGACCATTGCTCGCTGTTCACCCAGTTTGGAGGGTTCGAATGTGACCTCAAGCGCGACCTCGGTTCCGCCAGTTGAGCCTGGAGCTGCTGCTACTGTCTTGTCTACGTGGAAGTCACTGTTGTCCATCTGCAAGAAGTGAGATCATATATTAGTGACTTTGTAGTTAAATCAGAATTAAACTAGAAATCTGTGCATGTGATGCACTGTGATGTCCCCCGCTAACATTTAATCCGAAAGTGACCCTACCCCCATTATGTACAAATTTCATATTGTTTCCATGGAAACCAGAAAAATAACAATTGAGAATAACCAAAGTAGCTAAAGGCACCACTCCTCCAGTAGTTCTAACCACATATCAAGTCTAGTAAAAATATTTTGAATAGTTTTTAAGCTAAAGTACGGAAACAGACCCTACCCCCCATATAGACCTAGTTCAACTTGTTTCTTTAGAAACCAGAACATTTTTTTCAGAATAACTAAAATAGAAAAAGGCACTACTCCACCATTAGGTCTAACCACATACCAAGTTTCGTAAAATCATATTGAATAGTTTTTGAGATATTGCCCGGAAATGGTCCTTTCAAACTGTTGCCATGGAAACCAGGAAAATTATATAATTCAGGATGACCAATATAAATAAACCAGAAAAAAAAAAAAATTCAGAATAACCAAAATAGCAAAAGGCACCACTCCAGGACTAGATCTAACCACATACCAAGTTTCGTTAAAAAATATTGAACGGTTTTGGAGATATGGTCTGGAAACAAAAGCATCCTCCAATATGCACTAAGTTCAAATTGTTTCCATGGAAACCAGAAAAAATAAAAAATTCAGAATAACTAAAATAGCAAAGCTTTGCGGGGGACATAATAACTAGGGAATTTGACTGTTGTTTTCTCTTTATGTCTCAGTTTTGATCATGTCGATACTAGGTAACTGTAAATGGAAACGCATATATTCCTCAATCTGAGCTGGTCACCCCTCTACATCTTCGATATGATCTGACTTATGAAACTTATCTTATTCAATTGAGAAAAGATAAAAACAAGCTGTGATGAACTTTTATCTCTGGTTGTACATGGTAATCATAGTTTTTTCATCAAATCCCCCCAAGCCAATGTACATTCCTAGTCGTCCATAATGATGTTTATCTATGTTATCAGAGAAGATGCTGCTGAATAAATATATTTTCTACACCTAATATCCACCACAAAGGAATGACACCTACTATTTTGCATGTGTAGTCCGTCTTCTGTTTGGCAAAGTTGAGGAATTTTGCGACCTGGACCTGATTCTGACCAAAGCATGTCCTGAAGTATTGAGCCTTCTCTGGCCCTGCGGAAGTGGCGTGTAGGTTAAGGTCGTACATGTAGAGTCCCAGCTCTGTACAGTAGAACTCCAGCTTGCCATTCACCTCGCCTACCTTCAGGGGCTGGTACTCAAAGTTGAACCGACCCTGCAACAAACATGCTACTGAAGTATGTCTCACAAAGTTGAAATACATCCGGTCGAAATCCTTTCTTACACAAATCATATTTGATTTAAGTAATATCAACCCAATAAGCAAAACCCTGGTCTTAAAAGCTCAGTTTCTCCTCACATCCATCTTAGTGGGTATCTGAAGGAGAGCCGGCATGAAGCGGAGAAGCTGGTATCATGGTCTCTTTCATAGTTTAATTAGAAATGATTCGTGTCTATATTGAATACCTGCACCTTAATTTTTCAACTTCTAGAAATCAGAAATCTGGTTAAAAAATTCATTTGTTCTATATTTCTCAGGAGTGAAAGAGCTAATTTATATGTGCACTCACCTCTGACTGAGTGGGTATCTGGAGCTGAGCGGGCATGAGTATCTCCGGTATGTTACAGGTGACGGAGAAGCTGACTGGCACCTGCAGTGGGTTGTCTATGGTGAGAGTGTGAGGGACACTCTGTCTGACCGGGGTGGACAGGTCAATAGAGGACAGCACCCCGGGGCGAACTGCCTTGTATGTCACCTCGTAGTGTTGGTACTCTCCTGTCTGGTCGTTGATGAACGTCACCTGTACAGGAATATGTAATGGTTAGGTTTACTCTTGAAACTAGTTGTCAACTTGTCACATATGAAGGGGTAAAAAAAAAGAAGTTCTAGTAAACAGCTATACTCTGGTCTGGTCTTTGATGAAGGTCACCTGTATAGCGATAAGTCATTTAATAACATAGTTAGTCACCTGTACAGGAATATGTAATGAAGGTTAGGTTTACTCTTGAAACTAGTTGTCACATGGGAAGAGGTAAAGAAAGAGGTTGCGTAATGAAGGTTAGGTTTACTCTTTATTCAAGTTGCAACTTGTCACATATGAAGAGGTAAAAATAAGAGGTTCTAGTAAACAGTTATACTCTGGTCTAGTCTTTGATGAAGATCATCTGTGTAGCGATAAGTCATTTGATTACATTTTATGGTATGATATTGGATTAGCAAATGAAAGACAAAAATAATTACGGACACCACTCACAAATTTTCCATGATATTTGCATAATTGGACTGGATTTCTATTATCTAAACAAACTTTTGACAAGAATTTGGTTGGGTTGAGGAAGGGGGTCAACTAATCAGTCATAAAGAGACATGTAGGTAACCTTAAGCGTGGTTGTTCCCTCCTTGTAGGCGTAGAAAGTCTGCTTGTAGTCCTTCTTGCTGTTGGCCGGCACATCGATGTACTCCATCCCCTTCACAGTCGTACCCGGATCCAGTCGGTCGGGCTTCATCGACTCTGTCTTCACTCGGAACCTGCACAAGAAACTTATTAACTTAGCGAGTGATTGAGTGAGATATTGTTTAGTGCCACTTGGAAAGATTTGCACTAAAGGCATTTTGAAGTAGCTTTCAGATGAAAAGAATATATTCTGTATAAGAACTGAAGAAAGAGTATTAAAACATCGCATGTTTATAAAATAATGCTTTTTGAAAATTATTCATTGTTGTATCAGATAGGACAAGCACTACTTTGTGAGTCCAACTCAAACAATCTTAAAATTCTATGAATATGCAAAATTATGCAAAGTTATTCATGATACTCAGCATTGTCAAAGTCTTAAACATAAGCTCAACAGTGATTGAATCTTGGCTTCAATCTATCATAAGACACACCTCTGAGGCCTCTTGAGCCAATTGTGTACAACCAAGGTCTCGGTGTAGGATGTTTTGCAGGGGATGTCCTTCTGGATTCTCCCGTTGGGTTTTGGTGGTTCAGCTGTACCAGAGAGGTTGTAGAGGAGTCCGGTTCCATCAGGCAGAGGGAAGAAGATGGTTCCCTAGAAACAACCAGTATCAGGGGTTATCCCAGATTGAATAAGAGAAGAAGTTCTGACAAAGATGCACATGTCTTCTTTCAGGTATACAGTATTCTAGTTTATGTAAGATGTGTTAACATGATTTGTTTTGAATTACATAACATGAGTTATCATCACATTGATGGAGAATTGTAATTTGAAAAAACAACAACTTTGAGACAAAAAAAAGAAATTGTCCTATCTTATAACCAAACTACAGAATATTTCACAAACAAGCATGTGGCAAGACAATTAGTCAAGTCAAGCTAAATTAAATCCTCAGATCCTTGACAAGATACTTCAAACAAGCCTTTTAATGTCATCACGACAACTACTGAACCTTTCTATTAAGAGAAAACAGGAAAACAAAACAGCATTAACAATGACCTCACCATATGTTTCTTATTCTCTGATGTCATAGTAAGAGGCTTGTACGTGAGCTCGTAAGCTTTGGTCTGCTGTGGTTCGACTGCTACTGTTACTGGACCTGTCCAGAACTCGCCATCAATGACAGGCTTGAGTAGCCAGCTTTGGTTGGTTCGGTTTGCAATAGAGATACTACGAGCATCCTTCTGCCTCACGTGGGTGGAGAAATGTTGAACTTCTCGACTCGGTCCAACACCAGTGCATGACCCAGTCAAGGTCAAGGTCACTGGCTTGTGGGGACCTCCCTCCAGGAAGCACCGAAGTTTCTGTGAAAAGGGGTTCAATGGATAAGATGAATGGTTTTTATTTCTTTGATGTCCATTTGTTAGTCTTATCTGATACTGAAGTTTGTTTTGAAATTAACTCCTCAAGAGCATTAATGACCTATGATAAAATGTAGGCATTACACTAAGTGTAGGTTGCACTTGGCCAAAGAAGAGATAAAATCATGCAAACACCTAAACATTCTAGAAAGAGAAACAGCATCAACTTGATTCATCTGCAAACTCTTTGACTCTATCAAAACTCAAATGAAAGTCAGGAAAAGCTTTTCAGCATTGCTGTATAATGATTTGGTCTACAAACCTCATATCGGATGTCGCCATTGACATCTTGTGGGTGGAAGGTGACATCAAATGTGACATCAGAGCCAGAAGTGATGTAGCCTTCAGTCGGTGAGATGGAGAAGTCTGGAGCAAACCTCTTCACATCCCACTTGAACCTGTAGAGTTAGTGAAACATTAGAGTACATTCAAGCAGCCCTCAATGAAATAAAAGAATCATTGTTGCTCTATTAAACACATAAAACCAAAGAGATCTTGCATTAAACAAGAACAAAAATATGATACAAGTGAAGTATTTTATAATTAAAATATATAAATCCATTTAACACATTAACTCATTGATTACAAAAGACAAGGTGGAATATTTATGTAGGGAAATAAGTATCTGATGATTTCTTAGTAAAATCACATAATATGAAGGTCAATCATAAAGTCTATTTAGAAATATTAAATATCTATACATAAGAGATCCGTTAACAAGTCACATGATGTAATAGTGGGCATACCTGGCATTCATATCGCCAGTGTTGCTCATGACAAGTTTGCGAGCACTCTGACTCCGCTGTACGACAGTGCCGAAGGGGATAGCCTCGCCGTCAAGTGAGACCTCCATACCGAGACAGGAACCCTTCACTACAAACAGGGGCTGGTATAGGCCTGCACACTCTAGCATCACCTGGCAGAGTAACAATGGAATAAGTCAGAGACAAAGCAGGATCACAGGAGTTATAGGCAGTAAGTGGAGATAGCATAAATAGATCAAGATAGCACATAGGCAAGCAGAGGATCTCGCATGTAAGAACATTTCATTGATGAATTGTATATGTAATTGTTTCAATTAAGCTTGGTGAAAGAATTTGTTTATGTATGAGAAAACTGAATATACTTTAGGGGATAAAATTATTACATAAAAACATAGGAGTTAACAAGGGTAATCACAATGATGATGATTGTTCAACAAAGACAGGAAAAAACACATATATTTGAAAGGAAAAGGATAAATCAACAACAACAAGGGATGATTCAATGGGCAGGACACATAGTTTACACTAGATGTAATAGATTACTCACCTCCTCCGTGAACTGTGGTATGCGTGTTTTGGGTCTAAAGGCGACCTCGATCTTGCAGGTGCCCCCTTTGGGTGCCAGTTTGATTGGGTGGGTCGGGGAGATGGCAAGGACGTCCTGCTGCTGTAGGGACGGGGCGGTAGGCGTAAGTGCCAGGTTGAAAGTGATCGCTGCAGGACTATTGTTGACAATAGGGATGTATTTCTTGACTACATCTCCCACGTAACGAGGTCCGAGATTCACATTCTTCTGTTTAGGGTCAGCTACTTCGATCTTTGAACAAAAGCAAATGATTGATACATTTTGTTCATGTCCCATTCAATTAACCAATGCTATTAACAAAGAGCAATCAATTTATGTTGTCTGACATTATTATTTTGAGGTCAAATACATGAAATGAGTATCTTTTCTTCATGGTGAATATACCTTCATATCAGTTCCTTGACCAATAAACTCCACAATCTGTTTGGAGAGGCCATTGATTTCAAATGTGACTGTCTCACAATACTTGATTGCCTCCCTTGGATAGAAGGTGAAGGTCACATCCTTTGACTCTCCAGGGGCAAGCACTCCAGACTCAAAGTTGTGATGGAGGTGATTTGTTTCCTCATACAGGCAATCAACACTGAAACAGGAGTGAGTAATTGTTATTTGATTTTGTATTATCGACATACTTTTCTATTTTGACTTTTGATACATACAACTATAATCTATCATTCCATTATTGTACCTTATTCTTTGAAAATATCATATTTTGAAATTTTGGGGTTTTTTGGTTCACCATTATATCATAATTTCAGGATAAATAGAAATAGATAGATGCCAGACAGGTCCTAAGAAGACAATGTCATACATCACCCTCCATTTACAACTGCTTTCAAAAATGAAGAAATATTTCAAACAAAAAGATGTCAATTAAGTTAACTCACCTGATCTCCTTGGAGTCCTTGTTGGTGAGTTTGAGAAGCGTTGAGTGTTCTGGCATGCCGGCACGATGTATAAAACAGTTTCCGAAGTTGTAAGAGTAGAAGGAGAAGTGGAGGCCAGGGGTCACGCCTTGACCTACGATGCTGATGTGGTACGTTGGTCCGTGTGAGATCTAGTGAAGAATTGATTCATTTATAAATAATTCATAATTAATTCATTCTGCTAATAAGATTATAGTTTCATTTTGCATCAACCAATGTAAGATATGTAGGGATTTATTTTATTTTTTCATTGTTAATAAAAAATACAATAAAAGACAATAACTTTTGGATATTAACCTTAAAAGTGCAGATCAATAGAAATTATATATCGAAAATATATGTATAAATAGAAATTAAAAACTGTTAAGTGAAACAATCAATTTAGTTTGGGAAATCATAATTTTATTCAATCTAGTAACATTCATAAATTTGACGTTAAACTTACATTGACACTGAAGTAAGACAAAAAAAATCAACAAATATTTTCCGATCTACTTTCAACAAGATCTGGATGTTAGGAAGAGGTATGAATGCTTCAAACAGTACCTTGAGAGCAAGCTCACATCCCCTGAGAGACATCCTGGAGGGAGGACAGAACGTGAGTTGACACTTCTGTTTGTCTCCGTGCATCACACCCCCCGTCAGCGGCGATATCGTCACCACCCCTTTCTTTGTGGTCCTCTCAATCAACTCCCACATATAGTCAAAGTTGAACTTGCCCGAATTGATGATGAACAGGTTTCTGATTGCTTGTTCATTCTTCTCAATCTGATGTAAAATAAATTTCATAGAAAAAAACGATGAACCTTTTTATAGATTTTTAGAAGCTTAAAGTCATTTTGAATTATGCATTTGATAAGGAAAAAGATTCATTTTCACTTGACAATTTGTTGTAGTCCTGGTTCATTTTCTGATTGGTCTACACCTGTAACACTGCCTACAACGCATTACTCACATCAGTACTAGTATCACAAAGGCTCTTCTCTCAAAGTATAAATGTTAGAGAAATGCACCAAGGCCTAGATTAGCTTGTCTTTGAGACTGGAAAAAATGACACCATGCAGGATAAGTTTCTCAGATTGCAGATTACCTACTGCTTATGAATCTTCACAGAATATCTGAGACACTATCTTACCTCCCCGAAGTTGACCTCATTGAGCCCCTTGTCGGAGAGTTCAACTCTGTTGCCATTTGAGTCTTCGCAGAGGAGGGTGCATGTCATGGAGTATCCCTCGGCCTTCACGTTGAGTGTCACCGGCTGTACCTTCTTGCGGATGTTGCACATCAAGTTGAAGTTCACTTCCTTGTCTGAGTTTGGCGCAAAGAACAGGTGAACTGGCACTCTGAGACAGAAAAAAGTCAAAAAAGTCAAATTGTCAGTGAGGTAGTTGTTGTTAATTGCCACCTGTGCAAATTTTGACACATAAGCAGTGATTTTATAAATTATTGGACATTTCACAAACACATAATGAAATTTTGAATGCAAAATAATTAATATGCAACACATGAAAATCATGATAGGAGAATGGTTAAATCCACTTTTAAGATATTTTTTACTTTCAAATGTTTGGCTGACAAATTACTTTGATTTTGGTGGAATGACCCCACTCATAGGTTGGACAGCGATGTGTGCGGAGTATCCCTCAGTATGACACGAGTCCTCCACAAAGGAGAAGGAAAAGGGCGTGTCCTCGTTGTTTATCAGACACACTTCCTCCTCAGCCTCACGACCTACAACATGGAGAAATTGGTTTAGATGATATACGGGCTATTCAATATCTTTGACATACTCCATATTTAAAGATGTTGTGCTTTTTACTTTGTCTATTCCATATATTGCTTTCTTGAGACCTTTCTAATACAGTTAAGAATGTTGTGTAGAATAACATTACAAATCATTCAAGTACTCTGGCTATCCTACTGAAGTACATTCGACCCATTCAGATGATCTATCAAGAAATGGCCTGTCTTTATTATCTACAGTTGCTAGTTATTGCTACTATTCAAAGCAGGCATACTCAGCCCAAGAGGTCAGGCACTAATGCAATGAATTGTTTTATTCTCAAAAAGGTATAAGGTTGAGATTCAATCAAAAGGGTATTATAAACACCAATGATTTGAGATGAGAGATGATGAGAGAGCCATGAAGTCACTCACTGATCACTTGGCATATCAAGCACTATACGGTTGAGATCCAGGAAAGGATGCAGTACATACCAATGAGGAGAGACTTGAATCTGAGATGGGAGCGGTCCATGGCCACATCAGGTTCCCGCGTGTTACCGACCAGGAGGAAGGGAACAGAGATGTTCTGGTCCGGAATCACAAACCTCCAGAACGACTCGGTGATCTCACTCTGACTAGATATAAACTCAAAGCCAGCCTGTGGAGAAACATGACACATAACTTAATGTATGGGCCAAAGCATAATGTTCGATGGGTACAAGTGTTGTTCACAAATTGAATGAGTTATTTTCCTCGCTCTTCAAGAAATGTTGAAGTTTTTATGAAAATAAGGCCAAAGGGGGAATAGAGGATTATCAAATAATCGCAACAGAAATCTAAGATTTAAAAATTATACCATCCCTGACAAAGTTATCATTGTATTTACCTTGAACTTTCTACCACTTCTGATCTCGCCTTTCTGGACCAGACAGCGGAAGCAGGACGGTTGTTTAGGGTCCTGTTCATCTTCACACACCCACTCGAAGTTGTACATGTGGCTAGTTGGGTTCACTATACCAAACTCCCTGAGGAACATGAAGATTTGAGTTAACTGATTTAAAGTACTTGGTTCTTTGCAATGCCATTGAAAAGTGTTCCTTTTCTTGATATATATATATATATAATATCAATATTTGTCAAAACTAATTGTCATGTATTAACAAAAAGACGAATATCTTCTATATATTTAAATATTGGAAAGATAAAAAATATCAGACAACAGAATGAACAGATACAACATACCTGATACTATGGACGCCGACGCCCACACAGGTGAATTCAATGACCTGTGTGTTGGGGTCAAGGGTCGAACCAGGGGGCGCTCCTCCAGGACCTCTCAGTTCAGGATTACGTCTGGCCCCTCTGATATAGTCAGAGTTAGCCAGCTCGAAGTGGCAGTAGGGCATCAGACTCTTTCCTTTCACACCTACCACTGGACCATGCTCGGACTTCTCTAGGTTGGGGATACTGGGAGAGAGCACAATTCAGGTTAAAGAAACAGTTCTTGGCAAACTGGGATAAAGTCAACATATAACTAAAAAAACCTGTAACTTGTAAATTGAAACCATCAGGAGCTGGTTACTTTTGTTTGGGGCTTGCAATTCTTTGAAGGCTTTTCTTCAATTCATTGTTAAAATCTGCAAATCACCACTTTCGACGGACTGTTTTAAACTTGTTTCATACGCTGATTATTAAAGTATTTCTATGTTAAAAAAATCAAGCTAAAATGTTCCTAAGGGTAAATTCAAAGGGAAACTCATATTACATGTTCACGATATTTCTGTAACAACATCCAAAGATTACAGGTCAAAGATGAAAGTAATAAGAGCTTACCTGCAAACAAGTCTTCCCTCATACTCGCTGACATCCAAGGGAGAGAACTTCACAGTGCAGACAGTCTTCTTGTGTGGCTGGATGGTACCAAACGGAGGATCGATGGAGAACGGAACATAGCTGGAGTCAATGACGTCCACTCTCGACTCTGGTCGCTCCCCTTCTGACAAGAAAGTGACTGCTCTCTGGAGCGATGGAGTGAAGCTGTCCATGACGACCTGCCAGCTGTAGTCCATCAACACGTCACCCTTGTTCTCCAGCGTGATGCTGTGGGAGAGAAGAGTTTTCTTCTTTTTAGTTCCTATTATTTTACCAGATTTACATGACATGATAAGAGTTTTTCCTCATTTGCACATATTAGTCCCAATCGTGTCTTAGTTTGGTTGGTTGGTATAGGCCCAAGACAATTACACCTTTGAGGATCCCTTGCCAGTCTCCATTGCTGGCTGGACAAAATTTTTACAGGAATTCTAATGATGTAATCCAAATATTTGCAAAGTGAAATTGTGAAATGATTAGTGCATTATTTCAAACAAATGAAATAAAATAATAAGCATATATGTCATTGACTGGTTCAATCACTTTGCATGATCATTTATGGACATTCTAATAAAGTTCATTAATAAGAGGTCTCCTGAAAGAAGAAGGGTCCAAACTTACTCATAAACCAGAGTCTGGAACATGAGGGTATCCTTGAAGTTAATAGACTCTGCCTTACACTCCACCCTGCAGTAGTCTCCGACCCCTGACACCAGCAGCTCCACAGATCGAGAGGTGTCCGCAACCTCCGTGTACGCTGGTTCCGGCTCCGTCTCTACTACTTTCTTCTTAGCGGCAGACTTGGAGATATGTGGGGTTGACGGCTGTGATTTGCCTGTAGTGCTGCTGTGAGAGTAGATTGTCCTTGTGAGAATCATTAACAGGACGCATATATTTTAACACATTAGAGACAAGTTTATTTTTGCTATTGACAAGATTTCAAGATAACAAGTTAATTGCAGGAAGTAGAGATGGTACAGCATTAGAGGAGAACAAAATAATGCCATTAAGGCAAAGAAAAAACTGTTTAGGAGTTATTTTTTAAGGAGATTAAATCTTATTATAACGGGTGAGATTGAAGATAATGGAATAATCTCAAATACCTGTCAACAGCTGGGTTTGGTGTTGCTGGATTATCCACCCACTTGACAGTGCGGATCCTGTCATCCCAGTCAGGCACCTGCAGCAAACAGTTCACCATATATCAAAAGATAATCAAGGATCATATATAATGGTTCATGTTAATGGTTCACAAGGCACACATAAATACATAACACACAAACTTATATTCTTATATTTTTTTTTCATGACCATTCCCTGGTGGCTGTATTTTTTCTGACCCTCCCTTGAAAAACCCTAGGTCCATCCACCCAGCAAAAAGATCTAGGTCAAGGTTTTCAAAAGCCCACATCTCAACTTGGTGATAGACCCATTCTCACCTGGTCCATGGGCTTATCGAAGGTGATCCTGGAGACTTTGCACAAGACCTGCTGCTCAGTGAGAGTTTTGGGCGACTCTGCCTTGAAGGTGACGGCGATGTCCTTGGAGCAGCCGCCGTGGAGATGTCCCATCTTTGGAGAGAAGACCAACGGAGCCTGGTCTGGCCAATGGAAGCGGACACAATCATTCTTCGAGTGATTCATCATCGAGAAGGTTAGAGTGCGTGGCTCATTGATGAAGCATTCACCAAATTTGATGAGGTTTGGTTTGGCAGCTGAAATATCAAGAGGAGTTGATTTGATAGAAGTCTTTGCTTCAATAATTGTTATGAAGATCAGGATGGAATCATAAAGATAATCATTGTACTTTAAATAGAATATTCTCATAATACGCTTTTGATTTTCTAAAAACAATCAAATTTAAACTTATGTCAAAAATGCCACTTAATTATAAAAACACTGTCACTTAAATGTCAATTGCCAAGTAGATTGCAAGATTTGTGTTAAATCGAAATTACAATTGTCTCTAAATTTGAATGCAAAATATGTACAATGATGTACTGTGGGTCAAATGGAGTCTGAATTCTTTACATAAAACTATTCTATTCAACGAACGAACCTGGAACATCATCATCAGCCATGTTGCCCTCCTCATTCTCCGGGTCTATCACAGAGTTGACACTGTGGATGTTGTCCAGTGTAATGTCGTCCTCGTAACCTTCACCAACCAGCTGGATAATGGAGTCTTCATACTGGTTGTCTACCACTGACAGCTTGATGTGGGCCTGGGAGCGGATAGAGGCGGTTGGTTTGAAAGTGATGTTGAAGGAAGCCTCCTCCTTGACTCCAACTATCACAGAGGCTGTGTGAGCTCGCTTCTTGCTGCCTGGGGAACAATTTGTGTCAAATAGTTCAAGTTTCATCATATCTCCTTATATTAAGTTTTCATATAATTTTGTTAACATTTTCGAGAAAATTTCACGGAGGGATCAGTGAACATGAAGAGAAAAGTTGAAGTTTTTCATGATATCATTATTTATATGATCATTTGAAAGTTTTAAGCACTTAGAAATATTTTCATATATCAAAAAAACATTAAGGGATATATGAAAATTCTGAATGAATACTTATAAAATATATGATGTAATTTGTCACCTGATAACAGATCTATCATAAATTGCAATATCCCTAACTTATTATGTCCAGAATAAAATAAATACTTATATCATAAACAGCTAAAGAAATCTTCTCAATTATTTAAACAGCAACTGTGCAAAAGGAAAGAGTTAAATGTCAGGGTTTACCCGGTTACATAGTGTTACAGTTTTAAGTATAAGAGAAATTGTACTTACTTTCATCACTTTGGTTCTCTCCAAGCATGGCATTTGTGTCTCCTGCAGACTTGAGAGTGAAGATACCCTCGTCTGGTCCAATCAGATCTATATCAACCTGGGAAGAAGAAAACATAAGCTTGGCAGTGAAACACTGTATTCTATCAGTGTACTAGACCTGCTGTCTGTCTACAGTAGTCAAACATGTTATTTTCACAGTTATTTTCAATGATGAGAGTGAATAATATGTTATCACTACACTGAGTAGAGTTAAAACAACAACGACCCATCTACAGAGGCAACATGCTCTTCCAATCAACTTAAATAATGCCTTATTTTGCAAATTACATGAAAACATTTCTTTAACATGATTAGCTCACAAATATAATGTACAGACCTTGCTAGGCAGAGTTCCATCATTGAGAAGGATGAGAGGAAGAGTTTCAGTTTTGCCCAGCAGGATTCTCTTGAAGAGCAGAAGGGGTTGTCCCCTCTTGTTCCTGATGGAAGGTTTGGCAATGTTGATTCTTGGCAGATTGCCCTCTCCCGACACCTCAAACGTGAGTGATCTCCCTTTGTTCTGGTTTCCTCCTTCGATGGCTGCCTCGAAGCTTGCACTGTAGGTCTGATCCAAGAAATAGAGGAATGAGTCAATAATATCTTTCATATAAAATGTTCATCTATGGCATATTAAAAAATTGATTCTAATTTTGTTTCAAATGAATAAGTATTTTTCAAAGGTGTTTTCCCACTGTCAATAGTATCATTGAACTGAAATATTCCTCAATGCAATGATTGGCATAAGAATATTGTATCCACTGTTGTACCATTTGACCTGACGAGACCATTTGGGACATTTTCAAATATGACATGCCACTGAAATTACAGTATTGTTCAGCAATAAAAACACTCACATGATTTTCTCATTAGATATATTTACAAAATTTCACCATTTTTCTTATGAGAAATGATTGGCTTTGAGAACTTTTTGTAAATTGATATGAAGTCAGACATTGTCAAAAATAAACTTTTAAAACAAACCTGCATGGATGGTGGTGTGAATGTGATGGTGATATAACAATGGCTGTGATTGGTGATCTGAGCACGACTGGGTTCCACTTCAAAGATGTCCTGTAGTTTAGGAGCTCCCTTTGTAAGGATTGGCTTCAGAGTGAACACAACGTCACAGGGCACCTGCAAAATATATATATCAAAATAAAAATAGATGTACCTTTATCTGCTTTAGAAGTAAAGAGAAAACCCTCAGCATATGTGTTGTTGGCTAAATACTATTACCATAGTTATATTTACTTATAACAAAGGGACAGCTATTGAGTGATTCAGACCTAAGAGAGTGCACAAATTATGAGAAGAAGAAAACAGTACTAGACTGAAATCAGGATGAAGCAAGTGGATGTAACTTAGGAAATCAATGATACAGTATGATGAAGAGAAATGATTTAAAAATTTGATATATTCAAGGGCCAGCAATCCATTTTAGATTATCATTCATTAAAACAAAATACTTTCAGTTACTAACCTTGTTGGTGTTTGAGATCTTGAACCTGGCTTTGGCCCTGCGGCCGACAATAACATTATTGAAGACAAAGCGCTTCTCTTCCTCTCCGTAAACCCCTCCACTCTCCACCTGGTTGAGATGTTGCCAGACACTGAGGTTCTTACAGATTCGGTGCTCCTCGAAGATTGAGCCCACATCGTCCACATTGATAGACGGGATGCAAGCCTCTGCCATCAGCTTGTATGGGATTCCACTAGGGTGGTCTGTTGGGTCTCGCTCTGTGATGTCGATAGAGATGTCCTGGAAAGTGAAAAGTTTGAAATTAGAGCATTATCTATGTGATTGACTTGGTGTCTGATGAGTTGACACAAAATGAAACTGGTCACCACCCTATTTACAAATCCTAGGCCGTCACCCTGGTGCAGTCCATCATATCAATTTTCATTTTCTAAGCCATTGATTTTTTTCAATTGCATTAACCTTGGCCTTGTTGATTGTAACTTGATAAATAACTTGGCCATAAAGGCATTTTCTTTGAAATTAATAGATTTATCAGTATTAAAACAGTATTTCCCCCGCCATATTCAAAATTACTATGCCCTGATAAAATAATGTGTTTTATAACAAATCCATTAAAATCTCTTCATTATCTCAACCAGGAATTCCCTTTTCTCCTTTGGCATTTCACTTTACATTGTCCCTATCATGACATGACCATATATCTACAAATAAGAGACCAATTTTATCTTTTCCTTTTTTTTGAACGCCCGCTCACACACAGGACTTATCGTATGGCCTAAATGTATGGAAGATATAGACTACCCTCATCAGTAGTCTCTAGCAGGCGATCACTGATTAGACTATCAAATTCAGGTGAGGAAAACTAAAGACTTGACACAGAGAGATGATAAAATGTAGCAGGGCTTCATAGGCAACTGGTTGAGAATGCTGCAGGTTATGACACTGGGTAATAAACCTGCTATTGCATTGTTAATAAACTATCATCAACATAACAGGAAGAGAAAACAACAAACCTCGTCAGAGCGGCCCTGGTTCTCGGCCACACAGTCCACAGTGACACTTTGATGTCCGTTGGGGAGGATGATTCCGAAGGCAGGGAAGATGGTGAACATACCCAGCTGGAGACGAGACTGACCGGCCCCTGCGTCTTGTCTGTAGTGGGACATGCTCAGTTAGTGGTGCTCATATGGATACTCAATTCAAATACCAGTACTGTAGGCCAAGTTTTGGCCTTATTGACAAGAAATATGTCACATTTCACACCTGATGTTACAGCTTGCCTAGACAAACAATATGAATAGTGTGGTTTATTATACTTATAGTTTGAAGAAAGAAAAGGTCAATGATAGCAGTAACTTTGATTCATATTCTTACTGAATTATGAAATATTCATTATGAAATAGAAATTTTATGATGACAGTATTCCTGCACTGATTGTTTTAATCTTGAGACAACAGAGTAAGGGAAATTTGAAACACTATCAACAACAAGTTAAACAGAAATGATCAGGAAAAAGATCAACAACAGTAACCTGTAAAAGTAACCCTATAAACTGTAAACCGTATATCAAAACATCAAAATTGTAAAGTGTTTAACAGATCTAAGAACCTGAACATGTTTGTTCTTCGATTTCCAAATACAGATGGGTAGGCTCCATGTCGCGGTGTTTGTAATTGAGATACACTATTGTGGTCACTGATTGAATCAAGGAGAAACACACAAGGCAGTTAGAGAGAGAAATGTGCAGGTGAAGAAGGAAACACTGAATACCTTTCTGCATTTCATAGAAAATGTTGTATGTCTTAAGGTACATTATTGGTGAGTGAGATACATTTCAATAGCAAGGGTACATACAGCATGGATTAGAGTTGTGCATTGTGCTGGGAAAGTGAAATGAAAATGTGCATTATCGTTTAATCACTCAAATAAAGTTCTAGATGTTTTTAATCTTTGAAGATGTTATTGACGTATGAAAGAATTGAAAACTATTCATTTCTATCTCTTATCATCTAATGTTCTATTCCATTAGACTAATCTACTAATTCCAGCTATGAAGGTTTATATTTATTCAATCACCATATAAAGGTTCAGTGCCAAAATAAATCTGCATATTCAGAAAAACATTTCCTACAATCGAGCAAAGTAGCAACCTACAGCATCACTAATCTCCACATCTCGCAAGGATGGATTATTGGTATAAACTACACAACACTTACATTCTCTAGTCAAAGGACTAAAAGACTGACATGATGAAAATAAAAAAACACAGATTAAAGATTCACTACACTACACTCACAAACTGGTCTACCAGTAATTAGTTTGAGATCAAGTCAAACATTGTCTAGAGTTAGCACATGGACACTCCATTACCTGATTGATTCAGCTCGCCGTGGTTTGGCCACGGAACGTCCTGAGCTAGACCCGTCACGAGACTTGGTGCGCTTATCTCCCTTTACCGGTCTGAAGTATACAAAGTGTACATGCAGCTAGCTAGGTGAGGGATAGCCCAGACCAGGTGATCGTGCTGTGCTCTGGATGTGGGATGTTTCTCTATCCCTCGGAGAATAACCTTGTGCTTTGTTAAATATGTATCATATACCTTCTTATTCATTTCAGGGTAGATTGGTAGCGGTTAGGTGCAAATGTTAGGTGTCTGATAATTGATATACTTGTATTAGATGTCACAGATCTGAAATCTCTGTTTTTCATTTTGATGAAGCAAGATACAATCATATCATGATACCCTCGGTCAAGTAAAAACTACAAAAAACATGACATTTCATGGAGACTTAAGACATACAGGTATTTCTTTTCAAGAAAATATGCCTTAATATTGCATTGGTGCTGGTTAGTAGCAGTAAGTTGTGGAGATGAGAGATAACAATAATATTTCAACAACAAAATTGTAAATTGATAATCCAATATTTTTTGAGTATTTAAGTATTTATTTCATGTAGATTATCAAATACACTTGAGAAATATTCTCATCACAATCTTAGTCTTATTGATAAAGCAAACATATGTCAAAAGTACTGGACCCATATTTCTATGATTTCTGTTGTGTTCATTTAACCTCATTCAGCAATATCTTATCAAACATTTCATTCACAGTATTTAACCCGAAAAAGATTGCTAAACTTAAGAAAAGTGAAGAGATATGATAAAGAAGGACATGGAATGGGTCAGTAATCAATATTGCAACATCACAGTATGAAATAAAAGTGACATCCCTACAAAAACTTAACAAGCTCGGGTTACGTTGAGCTCATGTTACCCCTCTGTTGGTGATGCAGCAGAGTAGGGCTATCAACATGCAATCATGTGACAATCAGGGTAAAATCATACAGTATGATAGATGTGAACAATTCATTCCTATGATGTGTACAATACTGTATCATGCCAGACTGTTTGAGGGTTTGTGGTTACCACACTTGTGCATTGTTGAACTGAATCTGCAAGTGTATGACCTTATGATTTAACTTTTTTGTTGGAGAATGATTAGCCTTAATCACAATGACAGATGACCTGATAACTGACTTAGTAAAAACAGCCAGCAATTTCTTGATGAAAAAGTAAGGCTTAATTGCAAACCAACTGGGTTGTCTTAATTGTAAACATTCAACCCCTTACCATTTGTGATTATAGTTTCATAATTGTAAACAAGTTATTGTATTTTGCATTTCTGAATAAATGACCGTATAGAGCCGTTGCAAATTACAGACAGAACTTATGATATGACTGGAAACAATTCACAAGAACAATTGTAAATTACAGACAGTAAATCTGAACATCTAGAAGGAATTGAAAATGTTGAATCTCCTTGCAAGCTGAAGTATCAGACTCAGGTCAACAAGACACAAGTGCAGACAGACAGACACTCAGCCCTCTATGACTGGCCCACCTGCCGTATCTCCCGGCGACCTTCACCTTCTCTACTGAAGGTATCTCCTCGCTGCTGACCGATAAATTATATATCATCTCTTGTATTATACGGAAGTGTTTAATTTTACCATAACTCTTCATTTTGACGCACAGAAGTCATGATATGAAAAAGTTTAAACTAATGTTTTGCTACTTTGTCCTTTCACCAAGCACCAGGGTGATCATATGTTGTTTAAATAACCTTAATGTTGATTAAAGATTGAGATTTAAAGGTTATTGGAAGACAGCCCATACAACCCTTTTTTAGGGAATGATCATTGAAGATAGCTCTACATATTGACACCATAACACAAGTTTTTGATTTAAATAGTATTAACTTATTTATCATAATTTTATTCTTAAAACCAGGAAAAAAGAAAGCTGATTGTAAGTTGCCACCATAGTGGTATACTTGAGACAATGATAATCTTGTTGTGAAGAGAATCGAAATGTCAATTTGTGACATGAGTTAATACAAAAGATTTAGATAAGCTTTTCCCAAGAATGAGGTGGCAGTATGCATGTTAACAGTGATACGAGTGCAGATAAAGGTTTGAAACTTACGGTCTGTTCCTTGCATTAGAAGCCTGACCTGGCGCCTCTTTCATCATCTTGGTAATGGTATACTTGAAGTCAAACTCCCCCTTGTTCTCGATGGTGAACTGACGCGTCTTCTTGCTTTGAACCAGCAGAGAGCCAAAGTTGATGTCATTCAGGGGAAGGATGTTGTACCTGTGGAGGAAGTGTTGATGGTTAGCTACACAACACAACTTGTGAGAATGCCTAACATTGAAAGAATGATGTGTATGCTATTTTTGAAAATATAAGGTCCAGGATTTGACCAATTTATATTTTATCTGAAGTCAACTAAATGTACAACTTCAAGTGAATCCAAGCCAATAAGAACTTAAAGAGCGATGTATCACCCAGTTCATCTAAGTTTCGGGAAATAATTGAAGAAATCTAATTTTAAAGAATATTTAATCATAGATAAATAGACATATCTGTAGAAACAGTTTTAAAAAATTGTCAAAGTAAAAATCCGCTATCTTAATTTCAAGCATCTTGGTGATCCAGAAGTAGATATGTAATCTTTTATAC
Organism: Steromphala cineraria; assembly: GCA_916613615.1. Taxonomy (NCBI): domain Eukaryota; kingdom Metazoa; phylum Mollusca; class Gastropoda; order Trochida; family Trochidae; genus Steromphala; species Steromphala cineraria. Next base: position 57,560,287 of record OU744730.1, read on the forward strand.
CAATAGAGGCTGATTAAACAACCCAGGCCATTAGAAGTATCCTACTCACTTGCTGAAGACAGACTTGACGGAGACCTTGACAGGTATGCTAGCAATGATCTCTCCACCTTCTCCGAGAGAGGGTTCGATCACCTGACACTTGAGTATGGGCTGTTCCTTCACTGTGATCTCTTTGGGAGACTTGAAGATGACCTGAACTTGGGTGGGACGGTCCAGGGAGCTTAGAGTTCCCTTCTGGGGGATCACTGAGAACAGGCTGATCACCTCGGGGTTCAACTTGTCAACATTCTCAAACACAAAGCTGAAAGTGAAGAATAAACTTGTGTTATTTCATCTGATGAAGGAGATGGCATTAACTATGACATGCCATGGTTTTTCAAATAAAAACAAATCGTATTCTGGAATCTGTTTAAAAAAATATCTGATGTCAACCATATGAATAAATTGGGTTTTGATCTGTTATATCTGTTAAATGTGATTTTAGAGTGAAAAGTTTGTTAACAGAACACACATTACATACTCTTACTTTTTTTGGATTGAAATTTTGTTTTTGGATGTTATACATAACAAATTCACATCAACTCATAAGGTCACCATAAACAATAGTTTTCATTCAACTCAAAAATGATCAATATCATAGATCTTACATTGCAAATACATGGTACCACATTTTTTAGCACTATCAACGTCCAGTGAAAGAGTTAAAACCGCTCAACTACTTACTTGAAAGCAATCTCATATTTGCCCTTGTTCTTCAGATTACAAGTCTGTTTTGTCTCCTCTGAAACTCGGATTGTGCCAAAGTCTAAGCCTCCATCAGTTCCTGCAATAAACAAAAGTCAACCATAAATATTTGTATTTGAAGTTAAAGTTAAGAAGCGGCACCATGATTTAAACAGCATTTACTTTCTATTAGACTCAATAAAAAATTATTTACTTGCATGCTTGTGATTTTGAACAGTTTGAATGATGGTTGATTTTAATCAAGCAAGTTTCAGCTTAAAACCAGAGAAATGACAGAAGAATGTTCAAGTATACGAATGGCCCAACAACTACCCTAAGACCCTGACAATGAGTACAGAATCTTACCCTTGGGGAAGCTCATATCGAGAGCTACATCATAAGCCTCCGCCAGCACTTGTATAGGTTCTGTGTGAACCACACCCATGATGTTGTCTACATCCATTATCTACAAAACAGAATTAATTATTCAAATATATTGATGAAAATCATAGATGTACTTACATTTTTACTTCATCTTATTTAAGAACATCAATTTGAAATCTATCGATCACTTTGCCCTCTGTTGTTTCAGGTTGACAGTATTAAATTTATTTGTAAAAAATGATAATCATAATAAAGAAACAAGGCAAAAGTGAGCGCGGCTCACATACCCCCGCTTGAGTTTGACCGCCTTCACGTAACATTAATTTGAAAATTTATGATTATGACTTAGAACACAATGATCTTGCAACCCTAAAAACTATTTCACTTCAAAACATCCCCGGTCATGTAGTTTTTGAATAAAATTCTGGGAACCCTGGAATTACCCCTAAAGGGCACAACAGCACTATACAGTCGAACCTTGTTTTGGTTACAGGTGAAAATCGTCCGGATAGCAAATCGTCCGGTTAACTGGGTCATTTTTCTTAAGAAATATAGACACATTGTTTGAAAAATCTTTGTCCGTAAGGTGAGATTTATGGATATACGGAGTCTGGGTTGAAGTGTGCAAGTCATTTGGTATTTATATATGCTCCGGAAACAAGACAAAGTAAAATATTTTGACCGTTTTTGGTCAAAATTTCAAAAATTATTTGGACCATTGAGTTGAAACCCCTAAAAGGCACCACAGCACCATATAGGCTACTTCCATGCCAAATTTGAAGTTTCTAAGTGGTATAGATTTTCAGTTATGCTCCGGAAACGAGACAAAGTCCAAAAATCAGACCGTTTTTGGTCAAAATTTCAAAAATTATTTGGACCATTGAGCTGAAACCCCTAAAAGGCACAACAGCACCATAAAGGGTACTTCCATACCACATTTGAAGTTTCTAAGTGGTATAGTTTTTCAGTTATGCTCCTGAAACGAGACAAAGTCCAAAAATCGGACCGTTTTTGGTCAAAATTTCAAAAAGTATTTGGACCATTGAGCTGAAACCCCTAAAAGGCACAACAGCACCATATAGGCTACTTCCATACCAAATTTGGAGTTTCTAAGTGGTATAGTTTTTCAGTTATGCTCCGGAAACGAGACAAAGTCCAAAAATCGGACCGTTTTTGGTCAAAATTTCAAAAATTATTTGGACCATTGAGCAGAAACCCCTAAAAGGCACCACAGCACCATATAGGCTACTTCCATACCAAATTTTAAGTTTCTAAGTGGAATAGTTTTTGAGTAATGCTCCGGAAACGATTTCGGACGGACGGACGCACGGACGGACGGACGCACGGACGGACACGCGGAGCGCTATATACCCCCGACTACGTCGTAGCGGGGGTATAATAATGAATCATAATCATTCATGTGCTGTTCATTATCAAATAGACGTTTACTAAAAACTCTTTAATTAAAGAATAACAATTCTTTAAAAAACTTTCAAAGTCATTCAAAATTATGACCAGATTTTAAGAATATGGCGAAACTTTTATATAAAATGTTTCTTTACTGTCTATATCAACATGCATCTATACATTTCAAAAGATACATACCTCCAGCCTAATCATCTTCTTGCTTGTCTGTATGGGCTTCATGGCGCGGAAGTAGGCGTTAAGACTGTACTCAGAGAGCGGATCCACCACCCCGCTCTCCGCCGCCACTGTGAAGTCATCACCCAGATTCTCCAGACCACTCAGCTTCCATGCAACTGGTAACTGGGTTGGATTTCTCAGGAATATTGTCTTTGTGTCCTTCCTGGAAACACAGAAGGAGAGATGGTAACATTGCAATGACAAAGAATTTAAATTTTTATACTGGAGAGATGGTAACATTGCAATGACAAAGAATTTAAATTCTTTCACATGAGAGATGGTAACAGCTTTCCATGCAATGGCAGCTAAATCAAGGAACATCAATGATACAAAATTACATTTACATGATGATTACATTCCTAATTTCATGATTTGACAAATTGTTCACTGTATCAAAGAATCAGAAACTAATGGATGGAAAGCATGCATTCAAAATGGAGAGGTTACTCAATTGCAATAGCATCAACTGATCAGATTTAATGCCAAGAATGGATTTGCAGACATGCATTGAAAAAAGACGTCCAATATGGGATTTATTGGTACGTTTTTTGTCACTCATCATCATAAGGATAGATCAGTTCTTAAAATGAAATTCACTGAGTCTGATGAGTGCAGCAGGCAATGAGTGAGAGCCCAAGCCAAATTTCAGAAATTATACTGTAACAACATGAAGGGATGCACAGTGACACCATTCTGAAGTATTGCTCACCTGTGTAGAAGAACCTTATCAAAATGCAGCTGTTTCTTGTCAAGCTCCAGCTCGGGACGGAAGCCATCACAACAGATGTTGAAGATGATAGGCTCAGGGTTCTCTCGAACACAGCACACGACCGCGTCCTTGTATTGGCCGGCAACCTTAGGGTATGCCCACACCGTAAGGGGCTGAGCTTCCCCTGGTTTGAGCAGCATGGTTGGAGGTTCGAGGAGGTAGGTGTCAGCCTTACTGTCGTTAAGGAAACAGAAGCTGATGTCTGCCTCTAGTGGGGACGTGTTTAGGATGGACAGGGTCTCCATATTCTCCGGGTACTTTCCTTCCTTGTATCTGCATCAGAGGAAATGGTTCATTTGAGCTTTTTGTGTTATAGCAGTAGCATTGGGAATCTTGTAATTTTAGCTTCAAATTGTCCACATTAAATAGATGTTTATGCCAAATGTAATATCTTCAGAAAGTCAAACATCTCATTAGTTTACTAAAGAAATTCAGTGACAAGAGTACAAGAAAGTATCAAATATCATCCTAAACCCTGAGAGCATTTTTTAAATCACTTTTTAATCATTTGAAGTAGTGATATGGATTTGTAGAGCTTAACTGAACCTTATTACTGAACCATTGACATAATTTCAGTGTAGGAATGTAGATGACTCATTTCGTATATGAAATGAATTCTAATGCATGGGCAAAAAGCAAACAAACAAAAAATCATTTTTTTTAAAATCTACCACATGTGAAGCTGTGCCTGTGGTAACCAAATTTGAATATTTGAGTATTTTGGCAGCAATACAAGACTACACATCACTGTTATATTAATCAAATTCCTACTCTCACCTATCCCTTGACTTGCCCACAAGAAGGGGACCAAACTCGAAGGTGTCTGTCATGAGGATGTACTTCTTCTGGACCACCTCGTCAGGCTTCTTGTTCTTCTTGCGGTGTTGGAACACAATTCTGTACAGAGAATAAGAAGAAACTGTTTGTCAGCTGAGTGTGTATCACAGGTTCAATACTTGAGAAATTATTGGCTAATATGTAAATGGCTGCTGATAAAACATGAGTTATTATACCATATTCTGGAAAAACACGAACAATTATGCCTGTGACATTAACGTTTAATCTCATAAACTTGAAAGAAGTTAAACTTGCACCTAATTTTTCATGCTAGTTGTCAAAATGAGAACATCATTGACAACTGGAATTTCATGTCATAAGATACATTTTCATTCTCCTAGATAACTCAACCAAGTACCATATAGTAATCATTATGACCACAACAACATCTTGATATACCAAAACTATTTTCTTCTCTCAATATTCCTCTTGGCTTAAGTTACAGTCTTGAGATTATGACATTCAACTGTGATGGATCAAGGATTTTTGAAAGGGGGTGTAAGGTTCGGATTAGAAATTGTTATGGGATTGTTATTTTTATTGACTTGAATCTATAGCTGATTATATGATTATAATTCTATTTATAGTCAATTAATAGTGCCTGGTGTATGGTTTATATCATTACTGATCAATTAAATGAGAACATCAAACAAGTGATGCACCGACTACACACCTTGGTTCCCTGCTGATGGTGGGGAAGGCACAGACTCCCCGACAGTACAGCTGGTAGCGGCGACGCGTTCCCACGATCTCGAAGTTGAAGGTTTGATCATACTGTCCTAGTTCCTCTGATTGGAAACGCAACTTTAACACCACCTCTCCGTTTGCTGGTACAAACCAGCGGAAAATTGTGATCCTGCAGACAAAATAGCCAACATTATTATGTGTTTCTATGATCTTCAAAATAAATAAAGAGGTATCATAACTCTGGCCCTTGTTCAAATGTGAGAGAATAATACACACATTACACTTACATAAAAACTGTTTTGTATGACAACATTTGAGTGAAACACATGTGGTTGATAACAATTTAAGTATCATGGTTTGAATTGTTTAATTTTAGGTTGAGATAAATAATTTTAGTGCCCACACATTCTCACTATCAAATAATGGATAGATAGTCCGAGTCGCTCGTGCCAACAAGAAAAAAGTGAGCATGGCTCATATACCCCAACAATCTGCAATACACTATAAGTCAATGAAAGATATAGCTTCTATGACACAATTTCATTCACCAAGGTGTAATAGCACTAGTGTCTGAAAAAAACTTGTCCCCATTGGAGCATCATCCCTTTTAATCACTCAAAGTCATATTGCACAATTAAGGGCCATAACTCTGTCAAAAATAATATTACAGTAATGGCTTTTGAACTTGATCAAGAGAATCATCAGATGTATGCAAAACCAAAATTTCATTCACCTAAGTGGAATAGTGTCTGAGAAAATTTAAAGGGTAATAAGATATAAGATAATGTCACAGTTTGTCACATAATAAGTCTTTTGGGATTTGACTCGGCAGCCACATCATATGTCAGGGCCGAGAACAAAATATTTAATTATTTTAAACATCGATAATCAAAACTCAAAATAACATCACTCTAGATAACATGGAAAGCCATATAAATTAAAATGCTTGCAAAACATGAAAATAACGACATCTGACAATTTTTTTGACAGTACAAGAAAAATTGTCCAAACATTCACAAAATACATAACTATTAAGCACAACTGATTACAAAAATAAGTTTCAATGACATTTGGAAAGTGAAAGATATTGTGAACACAAATTAATTTGACGCCATTGAACCATACAAATTATCAACTCAGCCCAAGCTATCATTTGTTAAAGAAACACTAGCTCAAGTAGTTACTACAGAATTTTGTAGCAATTAATGAACATTAAAAAGGAAACATTAATCAAGGATGAATTATGTAAAAAGAACAGTTTAAGATTGAGCAGAAAATGAAACAATTTTTAACATATTATTGGAATTATACTTAATGACTTTAAACAAATTTACATGACATTTGCAACCACAAAACAAAGTGCAATTGAGACATCAAACAAACATTTGCCCACCCCTGGCAATCCAGAACATCTTTCTTGCTATTTTGTATTTTCTCACTCTTTTGAGTTTGAAATTAGCAATAACCCAAATAAAATTCTCCATCTTAAGAAGAAAAAGCATTCTGTACTGTTCTAACCATTTTTTTATAGGTTGAAATAACATGACATAGGAGGTAAGAAATTCATAAGGCATGAAAAGACTGAAATGTCACTGAAATGGTTGAAGTGAATTGATGAAAAAAGTAAGATAGAAAATTCTGGATGACAGCGGAGGTCTAGAAGAAGACGCTATCTATACAGTTGTTCCCTCATATCTACTCACTTGGGTGTTTTAGGCTCATTGAGAGCCAGTCCATCGCCAGCAGTGCTGTAATGTGAGTCAGTCAGTCATGCAGTGAGTACTTATAGTGAAGAGCAAACAGGGGAGATCACTCTCACCATGCATGGTGGGTAAGTAGGGGATTTTATTCATCCTCAAAAACAATGAGACACTTCAACATTTAATTGAAAGCTTGTAAGTCATGTTTATTTTACTTACTGAAATACTAACTTTGAAATAAATCAGTCGCCTAATGGCAAATGAAATTGATTTTTTTTTTCAATTTAATAGTTCTGGCAAAAGGATATAGATATCACAATTGTGCACATTGGGCTGTAAGGTTTTGTATTTTAATTTATCTTACCATATTTTATAACAAATATATGTTAATGGTTTTACAATGAATTAATATTATTTGTTTTAGAGGATGAACTTTTGTTATATGATAAAAAATAGTCTAGATCTCTTTATACATACCTTTATGCTTTCATGAAATAAACATCACAATATTTTCATAACAAATTAATATCCAATTTTCATTAATGAAAACGATTTCTGTAAAGGGTATGTGAGATTAAATCTAAGTAGTTAATAAAGTTATCATGCAATAAAAGCAATAAATGCAGTGGTGGGGTGAGAACTCACACACTCTCAATCACACAATCAGTTGTTGAATTAGATATAGATGTTATAGAAGTAAAACACGAATAACCCCCCACCTTTGAGCGTCAATTTCCGAAGTGGGCGTGGCAGCCCCTGGGGGAGGGGAGGGCACTTGCATTGAGTTGCGACGCCCCGCCTTCTTTTTGTCGGCACTGCCCTTCCTTCCCTTCTCTTGTACTGCAGCCTTTTGTTTGTCTGCTGCCTTTGCTTTGCCCTTAGTTGGGGTAGAGTTATCCTCCTTTATCTTGTCTGGAGTTACTGATTTCTCCTCCTCAGGATCAGTTTCTCGTTGCCTGTCGTCCATCCCCACATTTCTGTTAAAGTGTTTTAAGATTTTTTAAAAACTTGTGGTTCAAACCTGTTTGGATGATACTCGATCCTCAATGATTTCATAAGATTTCTAATTCTTTAATAAAATACTTTTAATTCAACTGACAATGAATATAACCAATAGGATTTCAATAATCTTTAATGTCAATGATTGAGTAAAGGGGAATGTTTGATTTATGAGTTTTTGACATTGAACCATTTTAATACTAGCTCTACAGACAGTCATTTTTTATTTTCTTAGTCAAATGGCACTAACGAATCATAAGTTTATGAAGCAACTAACACTTATATTTCCCAAATCACCTCAAAATGTACAAATCATGAAAATGTGACAAGTGACTAATATTGATCTCTACAGATAGAAAAATTGCCTATGATTAAGTAGAAAAATTATTGACAAAGGTTGTTTGATAAATGAGATTGCACTTACGGATCATCAGGTGAAGAAGCGACGAACAGGTATCGTCCTCCAAACTCTGAGATGGGAGGGGGTCTCCTCTTTACTGGGTAGGGAACAACAGCAAACTCAGCTGGAGGGGGAATCGGGGGACCACGGGGGCCAAGACCAAGTCCGTCCATCACCTGTTACACATTGACACTTTACAATAAAGGAAATTTTCTCTATGAATCCATTCAGTAGTTACTACAAATTGTAACATGACTTCGGTAAATACTCATTTCTGATTGGTTGATTTGAAGGATTTGCCAGTGTTAAATGGCAATGAACACCCGCAAATTGGCTGAGGCGAATCACCGCGAAAGGATACATTATTTGGTTCGCCTCAACATTAAAATGTTCTGATTCTCCCAATATTTGGGACTGATTCACATTTTACTGTTGTTGCTGTCATTTTCTTACTTGCGCATTCCCGTAGATGCCAAAAATCCTTTTATGTAACCAAACTTTCTTAATTGGCTAAATTTCTCCTAATCGTTATGAGTGCAACTGGTTTGCAATATTAGAACACTATTTTAATGTCTATAACACTGGGAATTCCTTCTTCTTTAAAACTGCGAACACCTATAACAATAACGCCGTCGGTTTTAAACTAAATTTGCGGGTGTTGAATAACAATGAATCCCGGAAATTTTACAAACGCAACTATTTATCTTCTAAATGTATCTTTAGAAAAATAAAAAGAGTCTAATGAGGGGATATAACCATGACTAGACAATCACTTCAAAATATTGTGCTCCTACAGGCTACTGATAACTACATGTGTTGATAACAGTTACATCTTACTCAACAAGAAAATGGAAGAAAAGCATAACCAGATTCATCAATTTGAGAGTATTGTTTAGTATTAGTGATTATGAGAACAACTCATAGTGATTGGAACCAGAGAGCTCTTGGTGAGAATCATACACCCCACCGCATTGAGAAAAACTCTTGACCTCACCCTGCCATTTTGTTTATCATTATAGTGAACCAATTTTACAAGAAACTTAAAATCACACTTGTGACGTCTGCCTTTCTTCTCTCATGTCATAATCATTCTATAATGGACCATTATATATAACATCAAGGTTTTCACTTAAAATTTCTTACATTAAAAGATTTCATTTTATTTTGTTGTATAAGATATAGGTAGAGTGTTATTCTGACAATATCTGACAAAATTGGTCTTAAGTCAAGACAAGGTTGTGGTTTACAAGACAATATCCTCCTAGCTCTCTGTTCTCCATTATTTTCAAGGAATGGAGAGTAAATGGGACATTGCTCTATACTGAAAAGTCTCACCTCCTCGACCGAGGGCAGCCTCTCCCCGTCCAGGACCTTATTGCCAGGGTGGGTTGACTTGTCGGAGCAGTCTACGAGGATGTGTGGTACACCTATCCCATCTTCCCCCTTCCTGCGCCCCTCGTCTAGCTGGTCTCCATCCTGGCTCTCTCCCTCGCCCTGTGCTGCCGCTAGTGCAGCCTGCCATACAAGAATATTGTTGGGTGACTTGTTTAGCACTGATTGCGCAATATATATCAGCCCGTAACCATACAAGAAATATTGAAATGAAACGCTGCGTTGAATTGAAACTATTCATATTTTTGGTTAAAACATTGTGGGTCATGTGGCCCCAGTAGCAAATAAACTAAACTGAAATATTCATAAAAGTTACCATGATAACATTTTTTATTGAGAATTAAAATTGTTTGGGATTTCATTATTATATACTCCAACATCAAGAGAGTGTGAGGTCATGTAGTAATAATTGATAAAATGGGAAGTTGAAAAATATACTGGATGAAATAACATGGCAATATCAGAATATCATAGTGCCAGTGAATTAATGCATAATAATTCATTATTTCCAATTGTATACATATACCATTCTTATTTTCAAGATTACTTGACAACTGTAAAAGATGCTTTTAATCTGAAGGTTTGAAGTACCCAACCACACCCATAATAGGCCATGTGGTCGTAGTGTAAGTATACAATATTCCTCCCATTTGCCACAAAATTTCGCCAGAAATTTAAATTCGATTTTGACATTTTCAACTTTAGATCATAACTGGAAAAAATGGATAAAATAAATTCAGCTAATACCTCCTTTGCAGCCTTTTCTGCCATCTCTTTCTCAAGTCTTTGTCTTTCCTTCTCTTTTTCCTTTTCTTTATCAACTTTTTCTACAGAAAAAAACATTCAAACATCAATATTATGAATTCAATTTTACAAAAGAACATATCAGCGGAGCATTGAGCTATCACTCAGATTGCATGCTTATCAATTACCTCTTGCACAACACTAATGGACATGAAATTAACAAAAGTACAATTCATACAAGTCTACGGTGAAATTTGATGAGAAAGTGTAAAATTACAAAACAAACTAAAATTACCAATCTACAAATCCTTAACACTTGCACTCCTAATACATCATGAACAAATAGGTTTTCGAGCCTGAATACTGGCTGTTAGGGGTGAGAAGTTTTTAAGTAAACTTTACTAAAGCACAATCAAGCACACCTTTTCCCTTGCCCTTTTTCCCAGAGGGTGGATGTTGAGCCCCATCCTCATCAGATTTCTCAGAGGGTGTCGGGGGACGTTTGATCATCAACGTTGTTCTATCCCAGTACTCCAGTAGGTGACTTAGTTCCGTCTGTGCATGCTCGAATGTGCGGAATCTGAATTGTGAATGTTATATATATAGAAGTCCTCAATAGAAATATTAACATTTAATATACTGGATTAAAGCAACGTTTTGTGGCTATTAACTGACTAATAAATCTTTATAATAAGGACTAATTACATTTTCAAAGGTGTAAATTGGCATTTGTATGTTAAAATACAATCATTATTTCCATGAGTGAATAATTATCATTGTTTGTTTCAATAAAAATATAAAAATATCTGTTAATACAAAAATTTTATATTTAAAGGGATAACCCTGAACATGTATTTAGTTAAACAAAAGATTAACGGTTACACCACCCACAAAAGCATTATGTTCACAAAGAAATAGTAGTCCAGAATAAATCATGTTTTTGTTCTATTCTATTTCTAAATAGCTTTCAAAGACCTATAACAGTAAGATACTAACCTTTGCATAAGCAGAAGTTCTGCCTCTTTGTTAGGATCCTTGACTTCTCCCTCTGCTTGAGCAGGGACAACCTCTGTTTCCTTCCCACCTTTACTTTCTATCTTCTTTCCATCTTTCAACGCCTTCTTCTTCCTGAAAATAGTCAAATGTGGCTTGATTACAGTGCTAGATAGGTCAGAATGACAATATTGCCTCTGACCGGGCTCGACTAGCACAAGCTCGTAAGCTTTTCTCATTGAATTTTAGAAAATATTTCCAATCTAAGTATTTTGCCCAAATGTCTTCTGTTCACTGAACGCTTTTGGTGCATCTAATTTGTTGGCTAAGTGGATTTTAACACAACATTAATGTAAAGATCAGAGCTGTGTCGCTTTGCATCATCAACTACATGTGAAACATCTATCTGCTGTTGACCAGGAAATACAGAGAGTTATGTACATGTCATGCAAAATCTCTAAAATCTTTAACACAGCAAGGTGTAAGTTATTCTTGTATCAAGACCAATCACAACTCAAGTTCATCTCAAAACAAATATCAAAGATTGAGAGAAATCATTGCGCTATAAATGTTTAGTGATTAGACAATTTGGTATCATTCCAAAAGCACTCTTATGTATTTGTAGCACCAAGAGTAACTGTTATTAAACCATTTATTACTTTTTATAAAATTGTCATAATATGGTTTCTTTTATAACTTCTAGTCATCCTATCGTCATATTTTTATTCAGAATAACAATATTCATGTAATCGTCTCATGTACAAATTGCAACAAAGTAAAAATTATAAGAAAATGCAAAAAAAAGCATCATCATAGATATTTTCAATTGTCTCTTAATTCCACCCTCAACTTACTTGTCATCAATGTTTGTGTCTGACTTCTCAGTTTGATGTGACTCGGGTCTCTCTGTGTTGGAGCCCAGTTTAACATGTTCACTATCATGTGTCCTCTGTCCTCCCTGACTCTTCTGTCCCACACGGTCCTGACTCGGTTGGGTCGCCGCCTTGCTTGCTGTCGCTGCTTTACGCTCCTTGTCCTTGTCCTTGGCGTCCTGCTGACCCTTGCCTTTCTTCTTGGGTTTCCTGAAGGGTTTCAAATAATGAGGATTTTACGCTTAGGAGTCATGGACTTAAGACTTGAGTAACGACCTGTTCTGATTTGTCTTTTAAGGTTACTTGATTGCAGACAAGCATTGCTAAGTGGAAAAAATGGAAGTTTAATAAAGAAGCATTATCATAACATTAAATTACTGTTTAAATTTTTTGATGTTTTTAACTGGTCAATTTACCAGTTATGTTCAAATGAATATCACTACTGCTAGATAACATACAGAAACGCATAATTGTCAAGCCATAACAAATTATAATAGGAGATTACTTTTCTTCTTCAAGTTTCCTCAGCTCCTCTTCCCGGGCCTCTCTCTCTAGTCTCTCCTTCTCCAGTCTCTCTTCTTCTCTATAAACACATAGACATGAATCAGCAGTGTGACTAGATAGATTAGTAATACCATCACTTACTAGTCTGTACTTGTGTGCACAATGATCCCTAAATATTGAGAGCATTATGAAGCTATAGACATCATAAAATCACAACTTATCTATTGAGAGGTTTGATATATATTTCTTTTACAAAAGATTAATTCTGTGTACCATAAAGGCACTTGATGTATATCATTTTTTGTCATGTGTCAAGCACCTACTTTTTGATCCTTTCTTTCTTGATCTCAAGCCTCTTCTGATCGACCACAGCCTTCTCGTCCTCTGTGAGGGCATCGTACTCGTCCTCAGACATGTCCTCCAGTCTCTGTCTCTCCTGCTCCTCATGTAGCTGGGCGAGCTTCTCTGTAACAAGTAACAGATAGGTACTGTATACGGTTCTGGGATTATAACTCAGAAAGATCAAGTACAAATACAGAGACAATGTCAGTCAGTCAGGTAACTTGAGTCATCAACTCTCTGAGATACATTCATTCATTCGTTCATTCACAGTATTCATTGATGAATACTATGAATGAACAAATTATGCAGCAAATCTGAACTCAAATATCATGAACAATTTTATTTTGTTTCACATATATAATCATTTTGTAATTTGTTTTAGTGAATGAACATTTATATTATGTATGAAGAGTGCAACAAAAATATAGCATTATTTAAAATCCAACAGACAGAACATACCTCTCTCTTCAGCATCCTTCTTCTCCTGCTCCTTGAGCACGTTGTAGTCCAGTTTGAGAGTGACGAAGAAGATGAAGCGGCGGTTGTTGAGTGACTTCAGGATTGCATTGGTTGTTGTCAGGTAGTTCTGAGAGAACAGAGTCTCGAGACCGTCGAACACCACGCCGCGATGACAATCATCAAGCTGAGGAGATAAGAGGCAGTGAATCGTATACACGTGATGTTGTAAAGAGGACCTTGAAATGATTGCAAAGATACTTGGGATCGTTTAAGATGTATGGGTTAGTTTATCATCCATAAATATTATTTGAGTACAAATGACAAATTACATCATCATAATCATATCATTATCATAAATGACAATTCACTCACCCAGTGAATTTAAAGGCTTGTCACAAGTAGCATACACATCACATTGCATACTTCCAAAGTTATACTTTTCCATCATCAATAGTCAAAACTGAACCACTGACTAGCTTACATTTTGAACAACACCCAAATGAGGAGCAGTCACTTGATGGCTCTCTATGAATGGACGTAATGTTTTTATCATAAGATGATCCAGCATGGTACCCACCTGCATCCTCTCTGCTAGAATCTCAACAAGCAGTTCTTCAGGCAGGATGCAGCTCATCAGTCCCTCTTCACCCGCCACTGACGCACTCACGCTCAGTCTCCTTGCTATGGGTGCTGCTAGAGGTGGGGGGCTACTTGGTACCTGGTGTACAGAGGAAGAAGTCAGGGGCCGATACAGAATTTTTCTTTTGTATGGGGATTAGCAGTCAGTTCCAATATATAATAGGCTTGGGCAACAAGCTATCTCATTTTCAACACTGCTGAATTGATAAGTGATGAACTAAATCTTGAGCATAAAATCTACAGGAATTACAAATAACAAAGATAATAATCTTGGGTTGGCAAAATGCACTTTCTAACAATAATCAAGGATCGTCTAGTAAAAGAAGTAACAAAATTGGTGAATATATTTTCAGTTGCCACTCAAGTGTGCTTCACATTTTCTATCTTTCTAAAATATCAATAAGCAACAATAGAGATAGTGCAATCTTCTATAAAACACTGACCTGACTGCCAGTGGCACCATCCACAGAAGATGTGTTGACACCAGTTTTGGCTCCAAGCACACTGCCGCCATGATGTTTGTCTTTGCCCTTCTGGTCTGATATTGTGCTAGTCTTTCTGTTAGACACCATGGACGGAGCACCACCCATAACAGTGCTTCCTGTACAGAAAACAGGGTAGGTTAATGAACAAACTCATGACTATCATCAGCGTCAACCAAGTCATTTGTTTGTGAAACTTTTGGCTCATGAATGCTAACTCTTGGATATTTCAGTTTTCAACAAATAAACCATAATGAGTTAAGAACCTGTTGCAAACAACATGTTGCTATCTGCAAAGTTGTAAAATGAGAGGTATTGGTATGATAGCATGTGATATAATGTTAATTAAAGATCAAAATAATAAACTTGAGTCAATTGATTCCACGATTTCTCAACTTTGGACACATGATATTCACAAAAGAAACCTCACCTGAAGTCAATAATTGTTTAATATTTTAATGGCTGTACATCTATCATGACTCTGTGTTTCCCCCTTACATATCTAAGAAATCAGTAATAAATATGTTTTGAGCATAAAGTGAAGATTGATGAGCTTAGTGGGGCATTATGAATGTAACAATTCCAAGCACCTGTTCCCTGTGTGTGAGCAGTAACAGCCTCAACACTGAGTCCTCCTGCCTTAGACTTGTCCACATCCTCCACCTCGATTCCTAGCATCTCCGCTGCTTTCCGTCTCGCTGCGTCCGCACACAGCTCCCTGGCTCGAAGACCGGCTGGTGTGTTCCCATTAGAGATAGCTTCTAACACAACACTGTCCACACTCAGTATCGCAGACTTGTAGCGCTTGGCGAGCATCACAACCGTGCTCGACTTGCCTGGAACAGGGAAAGGGCTGATGAAGTCAGGGCGGGATCATCATATTTCACATTCTATTTACTAATGAAAATGAGCAGATTCAACAATTTAAATTTAAATTTAAAACAAGGTGGTAAATTAATTAGATTCAAGTTGGTAAAGAAAGCCTTCTTCCATACATTGACCAGATGTACAAAAAGTAAAGAAATTACTTCTAGATAAGCTTGAAACAACACTGGTTAAGTATTCTAAATATTATGTTGACTACTAGAAGTGAAAAATAACATTTTTAATTTTTTTTTATTTTTGGATCTCAAGAGTTGTATGAAAGAAGTTGAAAATGTATAAAGTTGAAGATTTGTCAGGAATCCATGTGTCAATAATTAATGGAAATGATCACTTTGTCAACAGAAAACCAAGAAAAAAACCTACCTGACATGGGAGGTCCATGTACTATGATGCTGATTCCACGTCGGTTGCGAGCAGCTTTCCCTTCTGGTGTCAGGTCAATTCCAAGATGGCGGGCGATGGCGGCAGACACTGGTGTGATCTCCAACTCTCCAACACCAACTGTAGTCTCTCGGTCTACAGAAAGAAAGTTTAAATAGAAAATCATTTTATTATGTCCAGCAATTGACAATTTAAGAATGCTGCTTCCGGAACATTTTGTTCTTTGCAAAGCAGGGTGATGATTTTAATTAGATTAGCGTTTGCGTTACTGTAGTCTAGCATTCTTAGCCCAATTACTGATTTGATTGGGTAAAGGTAAAAGTATGCAAAGTGTTACATTATTAACCCTTTCAACCCTAAGAAACCAGTAACAAATACATTTTTGAGCTTGATTTCTGGCTTGTAGGGAAAGGGTGAAAGAAAAAAAGAAATTTCCAGAAAGTCAATACCTTCAAGGGATTCATCCTTCTTAGTTTGCTCAGACTCTTCTGAGTTAATCTTGGGTACAGGATCTCTGGGAGTTGCCTCCCTTGATGGAGCGGTCGTCATGATGGCTGGTGCAGCCTCACTCTCATCTTGTTCTTTTGCTTCATCATCATTTTGTTCTGGAAAGGAATCATTACTTGCATACTGAGGAAGAATTGCCAGGACAAAAACTTAAAATACATGTACGCGCATAATATTTAATAGTCCTCTGAAGGACTACATAGCATTGGAGGTAGGTTTTAATACTGTATATTATATTCTTAATTATAATGTCAATCAAATTAGACGATTTATCCAAAGACATGAAGAGAAACTACTAGCAGTGTGTACAGTCCAATGAGCAAATCATTTCTCTTTGACCCAGACAAGGGGGAAATATTTAACACTTACTGACAAGATTCCATCACTTCACTTTTAATGTATATCAATATTTAAGCTAATCAATGAGGTCACTAGCCTCCAAAGTGTAGTTTAACAGTAATTTATTTCAAATGTTCTTTTCTCTGTACATCAACTTCATAACTTACATAAACTCACTCTGGTTTCAACATAATAATGCTATAAAAACACTGTGGAGGGCAAATTTATCAATGTAACAAGATCTATCCATTCTAAAATCAAACCAATCAAAATAACATATCATTGCAATAGTATATATTCTCCTTGCTCCAATGCTCATTATCACTTGCTTTGAAATGGTGCCAGTATCAGCACCAACAAAATTGTATGAATTTCAATAATAAAGTTGACTATCCATCACACTTGTTCTCTTAATCTTGTTCAACACCAATTGAAACCCTTCTATAACTGATTAATGTATTAGAGTGAGTAAGTGAGATGAAGTTTTTACACTGCTTGAGCAATATTTCAGCCATTAGATAGGTATAGGTTGAGTGTAGACTGTGTTTGCTACATACCTTCCCTGTCCCGTTCCTCCTGCTCTAGTCGAGCTGCCTCCGCTGCTTCCTCCGCTTCTCTCTTCACTCTTTCCTCCTCCTCCAGCTTCTTCATTTGTTCTGTAACAGTGCATACACATATATATATATACACCCTCACAATGAATATCTTACTAACAGTTGGGAGGCACTGTGCTTGTGTAAAAACAAATACAAGACACAGAACAAGAAAACAAAGCAAACTCTTTCTTCAAATACTGCTTGAAAATAAGTTATTCATGATTATTTATCATAATTGAAATTGAAGTAAGCAACATTTTTATCATCTGATGAGAGGATACATTCAGAAGGTGACTGACAACAATACTTACCATCATAGAAGTCAAGGAGCTCATGTGGCAACTTGTCACTGGGTCCGCGGGGCGGCAGGAGGATTGTGTTGTACTCATCGTAACCCTTCATCAGTCGGAGAACCTTCTCTTCCTCCAGGTACGTGCTGTCAAACTCCAGGTTGTACAACTCAATGGGGAAGGAGCAGGGGTTGCGGATCACAACGTCCTGCTCGTCTCCACTGCTGTGAGGAAGGATAGGACCAAACTCAACCAAGTTGCGATCAAACTCCAGTCTGGGTTCAAGTCCCTGACCGCGGCACAGCAGTAATATGCGTTGACTGCTCTGTGCGATTCGGATTGGTATCCGGTGTTCGTAGAATTTCTGCCAAAAAAGATATGTTGAGTAACTTGTGTGATTATTATTTAGAACATTGAGGGTCAAAATACATCATGTTCAAATGTGAAGTTTTGTTACTTTTATCAGTGAATTTCTATAGCATTTGTGTTTTTATTATTCAATTTGAGCGTAACTATATTTTCACTCTTACAAGCTAGAGATGCACTTCAAAAACCTGTGTAGAAGTAAAAAAGTCACTGTTACTTTTGTAGTGATGGTGAGGGCATAACAATTTCTTCTCAGTAAGTATTTCAGACAAGAAGAGGCAAGGAACAAGGAAGACATGGTTTCAAAGAGGTTGAAGATAAAACTGACCTCCTCTGTGGGCATGAACTTGACCTGCACGTTGGTTCTCTGACCAGGCATCAGCATACCGGTGGGAGGCATGATCTCGTAATGCTGGGCTTTCTTCTTCTCCAGCCGCATCTTTCGGCGTAGATGCATCGGGATGTGACGGTCAGTCTGTGATAACAGGTTATTTGAGTTTGTGAACTTTGTCTATTGACAAGAGTAGCTCGGATATTGTTTAAAATGGAGATAATGTAAGGCAGGAACTCTGAGAAAGATTTGAAGTTCACATGATGGAAGAAATTAAGAAATTGTGATTAAAACTTAGAAGTGAAAATTTTTTTTTAGTTGGTGAAAATGTAGTGTATCACAGACATAGACTTCTATGAGAGGAAATTGAATAGAAGTTTGCATGATGAAGCCAAACGAAGGCATAAATCAATCAAATGTGTACTGCCTCTATATGCATTGTAAAATATACTGATTAGCCTACCTATAACAAAAGTGTTGTCTAGAACTAAACTGATGGTTTTTTTCCGTTGTAATAGACCTAATCTCCTTGCTGCCAACTTCTATAAAATAGTTTATTATTACTGACACCAAAGGCTTGCAGTACATACATTTAAATCTATAGGTAGGAACACATTCTTTCTGATAAAAAACAGCTTTATGGATATTAATTGACAATGAAGACTATTACAGTGATTAAACAGGGATGGGAATTTTCAGCTGATAAAGGGATTTCAGCTGTTGGCTAGGTCTTGACTGTTTTATTCATCATCTATGAACCTTTATTGATTGCATTTCAGCTGTTTTCTTAAACTTTCTTTTCTTTCCCTGTATCTGAAGGGCCTATGACCCATCCATTAGTCAAGGGAGATAACCAACCTGTTTCTTGTCCTTGTCGGAGGGTAGAGAGTTCCACTCACAGGGCACCTGCTGATGGTTGTGCAGCTGTACAGTGATCACCTTGCACTCCCCACACTTCACCTCACCGAAGTCCAACATGTCATCAGAGATCTCCATGTCGGGCATTGTTACATTAGCTCTCAAGCAGATAGCCACTTGTGGACCGTTCACAATCTGTCAAGGAGAAATATGTATATAATAACTGAATTTGTTATCCTTTTTTGGACACCATGCTTCAAATATGTGCAATTAAAGGATAGATTTTGATAAGATAGACTCAAAATTCTGTTTGCTATGCTTAAGTCTTCTCTCTGTTGACTCAAGCTATTCACTTTTAATGTTTTTTATAATCAATCCAAACAATCTTGGCTTAGTGGAAATTTCATCACATTGCTATTAGATGTATATGGCCAAACAACACAACTCTTTAATATTTGTAATGAGATTTTTGAATTGTGGAATGAGTATGACAGTAAAATATTGTCGATATCAATATAACTTACAATATATTTCTAAATGTGTCGAAAGTTTATGTTCCAAGTAATAAACAAGAAGACATAGTCAGCAACATCCCCCGCCAGATTTATTCTTATTTTAAATTAAGTCAGAACCTTCTCCTAAATACTCGAGTGTATTTAAAAATATCATGACACCAAACTCCGGAAAAATATTTGCGCGGTTCTGATTTTCAAACTCCATCAAGGTATTGATACCTTGAAGGCACACATCAAATTTGATGATCCTATCTGTAACAGTTTCTGAGAAAAATTGGCTCCTTTGAAGACACCTCGAACAGAGTCCCAAAAACGTAACAAGGGCAATAACTCCGGAAAAAATATTTGCGCGGTTCTGATTTTCAAACTCCATCAAGGTATTGATACCCTGAAGGCACACATCAAATTTGATGATCCTATCTTAAATGGTTACTGAGAAAAATTGGCTCCTTTGAAGACACCTCGAACAGAGTCCCAAAAAAACGTAACAAGGGCAATAACTCGGGAAAAAAAATTTGCGTGGTTCTGATTTTCGAACTCCATCAAAGTATTGATACCCTGAAGGCACACAAAAAATTTGATAATCCTATCTTTAACGGGTTCTGAGAAAAATTGGCTCCTTTAACTCGGACGCACGGACGGACGCACGGACGCACGGAGCTCAAACCTATATCCCCCTTCCACTTCGTGGCGGGGGATAATAAACAGAATATAAAGCATCCTTATTATAAATCTTGAAACTCACATTGATAGGTACGATAGCCTCCACAGGTCCTAGCTGCAGATTTGCCCCTCTTGGATCAAAGGAGACAACAAAGTCAACAGTCTCATGATCGGGAGCTCCAGGCAGGTTGCGGACTCTGTCCAGCTCAATGTGGAAGCCGTGGTGGTGGATATTGTCTCGCTCCACTTGGAAGGAGGCCGGGAACCAACCGGTGTTGGTGGCGTGGACTACATGAGTTCTCACTGTGCCTAGCACCACATAGCCAAAGTCCAGGATGTACTCCGGCATTCGCGGCCTGTAAATATCATGCATTGTATTGAGTGAATTGTTGATTAGCACAGTTTGGTAATATTTCAGTCATTAGCAGTGAGGTGTATAGGAAATTGGATCACGTATCTTATAACAGTGAATTTTTTAACTTGGATTATATGATCAAAATCTTTTTTCTTATCTCTATTTTTTTTTATCATATTCATTATACATCAATGATAGAAGGAGGGTATAAAGATCTGGCATGGGCAACAAATGTGCTTGCAGGAACAACTGGTTAAAGTGAGTCATCGCAATAAATGGAATGTGAAATTACATTTTGTTTTATATTTCATTCAAAATCATGTGACCCTAAAACGCTTTTTCTCAAGCAGTTTTGTTCCCTCATTTCCCAAAAACCAACAATGGTTATTTATATGCAAATATACATCTTACACGCCTTGCACTATACAATATATGCTAACAATTTAACATAAGAGGTTCAACTAAAAAGCCTTTAAGTCTGACTCACTTGTTCCTAATCTTCTTCTTCTTCTTCGAGTCGCCGGTAGCGTGTGTATCACGACTCTGGTTGCTGGTTGGTGGAGTATTCATGCGGTACAGTTCCGGAAGGGAAGATAGTTGCTGCATTTCTAGAGCAAAGTCGCGTACTGCAATACGTTCGGCTTCCATCTGAAGTTCCAGGTCTGATGGCTCGGACTCATGCTGCAACAAGACATTATTTTATGAAGAACCAATGTTTATGAGTGAGTTAGTGAGTTAGCCCTGCTTTAGCAACATTTCAGGATGTAGTTAACATGTTTATGAGCAAATACTTCAGTGGCAAGTGGTTAATTTTAAAATAGTTTGAAGGTTCAAATGTGTGTTCTATCAAATGGATGTCCTCAAAAGGGAAAGAAGTAGAACAAATGATGGCGTCATACAGTCTAGTTTGAAGACCATTCAACACAATAATTGCAAGGTAATATGGCAAACTTACCTTATAATTCATAAATATTAGATATTACTTTAAGCAAATCTTAAGAAAGCATACAGATATAAAATTCAGTTTTGTAAACAAAAAATAAGAGTGAAGCCTCACCTGCACAACTTGTTCAGGAAGTCTCTGTGTGGTCTTCATGAAGGGTCCGGCACTTCCTGGTCGGTCTGAAGGATGATGTTCCATCTTCTTTGCGCCCTTTGTCAGTCCTTCACGTGCTTCCTTCAGCATCTGCTCATAAGCAGAGCCTGGTTCATGAAGACGTGGAATGTCAAGTGAGATACGTGGAAAGACACCCTCTCCATATAGATTGATAATGTCTGGTTCGAAGTGAGCCACCTGAATCATGAAGTTCTTGTGGAACTTCTCTGGGACTCCTGGCAGGAACTTTACAGTCAGCTTCTGTTCACTCAGAGGCTCTATGTAACCCTGCAAAGATATGCAAACATAATAAGCACTTGACTCGCTGTTGAGAAAATTAATGTATTACATGCATAAGCATCAAGACCATGAAATTCCTCAAAGTCCCTTTTAAAGACAATTTTGGGAAATAGACTCAACCCCCTTTTGAACTGCCACTGAACATTGTGCCAGAAGCTCTTTCTTGAATAAATACAAAGCCAGACACTTTAATTCTAAAATTTCTGTCCTACAGATAACAAGGCAAAAGTGAGCGCGGCTCACATACCCCCGCTTGATTTGACCGCCTTCACGTAACATTAATTTCAAAATTTATGATTATGACTTAGAACACAATGATCTTGCAACCCTAAAAACTATTTCACTTCAAAACATCCCCGGCTATGTAGTTTTTGAATAAAATTCTGGGAACCCTGGAATTAGCCCTAAAGGGCACAAAAGCACTATACAGTCGAACCTTATTTTGGTTACAGGTGAAAATCGTCCTGATAGCAAATCATCCGGTTAACTGGGTCATTTTTCTTAAGAAATAGAGACACATTGTTTGAAAAATCTTTGTCCGTAAGGTGAGATTTATGGATATACGTTGTCTGGGTATCCGAGGTTCGACTGTATACTTCCATACCAAATTTGAAGTGTGCAAGTCATTTGGTATTTATATATGCTCCGGAAACAAGACAAAGTAAAACATTTTGACCGTTTTTGGTCAAAATTTCAAAAATTATTTGGACCATTGAGTTGAAACCCCTAAAAGGCACCACAGCACCATATAGGCTACTTCCATACCAAATTTGAAGTTTCTAAGTGGTATAGTTTTTCAGTTATGCTCCGGAAACAAGACAAAGTCCAAAAATCGGACCGTTTTTGGTCAAAATTTCAAAAATTATTTGGACCATTGAGCTGAAACCCCTAAAAGGCACCACAGCACCATATAGGCTACTTCCATACCAAATTTGAAGTTTCTAAGTGGTATAGTTTTTGAGTAATGCTCCGGAATGATTTCGGACGGACGGACGCACGCACGCACGGACGGACGGACACGCGGAGCGCTATATACCCCCGACTACGTCGTAGCGGGGGTATAATGAAAGACAATGTGTACATACTGTGTGTGGCACCATGACAGGGATTCCTGGCAGGGGACGCTTGGACATGGTTGGATCCATTCCAATTGAGCTGAATTCAAATCCAACCTTGCCAGTATTGACAAGCGTAATTTCAGCTGATGCAACTTGGTCATACATCTGTTTTCCATAGTCAATGTCCTTACAATCAAATCTGTATTCTACAAGGGAAGCTTCTCCCTTCAGTTCCAGTTCGTAGGTTGGACCTCCCTCCACCTCACAGATGGCCTTGACGTGACCCCAGATGTCCGAGTGACCATAGAAGGTCAAGGTTATTTGTTCTGTATCACCAGGCTGAAGAGTTCCATACAATGGAAGGATGTCAAATACCTGGAGATGGAGTTCAAGTTCAAATTTTAGAAAATAGATTGATTCAGAGAAGTAGATGTAGAAAATCATCATGAACGTCAAAGAAATTCAACGTAAAATTATGTGAGGTTAATTGATTTACAAATGTCTAACATATGTCTATTACATAACTTCTACTAAAATATACAGATGCTGATCATTCCATAGACATTTTGGCAAATGACCAGAAGCTAAAGCAAACTTCTTACCACATATAAACATGTTAAGTCTGGAACTTTCAGGAGTGTATGTCAATATGAGAAGTGGTCCCATCATTCATAAAGATTTTTTCAAATACTCAGAAGTAGAAGAAGTTTTTATCACATATTAACATTATTCTTTAGTTCCTGAATGATATTATGACTAATTTAGAACCTATTGGCCGAATTACATAGCACCCCCTGGCTGCTTAATTTACACCGCTGGCCAAGCAACTGGCAATGAAATATGCAGATAAGTTATAAAAATAGGTTGTTAATTATCATCTGAGGATGTTCAAATGTATGGTACCTCCTCAATTCCAATGGGTGTTGCGGTGTCCTGATCTCTCTCTAGCAGAGCGGTGAGGACTCGGTTAGAGCGGAGAGCATCCTCCTCCTCAGGGCGGAGAGACATTCGACTACCCAGGTTGAGGCGTTCTATCTCCTCCTCCTTCTTCACTCCTCCCTCCGGGGCTGCTTCCTGCTCCAGCTGACCCTAAAATGTCAAGAGTGAAAAATGACCATTCTACTTCAATATCAATGATAATGAGCATATGTGAGTTGGTGTTCACTATTTGAATTCAGACAGGAGATATGCACCCTTTTAAATTTCTCCTATTTTGACGTTTACTTACATTTATATACCATCACCTTTTAATATTTTTCTATATATCTGTATCAAATTGTAAACATTTTTGCAAACAAAAACATAAATGAAACTAATGAGAGGGACACATGCTTAATTTAAAGACACAATAGATAATTGCAGTGATAAAAAATATAAATGAAGAGAATTCCAAAATTTAAAAAACCAAAAAGTTTCATGCAATGATTCAGAAAGGATCAAAAGGGAGCCACAAAAAGGGTTCATGCAGATCAGGTAGCAAATGATGTAGGGGGAGACAACGCCTACCTTCTCCAGCTCTTCCTCTGACATGGCTGATGCTGGTCTATCCTCCTCTTCCTCCTCCCTGTTATCTCGGGCCGGTTCACCTCCACCTTTCTCCGTCTTGTCAGTGATCAGCTCAGAGTCAGGCTGAGGACAGAACATAAAAAGAGGATACTAACTGAGGGACTAATACATAGGTCAGACATGGAAAAGTGAATTTTGGGAAGTGTAAGTGATCTTGACAGGGATGCAACGTGAAAATAACAAAGGAGAAAAAGAGTGAGTGAGTGAGTTGTTAAATAGCTCTGCTGGGTAATATTTTAACCATAGGCAGCATGATTGTTGAGGAAATGATTATCTTGATTTATCACATGATATTGTGATTAGACTTATGATTAAATTTACTGAAGGTGGTGTCAAATGTGCCAACATACAAGATATGCAAAAAAAGAAATATGAGTTGCCCATATATAACAGATATATTGAAAAAGCATAAACAAAACTAATGAACAACCACTAATGAATATTACAAATACATCAATTGTGGGATGACTGATCTATTGCCTACCTGTTGAAGTTCCTCCTCTTCCTCTTCAGATTTAGCTCCTCCCTCCTCCCCATCTCCCTCCTCAATCACGACCTCCACCTTCTCCTCTACATCCACTTCTTCCTCTGTCGGGATGAGATTCTCCTCCACAATGATGTCCATGTTTGGTTTGGGGGGACGGTTGATCACCGCACATGGCTCATTACCAACCAGGAAGGACCATCTGTACTTCACCTCCATTGGGCTGTCATTAGTGATATTCACATACCGCGTCACTTCAGTGTCGTTCAGAATGCAGCCAAAGTCTACAGTTGACTTTTCAAACTCTAGGTTAGGGAAGTAGACCTCTCCTCGAAGAGCAATGTAATCCTGAAAACAGAATAATAACAGATGAAGAGCAGTTCACATTTTAATTCTCTTCGTTATTGAACTTGCGTTCATGACAAAAGAATTTCAAAACATTGCAATTCACTGTTTATTGATTGTCCATGAAGTAATCTCTATGTTCTTTAAAACAATTCAACCTTCTATTCAATCTGCTTATCTGTCATTATCATCCTTCCATCCATCAATAAAAGAACTCAATCATTTTAATTTCAACAAACACAATAATTTTTATTCCCTACAACAAATACACATCCTTAACATGCATCCAGAATAATTTTCATACAAATGAATGTGAAGAACCCAAGAAATCAATATTCGATCAATTCAAACAAACTACTTATTCGAGCACAATTTCAATTCAATAAAATATTTAACAGATAACTATGAAACGTGAGAGTATTAGACTAACCACATGTGGGTGTTCCTTGTAGTTGACGTGCAGCACCTCGTCTATAGTTCTGATGTGGTAGTCATCCTTGTGCGCGGGATCAAAGCGGATCTGGAGAGTGTACATGTCCCCAACCTCTAGGTGCACCTCCTGGTCACAGAATCATCAGTTAAATCATACACAAATCATACAAAATGTTTGTGAAAGGACATATGGTCACTTCAGTAGTCAAAAATTAGGACAACAATAACCAATCAACAAATGGAAGACTTTAAACAAAAGAATCGGTGTATATAAAAATTTTGGGAAGACAGTCATAAAAGTGCCACTTTGTGATTCTTTGAATCATGAAAAAGCAGGAATTGACAAAATTTAGCAATCAAGAGTGAATTTAATCAGGTTATGGCCAGACTTTACTTCATTCTCTTTTATAATGATCATACAAATATCTGTGATCTTGGTGCACACCACTTCAGACATCCTTATGTAGCTTCTGTCTGTACATACGTAGACATGAATAACATTGGAATATTTTGCAAACTTGAGGTACCATCGTAAGTAATTTTTGTGAATTAGATATAACTGCAAGGAGTCGGAGTACCTACCCTCTCTGAGACCTCGACGCCCTGTTCGTCGACCAGCCTGAAGGGGTACTCCAGTTTGAGACTAGTGGTCAGGGGTAGACTGGACACATTGCTCATCGACAGCTCTCTTGTCTCCATATCCATATCCTCTCCAGCTTTCTGTCATAGGAATAGGATTTTATATTGTTTTTTGTTACCAATTTGACCGAAAATATTCCAGTAACCCTTTTGTTTCAACCTTTTACTGACTTTTAAGTGGAATTTGAATCAACTGAACTGAATCCACCACTGCTAAGTCCACAAATGTTTTTGGCTCCCTACCTTGTCAACTCTGAAGAAGACACTCTTGGTGGAGAAGTCGAGGAGTGGACTGATGAAGTCGGTAGACACATCCACTCTCATCACAAGCTCCTTGCCTCCCTGCCTTCCGATGATAGCGTGACACAGCAGGAGCTCACTCACAAACTGGGGTCTGCAGATAACATTTCATTTGTCATAACTGTGCAGATAACATTTCATTTGTCATAACTGATAACAAAAATATTTATGCTTAAAGACTTTTAACTTCATCAAACATAATCTCAAATTTTATCAAGAAGTGTAGGTTTACCATTGCAGGACCCATCTGTTTATGAAGTATGTCCCAGATGTGTACCATCATCAAAACCATATATGTCATATTAGACTGAAGGTGATAATCACAATGAATCTCAGAGTTGTATGCGTATCTGATTATTAACTCTGTCTACTAAACTGACATAGCAAATACATAATGTAGAGTGAGTGAGTTGGGCTTACAATCCCTAGGGTAATATTTCTGCAAAAAGGTGTATCCAATAACTAAGAAATGATGTTCTTAATCTTGACAATAAACTCACTTTTCAACAAATCCCTCGAGCTGCATCTCGACTGTTTCCCCGGGTGGTAGATCCATCCTATTGGGGGACAGCTTGAAGATAGGCATAGCCGGCTCAGCTGGGGGAGGCTTGTTCTGGCAACATAATGATAGCCAACTTTCAGAGCATGACTTAGAGAACTTATTGTCTTAGGCCTAAGCGAAAAATGTTTGTTAATGAAAGGAATGAATTGCACCTATGAGTTAAATTGATACTGATTCTGCTATATTCATATAAATGCTTGGTTAGACAAAGTTTTCTTTGGGTCTTACATTATGCAAAGAGAAAATCAGTATGACATACTCTAGCAAAGATAATAATTCCAATGAGAAATCAGTGTGAGTGGACATTTTGGCAGAACGTTAATGCAAAACTAAGGAGGATAGATCCTTGCTCAAAGCAAACTAAATGCCAAGATTAACTTAAATGCCAGCCTTACAATTTGCACAAAGGTTATCTTAAATAGATACAGTTACCTTTAGCTTACCTTACAAAAGTAAGATTGTCAAGCACCATATTGAAATTATAATATCAAACAGCAGAATGTTGTTTTAGTAGCTGCATCTTTTATTACACACTCACCCTATTTTTCATGTCAAGAGGGTTGTATGCTGCCAGTTCCTTCTTAGCTTTGCCGATGGGTCTGAAACCTTCTGTACTCCATACCAACTGCTGGTGGCGCCGACCGTTGTTGGTCAACTTGAATGTCTTCTTCAGTAGACGATTACTGTAAATAATGTTAAGAATAGTATTAACATTGAGGCTATATGTTAGAACAATCATTTTGTAACAAAAAGAATAACAAACGTTTGGTGTTGAGCAGGTTACAATTGCTAAAAACTAAGATACAAATGTAAATGGACCTTGCTTATTCATGTGTCATGTCGGTTGAAAGTAGACATTTGACAGACAACGTAATTTTGTAAAATTTATAATGAAAAATTGAAACATATTGTGATACATTCTCTATATTGTGATGTTTAGCATTGACTGTGGAAATGTATATTTTCATGAAAAAAACATAAAGTTGTTTGTAAAGAGTTATGTTGTGCAAAGAACAAACTAGAAATAGAATATCATGAAATATGACTATTGTAGCCATCATTCTGAGCTATCTGGAAATATCAAATCGTGAAGCCTCTGTACAGGGATCCGGGGAATGAAAGGGGCTGTGGCCTATGGGCAATTTGTACACATTTGATGAAAAAGTTGCCCATTTAAATTTTGAAGGCGACTGTTGACATAATTGCAATGACCAATTAGAAATTAAGAAAATTGCAAACAAATCTGAAAATGGCTCATTATAAATTCAGAAAATTATGAAAATGTCTGAAAACATTTCATTTTTGGCTCATTCCCAATCCCCCTGCAAAATCACAACATAAGAGGATAACAGACCTGAAGTTGGGTCCTAGGTTGAGTTGAGGGGTAAGGGGAGGGTCTGATATGATCGTTGTTCCCTGGCCCTGTGCTATCAGAGGGATCAGTCGGGGCTGGCTCTCCACAAAGTTGATCTGCAGCTTGTCAAGGAACCTGGGGCAGAAGGCGATGATGTAAACTTTATTGTTTATAACTAAAATTGCTAATGGTTCATATGAAGGATATTCTTTGGATAAAAAGCCAATTAAAAGATTTTCACAAAGTCTTAAAGTGCTGAATGTAAATTAAGAATAGTATAAGAATAGGCAATTTGAATTAAACATGAAATATTTAGCAAACTTGGCTTGCCATGTTCAAAGTTCATTGTTTGTAATTGAGACTAAAAATAAATTTTAGTATATAATATAATTGAGACTCAACAATATTTTTGATTTGAGTGATAGGAATTATTATTATTTTGATTGATTTACAACTCCTTAATTTAAATTTTGCCTGTATTGACCAATTAAGTTGCATATCCATAGAATTATCTTCGTTCTTCTTGAGGGTAGAAAACAAAAGAGATGAGTGAAGCCTGGGAAGGAAACTTACTTGACGCAGTCCTCCAGATGTGCCGTCACGGTCATCTCCATGGTCTGTTCAGGAGCAATCTCTCCTTCTGATGGCTCCACCTTGAACACTGTGTTCGTCCTCAGCTGTACACAACATACAAACATCCATTAGATGTACAGTCGAAGACACAGTTCTCTGCAGTTACAACTTCTTTATTTCAAGATTGTGACAGTGTCAATACATACACTGTTATCAAGCGTGTGATGATGCAAACTTTAAACTTGAAAGCAATCACTTAAATATACTTGTAATTAAGTAGGGATTAGAATACTGTCTTTAATATTTCAGCTATATAACATGTTTTAATGTTACAAAATACTGCTTGAAAAGTTTGAGACAAATATAGAAATGATCAAAGTTTTAATCATGATATCCTTTCATTAATTTTTTAAATCATGATGCATATATAGGATAAAAGTATTTGATAGTGATTATACGTACCATGTTAGCAGTGAACTTGGCCGGAATGAGAGACTCATTGGCAAGTGTGACAGTCTTGGGTATATCGGTGAGTACAGGAATCACATTCCAGTCCAACTCTAGCGGGCTTGTGTGTACTACCGGTCCTTCTCCAATACAAGTCACATGCACAGGCTGCAACACATAAAGACAAGATGATAAGCTTTTTTGGGTACACCACAATGTGCTTGCTGTTCTATGAGTAATCAAGATGGCTTACATATCTGCTTATATTTTATGGATTGAGATTGTGTCTAACGCTGCTAGAGCGATATTTCAGCCAAAGAATAATTTTATAGAGAATCCAACTCTTTTCACTCTTTTGTGCAATACAGTAAGTGGAACAGAATATCAGGACTAGAAGTCATATGAAACATGTTTACCCCTGTAACTGTCAAAATATAATTCATTACATTTTACACATATTTCTTAGAATTATCTTACCAGTGGAACTTCTTGACTGCCGAAGATGTGAACATACACAGGGATGTCCTGTTCCTCCAACTCCTGCACCTCGATAAACAGAGGCACCTCAAACACGGAGTGGGCATCGATGATTCCCTGGAGTAGAAATTAAATAAAAATCAAATGCAATATAATGAAAAAGTCTCTACCTGAGACTTCTATTAACTTAGATTCTGTTAAGGAAGGTTTGAGTTCACAAACATCTTTATCACATAACTCTATCACTACAAACAACTATTAACAAACCTTTGGCCTTGGACTGCTGTAGAGTATGGGAGCTTCTTCCAGCGCAATGACGTCCTTCTGAGGAACTAGCTCATACTTGGCCTGTAGGTCCGTATCGTTGTGCAGCATGATGCGGTGCTCGTAGGGGTGGCGCAGGAAGCACCTGCCATAGTCTAGGATAGGACTCACCACAGTGATAGCAGGCACGATGCATCTGGGGGCAAAGTCATTCAAACATAAGATCTTATTATACCTCTATTAAATTTGTAAGAATATCATTGGTCAGTTGACATCACGTGATTGAAAAATATATCTGTACACTGACCCCGGCTGTCAGTGAGCAGGTCAGTTTTGTGACAGAAATGTGTGACACTGACCTGAGATATTGACTCGTCACGTGATTTGTCACGTGATTGCGTCTGTCACATGACGCTTCACTTTGACGTTACACAATCAACTCATGCAAATAAAATTATCTTATCTCATCTTAACAAATCTAAGAAAAAGGAATTTCGGTATAATAAAACACTTAATTACTCATGGTGAGGTCATTATGTAAAATACAAGGATTCTCGAACCTGACTCATTCGGCGGTCTGACCTGACCTCGGCCTGCGGCCTTGGTCAGGTCAGACCGCCTCGGGAGTCAGGTCTCGAGTCCTTGTATTTCACATAATGACCTCACCATGAGTAATTAAGTGTATATTGTTGATAAAGTAAAAAGTCAGAATAAAGGAAATCAAACATATTCTAGAAAAAATAGTTAGCGCTATTTATTTTGAAATGTCAATGATAAATGTTAATAATAAATTAATCATGCTCACCTTGTCTAGTATATTTGAATGAGTATGATTATTTTAACAGCAGTTCCTGACTGTACTTTTTGTCGAGCCTCATGATATAAAACATGTAAATAGTAATTTCTCTAAGATGATCTAATTAAAGGTAGATAACCTTCATGAATTTCACTTAGAAAAATTAAATCCTCTTGTGCTAAATCATGCCATCAAAATATGTTTATCTTTCATTATTGTAAGGTTGACAGAGTAAGAAGAAAGATAATGTCGTATCAATTCTGTCAAAATGATTAAACTTTAATAATATTTGGTTATGAGATCAAGAGAATTTACTTTAGCTGCACATGAGTTATAACAGCAACACTCACTTTGCCTGAATAGGGAGAGTCAAGATCTCCTCCCCGACTTTATCCACATCAACCACCATGGACAGATCATATCTCTTCACTGTGTTGGAGACAAAGTTGATAGTC
The DNA here is from genome assembly GCA_916613615.1 of Steromphala cineraria. NCBI lineage: Eukaryota > Metazoa > Mollusca > Gastropoda > Trochida > Trochidae > Steromphala > Steromphala cineraria. The sequence goes on from OU744730.1 coordinate 57,592,091, forward strand.
ACTTTGATTTCACTTTGCGGAGGAACAAGTTCTGTTTCTGGGATAATCTCAAACTCTTTAGGGGCTCCACCTTGTGGCCTGTCGTATTTAGGTCCGACCTCTGTAGAGTTGCTGTCAAGGTCACTGAGGCTGCAGATACTCTCAACAGCTCCATCTCCAGGCACACGTAGACGGAACGTCATTGGAACCAGAGACGTGTTCATCAGCGTGCAGTGCTGGGTGTTCAGGAAACCATATGAGACGGTTCCGAACCGCAGTTTGGGAACATTGAACTGGAAGGTTGGTCCAATTACAGAACCTCTGTAATTTGAAAAAATGTCTGTTTATCATTATGGATCAAACTCTATCTAAGGCATATAATAAATTGAATGTAATGTGCAATACCGACTGCTCATCATAAAAAATTAAAAAGAGAAAACAATTTAACGAATTTAAGACTAACAATCAATTTGTTACAAAAATGCTGAGTCAAATGCACATTAGCCTCATTGGAACCAGAGACGTGTTCATCAGCGTGCAGTGCTGGGTGTTCAGGAAACCATATGAGACGGTTCCGAACCGCAGTTTGGGAACATTGAACTGGAAGGTTGGTCCAATTACAGAACCTCTGTAATTTGAAAAAATGTCTGTTTATCATTATGGATCAAACTCTATCTAAGGCATATAATAAATTGAATGTAATGTGCAATACCGACTGCTCATCATAAAAAATTAAAAAGAGAAAACAATTTAACGAATTTAAGACTAACAATCAATTTGTTACAAAAATGCTGAGTCAAATGCACATTAGCCTCATGTACACAATGAATAATCAGTCAAATAAATGACTTTGAATCAATCATATTTGACAGTGCCAAATATAGAGGAACAATAAGCATCAACTAGCTCTAAAGCTAAAGGAACCAAATTGTATCTGATAAAAGGCAAAGACTGACAAGACAGTCAGGGAATGTTTGAGCCTTATGCAGACAAAATATCCTGATGGAGCAAGATGGTCACTTCATTGAACAATAACTTGTACACTCACACGAACATGATCTTGAGCTGCTCTGGTGAGCCGTCAACCTGAAAGAGGAACTCCTCCTGAAAGTCTCCCAGATGTGGACTACAGAACTTGATCTGAATGGCCTGGTGGCCGCCAGGCATCACGATACCCTCTGAGGGATTGAACTGGAAACATGGTCCAAACACAGAATTCTTTGGCATCACACTGAATATAGCGTCTATGTCACCCTTGTTGGCCAAAACTACTTCATATATGTGAGTTGATCCAATGAAGATGTTTCCCATGTTCAATGTTTCGAAGGAGAACTCCACTTTGGGTCCGATTCCTTCTCCTCTGATTCTCAATGGAAGTCTGCTTTCCCGTCCAGTAATGTTACAGAATGCTGTGTGGGTATATATCTTTGCTTCTCTAGGTTTGAAGATGACGGTCACGTCAAAAGATGAGTTGGGCCAAATATCTCCCTCCACTGGTTCTATCTTAATCACATCATCGTTGAACAGCATTGGGTCATCCGTTACAAGCTAGAGCAAAGAAAGGTGTGGAGCATTTTGTTTAAATGTTATTTAAGATAAGTCCTTAACATTGATTGACGCATATATTTGAAACACATTTGTAAATATGAACAGGTCATAAGCTTTGCTATCTATAGGTTTTGTACCGCAAAATAGTCATAATGAGAGTGAAATTTCGAATAATATCAACAACAGCAAAAAGTAGAAGAGATCAACAATAACCATAGTTTTAGAAAAATTTCTTTCTGTAAATATTAAATATAACTGATATTCAATTATATTAATTACATATATTGAATTATCTATTTTTATTAATGAATACTTCTTCTAACCTTTTTCCTATTCTGGAAAGTCCTGCCGAGGATTGAGAGTTTATCTCTGAGTGTGGGGTCAGCGATACACTCGTCCAGGAAACGGTCAGTGTCATTCCTCTCTTCCTGGTCCAGCTCTACAACTCGTCTGCAGACACATTGCAATGTTAGCATCAATTTGTGACCACAACACCTACTTTTATGAAATTGACCCTTCCAACAAAATCCTGTTGCTGAAGATCGAATATAGTCATTTCATCCCTGTACAAATAGTTTCTTCCCTAATTGTTACCAAATTAGCAAATACATAGAGATTGATGCCCATGCAGAGATGTTACATTGCTTTTACAACATGAGTGACTGTAAACTGTAAAGACATCTTCTTACCCTGCATATTGAATTGTTCCTCTTATTACACAGTGCAACATATCTTGGGTAATTTGTTAATGTGACTTATTTCAACACATGAATAATATAACATCATACATTATAGAAATGGAATCAAGGCAGTAATCTTTGATGAAATAAAGTCCTTTCAAAGTGAGAACTGTAAGATTTGTTTGTAAATGTTCCACAAGGAAATATTTTTTGAAAACAACATTAATGACACAAAATAGTTCAATCAACAGTCACAAAGCATATTTGATATCCATTATACAAGAATCCTTACTTTTTAACAAAAGATGGACTAATTAAGAGGCTGACTATCACTACATAATTAATGCCTACCAATGGAAGACTGCATTTCATCTAGCATGAAAATGTTTAATGATAACTCACACAAGTTTGTGTTGGTCTTCTTCATCCTGTGTGGCAAACTCTGACCAGTGAAAGTGGGCGATCACGTCCGATCTGTTGTTGATTGTAATGGTTCGCTCGTTGGCCATTGATATGAAAGTGCTTTCAATACGGATTGAACTCTTGTCTAGTCGCACATTGGAGTCTTGGGCAGCTCCATATAAGGCGATAAAGATGTCCTCTCCTGAAAGGTATTGTTGAAGAAAATTTATACCTTTTGTCTTCACACATTATTCTGGAAATTATCGTTATAAAACTGCATGAAATAAAAAGTGATTGTGTGTGACTGTAATATAATCATTGTGTCTCTGTTGAAACAGAATCTTTAATTTCAGCTCGTTTATGCCAATATCATAACAATCCAAAGGAATACGGTGAAGAGTTGTGGAATCACAAATAGAACAATTCTAATAAATTATCCCAGAATTTCCAGTTACCCTCAAGTAATGATCAAGAAAGTAGATTATACAAAGCACATGAATGCTTTCAATGCTGAAACTGCAAGATAACATTCAAAATGCTCTAAACATGCTTTCCATTTGACATTCTGAAAGATTACGACGAGGTATAAAAACCAACTGGTTTAGCTAGTGTAGAGTGCGTACCTGTATCATAGTGTAGGACAAGATCGGTCTTGTGGTCGCCGGCCTGTTGGGGCTGGAACTCTACTGTCACTTGCATCGACTCCTTCACTGGCAGCACCCCGATATCGGGCGTCACTGTGTAGGGGCTGTGGGCAGTAGGAAATTATCCTTTCACATTCTTTAGCTTATGAAAGGTTATTACTGGTAAAAAAAACATACCCCAGCTGTAGTTTTGCTGCCATCACATTTCATAATATTGAAAAGTCATGCAATCAAATAACTTACCATAATGAAGATTATCTACAAAATATAGTTAATTTAGATAAGTCTCTATGCAATGCATCAACTCCTCTTAACACTAACAGTTCATTTGATATTTACTGATAGGGCATTATAATGAAGTTGCTAGCTGAAACTAATCCTGCAGTGCAAATAATATCCATCTTTGACAAACACAACTATATATCTTCTTTTTTTGAGAGTCATTTGAGAAGCTGGTTTAATGAAGAAGAACAAGTTCTTATGTTACCGTAAGTAAATTTCTTAATTGATGAAATGTAAAGTTTCAAGCATGATAACAATGTTAGCATCTACACCAAATCGCCGCATTTAATGCAATAAAGAGGTTGACTATTTATAAGAACTTGTTCTTAAAGATCTACTTCTATAAGGCACATATAATTTTGGTAGAAAGAGAAAGTTTAATGGAAAGTCAACAGCTACCAGAAAGAGAAGAACTCACGGGTTAACACTGAGTGTGAACTTGGCCTCCTTGTTTCCAATGTTTCTGATAAGGAGTGTCTTGGAGTTGGGGTATTTGACGGGGCACACTGGGAAGTTGATCTCGTCAGGAAAGTCGAGGATTCCTCGAGCTCCGATAGCCTTCACTGGCACTACAAACTTCTCTCTCTCAGTGATACACACTAGCTCATGGGTGTAATCCTACAAATGGAGTAGAATATGTCATTTAAGGTTCATAAAAATTAAAATTAAAAATTATCAAGGATCTCTTGATAAAAGCTTGATGCTTCTACTCATAAAGTAAAAATGTTTTAAACTGAGTAAGTAAATTTTCTTAAATGATAAGAACTTATTAGAGTAAGTTTTTTTTTGTGTGAGTATGCTGCATTTTACCAAAAGACATCTGTAAATCAAAAAATGAATTTTCTCTGGCCTAATGAACACTTTTATCTGAGATTGAACACTTTAGTGTCCTACCTTCTTCTCGTCTGGTTTGAACTGTATCTTGAAGGTGGTTGGCAGTCCTGGACCAACCTTGTGGCCAACATCGTGGGGACTGATAATACTGAAGTATGGGGAGTTGGCTTGTGATACCTTTACTAGTCGTGGAACCTGTATCAAAAGGAGTCTCAATGATTTCTCTCATTTCTTGTTAAGTCGGTTCTTTGAGAACACATTTGGAATGTAAATGGGCAGAATGTTTGTCCGCTTCATTGATGCATCCTTTATAAATATATCACTGATCTATCACAAAAACTAAATACAGCCAGTAGAAAGATAAGCAAGAAAAACTTCAGATAAGCGAAAGCTCCAGATGTGGAGAAATATCACTGGTAAGTGAAAACTTCATTCTAACTGATATTTAGGGTAATGAATTTTCTATAATCAAAGATTCAAAGAAAGATGATGTGCAATTAAAATGCAATCATAAAACATTAGAACACATCACAATAAGTGACCACAAAGATCATGCTTGAATTTTAAGTTTGGGAAATATTTCAAACATTTGTGAACTTTTGTTTATAGATATTACCTTGTCATTGTTTCTCAATACAAATGGAATTTCATATGTTTCAAAAGGTTCAAAGTTCTGGAAGAATATCTCTGAAGGGAATGGCTGGAACATTGGCTCATCAATGTTTACTTGTGAAAACTGAAATGGAAGAATAAAAACACCATTACAGCCATGTTAAAATTAATCATCTTCTCATATGACTTCATTCTCCAAAAACTTGGACATTTTTCTATAGCATGAAAATATTTTGTAAAAATCAATTCTTTGTTGTTCATATAGTTTAGAAATTAGATGCACTCATTTCTAAATACATAGATATCTCTATAGTGAATAACATCTATTTAGGAAATTTTCAGACTTATCATAAAGCATTTAAAGCATCTTTGAGACTATTGTCTTGAAATAAACTTAAATTTCTTTTTATTGTTAAGGAAGTATAAATAAATCAGAAATCAATTTTAACAAAACAATCAACTGGTCTATGTTGACAGATATTTACTTTTTGTAGAGATGTATCTCCCATATCCAGAAGTTCAACTTTACGAGGAACTTTCATGATGCGTGTGTTGGCAAGTTTCTGATCCGTGTCCATTGACATGTCAAACAAGAACTTGCTGGGTGTCATCTGGCAAAATAAGAGTCAATTGTCAATACCTGGATCACTGCAGGTTAATATTCAAAAAGAATATATCATCCAACTATAGCTAGATAACAGTTTACTAGCATCAAAATGTTTCTTACTCTTCTATTTTCATTCATTATTATAATATATGTAGTGTTCACCTGAAAGAATTGAAAGTGAAGTGTGACCTCTTCAATTGAAATGGACAATTGATGAAAAGCATTGGCTAAGTTTTTTTTGCTTTCCATCATTCCATCAACTTCAGTCAACAAGTATTAGTAAATTTGTAAAGATCAAGATAATCTGATGCTTAACAGTAACTATAAATTTTGAAAAGCAGATGATATTTATTTCAATTTTGAAACTGTACACATTATGAAAATATCAATACTAATCTACATTTGTAGGAATAAAGCATTCTGTGTAACAAAATCTACAGAATCTTTAATTGTTATGCAAAATAGCAACGTTCTTCCTATAATAAACTAAAAACAAATCAAATATTTTGTTCATACAGTTTATGTTTGTCTTCCCCTTAAGCATGATATTAATTTACTGATATACCCACCAACTTGACAGTTAGGTACAACATCAAATATTTGTTATTTATGATTATGCATACAGTACGGTATGGCCACTGTCGTCATGCAAACAACAATATATGTAAAACACTTACAATGAAAAGTTTTAAGGACAAATGGTTTGTATATATCAGGCCAGCAGGGTTTTCTGGATAAGTTCTTCTTGATTGAGAAAATCACAATGTTTATATAGAGAATATGCTTCAATCTTGTCATCACAAAATGGTGTTCCCTACATCACCACCTGTTAACGGATTAAGCGTATACTCCAAAATATCATAATTTTCACAATGAAATAAGTTGATTCAAGAAATTTTACAACATGTAGACAATATTTTTGATAATATTTTCACAACATATTTACAGTATTGAACAAGTACAACTGACAGAAATTCTGTTAGTGTATCTACAGTAAGATTGAAACAGTCGACACCTGGTGTAAAACACATAATCTTATTAATGTGAAACTTGGAGTCACTACCTGTACCCTAACAATGACCATATTTTATCATAATCAAACATTTTAATAGGGACAAGAATACTTATCTCTACTGAAATAATTTCATAATCAATATCTATCCCCGACAAGAATTTATAAGTTAAAGCAAAAACCTTGGTACCATCCATCCCAAATATAATCACTACGGTACCCAACATTAATTCCTTCACCAATGATATTAAACATGAACATGTCATTAACAATAACATTGACCAGGTCAACCTATAATGCCATGATTCGTATAATCAACTTGAATAGAAACATATCAATAAATGGACCATAACTTCTTAATTCTACATCTACACCTGACATACATTTTGTTGTTTTACACACAGTGAAATATGTTAAGCACCCTCAAATCTAAATCTTGTATGCCTGTATGAATTCTACAATCATGTTATTCTATTCAGACGACAGGCAAAATTTAGAATTCTGGCTATGAACTGGACCAACTGGTGTTTTTTTTTGTTATGGAATATTTTACCAAACAAAGTTAGTGTCATGTAAATCATACCACCCTTCCACGATGCAAGTTCACCCTGCGACTTAACTTTGCTATTCAACAACACTTCTGACTTTAATGTCAGATAATAGAATAAAAATTGGGGGGGGGGGGGGGCTAAAGGATGGTACATTATCATAGTGGGTCTCTCATATGAAAAAAATAAGAGCAAAACTAGCTACACCATACAGTCAGTCTTTTAGTACTAAACATGCCAAAATGAATCATGTTCACGATTGTTCCAATACTGGCATGCCCCAAACTACCACATTGCATTTTTGTCAGACAAATACATTTTTGTTATGTACCATTATTTTGGCCACCTACAATCCTTGAGAACTAACATCTTTTATGCAACAATTAAACCATTGCTTGATCATTTTCCTGAAATTGTTTTTGCATTGGTGGTATTTTAAATTACCTTATTATAGTGGGTCTTTGAATATTTCCCCTATCACACAAATCAAGGGGGATACTTACAATTTTGTAGTTTAATGTTTTAGTATGACTATATACTAAACTAAAGCTAACAATATTCAAGAATTAAAACTGCTCTTTTACAGGAAACATCTTTGTATTCTATCCTTTTCTATCTTTCTATCCTAATTAATTTGATTGTAAATTATTACAAATCAAAGGCATCTGTATTTATAAGCATGATTAGTAAAACAAGTACCAACTACCCATGTTGTGACAAACCAATACCTTTATTTCCTTTTCAAGCTGAAAAACAAATCTCATGTTAAAAAAAAGGATACTAATTGAACAGTTTAACATTACTATGAATAGGGGATGATTGAGATAATGTCGTATTAAAAAAAAATTCCTATCATTTATTTAAAATGGGATACGGTCAAAACGGCGACAAATGCCTAGTCAAAACAGCGAAACACATCTATCAATAAAATATATGTCTTAACGGGGACACCATTTGGACGGAACGGTGATGTGGTAGCATGTTTTTTCTTGTGTTGTTTTGTTATTGTTTTTCTTTCATGCATGTGAAATATTTTTTTTCCTTGTGAGTTGTTGTTTTATGTTTATAATATATAATATTGGATTGATCGTAGCCTAACTTTGTCTTTGATGGGTTCTTAGTCTAAAAATGGGAACCAGTGGTTTCGTAGAAGTGACCGGTTTGTATAGAAGCGGTGATTTCGTAGGAGGATCCCAATCATCCCATCATCCGGTTCGTAGAAGGTGATTACGTGTGAGTGATATTTTTTATATGTCTTATAATTTCTTGAATGTTATCTTATTTGATATACAGTGCTGACGGGTAAAGATACGCACCTAATGAATGATCAGTCATGCAAGGAAAATACAAGATAAGAGAAAACCCTATGACCATGTGAAAGTTTAGGGTTTAGTTGACAATTCTAATGTGGAAGAATCTTTTTTGAAATTCTTTTGTGAAAGACAGTCAAATTTTTCTAACGACTACCCCCTATTTCGGGAAGATCCGGAAGTGTACGCTAAAGATACGCAGGCAGGTTTTGAATACACCTAACATTATCAATTTTATAATATTAATAGGTTTTGAAAGTTTTTTCAGAAGTTCAGGGAATGACATATTGATTTTAGGACCAATAATTGTGTATCAATCGACATTTGATATTGGAGAAGAGAAAATATTTGATGACAATCAATTTTGTAGGAATTTTGTCAGTTTGTACAAACATGTCACTGTTTTGTGCCGCTGTTCAAAATCTTACTCCGTTTAAATCAATCTAAAATCTTTTAATGTCTTCTTAATTTCAAAAAGATGTAAAGACAACAAAAAACTTACAAGCTAACACTTAATGTGTATTTACTATGTTAACTTTTGTGTAAGTGCGTAGCTTTACCCTCCGCGTATGTTTACCCGACACGGCTGTATAGGATTGTATTTTCACTCAGTATAACGATGAAATTTTATTGTAAACTCAGTGGTATAAAAATGCTTAATGGTTAATGTAAAGAAAACCAAAGTTGTACACTACCAACCATGTACATAGTATGAACAAAATGTATTATAGTAGGTTGCGCCTAGCATACCGGTAACTATTTCATAAATACTCTGACCATCGGATCTATTTCACCCAATGTTTAATCCAATGTTTTACCAATCTTTTATATCTATTTCAATTTTGTATCTATATTTTATAATATATCATGATATATGTTACACTGTACTGTAAGGTACTAAGGTGTTTCATACTCATAGGCCTGGTCGGGTGCTTTTTACATGAGACGATTTTATGTCTGTAATGTTTTAATATGCTATACATGTACTTCTTGTAACAGTGTGTGACACTGAAATGAAGCAATTTTTTTCCGTTTCCTTTTCTCCATATCTGAATTAGAATTTCCCGTTTTTATCTTCCTACAATCTCCTATGGTATTATCTCATTGTCTTCCAATCTATCAATCAATTTCATTTCATGATACAAACAACGAATCCAGTTTTCTGTTGTCTTTTATTTTTACAAATACTATGCTGTCACCTCTTTGACTTGTTTTTATTGTCACTGTTTGTTAACGTTTTGACTAACAGCCTGTCGCTGTTTTGGTTTGTCGCCATTTTGACTATAGCCCATTTCAAATTGCTTAATAATCCAAAAGATGCATAGTATCATATGAGAAATAAAATAATTACCAAACAATTGACGGGGGAAAACCCCAACTAAATGTCAAAATTAAAGGGACAGCTGAGTGAATATTATCTCCTAAGATGGGAAGTAACCACAATAGCATAAATGTACAAATACTATAACATATACCAATTTCGTTTCAACAAAAGGTATTATAGTATCAACATTGATAAAAAAAAATCAATTGTCTTTCATCATTGTTTACAATCAGTTAACATAATCATGGAGAATAAATATATATTGAAGCTATGAATTGATTTTTACCTTATATTCCAGATCATCTTCCTTGATGAGCTTTGGGTTCCTTGGAGCTATAACTTTGCTTTTATAGTTTTGAGCTTCTGGGCTCAATGATTCCAGGGTACCAGTGGTACCCACCACTTCTCCAAATGGGCCAAGAGGCATTTTGCTGACAATAAGAAGAGGACGATCAACAATACAAATTACAAATATGTAGTGTCTTTAGTGAAAAATCTTTGTTTTGGGCAATCTCCTTATTTCATTTTGCAAGTGTTCAATATCATTGAATATTGATCCACTGTGACTCTCAGGTCCGATTCTAAGTTCTCATGCGGTTGTTATCATTGACAAAAGTGGTAAACAATCTCAGCTATAAATTATGTATCGTGATGTATCCAAAATCCTTGATACGTGTGCAGTATTTACTTTAAAAGTTAAGGAGTAGTTTACTTCTATCTAAAATTCATATTAACAAACATTTCACATCTACCTTACTTACTTGTGATTAGTGTCCCTGTTTACTCCAAGTTCATGTTTGGAACGCCATCTTGTCGCCGTTACCTAGGTGCCCGTTTCGCCGAAGATCAGGAGTAAAACCCTCGATGATTGGATAGAGATTTCTATATTGACCAATCATAATGAACCTGATAAAATGTGAAATTAGTGCAAATCTATGAATATTAGCAAATATGCGTGACATTTAATGACAAATTACATCATACAAAGCAAATAGTGTTATATCAAAGCTAAACAATTCGTTTTCTCATCACTTTCGCATGTTATGTAAAGGGACTATTTTTCTAGTGATAGCCAGCCACTTCCGTCTTGCGTAAGATTCCGGTTCCATGGTGAGGAAAACGTGACAAGCGACAGCAGAAAACTTGTGAACAGATATTTCGAAATGAAAATTTGGACATCAGAACACACATTTGAGTGAGTGTACATTTTGATCAGTTTCCAATCATTCAGAAAATGATCGATAAGTTTATCACAAATAAGTTCGACCTTCAACAAGTTGAACGATTCCGGTGTCATGAAACATGCCACACTCTCAGACTCTCTGAACAATGTGACATGTCAAAAGAACAGTAAAGTCTAGAATCATTAGAATGTTACTCGATTTTGAAAACCTATACATTTACTTAATTCTGATACTTGACATTTCATTTTAGCCCACTGTCACTGTTATCTCTACACGGACACTGTCATAGTTCGAGCAGATGTCGCAGTACAAAATTTTACTGTGTCCAAAGGTCAAAAGCAGGGAACTTTGTCAACGTGATGTCAATGCCAATGAAATTGATATAAAATACTTGTTGATATGAGTGAGACTCCATTTTCTCTCAACAAAATTGAACAAATAACATCCAAAGTATGTCATCACCTACACATAATTTCTTATGTATGGTAGTATTTTCTAAGATTACATAAGTGTGTTAATTACGAGGGGGTCTATTCTCTGAGTAAATACAGCGACAGGCTCTTTGACTTTGTTATTGTTTTACAATTGCATGCTGGGGAAAATTTCGACTGATTATACAACTACAATGCGCTGGAATTAAATGTCTTCTGCTCAACGGATCATGGAACGCCATAGGGAATAAACGCATATTTACTACTATTGGTTTAAAAACAGTGGCAATAAATATCTTCTTCAAGTAAGAAGCTTTACAAATTCACAGTGTAACCACAGTGTTTTTAATGAAGACATAAAGATGAATTTCTAAACTCAAAGACAGAGAACCATACCAAAATTGGGAAGAAAGAGTTAAAATGCTGTCAATGTGACAAGGTAAAATACAGAAGGTACCAGGTTAATTTACATCGGTACGATCATCGAATGTAAAACATGTTCAGTGAATGAAAACAACCAACCTGCTTACTTTGAGATTTAGCTAGCACCTCCAGCAGAGCTAAATAGCCAACCAGCTCAGATGATCCATGTAGATAATCTATATTCATAATGTATAATCTTACAGTTTGGGAGTGGTACCTGACGATGAGCTTCCATTAATTAACTCTCATTGGTCAGATTTAATGTTCTACAACTTCATTGGTTCATTAAACTAGACATTGTGCCGAAGAAAGAAATAACATTTAATTACTTATAATTACACAATAATTAGTAGGGGTGACTATTGACCCCAAGTGACTATTGTGATAGCGATAGTCTATTGCAGGGTACTATTGCGATAACTATTGCGATAGTTTATCAATAAAGGAAATAAAAAAAAATTTCAAGAAAAACAGTGTTTTATTGACTTTGGAACAATAGTTTGTCAACATGGTGGGATTTCATTTTGTAACTGGTCGTTCTTAGCAACAAGAAAGATAACTCGTGTTTTCCTGTTGCTATTTTTAGCTAGCGGCGATCTGTTTGCTGTTAGCCGTTTCCAGTATTTTCCAAATGTAAAAATATGTGTTTGTGTGTGGATTGTACTTTTAACATTCAAGTTAACAACTGTTTTTTTCAAATTGTCTATACCATCGATAGTTTAGACATGCTATCGATATTATTGATCGTTCTAAAAAAGACTATCGATAAAGTACTATCGGCACTGATTCGGCAGAGCAACTATCGCGATAAGTCGATAGTTCGATCTATCGTTACACCCTAAATAATTAGCGGTGATTGTGTTGTACATATTTCTTGTCCACTAAGCAAGTCACTACGGTGCCATCAAGCAATGGCCGGGAAGTTATATGACCTGTTACGACACATGACTAGAGTCACCGGACGTCAATAAACTGACACTTCGCACCTGTTAATATCCGGCTCTTTGATACACAACTTCAAATGGCATATTCCCAGTCGTCTTCAAGGCACTTTTAAAAATGTATTAGATGTAATTGCGACTGTTAAATTTATAACTTCTTTGTGAGGCATTTTTGAAGTTAGAATGACAATAATGCAGAGGAATATATTGATGACAACTTCTGAACAAAGACTTTGTCATCCTTATGTTCCTCTGCGTTATTGTTAAATTTATAATACAAATTTAAAAATGTTATTTAACAACAAAAAATAATACATAAAAAATAACTAGATGAGAAAATTGCTTTTTTTTAAACCCCATTACCTATCACTCAGTTACATGATTTCAATGAATAATGAGGATGAGGATATAATAATGAGGATATGTTTATCAATATTACATTTTTAGGCAATAAGCAAATATTTATATATCAGATTTCACTCTTTGATTGAATACTTTATCTACTTAAACTGTGAGAAATAATATGTTCTTTTTAGAAGATTTAGAAAAACAAAACTAGTCATATGATTAAATCATATTTTACTTGTGAAAAAATTAAGCTAATGAATGGATTGATCAAAAGTTCTAAAGTTATTTCAAAACCGTTCCAGTATAATTATTTTTGAATAAATGTAGCAGATGCATTAGTGAAGGAAACCTACTAACGTTACAAAGAAAATACTGTTTCAAAACCAAGACGTTGTATTTATCATATATGAAAAGTAGTATATAGACGGAACGTAAATGCAATTGTGGATGCTATTCATCTGAACATACATAAAAAGTTTCATTCTCTACGTTTATGCTCTTTGTAATAAATCATTTTATTATAATGTAGCCCAACTGACCATTGAGAATAAAGCTGAGTGTGTTACGACGAGGCTTTGACTATGCTAAAGGCTTTATCAAATAATAGTGCTTTCAATGAATATTTTAAGAAGTCAGCGGGCTTGGCCTCCCCGATTTATTGACCCCTTTATTTTGATCTTTTGATCAAACTTTTTATGTCATTAATCTAAAAAAAAAACCTTTTCTGATTTTCACTAAAGACATCCATGGGAGACCGTGGTGAAGGCAGCATGGCGGAAGTATCCCAACCCGATGAACCCCAGTGTGGTTGGGATAGACGTCGTGGACAGAAAGGTCACTCCAGATGGGAAACTAAAGAGTCATCGTCTACTCTGTACATCATGGGGCCTTTCTGCATGGGTAACAAAGGTAGGAAATTTCATCTTCCGAGGCTCCCATCCCTACATTCAAGTTCTTGATGTAAGAGCCAAGAAGCTAGCTAGAAATTATGTAATGTTTTAATAAACTGAGGGGAAGTTTGGTAACTTTTCATCTTTCATCTCCTATACAACCCTGCCAAGTTTAAAGTGAAAGTTTTTCAGGCAAAATGAATATTGAAATTGGTAAGTTGATAAGTTTAATGATGCCACATTGCTTCTTGCACATTTTCAGATTTGAGATCATAAGCCCTTACAGTTTAAAGTCACAATGGAATTTATATTCAAAACTAAAAACTGATAAGGTGATGACAGTTATAAGGTCCCGCTTTTACTTTTGTACAGGTATTGAATTATTGGTAGTGGTTTGTTGTGTATTGATCGTATATGTATTAAGTGGAGACAGGACAGTAATATGCAGTGTTGTTCTTAGAGGGATCCTGGGAAAATTAGCCTACCATTTTTGCTTTGTGTCCCTTAACATTTGGAGAAATAGGATACTTATTTTACTTTTGCAAAGGGATCCCTTATGCTCGGAATTGCCCAAAATGACCTGATGAACAACACTGTGCATTTGGACTTAAAGCATTGATTTATTTTGTCCTATTTGCTGCTCAGATTGTTGGGATGGACAGAACGTGTTACGCCAGTGAACATTCCGAAGTTGATACCTCAAAAAGAACAATGACGATGAGAACCAGAAATGTAAGTATCATCTTTATTCATTTTCATCATATGTATGACACGTTGAATGTTTTCACAACCTGCTGGAAAGATGGTTGGTTGCCTTATGTCTAAGATATATGGTGTTGACAGCAATTTTAGAATTTGAGAAAGAGGTTAGCCTCATACACTAGGTTGTCCCCATAATATATGGTAACATTAAGAACATGTTCTTTGTTTCGGTGTTATTTAGATCTTTACATAATTGAACAGTGTTTTTGTTGGTTTCAAATTTGATATCAGTTCATCTGGAAAACATGAAGAAACGTTAAACAATGTTTTTCACATGAATTTCTGTGTTATCTATAATTTTTCATATATCTAGAATTTTTAATTTCAGTTGACCTTCTGTAACATAGTGACAGTAGACGAATACCTTTCATACAGGCCTCATCCCACAGACAAGATGAAGTAAGTTTTGTTTTTGTACACTTTACTTCTTGCATAGAATCATCTTCCCACGGCAAGGTGAAAACGTATCGAGCAACTCCTCGTTTAGACCTTGCCACCACAAGATAGAAAACTGGTGATCCGGAGCAGCGACACCTATCGTGATCACGAGTTACGCCCCTTACCAGCTCTTTCAACAATAGCCAATAAAATTGCCTTTTCATTCGGAACAAATTCAAAATACTAACAGACGATCTTTTTGAAAACTATCCGAGTGAAATTTAATTTTAATCTTCAGTCTGCATGGTTGTTTTCACCGAGAATGCAGAGAAAATAAACATAAATATATCACTCAAATTAGGTGTTGCTCTCCCGTGTAAAACGCATACAAAAGAATTTTTTCAAATCGGTTCATATAACATGCTGACTTCTGATTGGACTATTCTACTTCCGTGCAGCGGGTTGAAATGCTAGCACAGAAATAACGGCCAATGATGTCAAGGGAGGAATGGAAAGATTTTAGAAACTTTTTCGTTTCGCCCGTGACGTTGTGAAGATGGCATATAATATATTAGATAACTCTTTGCACTAGGTTGTTACCAAGATTAACAAAGTAAAACATACTTGCCGCACATGATTGGTTTTGGCCATTGGTTAGCCAACATTGCTGAACAAGTCGGGATATTGACTTAATTGAGCAATATTCTGTGATGGATAAGAGTTTGACTTTATTTTCTTTATAACATTTGAAAAAGTCTTTTTGAAGATATATTTGATAATTATTGGTCTGTGAAATTTGGGAATTGATTTAGGAAGTTTGTAATTTGATCATGGTATTTGTTTATTACAGAACCACACTTCAACAAGAGGCGGTTGTGACAGTACATGGAATTCCACTCAGCAGCTACCTGGAGAATGTAATGGCCGACTCTATATCTAATAATGCTGGCAAGGTAAGCCTCCATACTCGATCCATAACCAATCTGAAGCTTCTAGTGTTTGGTAGAACTAATTAAAATTTAATTATTACTATTTGCCAAATCATTGGAGGACTCATTCAGGGATTAGGAAGGGCAGGGGCCATGGGCCATTTGCACATTTTCTGAAGAAATGGCCCATTAAAATTTTGAAGTTAACTATTGATATAAGGGCAATGGCCCCTTTAAAATGCAGAAAATTACTAAAAGCCACGAAAATGGCCCATTGTCAAAAGTGTCCTTCCCAATCACTGCTCATTTAAATCTACTGGGACTATCAGGAAATTTGGGTAGTGAGTCCTTGGACTCAGCAAGTAAAATCTATAAATTGATCACTGGTGTTGTATTAACTTATTAAACCCACTCGCACTTGTCCCAGGGAAACCAAACTCTGATCTGAACCAGACACATTCTCTCTGGCTACTAGGGTCGTATGTCACAACTTTATCACTAGATGCTGACAAGTCAGCTATTTGTTTACCAAGTATCCAGAGGGCTCAAACATGATGTATAAAACATCCCACAGTATACAACAAAATTGCCCTGATCAATGATTAAATCGTTTCATTCTTTCTAAAATCAATTAGCTATCAAATTGATTATAATAATTATTGGATAACAATTTTCAAAAATGAAATAAGGTATGTTTTTCTTTTTTACAGTTCTATTTATTGCATTTACACGATTTGCGATGAATTTTACCTTACTTGAAATGAACAGTTTCAAAATGAATGTATGTTTGCTAGATTGACCAATATCTCAACATAAATGTAATATATCATTGTACATATGCATTTTATACATAATTTATTAATTTCAAACTTAATTTATCAACTTTGAAGGCAAAATATTTGTGCCCAATGAATAAAGCATAATGTTTGACTTTTGATGCATTCTTTAGTTTTTTCTTGTGAAGTCATCAAGACATCTGTACCTCCTAGGCCATATACAGAATGTTTATGTTTATGTGACAGTTCCGGTCAGATTTCTCACCCCCACACTCCCCCTTATCATTTGAATGAGTCTGGAACATGTGGAAGAATGTTGGCCTCAGACAGCCTGTGCGAGTGCCTTTAAGCATAAAGAAGTTTCAATTAACCAAGATATGTTTCAATAAAAGCTGGTAATGTTTCAGGGTCGGCAAGCGATGGAGTGGGTGATCGGGCATATCAAACAGGAAGCTCAGGAGTTGAAACAAGAAGCACAGAAGTGTATGGACAATGTACTACCCAAAAAAGTGCCATCCTTGTGACGACAGGGACATATAATTAGGGAAACAAAAAGCAAAATGTGATAATTCCTTCCATTCTGTGCCCAGTTGCCACTGACGGACAAGGACAAAGACTGAAGAGGTTTTCATTAAATTCTATTGAATCAGTACTTTCATTATTGAAATGTTTAAGCTGATTGATGTCTGGAGAAAGTTAACTGCTGAATGTGTGGCGACCTCAAAATAACATTTCCAGTTAGTCTTATCATGATTTCTCTTCTTGTAGGAACATTTTACAAAAGTGTTTTGGTTTTGTTGATTCCTATGAACTGACGCTGGTTCACTTTTGTTATTTTGAAAATGGCATTCTGCCGTCAGTTTAATCAAAAAGGATTGATTCATAAGAAACGATGGTTTCTATATTTTTGTCCAAGCACTCTCATCCTCTTAGGCCTTGGTTTACTTTTGACTTTCAATATTGTTTTCACTTTGTTCAGGATCTTTCTCAAACACATAATAGTTCGAGTGTTGTTCCCAGTGTTGTTCCTTCATAAGAGGGGCCCTTGTCACATTTGCCAACCCTCTTGGCTCAGAGTTCCTTTAGTTTAAAGGGGCAGTAGCACGTTTTTTGATAATTTTATATTTTAAAATTTTCAGTGATAATTGTAAGTTAATGTTAAATGTATTATTTTGACAGTGTCAAAAATCTCATTACACAAGTCAATCATCCATAGTCGGAGGACAAAGTATGAAGATTCACATAAAATACATAGGCCGCCATTTTTGTGTGAACACCTTTTATTCATTTTGTGTAAGAAAAAGGAATCGCATGGCTAAACTTTACGTTAAATATTTGAATCATTACTGCTCCATTTCGTTTAAATACATTGTCTTTCAATTGGAACCATTAAATTTCATTTTCCTGACATCACCTTATATTCCCCCTAAAAACGTGCTACTGCCCCTTTAATAAGTATGATACTTCTACCATTGAAAAGGGTTCCAAATTATCAGAATTTGCCAAAATAATCCCTTGCCTGATCACCTAGAAAACAACACTATCAGGTTCATAATTATGATACAATACATTATGTCTTTAAAGGACATTAAAGCTATCGTTCTCAAGATAACAATGTTATTGTCAAAACAGATTTCTGTTAATTTACATGTAGACTTGTAAAATGTCCATCAAATATATATACTTGTTGTTATCTAAAATTACAAATATTTGTTATGGAAACAAAATTGACTACAATGTATTTTATCCAAATAAAGTCCCAAAGAATGAAGGACATCGATGCATGTGTAAAACTACCATGCCTTTAATTAGCAGATCTTTTGACATGTTGAGTTGTATCATTATTTCCTTTGATCAACAGTTCAATTCATGATAAAATCATGTTCTTGTCTTTTCAAATCAAGAATTGATTGAAAACATTATTATTTTTCTTATTAATTGTTCAGTATGAAGTTTTTTAGTTATAAATGATCAACTATTATATGTTACTGTTCATGACAGTTATAAATATGTTTTCAAAATATATCATGACCATGAATTTATGGTAACATACGCTGCTTTATACCTCATTTATATAATATTATAACAAATTCATCCACATAATTTTGTAAAGCGGATCTCTGGAAATTGGTGGTTGTCAAGAAATAATTTGTCCACTACCTACTGTTATTTCCTTTAAAAATAGGAAACGTCAATTATGTACATCTTTGCATTACCGGTAATATGTTGTAGACGTCCAACCTCATCCCAGCATAATCTCATTATTTCATCTCCTGAAATACCATTATATATTTTTGTTCTTATCAAACAAAATCAGACTTCACCTTGATTCTTATCTTGATGAGATGATTTGAAGAAATGCCAGAAAATATGTCAAATCATGATTAAAAGAAATCAAGAATTTAATTTGTCTCAAGGCTTGCTTCAAAAAGGTTCCTCGGGCATGGATGAAATAAGCCTTACAGAAGAAAAGTAAATCTAAAAAGCACCAAACCAAAGAAGTTGTTTACCGTGCCAAATTGCCGAGATTTACTGACCCTTCAAAACATGAAGGGTCCCAAGATAGATTACAAAAAACCTATGTAAGTAACTTTTACTGACTTGGCATGTTCAATTCAATGGGAGTAAAGGTCAACCTAAGTATAGGTTGCTTTGTGAAAGGGGGCCCCTGGTAATTGACTGTTACTCCCTTAAAGGGGCAGTAGCACGTTTTTTGATAATTTTATATTTCAACTATTTCACTGATAATTGTAAGTTAATGCTAAATGTATTCTATTGACAATATTAACAATCTCATTACACAAGCCAATCATCCATAGTCAGAGGACAAAGTATTGAGATTCACATAAAATCCATTGGCGGCCATTTTTTTGTGAACACCTTTTATTCATTTTGTGTAAGAAAATGAATCGCATGGCTAAACTTTATGTTGTATGTTTGAATTATTACTGCTTCATTTAGTTTCAATACATAGTCTTTCAACTTGAACCATTTATTTTCATTTTCCTGACATCACCTTATATTCCCCCTAAAAACGTGCTACTGCCCCTTTAAGGCTAAAGGGCTTTCTTCTTGCAAATGCAAATCGAAGGTAGAAATCAAGATATTATCCTATGAATTAGTTCAAATGTATGTCAATGACCTACACCTAACAGTGTACGTAATATATTAGTACACAATGTCACTCAGCGCTTTGAGCATGCAATGTGCATGGATATATGCACTATATAATGGACTATTATTATTATTATTATTTACCCTGTTTACATGAATTAGTTAACTGATTATGAACCTGCTGTTGTTCCAAGAATCAAATCCATGCATTAAACACTGGATCATATGTTGGTTTATAGCAGTGGAAGGGTGAAGAGTATTTGAAGATTAATCTTGACATGAGGTGCTTTTTATTCCAGTGCTACTTTTGCTTCCTCAAACACTTTATACTTTTTTTTCTATCTTATGACACTGCGTATGTCCGTTCTCTCCTCACAGATTAGTCAAGAAGGTAATAAAATGCTGATCTAGCCCCTGTTTGAATTGGGTTAGTTTGTTGGATTGAAGGGAGAAACCTGATTGAGTGCAACAAAGCTATTTGTGCAATCAAGGACGCTGTTTAAAAGTAATCTTTTTGACTACTGAATCATGGCAAAAGCCTTGTGATGAAATTCACCCTTTCCTTGCAAGAAGTATTTTCTTTGGCTGATGTTTTTTAAGAGGTTTGTTTTGTGAGGATTATTTGCCACTAGGGGAAACTGCCGCAAAACTGTGATTAGATCTTATTCAAACAGAGGTTTGATCAACACTTCATGATGGACATAATTATGTCATGCCGACATTTCAAGTTTCCAAATTACCAGCTGACTTAGATGGATATCCTCATATATGAGGAGTTTGTATAAGAAATCAGAGGATTTGAACATTTTTTTAGAAGAACTTGTCAATCTTTGTTAATGGATAAGTGAATTCTTTGTTATTGAACATCGTGTTCAATTCATATTGCTTGTTGTCAAACATAAGTTTGTATGTGTATTATACAATGAATAACCATAGTATTGATATGCTGTTGCATTAAAGTGCCTATAATGATTATCTAGTTTTTGCTTTGAAGAAAATTGCATATTTATGTTTTTAATCTTTCAGTTTGATAGCTGATCATTCAGATATGGTACTGTTTAGCACAATGTAATTTTTAAAGACCAATCCCAAACGTAGCGTTTTCTTGTTTTGAATAGATATCATGACAAAGATAGCATGACACAGCTACTAATGGAGGTTTTACTTGGTTTTGTATAAATCATTGTTATGTAATCAGAATACTTTTTTTTGCATCACACGTGTGAAGTGAGAATGAGATTTTTGTACCATCAATTAAAGAATAGTTTTGCTCACTGTTTGTGCTGGTACAAGGTTTTCAAGACTCTTGATTTGGGTAAATGGCAGTCTAGTATGGGACTTTCATAGAATTTTTTGGCAAATCAAACCTTAATTTTGCTAAGTCGGTGACCCAACACTACAGATTTTTCAACCCGTTTGGGTTCTTCTAACAATACTAACAACTCAGGATGTTTTGGGTTTTTTTTTACTTGTGTTTCACTTCTTTTTGTTTAATAGAAAAATATACTTGTCATGTTTATTAACATTTCTGTTTATGTACCATTATTTGTTGGATATAGATCTCCACAAGTAACAAATAATCTTGCATTATTTTAGCAGCCTTCCATAGCATAATGTTTGTTAGGGTACTGGTATTCTTTTGCAACTAACATACTACAATTAATATATGTGAGTGAGAAAAAGGGAGAAATATTCGTTGTTATACAATGCTGGCATGAAAGTATTTATCAGGTAATTTATGGAATTGGTTCACTTTTTATTTTTCATGAAATCAAATTTTGCTGTTTTGGAATATATGCATTATTGGTTAAAAAAATTGTTTATTTTATGTGCAAAAGAAAAATTGAGAAGAATGTATTGAATGGAGGAGAAAGATTAAATCAATTCAATAAACAGTAATAAACAATATTGAACTCTTGTGTTATCATTCTTTTGAAGACCTAAACCTTACAGAGCCAGGCCTCAGGTTTCGTAAATGCGAGGGTTTCGTGAATAATTTAACAATGCCTCTTCCACAGGATGTAGATAGAAATTGGTGCAACCTTACTTTAAGCAAATCAAATATTGTCTTAAAGGGGCAGTAGCACGTTTTTTGATAATTTTATATTCTAAATTGTTAACTGATAATTGTAAGTTAATGCTAAATGCATTATTTTGACGGTGTTACTGCCCCTTTAAATATCTTTAGTTGACCTGATCTGAAAGGTCCATTGAGCTTATTGCTTGATGTGAGAATTAGCCCACAAGTTGTTTTCCACATACATGTACAACAAAGCATTGGTTTTCAAAAATTGACATTTTGACACATACATTATCATCAATGATCACAACCTAATGTTTCATGTCTCGGGTTACAATATGTGTCCTTAACAAATTAAAAAAAACCAATTGGTTTGTGGTTGAGATAATGACCTCATCCGAGTGGTTATCGGAATACAATGTATAACCAAGAGACAGCGAGAAGGTTATATCCGATAGCCACGAGGATGTGGTCATTATCTCACATACACCACATGGCTTTACCAATTTGCATTTTAACAAAAGTAGATCATCATACAAATATTTAGCTATTTGATGGTTGTCGTTTTGGGGTACAACTTACATCCACTTCACTTCTAAGCATTTCATTTGCACAATACGCGGATTTCACGTGCAGATTGAGCATGTCATGGCGAAATTGTCAATCAGACAAATCTGAGCAAGAAGCAATCTGTTTTAAGTTGTTTCGAATTATTAAAAACACCAAAATTCTACATTGAACTGAAATAAAAAAAATTTGAATACAATTTGTCAAAAACGTCACCGAAATTGTGATTTATGGCAAATAATATTCTTATGTTTAATACACTATTCAGTCCATCAATTATTTCCCTCTTTATAAAGCAAAAGGAGTTGCTCCACGGACGTTGTCAATTTCATCTTGTGATGCATGGATTTTAAGTAAATATAATATCGCACGAGCTGTACACAATCGAAAGCACATGGTTTGAAGGTGGACGAAAATGAAGTGGTCTCATGTTTTGACAAATTTATGGCCGCGTTTCAAGGTCTTTTCAGGAGGAAGTAAAGGTGAGTTGAACTTTTAAGTATATTAATGTATTTGCTGTTGAATTTTATTTATGCGTGGATCTACGAAAATGCTGAAGTATGTTACAGAGGGTTTACACGGTGTAAAACAAGCTGTCAACAACCAGGTTGATATTTATGCATTTTGCTGTTGAAAAATGATTGTTAATGTAACTATTTTCACTATCATTTAGTAATGTATAATTTATGGCAATGTGTATATAATATTGATAAATAATGTAACAAGGTGCTTATAATCTTAATACTCTGAAACAGTAATTTATTTAGCATGTTTCTTTCTTACAATTAATCACATTATTCGATTAATGTTTGTTTCAGGGACTACATATGGACATTTGATTGACTTTCCAAACATTTGATTGACTTTTCCATTAAAGTCGACCTTATCATGGATAATTTAACATAGACTATATGCATGGAACAGATTTCAGCTTGTCAAAGGATTGGGAAAATTGTTCACTTGGATTCTGTGTCTTGTGAAACTTTTCAGCTAATCGAGAACGACGTGAAATTGTGTGTGAGTGTTATGATGAAAATACTAGAAGACCTGGAGGTCTGCATTCATCATAGATAAGCATAAAGCACAAAATGATATCACCATGTGCTGCATTTTATATGAAAATAAATTATAACTGTAAATAAACTACGTTTTAAAATTGTTTTGTTATCATGTATTTTTCGTAAATATGTGTTTGATACAGAGTCAACATTTAAAGGTGTTGGGTACCTTGACGTACCCTAAAACACAGTGGTTGTAAGTTCTTTCGAGGTGCGATACCACAAAGAAGTGAGGCGAAGCCGAACTTCTTTGTGGTATCGAACCGAGAACACATCGACCAAACCCACCTTGGATGTAAAGAATTAGGTTATACAATATAGCCATCGCACGCCTGGTTATACGAAATAGTTAACCTCTGATATTGACCTGATAACCACACCACGTGGTGTATATATGAATAACAGGTAAAACTGCATCTATGAATATGTAAAGATAGAAAATGATAATAACTCTGATCAGGGCCAATTAAAGGGACCATTTGAGTGGGGTATTTTTTGTGGAAATGAAATCCAGGAGGACTCTTCTGTTTACAATTAGATACGATTTTTACATGATAATTTCACACTTAATTTCAAATATGTTTGTAAGGTTAGCATTTCAGTTGTTTCGATCGGAGAAAGACCAAAAAAATTATCAAATTGTCATTCTGCATTAAAATGATGCTTCAACGTTTTATATATTAAAAATTCATAATTTCACATTCAGCATGGGTTAAAAAAGGGGCAAATATATATAAACTTTTAAAATATTCTCCAAAACGAGCCCCGACAGGGGATCGAACCCTGGATCTTCGGTTTACGAGACCGACGCCTTACCACTTGGCCACCGAGGCTAACCTACTTCCGCGGTGAATTTAGGGACTATTTATCGTTAAATGGGTCAGTGCGCTTCTTCAATCATTCCGCCAACAACCATGGCGGTGAGCGGGCGGAACATCGTGCAGACGAGCCATTGATGCGTTTGAGAGGATATTTAGCGGGCACAAAATACATAACTATCAGTCGCTTGCGGCCTCTCTTCCTTTCTTATCCTTTTAATCATAT
Organism: Steromphala cineraria; assembly: GCA_916613615.1. NCBI lineage: Eukaryota > Metazoa > Mollusca > Gastropoda > Trochida > Trochidae > Steromphala > Steromphala cineraria. The sequence goes on from OU744730.1 coordinate 57,616,738, forward strand.
TAAGAAGAATTATATAACCTAGAACACTTTGTATTAGCAAATCGACAGTACAGCCTGTTAGTGTTGCGTTGCTGTTCCCGCCATCATTTTCCTTTAGTCTGTAGCTCGATAATTTGGAAACACATCGAAAAGAACAGTTAACCATGCGAAAATCTACAATACCCAAAAATAAAAGCTGTCCATAAACTATTCATTCACAAGAAACCCCAACATCACCTCACCTCACTCTACGTGAATGGGGGCAACAAATGTGCGAAAATCATGAGAGTGGATGAAACGTCCTTAAAATGAACGAATTACGAAAATATAGATCGTGTAGACAGAAATATCGGTGGGTTCGAAGACACTCGAAAAAAAGGCAATATAATCAATCTTATTTTTTAAAAAAAATTTTAAACATGACTAATGATCAATGTCATATTGTCTAAGTAGGTTTTTATGCACAAGCAGTTGATGCATGGGCAGTGCACTAGATCTAGATCTACTAGTTATTACTCGCCCGTGTAAGATACCGCAGTGTAATATTTATACTGCAATATTAAACTAGTGAAATAACACAATTGAAGTATGACGTCACAGTAGTGTGTGGTTGTGACGTCACAATGTAAGCGCTTCGTCACAATGGATGCCGAGTCGCGGAACTGTTAGTTTCAGCACATTTTCGGCAAGTTTGCGTGATTTTTAGGGCAAGTAATAAACAGAATACTAAACTTCCTTCCATTTAATACTATTTTTATTAAACTCGTGAATGATTTGGTATCAAACTCGCTTTCGCTCGTCTTATACAAAATCATTAACTCGTTTAATAAAAATAGTATTAAATGGAAGGTCGTTTAGTATCCTCTATATATTTAGTAATAGACTATATGAGCAATACCCATGCTTCAAGTGCTCGTGAGTGTATGCTAATGTTAAGATAAGATCCCAAACTATTATGGTTTTGGAGCTGATACTTATTGTTTTATTTTTATAATGTCTATATTTCTTTATTCTTTACTTATTCTATTATAATTTGATTATTTACAAGATAATGTGTTTTCTTGACGTTGTACGTTTTTGTATCAAATAAAACTCATTTCACAGAACCTCGAACTGGAAAATGAAAGAACAAAGTAGCCTAACAATGCAAAATTGCAAATAACAAACAACTATAGATGCTACTGATAAGAAAACAATCACCCTTGACACTAATAAGAGAAACAATAACCAAATACTACGAGGAAAATAACAATACCATGAATGAATTGATTAATTACTACAAATCACTTTGGGACTGATTGAAGACTTACGGCCGGACATCAAGGTAAAAATAGCATTGACTTGCTTCATCTCAAAATGTATTTGTTTAATGTTTATACTTAATATGTAGGCCTAATATTTGTTTGAACGAATACTGGTTATTTATTGTAGGCCTACAAATATCATTGCTTGTAGCGATAGCCGTTTTTTCCAGCGCCATGGACTGTTTCAGATTTAAAAAATCATACTCACCAGATTCATGTTAAAAATAAACATTGTAAGAAATGATAAGTTTAGATCTATAATAACAAAATATATTGTGTTGAATATATTAATCATCTTGTAGGCCCTACTGGACGATTCCAGGAATGGCTAAGCTAGTACCATATAAATTAGAGAGCTTTTTGTTTGATTTGTATGTATTTTCAACTATTTTCTTAAAATCTTGATGAAATGATAATAATGTATGTAGTAGAGGTGTAACGATACAGGAGGGTTGCAATACGATACGTATCCCGATATGGGGGTCACGTTACGATACGTATCCCGATATATAGGCCTATAATCCCCTGACATAATGATCTTTTCAAAAACTTTTGGAGTCAGTTAATCTTGAGAAAGAATTGACTTGATGCTTTATTTGATTTGTAATTGTGATATACGGTAATCAAACTTGCCAATATTAGAAGAGATTGTTGTGTGCATAATGAAGTATCTTTTTAATGTATATCTAAGTTTTGAGCACCTATAGGCCTTTTGAGAATTTATCATTGTTTTATGTATCCCGATTTGCATCCTACGATATGATACGATATGTTGTGGCCTATGTATCACGATACGATAATGTATTGCCGTATCGTTAAAGCTCTAGTATGTAGGCCTATTTATTAAATGGTACACACAATCGTACAAAAGCAAAATATAGGCCCTAATGATGATATATGGAAAAGTTTGCTAGATTGATTCGTGAAAATATTCTTAATATTTCTGGGTGCATTAATTAGGCCAACATGTCTCCTTCAGCTCTGAACTATAAGGGCCCTATATAGTTTTACAATCTAATCATTTTATTATGTAGTTTTGCACTTGTACTTTTCGAAAAGTTTATCACATTTAACCCTGTAACTTATTATGCATTGTATATCTTCAATTTTGTCGGAAATAAAGACAATCTATCATTCTCTTTTGTTATATATTTATATTTCTTAGAAAATGCCAATTTCGCTGAGGTTTTATAGAAGGCGGAACAGGGGAGGGCGAAACCCTCAGTTCGGGCTTGCTCTGCTTTTGTGCTGTCCCGCAAACGCTAATCTAGTTTTACCAACCTTTTTGCCTAAGTATTATTCACTCCAGTCAATGTTCTATCATTTAATCATTTAATTATCAATATTTACATAGTGAAATGACAGTTTATTTTTCATTAATCGTCTAGTCACTAAACAACATCAAATGAACAACTTTTCATTAAATATGATTTATTGTGGTCATATTTTGTAACTTCAATGAGAGCGTGTCAATGGACGCCAACACGGCGAGTAATCAATATAAAAACTAATCGAATAGTCAGACTTTTTGTTAGTAAATAATTAACGTTTTATGTTGATTTATGTCTTAATATGTTCTGCTGCGCAAACAATGAACTAAGAAGAAATGTTTTTCATTATCATGCTTAATGAGTGGGGTTGACGTAAGTTGTGTCATTAATCATGTTAAATTACTATCATAACAAGTTCGTAACCTTCCGAATTGGATCCGCCCGTCAGTGTGGCTATTTTACCTTTTCAACTTAAGTAAAATAGGTATTTAATATCCACTGTGAACATGTTCCCTTCAGATGACAACTTTCAGGTGATGTCATAATTTTCAGGCTGATTAAAATCGACCGTGTTCCATGGAATAAAAGTTTCACAACATAACGGTACCGGGAATCGAACTCGTTCTATCAGAGAACTCCTCCTCCACTAGGTCTGAATTACAATTTTGTTTCTTGATGCACGGTCGATTTTAGTTAAACTGTCATAATTTTGGACCTTGTTACCTCGAACTTGTTGAAGGAATTAAAAGCAATTTCAGATAATTTCTTCTGATAAGAGTGTGAGACATTGGTTCTTTAATCTTCTTGGACTATTTTACTTCTCGTTAACATTTAATGATCTTAATAGGAACCATTGCCTAACGTGTCACGTTCAATTGTTCTTGACGACAAAGACTGTATGAACAAGGGAGACTAAAACAGGTGCACTGACATTGCAAGCTCCCCAAAACATCGTGTCCTGTTACTTTAGCTTAAGAAGTCTCTGATAAATTATAATGTTGTAAAAAATGCAAGTCGATAAAACTTCGGTAAATTTCTTGATCCTAATCCAAAGATCAACTCAATAAGCTTGTTTGATTTTAATGTTCATTTTGACAATAATGAGCATTGTGCAGAAAGAGAGAAGATATTGAACTTATTGAATATCCACAATTATCGTGCAATTGGTTTCATCGCCTATACCCATAAGTATGGTAATACACTCGATCGGGTTGCCACTTCTGATGCTCTGTTACTTTTGATGAGCGAAATTGTAATTCACTGTCCAATTTTGAACCTTTCTCTCAACAATGAATTGAGAAGATTATAAGATCATCAAAGAAAACAACTTGTTCCCTGGATCATTTCCCCACAGCCATGTTGATTGACCACCTAGATATACCTTCTTCAATTCATCACAAACTTGGTGAATACAACTTTGTCAACAGGAGTGTTTCAAGAGTCCCTCAAAGAAAGGTTACGTATGTTTACAGATGGAGATCCTAACAGTTTGAGTAGTTACAGACAGACAGATAGTTTATTAAGTCTCACTTTGTGTATACAATGAAATATATCATAAAACACAAATTTTAATTCTATGCTATGTTTTATCTGAATGTATACCTGTAACAGGTATACATTCAGATAAAACATAGCATAAAATATACACAAACCCTGTTACAGACTTTATGATAAAACATAGCATAAAATATACACAAACCCTGTTACAGGTATACATTCAGATAAAACATAGCATAAAATATACACAAACCACTCATAATGGAGTTATGAGAGACTCAAAAGACATTAATATACACATATATATACACTCGTACATTAGAATAAAATAATATATTACTGATATAAAACACATTTACGTCTTCTTAAAATACTACTGCAGGTTTTGGCACATAAACTAGACAAGTTATAATTTGAAGAGTGGAAGAGTATACTGAACACTTTTCTTGGTCATTCATAGAATTAAAATTTGAAACATTAAAAGAGGCTTCCTTCAACACGTTAAAACGAGATCATCATACAAGGGACAGTTTTTAAATAACATGTGCTTCATCCTCAACGACGTGATTTTTACATAGACTGCATATCCGGTCTTCTACAGCAAGGCGCTCATACCTCCCCGTCTCTATCCTGATTGGGGCCACTCCACACCTGAACTTAGCGAGTGCGCTGCGATGATAGGTCGGTAACGGTAACTGTGCGTAGTGTTCAACATTGTAGTCGTGCTTAAAGTGACAGTAAGTTCGTAGTTTACCAGTGTTGTTACTGACTCGTTGTTTCCATTTGACTTTATAAATCATAAAAGGTTTTCGTGATATGGTATCTATCGTACTTGGTAGCATAAACTGTGTACTGCATGGCTCCCTACATCCTGTGTCTTCAAACAGCTTATGGATCTTGTAGTTCCAGTTCTTACAGTGTCGTGACATACACTGCTCAGTCCAGTAGAAAATTTTCTTGTTCAGTCTCGTATTGCTCATTTTAACAAATCGTTTCCATTGTCTCAGAGCCGCTTCTTTTTGATCAATGGAAATAGGTTTCCATCCAAGATCTCCTAGCATATGTAGGAGTATATTTTCCAACTCCTAAGAAGAAACGTCCAGCCTTGTGTTGTACAGCATTAATACACACGCCATCCTGCTACATCAGCGTATATGTCTCCGCTAATGATATCGGTTGTAGTATTAGGCTATAGCGGAGACATATACGCTGATGTAGCAGGATGCCAAATCGCTGATGCATAGGTGATGGCAGGTTTGTCGAGAGTATGAAATAACTTTGTAAAAACGCTGTATAGTTCATTCCTCCAAGCTGCTTGCTTTTTGCAATTAACAGTCCCAACGCACGGCTTGCAGATTGAGCTACGGCTTTAGCAGTCACGCTAAGGTCAAGATGTTCGTGCAGCACGAGTCCCAGGTAACAGTACCTGTCCGCCATATCTACTGTGACGTCTCCACATGTAAATGTAAACTGGGTTATAGGGACTGATGGGTTTCGAAAGTGCATAACCTTAGATCTTCCTGTATTAAGGCTCAGCTTGTTCTCTTCGCACCAAGATCCAAGGACATTCAGCATGACTTGTAGGTCGGTTTCAGTCTCAGCTAAAATAACAAGGTCATCTGCATATAACAGTATGGGTACGATGTCGTCCTCACACTTGACACCTAACCCCAGGCCTCTCAGGGTAGTCGCTAGATCATTAATAAACAAGTTGAACAGGAACGGAGATAAGATACAACCTTGTCGGACACCACTGTTAACGGAGAACCAGTTTGTTCTGAGACCATTTATTCTGACACAGCATTCAACGTTTCGGTATATAGAGTTGAGTGTTTGTAATATTCTTCCTCCTATGTTCAGGTTGTCTAACTTGGTCCATAAAATATCCCTGTCAATCTTGTCGTAAGCTTTCTTAAAGTCTACAAAAGAAGTAAATGTAGATAACTGTTTCTTTTTCCTTGTCTCCACAATATTTGTTAAAGTTGACAGGTGATCGATAGTGTTACGCCCTTTCCTGAAACCATTTTGTTCGTCCACCAGGTATTCATTTTCCTCAGCCAATTTAATAAGTCTTTCGTTCATAATGCTGCAATATACCTTGTATACACACGATACTAGAGTTATCCCCATGTATGAAAGTGGATCTCTTCTGTCTGTAGTACCTGATTTCGGAATAGGTTGAATTATACCACGTGTCCATATCTTAGGAACTTGACCAGATTCATAGCACAAATTAAAAAGTTTCAACAGAGTCTGACATGACACAATATTTCTATGTCTTAAAATCTCTACAGATAACTCATGCGCTCCAACAGCTTTTCCATTCTTCATTTTCTGTAGGGCAGCATCTACTTCATTTGATGTGATTGGACTGTCAATATGAGCAGTAGATTCCTCCATGTTTGTACAGTTGGGGCTGTAGAGTTCTGAGGTTACAGTGTCAGAGTTCAGTAAATGTTCATAATCACGTTTCCACTTGTTGAGCACAGCGTCATGTGAGCTTGATATCGACCCATCTTCCATCTTCACCTCCATTGGTATAAGCTTATATCGACCCATCTTCCATCTTCACCTCCATTGGTATAAGCTTATATCGACCCATCTTCCATCTTCACCTCCATTGGTATATAGAGGTTATCATGCGAGTGTGTTTTGGGATCGTAAATATCCTGCATTAGGAATAAACATTGTATTTTGCGAGCCTTGGCGAGCTAAATACATAGTGTTTATTCCTAATGCAGGATATTTACGATCCCAAAACACACGAGCATGATAACTTCTTTATCATACAATGTCATTTTAAAATTTAATTCGATAAAAATGCCTGATAATACTATTTTAATAGTTGAAATTGTTTTAAGATTCGCGCATTGATATATGCAAATGAATAGAGCAGTGACTCTGACGGTGAATTGACAAAATATAATTCCTCCTTATATATGCCTTTTATTGCCGTTTGAGTTATTTTGTCACGACTCCAAAATTTTGAAATTTTAAAAATCTATAAAATACGATGACTTTATAAATTAGAGACATTTTAAATGGTCTTTGGTGGGATCGAACTGACGTTCTTTAATCCGACGTCATCGAGAGGACGAGTCAATCTCACCAAGGGGCAAGAGTTGCTTCCCTTCGCCTACTTGACAATGGCAGCTTGCGTTGAGAGCGATTGGACGAACATTGATGGCCGGAGAGCTAAACTAGATCATAGTCTGTGGATTTCCGAATCCAAACTAAACAATATTAAAGTAAAGAACACCGAAGATTGGTAAATGACTCGTTTGAACATGAGACTTGAACTGCCTTTGGTACCTGTGAGTAAAATTGTTCGGTCGGTTTCATTCAAATCGTGATGACAGTGTTTTAGCACTGCTAAGTCATACATGTGGCTAAAGACCCATACAGTTTTGTTGTTATTTCTTAGATTAATGTTTATGCAATGTATCATTCATATTGTAATGCCTCTCTCCGTTACTAAAGGCGTTTAAAATGTTAACGCTTGTGACGTCATCGGAATTTTCGAAAGAAGTTCCGACCTTGACCTTTGAAATTTGCATCGGTATCCGTATATGACCCTTAGCCACGCCCAACGGATATCGAAAATATCCGTTGGCTTTATTATGCCGAGAACACTATCCATTGTATGATAAAAGCTTATATCGACCCATCTTCCATCTTCACCTCCATTGGTATAAGCTTATATCGTCCCATCTTCCATCTTCACCTCCTTTGGTATAAGCTTACTTCTTTCATTTCCAATACCAACGTTTCCAATTGTCTTCCAGAAATAGTTGACATCTTCTTGAGCCGCCATCTCTAGCTTTATCTGAGTGTTCCAGAGATGGTCTCGCTTTGCTCGTTGAACACATCTATCGAAGTCCCTACGTGTCTGTTTAAAAACACCTTTCAGAGTACTCTTATTTACAGTTTTCGATCGGAGCCAGTTTCTTTCAGCAACACACATGTCATTCCACATCACAGTCAGTGATTCGTTCCACCATTGTTTCGTCATGCGGCGTTTCCAACTTTAACTGTAACTTGTTTACATGGAAGTATATCTGACATTTCCTTTGTGACAAGCTTGCAAAATCCAGTGTAGGTTGAATCAATGTTTTCCTGAGATTTCTGACCCGTTTCAAGTTCTGTTATAAGCGACTCCAGTGCTAAAAGGTGCGTACTTCTATTCAAAAACTCAAATGGAATATGGTCTAGTGACATGTGTCAAACGTTTCATTCATCTCGAAAATCATCAAGAAAGCCGCGAATATACGACTCAAAGATCACTTCAAGGATAATGATCTAATGGATGAGTTCCAATCTGCCTACCGTTATAATCACAGTTCACAAACTGCTTTGCTGCGAGTCATGGATGAACTGAGAAACCGAGTGGGTGATTGGAATATTGCTTCACTAACACTCCTAGATCTATCAACTGCATTCGACACTGGGAATCACAAATGAACTCTCTATATTCCAGCTTGAGATGGGTATTACATATACTGCACTTTCCTGGATTGAATCTATCTGGAAAATAGATCACAGACTGTTGTCATTCATCAAGTAGAGTCTAAAAGTTATTCAGTATCATGTGGTGTACCTCAAGGATCTGTACATTGTTCTGTGGTTTTCAATATTTTTACTACTAGTCTTGTAAGAGTGATATAGGATGATAACATTGATCACCAGTCTTCTGTTGATGACAGTTAATTTACTGCTTAAAGCCAGATAAAGTCAAATAAACCCTATACAACGCACATCTTATTGCACAATTGCACCTGGACATCAAATTAGTTTAATCTTAATGATGAGAAAGAAGAATGTTGTTAATAGGTACTAAAGGAGATTTGCGTGACATTACCGTTAACTGTGGAAATTAAGTTGGAAGTGCTGCAATTACTTTGCTGTACAAGAAAATAGTCTTCGGTGTCATTATTCATTCTGGACTTACAAAGGTACCACAAGTTGATAAACTATATAAACAGGCAAATACGACAAATCATTTCAAGATAATGTGCTTAAACACTTGTGCATGTGGTGCAAATCTTCCACGGAACGGAATTTGAAAGAATTCTTTACATGCACCTTTGTTGTACCCAGTTGTACCCAGCACGTTGTTTTCACTCACCAACCGTTTTGACTGACAAGAATGTTCTCTTTTGTGGCAAGTCTCATCTTAGGGACCGGTCATTTATTATAGGGGGGGGGGGGGGGGGGGGGGGGGGGGGGGGGGGGGGGGGCCGGTGATTTTAAAAAAATAAGACAGTATTTTAGTGCTGTTTTCAAACATGACAACTGATCAGAATGAGGTAAGATATATATGCTTTAATAAACATAAACAACAAACTTTAATGCTCTGTTAAGAATATAAATAGTGTAGGGGTGGGTCATAAAAAAATATGACAGGCATCAGTGGGGGGTCATAAAAAATCATGACAGCTTTAAGGGGTGGGTCACTTTTTTTTGGGACATACTGTGGGGAAATTTCACCGGCCCACCCCCCCCCCCCCCCCCTATAATAAATGACCGGTCCCTTAATTTTGATGTATCAAATCTATATGTATCCTGTTTCGGGTTCTAAAAACGGCATAGATAATAGATCTATTTAGTTGACTTTCAATTTAAATGGGTTTTCATATTATTAGTTAAAAAATTGCAAGATATAATGATTAATTACTCTCCCGTTGAAGATATCGCTGTTTAATAAATCTACAATGTTATTACACATTGTGTAATAACATCGCGTGCTGACCGAATGACGTGACGTAATGACGACGTCACAATTGTTAAGTATAACGTCATAATGTCAGCGGGCCGGCCGCGACAGTCATGTTGGCGACTTTCTTTGTTTTTTTACGATGTTATTAAGCAAGTAATAAATAAAATACTAAACTCGGTCCCGTTTCATAACATATTCATGAAACTCGTGAATGGTATAGGTATTTAACTCGCTTTCGCTCGTTAAATACCAACCCATTCACTCGTTTCATAAATGTTTAGTATTCTCTATAATTACAACTTGAACATATTGGTATACATTTTAATAATCAATCTTTAGGTGATTTTGAATCCATGCAACTCCAAACCCTGACAAATACAGGGGCTGAACAGTACAAGTATAAAGCAAGCTGTGTTTGTGAAACAGTGATGCCCCCGCCGCCAAAGTCTAAAGTTATGACCACATCTGAAAGGTCTTATCATGATAGATGCACATGTGAAAAATCAAAGGTATATCTCTATCCAATCGCAACTTAAGGCAAAAGTTTGGTACAAACAGGCTGATGACAGGGCAAAAAAAAAATTCTCCCCACAGAGGCAGATCAAGTCATGAAATGTTGATACAGCCTCTGTTCTTGTAAGCCAAAATCCGTGGGTTCCGGCAAATTCTTTATCAAATGCCAACGCTTCTCGCATGGTAAGGGCGGTTCATATCACAATGCCTTTGCCATCATTTGGTAGCCAAAATGATGATTTAAGAACAGCGTCGCTGATTGCACAACTAACTTTGATTGCCTCCAATCAGGCGTCTCCCATTCTATCCCACAAACTCGGCGTAATATAACAGAGGCTTATCAACATTTCATGACTTGATCTGTCTCTGTCGGGAGAGAATGGGCAAAAACAATAAACCCCCGGAATCTCCGATTCGGGGGTATTAAGATGAAACATGACAACACAATCAAGTGACATCTCCATGGATTTAGTTGCACTGTATACACCCGATCACTCACTGTGCATGCCGCGGTATGTAGACAACCAATGATAATCAATATTTGTCAGTTGAAGGGAGATATACAAATAAGTGAAAGGATATAAGGGATATAAGGGATCTCCTACGTGGTCTATTCACTGTGGAAACAACTATGCTGGATCCTTGAAATACCAACTCAATGTTCGCCAAGCACCTGCACATAGTACACACGGTAGGTTACCCATGCATAGTCTGAACACAGCTTCAACTCGTTATGTAACATAAACAGGATATGAAATCACTCTATATATTACCACCCAATTACTTTCGTAATAAAGTTGACGTTTGGAAAGTAATAATAGGAGATGTTGTACAAGTTACGTTTTATTTCATGCTCGCGTTAATGTTACCCAACGAGTAACGGAGTCGCAAAAAACGAGCTCAAAATTTATTACCAAGTTTGACAGACTCTCTACTTTGTGGGTAATCTTCAACACGAGCAGCCAACCCTCTGCTTACTTACTATATGGTCGCTAAGCTAAGTAGAACGAGTGTTTATTCTCACAGGCAGCATGTCCTGCTTGGTTTACACGCATGGCTACCAGCTATATTGTTGCCCCACTATGTGTAAGGACACAGGTGACTCGCGCCCTAAACGACCCAACACTTGTCACTTGGATGTATGTGACAGCCCTCTGTACACCCCGTGTTCAAACACCTATACACCGGGACCTCAACCTTCCAGCAAGGTCGTACAATGCGTAAACCATAGCATAAAGGCATGATCTTGATTCATAATTTGTCTGAGCGGAGCCTTTACATGTATTGAATGCTTTCATATTTCCAATCTTTTTTTGTGTGACCGTGTGTTTGACTCGTGCTATCTCGACCGTCTCGCTTATGTATGTTCAATTACCGTCCAATCTAATCTGAGGATTTATCAAAGACATGCTTCTGTTTACCTGCGATAACAGGGCCTGAGTTAAAGACTTCTAACGGCGTGTTGTGAAGTCGCTATGTAATACAGAGCTGATCAGCCCTTGCCTTAATCACTACCGTATGGTGCTATAAGCTTTTTGTGAACAATGCATTCAAAGGAGTTATCACCTACAGGGGACGACTAATACACACGCTATACTAACCAACCGTGTGCTATTGCTTCATACCGAGATAATACCTCAAGTGCAATATGCTTGTATAATCCATTGCATTATTCCATGTGGAATGGAAAAACTGGTAAGTCTATCTGGATTCTAAATTTTGTGCGATATCTTTTTCAAAACATTATTTTCACGTATGTATCAAGTCCTTTATTTTAAACCATCGGGTTAAATCTTTAAACGGTGTAACATAAAGAATGACACTTTCAAGTCACTGTGGTATAGAACAAGGTTGTGTGCTCAGCCCTATTCGCTTTCGGTTTTACATTGACAAAGCTTTCAGTTGACAACTTTCATAAATTCGAGCGTCCTCCTATAATTGTTTTAATGTCACTACTATAGAATCCTTATTACTGGCATATCATGTTTCAAGGGACAAAGGTTAAACGAATAAGCATGCAGATATGGTGAATTTATACTACTGTACAAAGGACACTGTGTATATGTATGATCTTATGTCGGTATTTGTTTGCAAACGCCACGATATCTTTTTTTTCTCTCAAGAATACCCTTATATATATTCAGGCATGTGTAGATTTGTTTGTAAGTTTGGTAATCAGATAATGAAAACCTTTAAAGTTATTTGAAAGACTCTATGGAATAGACCTTAACCCTGTGTTCATACAGTAAACTGTCGGTATTGTTTATTGTATAACGACCATAACTACGGCATTAATCGACATAGTTAATCATCACTGTATACTGTATAATACAGGTTCCATACAATAAGATAGTCTGTTTGTCACATGGATCGTGAAATTGAGTTTGGCTATACTTCAAACAACATCCCATGCAGAGGCGTTGCTAGACAATGGTTGAGTAGTTCGCTTGCCTGTTGGGCCAAGCAGAAACGATTTATAATCTTTTTGAGATTTCCAACACTGATGGTTTCTTATTAACACCTTTAAGATATGAAGCAAGAATAGCAGTGATTAAACCAAGATGTACCTTTTTTACGTGGCCATTGTTCCCATGGAATGGATGAAAAGTGTCATTGTTGGTGTAAATGTTTGGTAAATGTGTATTGGGGTTTGTTAATACAACATTGATATAGTTTCAGTAAGTGGAAGGAAGTCAGACTGAGGTAAAGCTTAGTTATAACCAGCAATCAAACTGATGAAAAAATCTTTTGCAGTAAACGCAACCAATAAGGTGAGGTTCCGAAATGACGTCGTCTATTTTCATCGGCCTCCCCCAAGTTCTAGAATGTCACAAAGATAAACATAGGCAACAAACTTAGTGACTTCTCAGTTGGATAATTGCACGCAAACAATATTGACAAATGAAGGAACAAAATATGCCATTAAAGCGTAAACCAAGGCTTGATCCGGCCGTCCGTGAGTTTTTCCATGCCGTTAAGACACGAGAACACAGAAAGGTCAAGGCCATCCTGAAGTCGAAGACGGTGAACCCGGATGTACGTGACGTAGAAGACGCGGAGAAGCCGACAGCTCTTCTGGTTGCCAGCGAGATGAACGACCATGAGACGGCGTGGCTTCTGCTCAAATCCAAGTCCAATCCAGCAGACGTAAATGCTGAAACTGTCAAGGGAAGACGAGCTATATGGTGAGACTTATTGGTATTATCAACAAATCATACAGATTTTTGCAAATTTTGGTTTGGCTCCGTTGAGCAACGCTGTAAACGTCAACTCGACAAGAAAAGCGCGAGAGAGAGAATTAAATTTAACAGGCTTTAGATATGTTAGCGTTAAACCTGTCAAGGTTTAAAATTTGGTTGACATTATTTTGACTATTTAACATGACGTGGGTCTCAACATATGAAGAACCCTTTATGGGAGTAAACAGGATGTCATCATACATCACTATGGTAGAATATGTCATTCACGATATTAAACAATTAAACTGTTGTTTGAGATTATGGGATGTATATGTTTCTCTCGAGGTTGATTTTCAGCAGAATGCACGAGATGTATCAGTGTCAAACCATGCCTGATGGCTAGGGAAACACTTCTACAAAAATAGTACATCATCACCACCAAGACTCAAAGACTCAAATCAAACGATCGTACTGGTATAGTGTACCCTTAAAGGAGGATTAGTGAGATGTCTAATATTGGTTAAGTGACTTTTGGAAAAAATCAAGAAAACAGGAAAACCTCAGATAAGTACCAGAAGACCTTGCTAAACTGTTGTGTTGCGTTTCACACAATCTTTGTCATATTTTCACCAGTACAATTATTATGTTGTCAGGTGGGCAGCCAAATACGGCAGCAAGGAGTTGGCTGAAGTTCTGCTGATGAAGCCTGGGTGTGAGGTGAATGAGATAGACAAGGTGACAGGTGCGTGAAATATTCACCCTAAAAATCCTTATTTGACCTCTAAAGATTCTAAAATTTAACTCAAAAGAAGGTTTGTAACTTTTTTTAAATCTCTGATTGGTTTAGGATGACTGTTAAAATGTGAAGGTTTAATAAATATGTTATGTGTGTGTTAATAATCTGTTATTTGTTATATGTGTAGCAATCATATATGTATTTTCCTTAAACGTTATTATACATACCGTATTGAATCTTGACATGAAACTAAAGTTCAGTCATCGAACAGTGTGTTATACCACGTTCCGTTGTAGACTGACTGTTGAACAATGTAACGTCTCTAAAGTTCTTTTTACGTCTGTACGGTTCTGAAGAAAGAAAAGAAAGGTAATGGTATTTTTTTGCGTGTTTATTCAACCTAAACAATGTCACTCAGTAACTGCACATGCCGGCATTTTCCAGGTTGTGCTCCGCTGTACCGCGCCATCATCAGCAACTCGGAGTCCGTGGCTCGTCTGCTGATCCATGCAGGAGCAGACGTCAACATGCGCAGACTCGGCTTCGACGTCGGTGCGGAAACACCACTGATCAAGTATGTTGAAGAGTGATATTATGATAAAGAAACAAACGAATAAATAATCATTATAACATTCCTCCATTACGATCAAAAGGCACATTAATTTCAATGAACGTGTGGTAACAGCAAACTTTCCTGGACATCAATTTCTTTTATTGAGTGTCACAGTTAGGAAGTTGTTATCAAGTGAATAAAGGACTATTTGTTACCGTTGTCTCTGCTTGGTATTGGTAACCATCTGTAACTTGGATTGGCTAAGGATTATAGTCATCCTACTGATCGGTTTCTGTTGTAACCACTTTCAATGCTTCCCACAATAGATCATCAGTAATAATACATAGTGATGATCGATTTGAATAATCCAGGTTGAAGAAATGTTTTAGTTTTTGTTCAAGTGTGACATTGAGGATAAGAACAAGTCACCTTTGTGCCTCCTTATCTGTTTTCACACGAACATTATTTATGACTCTTGTTAGTTATTGCTGCGTTATGGTCCCTCGATCAGACAACATGATTTATGAGCTATTGTGTACTTGCGTTGGTCGCGTTCACTAATGCTTATATCGAAGAATGCCTACAGTCTTGTCAAAACCTCTTCATGCAACAATGACTTAATCAAGACCTTTTTTGCCATTTTGCAAAGAATTAATCTAACCCATGTGTGCAATGTTCAGAAGTAATAAAAACTTAGCTGAAACGACGGTTAACGCATTGTACATCTTCGTTTGAGAAACTGTACTTTAAAACGTTGAGAGTACTTAGATCCATTTAAAACCTTGGTGTGATGAGTGAAATATATAAATGCATGAAATATTATTCATTTCTCAGTAAATTGGTAATTTTCTCAAAAATATGTAACAAAAGACTTTTGGGGGAAACAACATATTTGTAAGGATTAAAAGTATTAATAATGCAGAGGAATATTTGGATTACAACTTCTTAGTTTATCGTATACGACGTTTCGGCACAAGAACCTGTGTCATTCTCTAGCAGAGGAATAGAGTTATGAAGTAGGAACATATATGTAAGTAAAAAGTAAGTTATCGTTGAATAACTGCTTTCTATAATAAAACAGTGAACACTATAAAAATCCATGTTTAACAATGTCATGTGCGTGTGTCCCACACAGGCATTCTTTAGACATATATCAAAAGTGCTTACACGAATAAGGTAGGACATGTCGTAGAAGTAATCAGAATCATTTAGAGTTATTAACCAAAGTTTGTCCCCAGTCGGGTTACCTAAGACGGAGTATCTGTTCATATTTAATCAGTAGTCTGATCACTTTTAATTTGGAATAAAAAGTTTTAATGATTACAAGTATTAAAGTTTTAATAGATTTTTGCAATACCATGCTTCAGTCGTGATTTTGTTGTGAGCTTGACATTTGAACGAATGTATCGGAAATCTTCTCAAAGTTACTCAAAGTTAAGCCGATTGACCTTGAATGTAAACTATCAAAATACAGGTACATGTATAACCAGTATATGTATATGAGTTCTCAAAAACTTAATGGGATAGAGATATAGTCAAAATGGTCGTACATGACAATAACGCATATCTCGTGACCTTGACCTTTGACATTCAGATACAAAAATATTAATAAGGAATCCCTTTAAAATCAGTTTGACCTCCTCGACTCAGTAAGCCTACACAGATCGGAAAGACAGGGAGGTATGAAGGTAAGGGTGACTCTTATTGAAATGAGATTGTTGACAAATACCCCTCTCTATCTGCCTTCCAGAACAGTGCAGTTGAACAACAAGCCCCTGTGCGAGTGTCTCATCAACTCCATGTGCAATCTACAGGCGAAGACTGACGACGGCTTGACGGCACTTCATTACGCAGTGGCCTACCGCCGTTACGACATCTGCCGTGTTCTGCTGGATAACAGGATCAAGGTGAACGCCAAGAGCAAACACGGCGTCACAGCAATGACAGTTGCCATCGAACATCACAACCCAGCAATGGTTAAAATACTCATTCAATACGGATACAAAATTGACAAGAGGTACAAATGGAAGGAGACGCCATTAGAGCAGGCTATCAAACTTCACAGTGAAGCTTGTGCGTTGACGTTGGTGCACTGGGGATGTAGTATTGACTCTCCTAAAGGAAAACGATCATATTTCTACATGGCTGTCAATGAGAAGCTTTTCAGCTTGGTAAAGTTCCTGATTGATCTGAGACCTTCGTTCTTGAACGAGACTTGGATTTGGAAACGAGACTGGCCGGTAGCCATTTTCCAAAAACCGGAAGTCATAGAATGGATTGTGAAAGAGAGCAGGACAGTAAGATCTCTGAAATCATTGTGTCGAGGAAAGATATTTGGACTCATAGGCAAATATCCTGCCTCTAAAGTGGACAAACTATCCCTACCTCAGGGTCTGCAGGGATACCTCCTATACAACCATCACGTGAAGGAGAAGTTCTATACAGAAGTGCCTTTAGACCTTCAAGAGTGCCCCTTCGACTGTCCCACTACCTGTCCGTTGAAATACTGCCCTCCCCTTGACATACCTTCCACTGATTCTGAAGGGGAAGATGGCTATACAGGGCATATACCGAAATAGTTACACTCCTTTACCTTTATGGTCATACCCATTTATGAGCTATCTGTTTACCATTGATTTGGACTGCAACAACCAATAGTGGCATTTGATGATACAAAATCATAGTTTGGATAGGACGCCTTCAAATCAACTTTAAAATCAGCGTGATAAAATCATCATAACGTACTGTTTTTCATTGAGTTGATGAGCAGACTCTGCTGAACTACTCATCTATTCCATCTGATGTAATACATAATAATATACAAAGATACTAATACATTTTACACATGTATCAAATCCAATCTAATCACATTATACACATCTGGATAAATCATATCAAAGGATTCAGTGTTATCAATTAAAACATTCTAAATGAACCAAAATACAGCATACCAATCTTTACCTTATCCCCCTTTTTTCACAAATCGATATATGTATATCGATATTATTAACTACTCGCATGTAAAAATGACAAAATGACACGAGGAAAATGCTGATAATATTTAATAATGATTATTATCTATGCCTTTTATATGATAAGCTGTGAATCCTTCAAAAGATGGATGGGAAAACGGCTGTACAAAGCAGAGACCGAACTAGTAATACTTCTTTACCAAGAGATATCTGTTTATCGATGACTTTGGACATCAACCTATGATAGTATTCATTTCATTTGCCTTACCTCTTCAAAGGGTTTGACCAAAATACAATAAAACTGTTTCTGCCATTATATCAAGGTAAATCACGATAGCATTATCCAAGCTCTTTAAAGGTACACATACCATCTGTTCTAAACACAAAGCGAAGAACCACGAATAGAGGAAGTCTAATCTGGCAGACAACACTTCACCGGTTGGACCATGACAGAACATTGATCATTTAAAAGGTTTGTGCGAAGTAGTCAAATACAAATCAACAAAAATGTTTCAACTTGATGGCGTTATGTTCATGTGCTAATAACATTATATGCATAAACTAAAACCTTGAGTTAGTTGCCACAATAAACACCCAGATAGCACTGTCCCTTCAAGACCATGGCCTTGTTTTGACTTTGTTTGTGTCCTATTAACCCAATCAATATATTGAAATTGCGTGGTCATTATCTGAGGTTTCTCTGAGGTTTGCATGTTGTATTCCTAGTATCAATTCTTCATTAGCTGATTTCTTCCGACAACCTTAGCATGTAAAGGTACTTGATCCCTGACGGTGCAATAAACGACCCAACTATATAGATAAAGGTTAATAGAATGCTGATTGAATATGCATAGTATTAATATCTTTAAGTCGTATTGTTCTATAACATTCATATTCAAATGATACATTTCGGCCAATTACTCTGCAAAAACGTTTACCCCGATTTTCAAATATTATAGAGACAAATATTCTCGACTGTAATGATTCATATAATGCTTAATTATTGAAAACTTTGATGGTCATTAACCCTCCTTGAATGAATAACAAACAGGACATTCGAGAGACACTTCGTTATCATCGTGGTATTGGCTTCAATACGTGTTATAACACCAATTATCATAATATTCATTCAAACATTTCGCATCTTCATTCAACAATGTTAAACAAGAGTCATCAGAAGATGACATATCCCACCGGCTCCACATGATCGTAAGATGTTAACCTTTGAAAGATAATTGTAAATTGTTCAAGCAAGGTTCATAATAGTATATACTAATATATATGAAACGAAACCTTTCACGAACAGAGTCCAAATAAGAGCCGTTTCCATGGAAATAATAAAAAAATTAATTTTCAGAAATGTGAAAATATCAAAAGGCACCACTTCAGTAGGTGGGCAATACACATGTAAAGTTTAAGAAAGATATGTGGACCGGTTTTTGAGTTCTGCTCCGGAAACGAAACCTTTCATGAACTGAGTCCAAATCAGAGCCGTTTCCATGGAAATAATAAAAAATAAAATTTTCAGAAATGTGAAAATATCAAAAGGCACCACTTCAGTAGGTGGGCAATACACATGTAAAGTTTCAGAAAGATATGTGGACCGGTTTTTGAATTTTGCTCCGGAAACGAAACCTTTCATGAACTCCTGTTATTGAGTTAGCAAGTAGTAGTAGCTGGTGGCGTCAGCCGATCTATCGGCCAATATATTGACCAATCAGGGATCGTCTTACCAAGCTGCAATAGTAAGCATTCGCAAAGATAACGTTGGAGGGTTATAGATCGGCAAATGGTCGGATGATGCGACCCGCTGCTACTACTTGCTAGACTCAATATCGGGAGTGAAGCGAGTATTATTGAGGCTAAGTTTACTTAGACTTGACCTTTCCGGGCCATTTCTCAGAAACCGTATATTTAAACGACACTTAGTTAGGATTAGATCTAGTGTTGGAGAGGGAACAACCTTTTACGGCCTCAAACAATGTTGGGAAATAACATCTTATTCATGAATATACAAATATGTGCATGAGTTGCTGAAAATGATAATGATCAGACTTTAGGGCAGAGGGCCGCAAAATGAAGCCTAGGTTACCCCCCTCAATGTGCCAAAAGTCAATAATCTCAAATATGCACACTAAAACGTTATTGAATATATATCTTTTGGATTTCACGGCCTCATCATAAAAATCTATTCAATATTGTTTTATAAGACTTGATTATGATTATGCCAAGTGATGTTGCGGTACCTTTTGCTATTATGTTTATTCTGTTGGGTTTATTTTTCATTTAAATAGTTTCCATGAAAGGGAGTAGGGACCAGTTCCGGGTCATATCTCAGAAACCTTTCAATAATTTGAACAAAAGTTGGTATTTGCTCAGACCCTATTCTTGAAACTTCATGTTCTCTGGTTTCCCTGGAAACGATTTGAGATTTTGAGCACATTGAGAGGTAGGACCTTTTTGAAGTCTGTTCATTACCATTTTCAGCAAGACACGTATATATTTCTAGTTGAAACAGATGTTTTGTCTTCTAATTATGAACGACTGAAGTTGAAGGTAACACAAACAAGATTAACCCAGAGAAAATTCTTCACTGTCTTTCAGCTGAATTTCAGAGAAGGTAATGTATTTGTCCATTTGCGCTACGGGATCAAGTCAACAAATATACTGCAAATGTAACAGAAATGTGTTCAGAGTACCAACAACGTCATTTGCACGATTGTCAGGTCTAGATACAAGTTATCCATACACATTTTGTTAAAAGCATTGTTTCTACCAATCTTTTCGTATGATTAGAAGCTAGTGTATGATGTATCTGTAATCTTTGATTAACAGTAAATAAACAAAAATAATCAATATGGGTATGGGGATGGCTGACGGTAATTTTACAGTTTCACATGGCCTGCATTGCATGGATTGCGCATATACGGAAAGTACGGAGAGATAAGGGTCTTTCTGCCATGTTTTATGGAAAAGGTATGTGCGTTCATAAAGGTAACCGTCTTTCTACAACATTGTTGTTACCCTTTAACATTTTGGACTATAAAATTTGACAGTTTCATTAAAGCAGAGACAGTTAATGCAGAGAGTATTATCTCTGAGAGTTCAATTAGCATGTCTACATATCATTGTAAGAATACAACAGCCAAGATTCTTGTGAAGGGGATATGTTCATGGAATTCTTTTTCTGTGAGGTATGGAATTGAATATCAGAATTACATCAAGAGATATTGAAGCTTATTCAAATGAAAGATAACTGGGGGTGCGGGGTCTTGATATGGTTTCAACGTTCGATTATCGTATCAACTTGAGGGTGGGCATTAACCAACAGCGATCCTCAACGACAATTTAAAGTTTTTATGTTTTTTTAGTACCAGGGTAAACAAGATATAGAATATAGACCTCGTGGCATGCAAGTTACTACCCTGTCTACAATATTACATACCAATGAAACTAAATGAAATGTAAATATTTCGTGGATACTGATGCTTGAAATTGATAATGCAGATTTTTGCAGTACAGTGAAGAAACTATAAGAATTCTCTGACGCCACATTAACGTGAATTAATGCCAATTTGCTAAGCTACCAAGAAACTGACAAGGGGTATATAGTTATAAATGATTTGTTACATAAACACTATGGTTGGTTCAAATGAATGATAAGACACACTCATTCTTCTTTGAATAATATCCGAACAGTTTGGTTTGTGCATCTGTACCATAATATTTGGAAACAGTACGATTTTCATGTACGTTCAAAACATATTTTATATGATTTTGAGCTATCTCTGATATTCCGAGATTGCCGTGACGGGGACAGCTATGTTGATACATTTTTCGTTCAATCTGTCCATGTTGTAGCCAGTGTTAATGCTAATTTTACATATGTCGAATCTTATTTCTCAATAGTCTAACGGCCATTCTCAGAAAAGAGCTTATTTTAGGAGTTACCCCTCCCCACCGTAGAACAAAGCAAAACCACTTTTTTCTTGAAGATATATATATGTTATGTTGGAAAAGGATGGTTGTCACATTTTCATTTGGTGGCAGGGGTATTTTTCAGCCTTGTTTCCATGGTAACCAAACATTTTCGGGTAAAAAATCAAAAATGCATATTATTGTGAATAATTTCACTATTTATTTACATAAATGAACATAACTGGTGTCATATTGTAGCTTATACATACATCTTTCATACTATGAACACATTTGATAAAAATATAATATCATTATTTTTTTAATTAATGGGAAATTATTTTTTTTATGATTTTTTTACAAATTTGTCTAAACACTCGTCACTGAAGTGTCACAATGCCTTAAATTTGTTTATAATATACATGAAAATGTTCCTTAACTAATGTACATTATTCTGATTCTTAATTACAATAAAAAATATCAATTTGTTGAATGTATGTGGTTTCCATGGCAACCAGGTCAAAATTCGCTAAATCGCCATTTCTTGACCATATTTCACAATATCTCAATTTTTTGTTGTCACAACTGAATAATATTGACATTACATTGAAAAACCTGTTAGGAATTCTTCATTCATCAATTTTTCAACTTAACACTTATTCTTGATAAAAATTAAAAATTATGAAAAATGTAAAATTTTAGTAAGTTTGACCCAAAAACTCAGTTGTGGTAAAAGTTGTGATTTAAAATACATTTAACATAAAAACATGAAGGTCGAAATTAATTTTTTTTACAAAAACATTCATTATAATTGTATTTGTACATGACTTTTTAATCCTCATCGTGAACGAATTCGTCATAGTCCAGTAATTCTAGCAAAATATTCAGTCAACCCACCACAAATTGCAACAGAAATGATTTCAACTGATTTACACTGTATGACTATCCCTTTATAACATATAGAAAATCTAGGAAAATCTAAGTGGTGGATCAAGGGCAAATGTGGCTTTCAAGGTCACAGGGGCCATGGGAACAGATTTCATATCAGATTTATTTATATTTACCTTTTATATGTATCATGTTGCATATCAAATAAAAGCTAATTGTTTTTCCTTTTCAAATATGTGACTTATAATAATCTACTATACATATCCAAATATTTGATTTTAAACCTTGTTTTTATCTTTACATTCAGATTAGGGTAAGAGAGTTATAGCAATATATGCCTACACATTGTTCTCAAAGATTTATATAACAGTCACAATATAATGTCTTTTTCCCCCTATCCTTTCAGTGTTCGTTCAATCTTTCAACCCAAATTTGAGGCTTTTAGAAGCCATTTTCAAGCCTTTATGGCAAATATTAGTGCATTAATTCAAGCACGACTGACCTTGGGACTAAGTCCCAAATCAGAAATAGCAAAACCACACTAAGGTTTTGGATGGAATAACATAAAGAAAAAATAACTCCAAATTTGTGTTGCACCAGACACAAGCAATAAACTTTGAGATGATTTTTAGTGACTTTTTTTGGTGCTTTTTCAAGGGTTTCTAGTCATTTTCCAGGCTTTTGAAGTATAAAACAGGGTTTTAAGGCTTTTTAAGGTCATGCGCCCATGTTTAGGTCTTTTAAAACCAGGCCTGTACGAACCTTGCTTTCCAAAAGGATGTCAGAATTAAGAAATTGAAATACAGATATCCATGGCATGAGCGGTTTACTTTATTTAAATGTGAAAAGAAGCAAACAGTAAAACTGTATCATAATTGTTGTGATCTTGAGAAAGTACCAGGTTTCATATCTTAAATGTGTATTCTAATCTTAAAGATCATTAGAATATGCCATTCCTTATATTGCAAAGAAGATCTGATAATTTTTAAGGGCAATCAACAAATTGATTGTCATATGTCATGAATACAAATTCAAAAAAGGTTCCTTGTGATTGCACATATAATGATGCATGTGCTATCAGTGCTGTATTTACTGAACTGACAATCAATCTAATATTCTCTGCATAATAGAAAAGTGATAAAAGTGCATGAAACAAGACAAGAAGAGCTTTAAAACAGATAATGTATGGACTGGATGTGAACATGCAGGAAATGTAGGTTAACATTGTACTTATTTGATTGATGATTATCAATTCATTACAAACTGAATATTTTTGTAGATGTTCTTCCAAAGAGCAAATCCTTGGAAGGTCTAAACATATTATATACCGGTATATCATATTTGTGCACATGGTGGTATTTAAACAAAAAATACGAAGATGGATATTGATATTGCTGCATCTGTACAACCAAAACACCTGTTTAACAAAAGTTTGTTTAACTACTTTTGAACTCAGTGGAAATATCAGGTAACAGCTATATATTTTATCTTCTCATAGAATATGTTAATTCTGTTTGATGCCTTTTAAGATAAAGGGATTTTTTTTAATGAACTGTTCATTGATACAAGAAGGAAGCATATGCTTCCAACTGTAAATAACCCAGAGTCAATTGACTCTAGCTAAACGTACATGCCATACCTTTAAGAATGAAGACTACAGTTCAGTTAATAAAACTTTGCAAATAGGGTCGCTAGTATTGCATAGGTTAATTAATAAATTTACAAAACATTGTGTTTAATTGTCAAATATATAGATCAACATACAATTTTAGTATTCGTTACTTTTACCTTTGAAGAAGGAAGATTAAAACGATGATCAATATTATCAAAACAATCTGATTAATTTTTCAAATATGAAAATGTAAGGAGCATCGACAAATGGTTATTTGAGACTGTACTTAAACGCGATCTAAACTTGCTTTACAAGAGGATTTATTAGGTTAATATCATTAACTACTGTGGTATAGTTTCATGGAATGGAGCTGTTTTAAACCATAGAAAGCAAATTACTTAAACGCGATCTAAACTTGCTTTACAAGAGGATTTATTAGGTTAATATCATTAACTACTGTGGTATAGTTTCATGGAATGGAACTGTTTTAAACCATAGAAAGCAAATTTTGCACTTTATCAAAGCCCTGCACTGCTTTGACCACGACTTTGTTTGGAATATGACTTACTCGGCTTAACTATTTAGTCTTAATAAAACAAAAACTCTTACATTGTCACCATGCAACACTCTATTAATGTGAAATGTACAGTCTTTAGTCTTCCATAACAATTCTGATATACTCAAAATATTAATTTTCTATGCTAACTGGTATTGGAAAAAGTCGTTTTAAGTTTTTTTTATAAGGGAAAACATGGCCATTTTTGAGGGGGCAGGTCTAAAATCCATTATCCTTGAGGTGCAAAGGTTCCTCCCACCTACAAATAGCAAATGTGTAGAAGAAATGTAGCCTATATAGATACACTGGTGAAAACAAGTACATGTGGAAGGAAATCAATTTGTGCTTTTCTTACTTCAACTCAATACCTGAGGATTGGACAATGTGTCTCTGAATAGATTTAATAAATTGATACATCATTTCAAATAAATATGAATATCAAAACATTAGAAAAACTTTGGTATGCTCTAAAAATTCTTATGAAGTAATGACGGCAAAATTAAATCCTTGTGACTAAGTTCACAAAGACAAAGTGCTTTCTTAAAATTTTAGATTTACTTATGCTGCTGTCACATTTAACTCTTTCAAGCATGATAATCTGGCTATTAATATTCAGAATTTGCAAAGAGAAAGGGATATGATGCTTCCAAGTAAGGACCTATAACCTCAGCTTATCATTCCCTGAATATTTCACATTGAAAAACATGTGACATCAACCTGTACAAGTTGTTTGTGATATATTCTTATGAAGTGACATTTAGATGGTATTGAACAATATTTGGTTAAAGAGTTTTGTTCTGACAACGTTGCAGTGGTAAATGTGTGAAAGAGGTCATACGGATCTGTGGTCAGCAGAATTCGCCCTGAATACAATATCAAAACAGGGTTCTAAATTAAATATTTGGATTTTAAAACAATATGATGTATAGTAGACTATTATAAGTAACATATTTGAAAAGAAAAAACAACTAGCTTTCATTTGATATGCAACATGATACATATAAGAGGAAAATATAAATAAATCTGATATGAAATCTGTTCCCATGGCCCCTGTGACCTTGAAAGCCACATTTGCCCTTGATCCACCACTTAGATTTTCCTAGATTTTCTATATGTTATAAAGGGATAGTCATACAGTGTAAATCAGTTGAAATCATTTCTGTTGCAATTTGTGGTGGGTTGACTGAATATTTTGCTAGAATTACTGGACTATGACGAATTCGTTCACGATGAGGATTAAAAAGTCATATACAAATACAATTATAATGAATGTTTTTGTAAAAAAAATTAATTTCGACCTTCATGTTTTTATGATAAATGTATTTTAAATCACAACTTTTACCATAACTGAGTTTTTGGGTCAAACTTACTAAAATTTTACATTTTTCATAATTTTTAATTTTTATCAAGAATAAGTGTTAAGTTGAAAAATTGATGAATGAAGAATTCCTAACAGGTTTTTCAATGTAATGTCAATATTATTCAGTTGTGACAACAAAAAATTGAGATATTGTGAAATATGGTCAAGAAATGGCGATTTAGCGAATTTTGACCTGGTTGCCATGGAAACCACATACATTCAACAAATTGATATTTTTTATTGTAATTAAGAATCAGAATAAATGTACATTAGTTAAGGAACATTTTCATGTATATTATAAACAAATTTAAGGCATTGTGACACTTCAGTGACGAGTGTTTGGACAAATTTGTAAAAAAATCATAAAAAAAATAATTTCCCATTAATTTTAAAAAATAATGATATTATATTTTTATCGAATGTTTTCATAGTATGAAAGATGTATGTATAAGCTACAATATGACACCAGTTATGTTCATTTATGTAAATAAATAGTGAAGTTATTCACAATAATATGCATTTTTGATTTTTTACCCGAAAATGTTTGGTTGCCATGGAAACAAGGCTGAAAAATACCCCTGCCACCAAATGAAAATGTGACAACCATCCTTTTCCAACACAACATATATATATCTTCAAGAAAAAAGTGGTTTGGCTTTGTTCTACGGTGGGGAGGGGTACCCGACCAGTTTTGTGCTTTGGCCCTTAGACTACAAATCTTCAATAACGACCAGCCATTCAAAGTTTTTCAGAATATTTTTTTGTGCTAGGCAGCAGGTCTCTCAAAACATATTCACAAGCTGAATTTTGGATAATATAAAAACACTATTGATTTGTTGTATAAAGCTTTATTCTGTATATTGTAAACATATATAATAAGAATCACATATCTATCAAACAGTTTGATTTTTAAAAAAAAATTGATGTATAAAAATACTTTTCACAAACACAAACTCTTAGTAATGGTTTAAAGTTATCATCATTTGGCAACTAAGTGGAAACAATACATTAGTTCATAGCGAGTTATTTACAAATCAACTAAATCCGCGAGACAATTTATCATGTTATCAGCAATACAGAAACACAAGATAAGTAGCATTATAATAAGTAGTTTAGCGGGTGGAGCAATGATTTTTTGGATGAAAGCGGTGGTGGCCTTACAAACATTTCAAATCGCAATTGATATGGATTTCCGAGTGGTGGATAGGTTAGGTGGAGGATGTGTAAGAGTTTCGCCAACTCTTGTACGAAGATGGAACGTTTTGTTTTTCATTGAATCTCATATACCCGTTTCAATTAACATTACATCTTTTGTTTTTGCTTATTTTCATTTCAGATATATGTTTATGTTATAAGTTAAAGGAATTATTGTTATAAAATGGAGATAACTCATGGAAAAAGCCAATGAAGCAATCATTTGGCAAATGATGCCCCTTAGAAACAGTGCTTCGGATACCAAAATGGAGGAAATTTAAAAAGAAAAAAAAGATGAGAAAAAAGAAGAGATATCAATGTTGAAAGAAAACAATCACAAGGAAGAAGATCAAAAACAATATTGATATAAAGTGAGACATTTCAGCGATGTGTTCATTCTTTACCACCAGTGACAAACAGAGGAGCCAGACGATGGGAACCTGCCATAGCCAAACATATCAACAACACACAGAATTTAACAGCTGGAGACTTGCTGTCAGATAAACATACTAATTTACCCTCTACAGGGAACCAGCTACCTATTATCATTTATCATATTTTATAGTTTTTTTGTATTAGATCTCAAGCAAACAGGTTTATGCCAGCATATTTATTAATTACTTATATATCATTATTATTTATTATCATTGTATCTTCTTACTGAATTTAATGGATGACTACATGGTAGAAGAATGGAACCTCTTAGAGGGGAATGGTTGGGGAAAATCCGAGATGTAAGAAACGAGAAAAGAAAATATCTTTTGCCATGAACTAAGACAAGCTGTCAGCTAAGGACATTGATGTCAGAGATTATTGTATGCACGAATCTGAGGACCAGGAACATGATTGAGCTGACCCAGATCTGGTCTGTCATAATGACTCTAACATGTCAGATGACTGGTTTGAGAATAATGAAGAGTGGAGGCCTCCTCAGCTACAGACAGTTAAGGAGAGTTTGGCTAGGCTGATTGAAACTGCCTTAAAAGTACTGTTGTAATGTACATCAAATTGAAGTAAGTCTCAGCACCTCCTCTCCCTGGAGATACTATCATGCTGCTTGAAAGTATGGAATCATTCCCTGTGAGTGTTACAGGGATAAAGGCATGGACTCGTAAGGATCCTACCATGGCCAGAGTGCGAAAACTTGTCCGGTCAGGTTTTCCAGAAAACTTGCATGATGTGAACCTGAAACCTTTCATTCAGAGGAAGGTCGGGCTCAGTGTTCAAGATTGAGTTGTGCTGTGGGGAAATCGTGTGGTAGTCCCGCCTCAGGGTAGGACGGGAGTTATTGAGGAGCTCCATGAAGCTCATCCAGGGATTTCAAGAATGAAATCTATCGCAAGGGGCCTAGTGTGGTGGCATAAAATGGACACGGCTCTAGAAGAAAAATAGAGCCATTGGCTCTGTAGCTCATCAGGCTTCATCAATTATGCTGTAGAGTGTGGCCAATGTGATTACCCCTTTGTAGAGGGCACACTGGGTCACCAGTCATAATATTAAGTATATAGGCGACAAGTTTCAGTTTTCAAGGCCTTATACTTCAGGAGAAGAAGATGAAAATCGATTAAAAGGACGTTCCTATTTCCTTTATTAGGGGTCACCAAAGCTACAATTTATAATCCTCACTAGCCAAGGAGTCTGTACACAAAGTTTCAGCTTTATAGGCCTTATGGTTCTGGAGAAGAAGTAAAAAATCCACGAAAAATTACGGACGGACGGACGGATGGACATCGGGCTTTACAGGCCAGATGAGCTAAAAAGTGAAAAGTTGTAGTGTGTGTCAACAGAGTAGACCAGTTCCAGCTGAGACAAGACTACACCCTTGGGACTGGCCTGAACGACCATGGAGCAGACTACACTTGGACTATGCTGGTCCGTTACTAGGTAGTCAACGGAGTACAACTATTGGCATGCTTGCCGATAACTCCAGAAAAACAACGACAGATTTTGTCTGCTACAGAAGCAGATAGTGACCTCATGACCCTGTGAGACCTTGTCATCAACGGATGGCCAGATGACAAGAAATTCCTATTTGCAGAAATAGGAAGATACAGGACATACAGAGATGAACTGTCTACTATAAATATGCTGTTCAAAGCTCACAAGCTCATAGTTCCAAAGTCAATGCGACGAGAGATGTTGGAGAGTTCCATGAACCACATCTTGAAATAGTGAAAAGTAAAAGCCGATTTCGAGATGTCCTTTTCTGGCCTGGCATGTCAGCAGAAATTGAGGATCTGGTTTCCAGATGTAAAACTTGTGCTTTCCACCAGAGAGCCAATCCTATAGAGCCTATGATACCAGCAGAGATACCAGACAGATCATGGGCCAAGATCGCAACAGACCTGTTTGAATATCAGGGTAAACATTACTTGCTCACAGGAGACTACCTCTGCAAGCGACCAGAACCAGCTAAACTAGACAATCTCACAAGTGGCAATGTCATACTCTACCTGAAGTATGGCATACCAGATGAAGTTGTTACTGACAACGGTTCACAATACTCAAGTGCAGAGTTTGAACAATTTGCCAAAACCTATGTATTTGTGCACACCACAAGCAGTCCGCACTATCCCAGATCTAACGGTCAAGTAGAAAGAACAGTGCAGACAGTGAAAAACCTAATCAAGAAAGCAACAGATCCATATCTTTCACTGCTAGACTACAGGAACACACCGATCGAAGAGATAGGTATGTCACTAGAGCAGATGTTCCAGATATGCCAGCAATACCCCCTTCGACTGCAGTTCCTACATCAACCACCTACTCTCTGATGACAGATTCCTTTCAAGAAGAAGAGCTAGCACAGTCTCAGCTTGGATAGATTGGAAACTGTATCACCAGACTTGAAACAACACATCTGGGAAGGTAGAGATATCAATTTGGCACTACTTTTGATTCCCGATGAAATATCCACTTCGTCCAAAATCATACATATGAATAAAATGGAACTATTATTGAAAAACACAGTAGCTCACAAACTGCAGCAGCCATTGACACTCGAGATGTTCGTTCTGACCTTCAGCAGGTACAAGGACATTATGATTATGAGATGGCCACAACGACAAAACGAATTAAATTAAATATCAAGACCAGTCATTTTACCACTACCACAAACGATTCTCGGCAAAGGCAGCGGCCATCCTTGAACAAAAGAACATCAAAGTGGACTGGGGTAGGATTGACAACCAACTGTACAGAGCATTTTTACAGGTAAGAGAGTGAATGCTTGTCAACTTTGCCAAGACATTGGACATCTGAGCCAGTTTTGTCCATTTTGTCCAAGTAAGAATGACCCATAAATGCCAAACCTTATTATATGTATACATTGCAATAAATATTTAAAATGTAATTTGTGTTTGATTGTCATTTAAAGCAACATGTAAAATATGGAACACATGCATATTATAAGATTTGCATATTTTAAAGTGGTTGTTTTCAAATGTGATGTGATAAGAGATCTGATTGAAGGTCATGGATCGTATATATCTCCACCTACAATATTCTAAATGAATTTCCGTTCTTCTTAGTAAATAAACCTTTTTTTCTTCCAGATCAAAAAGAGGATGAGCATATGAGCTGTAACCAATGACCAATTGGCCACCATGACTGACGAGGAAGTTGGAAATCTGTTTTACGAGATCAAGGCACTAATCTACCTGCTCCAGGAAGATCAGCTCAACCACATCTGCCGGGAACTTAGGGTTCCACTGGATCCCAAGGGGAAGGGCAGGCTGAACTTGTTACATGGTTTCGAGAAGTATCTGGATGTTATCAGCCAGGACGAAGAAGGCTTGACTTTGTTGAAGCAGACACTGAAAACAGTTGTGACTAAACCAACCTTCACAGTACCTCAACCTCCTCAGCCCCCGATAATCAACAATGCGATCAAGAATCAGACAAAAACAAAAAATGATGTACCCTTGTCAAAATTTCTGCAACAAAGCTCAAATTAGGCAGTTGTTGATCAGAGACAGACAATGACGAGGAAGTTCCTTTGGCAAAACTGATATCAGTGCATGACACTTCAGATACAAGTAGTGCAGATGGATATGGAGTTGATGAGATGTATCAACCATAAGAGTCATCAGACTCAAGCGACTCTACTGTTTTGGTGAGAGAGTCGAGGAAGAGGACAAGGACAGACAACGACAGAAGAGACGCAACATTCGCACCTCTGTATCAAGTGATTCCTTCTGTCACCATAATGACATCAGCAGAGTACAGCAAACCCTTCTGAACTCCAAACTCTGCTCACACTTGCAAAAAATTTCCAAAGACTTATCTAAACCTCTTGCTAAGTAGCAATAATCTGTAAGTGTTGACAGTAGCACTGGATGGAAATTGTTTTTTTGCATGATCCACAATTATTCATGTTTTGGATAATCACGAAAAAACATGGGTTTCCTTATCACAGTAGAAATCAATGAAAGTGACAAACTATCTTTATTCAAAATGGGAGTCAACAAAATATCAAAAACTGCAAACTTTAAAAGTCTCATTTCATTGTTAGATAAGGATTTCCCCACCTGTCCAGTTAATTGAATTAGTTTGAGAATAAATTCAACTCTTTAAATCTTGGATATATTGCAGTAGGAGGTGAGGAACATTATTACAGAAATCAGTGGGGAGTCACGGAGACGCATCTACATCAATGCCATCTCCAAGTGTAACCCCCCAGGGAAGAGCCTACTATAGAAGTCCAAAGAAGGTGACATCAAGTAGAAAGCGAATGAAGCAAAAAGAACAGTGGAAGAAACATGGAAGAAAAGAAAAGCACTGCAGTTGGGAAGCTGATGTGTCCTTTGGGAGATAACCTGAAGAAGAAAGAAAATTACAGGACGTCGACTGTGAAAAGTGCTCCAAAAATATTGATTTGGAAGAGAGACAAACAATATTTCAAACTTATTGCAAACTTCATCCTTCGAAAGACAGAAAAGCTTTAGATAGTTGAGTTGGTGTCACCAGTTTGATTTATCGGAGAAAAGAACAACTTTACAACAATATCATTCGGTCTTTCAGGAGAACAAAATTCAAGTATTTCACAACTTTTTCTTTGCAACTCTAAACATCAGGAGAAAAGTTGTTGAACATGCACTAAAAAGAAAGCACATGGTGTGTTTAAGATGGGAGAAGGGAGAGGCGTCACTGCACCAGGGAACAAGACTGATCCCCAAACATTACCCACTGTCAGACAGCATATCGACTCCTTTCCAAGGATGGAGTCTCATTGTGCACAACAAGACAGCGTGAAAGGTACCTTTAACAAGATTTGAACATCAAGAAAAAGTATATGCTATACAGAAAAAATGTCTAAAATCACATCCCTATGTAGCCTGTATGAAGCAAAGAAACTTGCTGGTTCTGTTGACAACGAGATTACCAGCAAGTATGAAGGCCATCAGAGGTCCAAGGTCGAGTCAAGGAATGAAAAGGAACAAAGGACTTAAATAATCATACTCGAATTGGTCCTGAAATTCTTATATTCACAAAAGAGGTGATGTAATTGTTGTTATTATGCACACATATGTTGACTTATAGATTGTCATATACAGAATATTTTACACAAATGTCTTAGAATGGTATTGATGATCACTTTTATTTTGACTTCACTAATCACACACAGTCTAAAATAAGCTAGATAAGTGAGAGTAAGAGTAAAGAAGTTACATTTTTGTCTTATTCTTGTGTTGGGGAAAATAGGGATCAATTTGATGTAGGGTCATAGTTGTACAGCCTTCAGGAAATTTCAGGTCGACAATAACCCAATCAGAAATCTCTTACATCAGGGCATTCTGAGATCTCAAATGAAATATGATTCAATACATTCAGCTATTGAAAAAACAGCTATTGAAACAGCAAAGAAAAGAACTCAGGTATTTGTACCTGCACAATGGAGCACCAATATATCTTTGGCCAGGGGAGGCAAACAGTATCTTACAATTCAACTGAAATTTGGAGATGTTCTGGATTTCAAAGAGTTTGTAAGGAAAATAGCGGTTTGTCAATTGAGGAAAGACATCCAACTGACTGACAATCAACAGGATCCAGGTTAGACAAGAGCCTGTAGACTCCATCTTGGTCAACTGTAGTTTTCATGAGGAATAGCCTTGGGAGCTTGTTTCAGAGCTGAAGGAGGAATTATCTCAAAGAAGGAAATATCCACTACCTGCAATAATTTCTAAATTTCCCATCTCTGTTGTGCAAAAGAAGGGTTTGCTAACTCTTTTATAATCTTTGAAATTATAATCATCAGATTGGGAGATTTTACACAAGGTTTCAGTTTTCTAGGTCGTTTGCTTCCTGAGAAGAAGATGAAATACATGTACTTTTTAAGGTAATGGAACCTGTGGCTCCTTGATAAATATAGAGTTACCAAATCTATAATTCATTATCTCCACTGGTTTAGTTACCTGCTCGCAAGATCTGAGTCAATTGAAGAAGTTGACAGTGCTAAAACTTTAGGGAAGGATTGACGGAGATTTCAGATTTCCTTGAAGTTCTTTAACCAAACAATGTAGTTGGGTTATTAATTTGTTTTTAAACATGTGAGAACCCTTCTAGTAAATGACAAGCTAATTATAACAATATTAAAAGGGGACTAAAGATTTCTGCAGAAAAAGTGAGCCAGTACACAGTAAGGTCTGCATGGCTTGGTCAATCAAAACTAGAGTAATGACTTGTAATTGATCCCCCTTCACCTCAACACTGTATCACTGATAACAACATAAGCTTATCATAATATAAATTAATCATTCGTATCAAAAACATATTTTAATGATTGTTTGATAATTTGTTTTTGAAAGCATTTGGAGGAGGCGCATTAGAGATAAAGACATAAGTTTATCATAAAAGGAAATCATCATAAGTATCAAAAATATATTTATGATAATATTTTACTTATTTGATGAAAGTTTTTGAAAACATTTGGAAGAGGCATTTGACTTAAAAATAGCACAACAGCATAGGACAAACAGTCATATTTATAACTAACAATCACAACAGATATAAATTCACATCACTTATAAGATTTATAAAAATTCATGATATAAACATGAAATAAAATAATCAAATAGAAATATATAAACGATGTAAAGTTGCAGCAAGCTATATTCGTAATAACATTCACACTTTATTAATACCGAATATCAATATCAAAATAATATCTAAAATCATTGTGTACAGTTTGTAAATCACATGATAAATGACAGATAAAATACAACTTTGTAAATTATATAATAGATGATTAACTACAAACATACGACCCTGAATTATTTGTTCTTTTCTTTCAGCTTCTTTGCTTCAATAATCATCAACCTTCACACTCTTTCTCTATCATTTATGCACTTTGTTGACTTCAAATATATATAATATCAGCATATATATTTTCTAATGAAATTTGGCACTTTATATAAGATAAAAAATAATTTTCATGAACATCAACATATAATCAATCAAAGAAGAAACAATCACATGTTCAAAGAACAAATGCAACTGTAGAAGCAGGGTTCAAAACATAGCCCGTCCGCCAGTCCTTGACTGGCTATTTTTTGCAAGGACTGGTTACTTTTTGGTCAGGACTAGTAACTTTTCAAACATTTTCTTTATTTTCCCCTAAGGAATTGGTCAATTAATTTTCAGGACAGGCTAGGTGTCCAATCTATTTTATACACTGGTAGATTAGTGTTTCTTGAGGTGCATTATGTCCTGTCAAAAAATGTGTGGTTGGGATAACAACATGTATACAATATGTATTTGTGTATACATACAATTGTATATAAAGTATACAATGATGGAACCAACAAAAGTTGGGATGAATAAATAAGAGGATAAACCAAGAGGTTCTGAGCCTCGTGCAAAATATTTTCACTCTTCTCTTCCCCCTTGCTCCCCCTGGGGATAACTTCACGGGTTGTTGGCGGCTTTATCCTCTTTTTGGTCATCAATTGGATTCAATGGATCTTATTTAAAGTTGGGATGTTTAGTCAAACTGTAATTTTCTGACGGTTCCTTTTATTCCATCAAGGGCCAGGCGTTCTCCTGCAAAAAAATCATACAATTCTATCAAGCATTTTCTTCTTTACAAGACGTGATACTTCACCTTGACTCTTCTACTATAACTACAACTTGTTTTGAACATCTCCTTCATCAGGTATAAAGTCAACGATGTAAACTATAACAATGTTACATCTGTCCAGGGTCTACATGGCATTTATCCTAATAATATAACAATATCACATAACACATATAAAGTGGGTGGTCAATATATTTCATTCAATCGATGTCATTTCAATAGGATTTCATGTTAATCAGCAGTTGGGAGAAAAATTATCATGATGTATTGATCCGAATGCTGTCATATTTTGCAGGAAGCAGCACAATCATCTCAGCTATATAAACACTATTACATTTCCTCTATCTGTTGATTAGTTGTTGAATGGCATTTGTTTAAACATAGTATGTGCAACTTGTGATTCGAAGTCCCATTGACGACAATGGTAAACATAACTGTTGTGTGCTATAAATTGAAATGCAGTTTTTTGATAATCTTAAAAAATGATTATAAAATTATGTGTCTGTAGCTGAGGTGATTTGCAAGCTGCCTGCAAAATATTAAAGCAAATGAACTTTAATTATATTTACGATTATTATTCTCGCAACAGATAATCAGCATGTCAGTTTACGGGAATTAGTACTGGGGTAAGTAATAATATGGCCACTCACTATATCTAAAACCATAACTGCAGAGTACAGATACAAGTAAGTTAACTATTATCTTGCATATTGCATAATAGTAACGGTATTGCTTGCATCTTCTTAAACTTATTGGTTGAATAACCCTATTTGGGATAAACTGAACCCTACCTGACTTGATGGCGAGAGTTGCATCTTCAACATTGACCACACAAGGGATTCCATATTCTCGGGCTACCACCGCACCTAAAAAAATAAATTTGATACTTGAAATGAAATTTTACCCAGGCTAACAAAAGATAATATGGCATTTTAATACCTCAACAATAGGTTGCTTTCCTGACTTCTGCATGACCTGAAAGAAATAATCTGATATATTAGGTATTCAGCGAAAAAAGATCATTCCTTAATGGATGGAGAATACAGCCAAAAATTAAAATGAGCACAAAAATACTACTCCCTAAACAACTTCTGCAATAATTTTTTTTGAGATGAGAAAAGGGCAGTGACAAAGGACCATAGCTTATACCATAACCTCCATGAATAATGTACCTGTATTTATAATTTTGTCATGAATAATATTCCCTTTTACTGTTCCACAAGTTCGCTCACCATGAGACAGCAGTCCCCCGATCTCAGTGACGAGCCCTGCTATAAGAGGGAAGTAGGGAGACCATCCCACATCTGTACACATCACTACTAGAATATCTCCGGCCTGCAACAGTAACAGTTGATCAGAGATAAAGGATTGATATAGAAAAGTTAAAAAATTTAACCTGAAAATTACTTCCTTTAATGTCACACCAAAGGTTAACCAGATGTTCAATAAGAGTTACAGCTGAATAACTTTCTTGCATGTTCTTATCACTCCATGGACATTCTACCACAAACTGCAATTTAATGAGAGATATACCCACACTTCCTATTTGAATTGTGGCTCTACGAGGTGTATACAGGAGATCAACTAATTTCTCCTAGGTGACATTGTACTAGTGATAGATTTTGAACAATGCCCTACTATCTCAGACATCTACATGACATCACAAGTATTTTACATTATCAAGTTATGACATCAAAATGCAATGATGTCATATAAAACATCACTGCTTTGTGAGTCTAGGAAGAGCAGTTATGATATAATTTTAATGAGATTGAGAAAGTTCAGGGACGTTTCACAAGGAATTGGGTATGGCCTCAGATATATTGTAAACTTTTTCAAACAGTTTTTATATTGATTTTGACATCTGCTACCTGTATACATTCAGCATCCTCCAGACGAGTGACGACTCTGGCTGTTCCTTCCACCTCCCCCTGACTAACAGGCATACCTGAAAGTAACACATGGTCTTCAAGTCTTAACAATAAGTGCCCATACTTTACAGTGAAGTAGATACAGGTATTACATATTAAGTGCTTAAAACATTTTAAACAATTCTGAAATGATGCATATTTTTGTTTCCTGTTGAAAGACAAAAATGAATGTATTACTGTCTGCCAATATATAAGTAACAATTGTAGGTTATTGTGTTGATATAGAAAATACTTTACATACTTATGTCAGTAGCCGACATATGCATAAAATTCTTTGACTGAAAGGGAAAAGAAAGAAATTATTTTGTTGTGATACAAAATCAATGTTGAAATGAAGAGATAACTACATGTACATACCCTGTAGAAGAGCTGTCGTGTGACTGGTTTTCTGTCGTCTTGTCTCTTCACATATCTGGAAATATTTAAGAATCCAGAGTCATCAAGATAAAGTGAGGTGAGGTGAGGTGAGGTGAAGGAAACTAAATATCTTTCATAGTATTGTAGCTAGTATTTCGTAAAGCCTACAACATTGGTTGTAAGCCAACCCAAGGGCGGATAGAGGATTTTCATTTTGATTAGTGTCACTTATTACTTTGGATAAAAAAATATGAGTGTAAATGTTTATGGAACTCAAGGTCCCTGCATTGTTTTTTTCAGAGAAACTCTCGACATATATTAGATTTGAAACTCTGATTTGTATACTGTCTTTCCCTCCCCTTAAACCATCCAGTGAAACCATCAGAGAGTTGAGGTGTTTTGATGTTTAACAGTATTCCTTTCATAGCATTGTGACTTGAATAATTACAGGGAAAAGCCATACCACTGTGACATTGTACGCAAGAGTTGAAGCAAGTGAACCACTTGTGTTCTGCATTTGATACAAGTTGTGAAAGAATCTTTTAATGATTATCATAGTCAGAGGTTTCCAGATGAAAGAAAGCAAGTGATTTTCAATTTTTTCTTCTTTTCAGAATCAGAATCTTATTAATTGTAGTCTTTGAAGATGAAACAAGAGATTTTCTGATATTGATTGTATGACTTACCGGGACTGGTCGGCCAATGTTGAGCTTAGGGAATCGAAGTGACATTTGTTTAGCATGGACACGCCTTCTCTTTACAGCTCTGTTGGATAAAAGAAATAGAATTAAAAAAAAAAATTATAATAATAATTCTGATGCCTATAGTATCTAATCCGTGACTGCTCAATGATGTTACAAGTCATATCATTACTCAGAGAGAATCTTCGTCGACTACAAAGCGTTTTGTGAAACTTCATAGGTCAATACTCTCCCTGTGTTCAGGTACCCATTTGTACAGCTGGGTGGACTGACTGCAATGTGGATGAAATGCCTTTCCTAAGGATTCAACACTTTGTTAAGCCCAGATCAGAAAGTTTTCAGTGTCTACCTGTATTTGAACCCGGTCCTTTGGTGTTACAGCTGGCCTGTCCAACCACTACAAGGTGTTCCACAAATACCAAGTAACCATTTCGAAAATAAGCTTGACAAGATAAGCAAAGGTTTAAGAATATTGTTCATAAAAATAACTATCCTTGCAACATAGTTTGTTACCAAGAAGCATTCAGACATAGCTGAGCATCATTAAGCTACCATTATTGAATTCTTCAAAACATGCTCCTATCAAACTGAATCATTATTTTCTATCATATCTATTGATGATAATTATGCTTGTATTGTCACAACAAGTAAATGAACCCCTGCTGCAAACTACAGCTCTCATGTATTAGAGAATATGCATGGTCTATAGAAATGGTACCAACCTGATAATGAGGCGAGGAGAGCGAGTAGCGAGAAGTTTGCCGATCTCCTGGTGAGTGAGGAAGAAAAGAAGGTCTTCATCCGGTAGGCGACCCTTGATGATAAATACAACATATTTAAAACATACATACATACATACAAACATGATGTTATATACTTATAAAAATGAACTACTGGTGCAAGTAAAAATCGATGTTGCTGTTTTTCCATCAATTTTGAGTGAATACAATGGATTTATTTGTGATGATAACATTTATTGATCGCAGTAAATGTTTATTTTTGGAATTTGTATTGTTCCTAGTCTCTATATATTTTTTGGTTAATGAGACTGGGAATCAAATCGGGTGAAAAAAAGACACTCTACAATCTACTTCCTAATAAAGAGGTTCAAATAACTCGTGAATTTAAACAAATTCTAAATATTTTAACGAACATGAATCTGGTTGGTTAGTCGTTGAGCTATACATACAAACTAAACATATAAACTACCAGGAGTTCACCCATCTCAGCAAACATGATTTAAAACAGGACCGAGTTAAGTATGTTATTTATTATTCGCCAATTTAATTGAATGAAAATTACATTAAATATCTGACTTGACTGCGACGGTGCAGCAAACACCAATCAACCAATGACAAGAAGCCTACGCACCTCAACCACCATGAGTTGAGCCAGTCTCCAGTAGGCCTGCTTCAGCTTCTCGGACATAGAGATGGAGATGGACTGGAACAGTGAGTGGCTTTATTATACCATTGAGAGTGAGATACTCTGTTTTATTATATGATCAGCGATGAAATACTGGGTTTTATCAGTGAAATAAACTGTCTATCAGGCAACAGTGACGATATATTATATTTTCACTCTATAACATATCGTCACTGGTCAGGTGCCGGAACTACTTTCAGCCATGTGAACAAAAGGGGGTAACTTTCCAGTTTTAAAGTCATTTTAATTACACAATTCATTAAAAAATCATATAATAAATAGAATACTTAATGAAGTTTTCCAAATACCAGGTTTATTTCATCTCGTGACATGGGTAAAGTTGATATTTCACTCATGACACTCGATGAAATAAACCTGGTATTTGGAAAACATCATTAAGTATTCTCTATCTTTCTGGCTACATCATCATCTACTCTAGGTTCAAGAGTTTGACATTATGAAATGATGGTCTGATGTGACAAATTCTCATAAGACGTCACACTGTTACCAAGGTATGTGGCTCTTCCAAGCGACCACTCAACATATTATTGGCCCTTTCCACTGATTTATTATTTTAATTAATTTGTCTCCCTGTGTAATTATCTTGTTTGGTTTATTTCTAAACAGGAGCCAAACCAACACTGTATAGAGAACATGAGGATAGACTGTAGACAAGTTTTATAGAAAAGGTTAAAAATAGTTGATTTAATGTGAAAGGATCATAGTTTCCTGAGGAAATGAAGGCCATCCTGCTACATCAGCGTATAATGTCTCTGCGTTAGGCTACAACCTATCCCCTGATATCCTCATGTAGTATTCTGCCGTATCGCTATATATAGCAAGCCAATCAAATGATACCCTTTCAGCAATAGCGGCAAACTAGTTTCTTGGCTTCGTTCCGCATGCTCACCTCGTGATTCAAACTAACCAAAGGGACTGCTATTAGATAAATTGCGCGCTCTTAGATTTCCAAGTGCAACATCGCTAGACAACAGTGTGAAATAGTTTGACTGAAAACAGAAAGGCTATAAATAGCGCTGAGTAACCACCCGTCAGAGATACGGCAGAATACTATAGGAGGATATCAGGGGATAGGTTGTAGCCTAACGCGGAGACATATCTGCTGATGTAGCAGGATGAATGAAGGCAAGATTGGCACTTATATGACTATTGGCTAATTCAAAAGAGTGTCAGTTAATATTTAATTATTGACCACACGTAATCCTGGAATACTCTTGGGCTGCTTGTAGATTGTCAATATTACCTTCCCCCATTCTCTCTCCCCGACCGCCTTCCTTGCCTTTGGTAGCAGACTCTTTAGTATTAATCTGCAACAATCATTTCTTACATAAAAGATAAATGACATTTTAGACTATCTTCAAAAGTACAAGTTGTGGTATTTTTTTCCGGCAGGATTTGAATCCTCAACTTCAGAGTCGGGCAACACTGCCAGCAATGACCATTCCAGCGGATAGCCGAAAAGTGAATGTAGGAACGAGCAATTTACATATAATTTTACAACTTGCAAGCACATTTTTCAGATGTCAATAAGATGTTCAGTTGTTTCGTTGAGAATTGAAAAACTTGCAGTTATGAAGGATATCCTTGTTCGCATTGATAATAGACATGATAATAGATTTTTATAACATATATATCTTTTCTCAATCATTTTCGGTTTTTACCTTTGGAAGAATGTAAGAGGTGTTTTGAGTTTTGCAATTATATCGTTAACAGACTGTGTAGGTTTCTCTTTGGTCTCATATGCTTTGGTCTTCAAAATACTCTGAAACAAAGCAACAAGTAGAAACGTGAGTGTGGCTCACTCATAACCCTGATTGTGCAGCCATGATATACTGTTTATTTCTTGTAAGTTAGACCCCTCATAATTAGCAAAATTATCTAACGAGTTTGAAAATAATTAATCTCAGTCACTAACAATGAAATAAGTTTTAAAAGAATGAGTATCAGTCAGTGAGTTCAAAGGTCAAGTGCCGACAATATTTCACACGAGTTTGTTCTATGGATACCACCTGCTTCTTTAACCCTTTCAAGCTAGAAAACCCCAGACACAAATGTGTGGAATTGAAAGTGTTACCATCAATAATCACTTGTTTAAAAGTTCTATTATGACTAAAAGGCAGAAAAACACCAGCCCTATTGTGAGTTTTGTTACAAAGAAAGAAACTCACCTTCACTACCGTGACTAGTTTTTCTTTCTCAGATTGCCATGACTTTTCTCTCATTTCAGCCTGAAAACCAAAACATTGTTTCACAAAAGGCTTCATTGTAGTTTGTACTCAAAAGGTCAGTTGTATTGGGGTTACCGTATTTCCTCTAATAAGCGCCGGGTCTCCAATAAGGGCCGGGCCTCTAATAAGCGCCGGGGGGTCATAGGTAGTTGAGAAAATAAGCGCCGGGCCTCTTATAAGCGTCGGGTCTCTAATAACCGCCGGGTCCTAATCATTAGATAAATGCTCCCTCAGTAAACATTTTACAGGTATTCATGGTAAAAGACAACTTAAAACAAAGTTCAATTCTCTTTGAAAGATATAAGCGCCGGGCCTCTAATAAGCACCGGGGGGTAAAGGGGCGCTGAAAAAATAAGTGCTCGGGCGCTTATTAGAGGAAATACGGTATATTGTGGAAACAAAATTTAAGGGGTCATTTCACTTCATAAATATATACGTTATTAGTACATGATCATAACACAAGTAAATTGAAACATGTATAACTGAGGGTAATATTTTACTGATTTAAATTCCACAACTTAATGAAAAACAGAGCACACACTCAGCAAAAACAAACAACAGGAGAAGTGAAGCCTATTAGTCCAGTCAATCTAGCTGAAAAATAGGGCCAACCTCCAAAAAACTGCAAAAGAATTTATTTATACTTTTTTATATAGGCAAAAGCATACTTGATAACATATCAAAAGTCTAGAAAAATCTAAAGTGGGGAACCTTTTTGAAATGTATATTCTTTAGAGGTACCCCAATCACATTTTTTTCATCAACGGAACTCTATTCGTATTCAACCTAAAAGGGAATATAAGCCATACTAGTGATCATTATTGCAATAAAAACATGAAAATGGATATGTGTATGCCCCTTAGTATATGTTAAAAATTACTATTTCGAAATTCCAAGATAAGCAATATTTTTCAAGATGGCCGCCATTTTTCAAGATGGCCGCCATGACCGCTTTACTTGACTGAATTGCAATATCATTGTTCATTCATATCTGTCGGATTATTTTGATTTCAGGGTCTAATTATATGTTTTCAGCACCAAGGAATCCAAATATTTTATCTATATTAACTTTGAAAGGCTTATAAGATCAAACATGTGAAATTGGCCGTCTCGAAGCATGCAACACGACCCTCGTCTATGAACAACATGACACAATGCATAGCTTTTAGATAGTTACTTTAATTCAGATTTCTCTTAATGAGACAACTTTCTTGTAATGAAGGATCTTGGTCAGCAATGATAAGTTATAGTGTTGTTACAACACTGTCCACAATTTGGTAATTATTGAAATACTAAAATAGTATGGATAGTAGTACGTCATTAGAAAATCCAAAATTTATCAATCCAAAACAGTCATTTACTATTGGTAGAGTGAAAATGTCCATAAAACATCATCAACATCCTTCCTCACTGTTCATTATCATCCAGATTGTCAATATTAGTACAGGCACTGTTCTCACAGCTCAATCCATGACATCCAGCACAACAACTTGAACATGACAGGCCATGTTTTCTACAAGTACACCTCCTTGAATCACAAGCAACTTTGCATTTACACCGGATGACATTGATCAAACGCTCAGGTGCTGGAGGCAGTTTTGTCATCAAAGGAAGATACTTGTCCTGCACGAGATTCCAGCCCCAATCACAAGGCTGCAACTCATCATATCCCATCCAGCGTCGAACTTGGTGGTACACACGCAAGCAGTGCTGGTAAGCGGCCGCTGATGTTGGAGGCAGTGAGCACACCTGGATGGAAGTTGAACTTGCTGCCACTTTTTCTGCAAACCTCCTACATCTCAGTTCATCTAGATTCTCACCGGAGTTCCCACCATATAGATGCACCACGATGTTCTGGCCAGCTGTAGCAAAAGCATCTTGAGCAGACATATTGTAGAAAGCACTAATGCTATCGCCAAGATGTTGAGATGCTGTGATCTTTTGATATGCCTGTCCCTTGCTGATTCCAAAGAGTCTTGATGTTGTGTCACATCCTGTAATTGCATGGATAAGGAGTAGATGCTGACAAGCACCAGTTCCGAGTTTGCTCTTCACGGTATTTATGTGCCAGTTTCTACCAAGCTTCTTGGACTCTGATCTGAAGTATAGGTCATGTGATTGATTGTCAGCGTGAAAACACAAAAGAACTAGAAGATCGGTATCTTCACCAATGACTGTGGTTGGTCCTTCTCTTGCACATGTCACAGCTGTCTGTACAATTGACAAATCAGCGTCTTCATCGGCTCTGACAACCTTGATTCCGTTTGCTGTCATCCTTGAACTGAGGTGATCAATGAACAGCTGCTTGTTCTCATTATTGGAGAGAAACAATTCCTTCTTCACAGTCAAAAGCATGTCATCTGTGAAATGGACTTTTGGACCGCAGACTCCTTTGCATCGTCTGAGATGGGTTGTATCTTTTGTGGACGGTCCTGACATGTAGCCATCAAAGACAACTGTTGCATCTTCAAATCTTTTCTGGATGTAATCAACATACACCTGAAGTACTGATGAATATGTTGAGCCTCTCATCCAAGGAATTCTCTGAAGTAAGGATCCTCCATCTATGACAAACTGCATCCCGCTATCAAATGAATCCTGATGATGAACAGTTTCATGTTTCTTCCAAAGTGCATCTGCCAAGGCTGGTTTATTTGCTTCACGCATCAATCCTGAGGAGTCAAACAGAGATGAAGGATAGCTACAAAGTTCAAA
The DNA here is from genome assembly GCA_916613615.1 of Steromphala cineraria. Classification (NCBI taxonomy): domain Eukaryota; kingdom Metazoa; phylum Mollusca; class Gastropoda; order Trochida; family Trochidae; genus Steromphala; species Steromphala cineraria. The sequence continues at coordinate 57,661,435 of OU744730.1, forward strand.
TTTGAAGATGTCTGCCAGTTCTTCATCCAGTCTGTCTGCAACAGTAACTAGGCGTTGAAAGAGTAGATTTTGGTCAATGGGTGTCACCTGCAAACTTGATTTTACAGTTGTCTTGGTACTCATGTTGACGACTTGGTTGACTTTCCTGAAAGTGAAGTTGGAAACTTTCTGTTGACTCATTGTGATAATGATCTGCCTGCCAACTTCTCTTGACCTTACAACATTAACATCTGTGTCTGCAGTAACACCTGTAGCAATGTTCCGCAAAGTCACATCTCCTTGAAAGGGGTTCCTCTCCTCAAGAAATGACAGCATTGTTGAAGCATCCTGATCATCTCTTGCCTTCCTAGCTTCAGTGCTATCTTTGTGTTGATCACTGATATTGTCATCAACTGCTGCAAAGATCTGCATTGCATTGTTGATTTCAACACATGCTGGCATGGACAACAACCACTGAGCTCTTTGAGATTCACCAATGCCACTTCCTCTTGTCATTCCTCCAGTGGATTTGATGTTCTTCATGAGGACCTGTTCGATGACAAGGTCCGTTGAAAGACCCGACCAATATCTATCACTTCTTCTGATGACATGGTGACCAGACATGAATGAGCTGTGAACCTCCGGATGGTCTTCTTCCAACATGAGCATGGATTGAAGGTAGATGTAGGCAGATTTGGCATACATGTTGTGGCCAGTCGCAGCAAAGAATGGCAGCATTTGTTGGATGGTCTTCAGGTGAAGAGGCCAGTTTCCAGTGCGTTCTGCTTTTATGAAACTTCTCAAAATGTCAATCATGTCCAGGTACAAAAACCAAAGGCCTGCTGTCCGATGGTGTCCAAGGTTGTGCTTGATTTCTCCGATCTTTGCCTGAATGTTCTGTACAAGAGGCCCAAAGGATGCTTCAGTGATATCAATGTCTCCTTTAAGAAGCTGGTCAAAGAGATCACGTGCTTCATCAATGTCATCATCACAACCATCTCTTTCAATTAGTATATGGTTCAACACTCTATCAACCAGGAAATGGCCTCTAACCGCTCTCGAAACTGCCTTGCCTGTCAACATATGGAGCACAGCATTGGGGGCATATACAGTCTCAAGTGTTTCCTGCAAACCAGATCCACTCATGATGTGACCAATGCACCCTAGGAAACTCATTTGAGTATGGAAAGCTCCAAGTCTGAGAACAATGTTCTTGAGGGAACTGTTGGCTTGTTCATTCTCTATTATTGTGAATGCCTTCCAATACAGGGGCTGATCAAATGTTAGTATTGGAACTGTCTCATACCGGTTTGCTTGAGCACAGACAAACACCAAGGTGGAGTAGATACATGATAAATCACTTGGATTCATGTCTATCATTGGGAGAAATGAAATGGAGGAAGTACCTGGATGAGAACCTCTTTGTATTTGTTGCATCATTCCTGACCAACTGGGCTGGAGCGACTTTGGTTTCCATGACACTTTTGAAAGAACATCCAAACAAGATGATGGATCATTGGCAGTCACTACAGCAAGTTCCTCATATATGAGAGCAGACATGAAGTCATTGTGCAGCTTGTAATGGTGAATGTCAATGCGACTGTGGGCACATAGGTCTTCAGGGGTTGAATGGAGTCTTGGTACTTGGGAAGCAGAGTTGATAGTTGGTGTCACTGATGCAATGATTCCCATTCCATGGAAAGTATTGTACCCGTCCAGAGTTCTGACATTGTGATCCACATTGTCAGCAATGTATTGCACAAACTGTCCTGGCTGATATCCAGGTATGTCCAAACCTTGAGAAACAGCTGCACTAGCCTCAAACCTCTTCACTTCACTGTAGGATGAACAGAAACCCATGTTGTACAGCATATCAATGAGAAACTTGGAGGCAAAGTGGTGGTGAAGCTGCAATCCAAGGCCAATTTGAAGTGGAGCAATGATGACACGGGGTCTCGCAGCTTGAGTTATTGCTTGTCCAATGGAGGCTATCTTTGTGTCTACATACCTTTCACTGAATATATTTCTTAACAAGACAATGAGAGTTTCTGGAATGAAGTCAAGATTTTCTGAAGAAGATGATAATTCTGAGGATGATGGGTACATAGCCTTTGATGTTTTCATGTTCTTGATGTCTTCCTTGATCAGCTCTGCTGCAGTTTTCATAACCTGTAGTTTTTCTTTCTGTAGATCTACATTTCTAGGCTGTGTGAAATGTTCATGCAAGATAGACTGTGCAGGTCTCCTGAAGGTGACAACATTAGGTTTTCCATTGATTTCAGTGATAATAATTGATGGTCCAAAGTGCTCTTGTAGTTTCTGTTTCATGTATGAGGGATCATATGCCTCTCCACCATTTACCTGTTTCATGATGTCCACAAGATCCATGATTGTGACTTGCTCATCATCATCCTCTTCAAGATACATCACCACTCTCATAAATGCATCAGTGTACCCTGGTCTTCCTCCAGCATGCTTTCTTTTCTTTTCCTTGTTTGGTGTATAGGGTTTGGGCACTTGTTTAAAAGTTCTAAAATTCACATTGCATGTTTGATGATAAACTGCATCAACTGCAGGAAGATCGTTTGCTGCTCCAAGTCTTCTATGAACATTTCTTGCCCAATCATCATCACGTTCTTTGATAATGTTTAGGATTGTGGTTTGGAAGTCCAAAGTTCTTACTGGAAACACGTCCACTGCCCTTTCCTTCCCTTGGGTGAAAGCCTGCTGTCCACAAAATAAACAGTGATCAGTGAAAGTAAAAACATCTTCCTTGGAACGTGTTGAAACGTTTATGTGATGGCTGTCATTTTCTTGGTGATTTAATTTTCTCAGAGTTTGTTTTATTACATTAGGGTTGCAATAGGTCTTTCTACACTCTTTGTGGACTTTCTGACCTGGGGATGCCTGAATTGAGTCACCGCGGGCCACACTAGCTCTGTTAAGTCCTTGGCATCCCTTATCTCCAAGCACAACAGAAGATGACTGCAGAGGTTGTGAGCAAATCACACAATCCATTGGGGCAGACTGGTAGGTTACTGAAAAGTAAAATAATATCAAATATTACATTTGTTATCTTTTATCATTTGTTGTTAAAAATACAATTACTACTATTATTATCATTACCCGCTTAAACAAAATAGAGCACATGTTCTGTTTGTTACATTATTATATATGTCTGTTTATATATTATAGAAGATAAATTGATATTTATGAAATTATTATTATTATTATTATTATTATTATTATTATTATTATTATAATTATACCTGTGCTTGCTGATCAGTTTATCCAGCCATATGACACATAGTCAGGGAAAATCCATGCTGCGCCATAAGACGTACCTGCAGAAACAAATAATAGAGCAAATTACATTTTCTGTTTATATATGTTAGAAAATAAATATCACCATTATATATTATCAATGTTAAAATCATGCTTATTGCAACATTCACACACAATGCTGAAATACATGACATATGTTGGTAACATAAAAATAGGCTTGTTTTTTTCTTTCATAATTGTACATTTAATACATTAAAAAAAACTATTATTATCATAATCATAATCATTACAACTGAATTCAAATTAACTATTATTATGATTATAGTTATTATTATTCCAAAATACCTGTAGCTCGCAGATCATGTTTACCAGCCATAAAACATCAATCAGGACATTTCCATCCACAGCTCTTTTAGATGCATACTGAAATATATAAATAAAAATGAGTTGTAAATTGTTATAAAGAACCTTGTTTCTTAATAAATATATATATATATATATTTACTATATCAATTCTGAAGGCATACAACCTGCTTAAACGTAAAAACATACGAAATTTCCAAAATCATAAAGATTTATTGTGGCCCGTTTATGCTTCCATAGTTTTTTTTCCGGCGGCAACCAGGGTTAGATAAAATTAACAATTTAGGGACATGTCTTGATATTACTATGATATATAGTGAAATCTATACTCCTAATGTCATTTAACGAGATCTACCTTGATAAATTGGTTATCAAAAGCCGAATTATCGTGATCTTTTACTCATTCTGATGTGACGTCAACGGTAAACAAACAAGCGTCTGCTGACATTCAATATTGTAACTTGATCTTGAATCCCGGACGAAATAAGGATGAATTAAAGCGCCAGTTACAGTGTATATCACTTTAAACATCCCTAACAAGCAATGTAATATGAATTAAAACAGTACTTACCAAAATATATCTTTCAAAGGGTCTTTCTCAATAACCGTGTGCCGTCAACAATTCCACAGAGTAGTCTCCCTTGCATGCTACGGGGGAGCGCCGGGGACGTACGTTTTCATCAAAATTAGCCGCTCTTTCATTGCAAAATTAACCATGTTCCCCCGTTTAGATTTTTCTAGACTTTTGATATAGCATTCAAACATGTCATTTCTTGATAATTTTCGCAAAACCATTTCTTTTGCAGTTTTTTGGAGGTTAAACCATAGATTGACTGGACTATATCCCAGGTGCTATGAGTAGTAGTAAGGCATTGTCGATCATTTGTATCATAATCACCTGCAAATGTTAGAATATTCTAACAATGTAGTTATTTTAAATACATATTGTAACAAAATTAGAAGAAGAGTGCATTTTTCGCATCTTTTTAACCCAAAGTTCAAGTTGGCAAATATGCCACCAATAAGCCATACTCTTTATGGTTAGAATCAATCGAGTAAAAAATAAAACCACAATAGTAAACAGGTTTCAAATTCAAATTTCTTCACACATAATTCCTCCCTGAGCAAGTGAGTGAAAACCGAGGACCTGTGTGAAGACTGACCTCTCGTATGCATCTGTGTCCGTGTCTGTCTAGGAAGCTGGTGAACTTGTCTTGTACTGTCGGGTACTCAGCTGAGTCGAGCAGACTAACACACTCCTGTAGTGGAGTACACAACGTGTATGCAATATCTCAACATTTACTGGACAAATAATTTGAAATAAGTTAGAAATATTAAAATCTAAAAAAATATTTATTCATTGACAATCTGTTAGATTATGCATAATAATACTTCAAATATCATAGTTCAGTATAGTACAAAATTCAAATTAAATATGTAGTTCCAACATTTCAATCAATTATTATCAGTGAAACAATTTTTTTAGGCAGAAAAGGGATGATCAAAGTAGAGAATTGCCTTCGCAAGAATTTTATAGATATTTACTCACAAATCAATTTTAGGAATCTTGGTCGTTTTAATCAATGAATATTATCAAAATCTGTTGTGAGTAATAAGCTGTCTCACCTCATCTGACTTGGAGATGAAACTCTCTGCCAAACCAACTGTAGCCACTTCTCTTGCTATATCCTGTGATGAGTGATAAAGAGTTAATTGATAAAGTCACATTGTCAAACAGACAAACACATCACAATGATCTTTTTATTACACAATCTGGAAAATTAGAATAAGCAAAAGCAGTTCCATGTTTCCATGTCCTCCATAGAGACATATTTTATTATATTTCAGATTCAGATTTTGAAAAATAATACATAAATTGATTTTTATCTTCAATGAATCAAATAAATAAATCATAACTAGAAAATTGCTAAATTTTATTTTTATTTTCTATAAATCAAAGAAACATCTCATAGCTAGAAAACTGCTAGATCTTCACCTGTACGGCTGTAGGGACGTCAGCGCTGTACACTTGGTCACACTGAGAAAGAAGCAGGGCAATGTCTCCGTAATGTTCTGTCAACCACTCTGTAAGGGAAATCTTTTACTGTTACCATTGTTGGAAATAACATTAATGCTTTATTGGCTTGTGGTTTCAATTATCAACAAGTAATTGTCACAAACGTGACCATGTCCCCCGCCGCAATCAAGAATATTTCAGTCAATTGTTATTATTCTTATGAGAATGTACTAAATAGATTGGTGCATGCGTATTCTCTAAATGATTGGTACCAATTTGAAGATACTTAATGCAATGGTTCACGAGATATCGTGCCAACAACATTTAAAAAAACGGTCAAAATGACGTCATGGTCACCCAAATCGATTGGTGTTTGCGTATTATCCAGATGAAAACTGGTACCACGTTTGAAGATTCTAGGTTGAGCGGTTCATTAGATATCGTGCTAACAACATTTTCAAAACTGGTCAAAGTCTCGCTGTGACCTTGAAAATGAGGTCGAGGTCAAGGTCACCGAAAACTTTTCAAGCCTTCCTGAAAAATGTGACAAGACTTGTTATATCTAGACCCTTCTCTAAAATTTCATCAGCACAATTAGTCCATGAGACTCAACCTTAGGGGCCATACATGATGCTCCTTGTGAAAATTGTGCTTACTTTAATTTGTATTTTATAAATAAAAAAAGTAATTGTAGGCATAAATTAGAAAATGAATTTAACGATGACACAGAGGAAGAGTAGAAATTCTGGTTCTCCTGCTGATAAATATGTATTTTGATGATGGCAGGTTTATCCTCCACTACATTACTACCAACTTTAAATTCACATAGACTAGAAAACATGTAAAATGTGATGCAGCATTAGAAAGAATTATTTCTCTAATGCTGCACGGAATGAACGATTGGCGGAACCTGTTTGTTCGAAAAGTCGGCATACGAAGCCTACGTCCGGAAGGTAATGTTGAAAATTCCAAGAAAAGTGGATGGGAAGAATCACCCAAAATTTTGTTTCCTTTTTTTGATAACTGCTTCTTATAAAAACTGCCGATGACTAATTTCTATTGGTCATGTAACTATATCCTGAGTGGGCCCTCATGCTGTTATGTCTGATTTAAACATATTTTATTCACAAGAATAGGATTGGGAACAAGTTTGTCCAACTTGGAACACCCTCTCCATGTTATGTCTATCTTGACTAATCTTATAAAGGCCAAGAAAGTCATCATAGGAAAAGTGACTGGAGTGAAACATTGCTGTAAAACCAAATCAAATGTGCACAGTTACCTCCCTTGCCCTGTGTGAGGATGGACATGAGTATTGTAGCCCAACTGCCGGACCGTGAACTGTTCACCAAGGTACACAACCATACCTGAAGAAGAAACAGTTCTGAATAACTGGTGTGATTATAACTCAAACAATAGTCACATATCATACAACAATATTTCTTATCAATTCAACAAGTTAAGTAAGTTAATCGGGTCTTGCTGTACAAAGAAAGTTTTCACTTGGGACACTGACTGCATTATATTGAAAATATCATAAAGAAATATCCAAAAACCTTGTCTCAGGAAATACATTTTTTAGATATCATTATTTAGTTGATTCATTGGTGATCATCTTTCAGAGGGATATCATTACCTTATGGGAGAGCACTTTATCCCATTTCACTTCATGCCATGGGATAATAATGGGAATATTATGTAAAATTTATTCCCATTTTACACCAAAAGTTTATTTTAAGATTAAGAACATCCCCTGTAAAGACCGGATCTCACCTGATGATAGTCTGGGAGTTTGTTTTTGATCTCGTCGTACAAACCCTGCGCTGTCTCTTGCCCCGTTCCGACCCTGTAACCATGGAGACGGCTCTCCCACTTCTTTGTTTCATTGTGATAGTGGGAGGAAATCTGGGTCATCAAATATTGCAAAATGTTAAACAAATGAGAGCTACAACTCTAATGAAAAAAAGGAAAGTTACATAAGGATAAAAATCAATTTTGATCCTCATACATCTATACCTTATATCTATGTATTGGCAAAGGGGCGAGGCGTAACCTGACAGTCACAATCCTGAGTGCAGTGGGCTTTCTTTTGATAAACCCTATTTTTGGACAAAGAACCTGAAGCTTTTATCTGTCATTATAACTGCAGCTATCTTTTATTCATATTTATATTAATATTTGTCATCCGCCGATATTAAGTCTCAAACTTGCCCTTTAATCTTTGTTATTCATGAATCAGCATTCGCTATAACCTGTTTAATCCAATTACAGGTAATCTAAACAAGGACCAAAAAATGCATACTGTCGGTCCAATATATTTGAAATCTTTAATCATTTCTTGAAAGATGAAAATACATGAAATATTTCCTCAAAGCGAGTAAAGATGCATTAATGTTTAAGAGTGAGTTGTTGTTTAGTGTGACTTAAGTAGTATTATTGTGGTGGCATAATTTTGCATGGCATGAAAATAGGGAAACAAACCTTCAGCATCTTAAAGAAATTGATGATTTTCTTGAAGCCTGGTGTGGTACGTCCAACATAATCTTTTATTTCCTTCATGGTGAGCTGTGGAAGAGTCATGCCAAGGAGAGACAACTCTGCTATTTCCTTCTTGGTCCCAGCCGTTGAGAGAATCAGCGCATCAACATGCTGGTGGTTAGCCAAAGTGAAATCAGTTGATTCATCAAAATTTTGACAGTAAAAATCATTTCTGAAGGCTGTTCTTATTTTAGCTAATTCACATGCAAAAAGTATTTTCAAGTTTGAGATGCCAAAATTTATTGAAGAGTAACCATTTAGAAGGAAATAAGTTTGATACATTTAAAAAGATGACTGTATACAAATTAAGACCAATACAAATAAAATTTTCATCATATAATTTTGGGCATTGGAATAGTTCATGAGGTAATATCATCTAATCACATCAAATTTTCAACTAAAATAACACAGATTAAGGAAGCTTGAAAAATATCATTTCAAAGCCTAAAGGGATTCCTGTAGTCTCGTATTTGAATAATGCTTACATGCATAGCTATAAAGAGATGATTGTAGTAGGAGTAGACCGATTTGTTGACAGAGGCAATTCTCTCCCGGGCTCCACATGCTTGCATGAAACCCTGCAACAAACATTGACATGACTTCATCTCTAGAAGTAGACAACTAAGGTGGAGCTGTTTTGGTTAGACATTGAAATGATTAACTTCTTTGGATGGCATTTAGAAGTTGGAAGTCAAATAAGGACGATTATTTTATGGGTAACAACTTCCTTATTCTTAGTACACGACGTTTCGATACAGCTTCTTGTATCGTTTTCAAGCATAATGACATGGACAGAGAGTGGGATATATATAGGTGAACTAATTAATGAACCTTAATTGAAATGATTATTATTTAAATACAGTTGAATAATGGTAAGGGCTTAACTTTGGGAGCGATTTCTAGCTAATGCAAATGAGAACACAAAACTCACTTTGAAGGGAGCTGATTTTCAATAAACATGTTTAATGTTTATGGAAATATATCTTGTTTTACAATTTGTGTTATAACAATGAAATAAAAGTAAAATTTTGTTAATGAAATATTAAAAACAATTAATCAACCTTCATTGTATTCAGACAATTGCAGAATTTTAAGGGTCCTATTCAATACACAGTCATGAAGCACGACTAAAAGACATATCCTTACTTTTTTTAATGGTATGCATCTATATTGTTGCATCTTCAGAGTGACAAACCATTATGAGTGATAATCACAGGAATCACTCCTTATTGACATGAGAAATTTACAAGATTTAGTTTGATAAAGAAATAATATTCAATGATATTGTGAAGCCAGATGGAGGTTTATGGTGAACGGCTACCAACCTGGAGACTGTAATCAATGGCCTGGAAGAACAAACTCCAGGTGAGGGGGGTCACAGCGTGCGGCATCATCTCTCTGGTGTCAGAAAACATATACAAAATATCAGCATATACGATGCACAGGATATTAGGTAATAGTTTGATTTTAATTGTCGCAGCGTGAAGCATCATTTTTCCTGTTAGCAAATCCAGGCAAGAGTTTTCAGAAGATGACATGTCACACCCATCCACAATAAATCAGAACATCCATCTTGAAATTACCTAAGATTAATAAGACAGCGATTTGTAAGTTGAAATCCCCAAGGGCACATAAACACATGCTTTCTGATCAACATACCTGGTAACATTTTCAAAGAGTTACGTTATAATTTTAAGTAATACTCTGGAAACAAAATGATGCATGGAGTGACAAGGTGAAGACTATTTTCAACAGTATCATAATCTGGTGGGATGAAAAAGGATTATTAACAAGTAGTTGTCACTAACGTGACCATGTCCCCTGCTGCAAGAAAGCCTAGTTTTCAAAACAGTTTTGAAATGAACAACAAACAGATTTAAAATGGTCTGAATTTGATTCACGTCTCACCCAATATTTCCTGTGGTTAGAAGTTCGTAATCTGCCGCTAGTGGACTGTCAAACTCGTGAAGCAAATCCTCCTCGCTCTCCTGCTCGGCTGTTGTGATTGGTCGGGACTGAAAAAAGGTCAGGAGCTAAATAATCTAATCTTAAAGTTATCTTACTTCATACAGACACTCTTAACTTAATTACATAGATAAGTACCATTTAAGTTGATGTCAAGAACAGGGGAAATCAATTGATTCATTGTTGCATTGTCTTTATTCAGGTGCAGTCTTCCAATATTGTCAACTTCCACAAATAACATGCTTGCAATTAAAGATAACGTTAAAGGATGTTGTGATAAACCTGGTAACAGAGGATCTAAAGAGAGCAGTATAATAAGCTTGAGTAAAATATACCGGGTAATCATTGTTCATTACCTGAAGTAGGTATATTTTCTTATTCGCCATGGCCCATTCAATGTCTCGACTATTTCCAAAATATTTTTCAAGCTGAAATATAAGAAGAATATATGTTGAATGCTGCCATGGCCCATATCATCCTGCTACGTCAGTGTCTACGTCTACGTGAAATGTCAATATTTAAAATTAGAATGGTCCTTCAATTTATTATTGAGTATCTGGACAGATCTATTTATAAATAAGTGACACTCTAATAAAATTTCATTCAAAAAGCCTTTTCATCAAGCCTAATACAAACTTTAAAATGTTTGTATATTGAAAGTGAGAACGGTCCTTTGCATATAGAGTATCCTCATGTACCCACCTGGACTCCGAGGTGAGCGATCCGGAGCACCTGCTGGTCGGTCAAACTGGAGTGGGCGGAGTCACCGGGCGTCTCCTTCTCCTCTACACCGCTACATGCTGTCATGGATAGAGGGAGGATGTTATATGAGTAGACATTACATACATGACCACTGGATGCTGTGTTAAACATCAGTTACCTTAGAAATAGAGTAGCAGTGACCATATCATGCGTTTTGGAATAAAGTACAGTCTTGCCCTGAACTATCACAGCGAAAGCACGAGACTGAAGGTCTTGTGGTTTCACATTTGACATTGTTGTCAGACTCTGATCGGTGGTAAGAAAAGTGCAAGAATTGTACTATTGAAGAGAGTGATCAATAAAACAATTTTTAATCACATCAATATACATCAAATAATATATCAAGAAATGATCTTACCTGACATAGACATAACAAGTTTCTTGGTGCCGAGGTGTGTCTGTACAATCTGCAGGTGGTCCCCCCAGGCCCGGTGCACTGTGAAGGTGTCCGGGTCAGACTTACCGGACACAACAGACTGGCAGAGGAGAGAATAGTTGTAGTTCATATAATACCTTACAGGACTGCTTGATTGTTTGAGACAATTGCATGGCAATGATTTTTAGCCAAAACGTTTCGTCTGTAGAGGGTAAATCTACAAATATGTTCTACTGAGTCCTGTGATTGCTACACAAGGTCTTATGAGTCCATGCAGATCTATGTGAGTCCCTCAATAAGCAAGAAAAAAGTACATTGGAAGAAAATTTATCCTTCGACTCACGGCTTAGATTATCATGTGTCCTCTCCATATTGTACGCGCATGAGATGCAGGACTTGACATGGAATGAGGGATGTAAGGGGTGCTGTGGGTGGAACATTTATCACTGCTTTCAGGATAAGGGAAGAGCCAGACTCCATGGAACCCTTTTTTGTCAATTATTCTACACCTTGGACCAATAACTTATCTGAAAAGTCAGGTTTTCTGTATAAGAACTTATTCATATGCTTATTCCATAAGTTGCATGAAGCATACATACTTTTATAGTAAAGAAGTTCAAAGAAGATCTAGTTCTTATTCACGCCACTAATCAATGCCCAAAAAGAGACTCACATAAATTGAATAATTTTTCTCACCTCTCCGAGACCAAAGTTGGCATTAAGAGTGAGGACATGAGAACTTCTCGTGTTTGGATCAGCCGTGAACAGGACACCTGTGGAGGAACAAGCAGCTTTGAGCTTTGTCCTTGAAAAATATAAACCTTCTGAGAGGATTTATCTAAGATTTGTCAGCTTTCGGTACTTGATTGTTCAAATTTACTGAACTGAGCTGACTTAACCAACCAAAAAGGCGGCATACATAAACATTTTATCTTGAAGGGGCATTAGCCCAAAATATAGAGGATATTATTTGAGCGTCCATGACAAACTATTATTAACGACACAAGTTGCTAAATATTAGTATTTACCAAGCGAGAGCGTGGGATATACTTATATTTAGGCATAAGTGTCGTAAACATAGTATGTCATGGACACGAATATAATATTCTGTTTATTACCGTAGTCCCAAAATTAAGAAAATGCTCAAAACCTACTTCTCAGCATAGGCAGACTAGCGAGCGGCAACCCGTATATATTGTGAAGCATAGGTGAACCGTGACTTCAAATCATTGTTTATTATGTGATGTCACAAGGAAAAAGTGATATTTTGCCCTAGGGCAACATATGAAAAATAGAGCCATTGGCTCTGTAGCTCATCAGGCTTCAACATCAATTATGCTGTCGAGTGTGGCCAATGTGATTCCCCCTTTGTAGAGGCCACAAGGGCACCAGTCATAAAATTAAGTATATAGGCGACAAGTTTCAGTTTTCTAGGCCTTAAACTTCAGGAGAAGAAGATGAAAATAGATTTGAAGGACGTTCCTATTGCCTTTATTAGGGGCAACAGGGTCACCAAAGCTACAATTCATAATCCTCACTAGTCAAGGAGTCTGTACACAAAGTTTCAGCTTTCTAGGCCTTATGCTTCTGGAAAAGACGATGAAAATAGGTTTTTAGGGCGTGGCCCCTGTGGCCCTTATTAGGGGTCACAGGGCCACCACAACTACAATTTCTCATCTTCACCAGTCAAGGAGTCTGCTAACAAAGTTTCAGCTTTCTAGGCCTCATGGTTCTGGAGAAGAAGATGAAAATAGGTTTTTAGGGCATGGCATCTGTGGCCCTTATTAGGGGTCACAGGGCAACCAAAGCTACAATTTATAATCCTCACTAGCCAAGGAGTATTTACACAAAGTTTCAGCTTTCTAGGCCTTATGGTTCTGGAGAAAAAGATGAAAATAGGTTTTTAGGGTGTGGCCCCTGTGGCCCTTATTAGGGGTCACATGGCCACCAAAGCTACAATTTATAATTCTCACCAGTCAAGGAGTCTGCAAACAAAGTTTCAGCTTTCTAGGCCTAATGGTTCTGGAGAAGAAGATGAAAATAGGTTTTAAGGGCATGGCATCTGTGGCCCTTATTAGGGGTCACAGGGCAACCAAAGCTACAATTTATAATCCTCACTAGCCAAGGAGTATTTACTCAAAGTTTCAGCTTTCTAGGCCTTATGCTTCTGGAGAAGAAGATGAAAATAGGTTTTTAGGGTGTGGCCCCTGTGGCCCTTATTAGGGGTCACAGGGCCACTAAAGCTACAATTTATATTCCTCACTAGTCAAGGAGTCTGTACACCAAGTTTAAGCTTTCTAGGCCTTTTGGTTCTGGAGAAGAAGATGAAAATAGGTTTTAAGGGCTTGGCCCCTGTGGCCCTTATATGGGGCCACAGGGCCACTAAAGCTACAATTTATAATCCTCACTAGTCAAGGAGTCTGTACACAAGGTTTCAGCTTTCTAGGCCTTATGCTTCTGGAGAAGAAGATGAAAATAGGTTTTTAGGGCGTGGCCCCTGTGGCCCTTATTAGGGGCCACAGGGCCACCAAAGCTACAATTTTTAATCCTCACTAGTCAAGGAGTCTGTACACCAAGTTTAAGCTTTCTAGGTCTTATGGTTCTGGAGAAGAAGTCGAAATTCCACAAAGTTTACGGACGGATGGACGGATGGACGGATGGACGGACGGACGCCGGACACCATGCCATGCCATAAGCCCATCGGGCCTTACAGGCCAGATGAGCTAAAAATATGAACCTCGATATGACTGCCCTCGTAGGTAATAATTATCTTTATCTTTAATTTAATTGTTTATCTTTAAAAGGTCAAACATCTCACTAGGACTGTCCCTTTAATGTCAATGTCACCTGACTGTATATGTAAGAGCAATTCTCAGTTACTGAATAGCTGACAGAATTTCCTACAAAAACCTGTTGATTCCAATTCAAACATACCATCCAAGCAAACCAAATGATAAACATAACCCTTTTATCAAAATTAGTTACAAAATCTAATCTTCGTCTAAAGTAATGATATTTTTCTTAATTGACTATTATATATATAACATAGGATAATACCTGACACGTCAGATGGGACCATCTCCTGGATGACGACACCGACTGGGGTTTCTATCGATTGTCCATGTTGTCTAGGGAAAACAAAGACAAAAACAAAATCATTTATCTGAAATTCTTTATAAACAACAAGTTTAATATTGTAACATTAGTGATTGTGAGAGAACCTCAACAGGATTTAAACCTGTGACCTCAAGGTTGAGTCACTCTACTGATTGTGCCAAGAGATTTCTCTTTGACTTAATCCATAGAGTGTTTGACTCTCAACCTGAAGGTCTTTGGTTTGAATCCTTCTTGATGTTCAAGTTTTGATTTTCACTCCTGCTTCATGATGTAGAAAAAACAAAGGTAATTCGGAAATGAGTCAGAAACATTAATAACAATAATGAACTCTTGAATATCACATATGCCACTTCTTGATCCGGGATAAAAAACAAAAAAACATCATCAAACTTAAAGAAATGTAAAGTAGAGCTAGACCCCCACCTCCTGTACTCCACAGCCTGAAAGGTGTAAGCAGAGGCCCAGCACTTCCGCACTGCATCAAGCACCTGCAGGGATACTATATATATATATATGCTTGCATACACATACATGTACATATACTTATATGCAAATTGCACAAACCAATGTAGTTTTGTGTAGTTTGGTCTTGTGTGGGTTTGGTAGAATGCTCTACATTGGTGAAAGGATAAGATAACTGTAGTTTATAAGTCAATATTTTCGGTCAATATATATATAATCAAGTATTTTCTCAATATAGAGCTAGTGCTAGAGTAGTGATAGACCATTATGTTAATGTAGAAAATACTGACTTTTAAATACATGTATATATACAAAAAATATGTGGTGGAAAGTTTTCAGCCCACGATCTTTACGGCTGTATAATCTTGGCCGGAAGTTGGACTGATTTGGTCTGATTGGCGGCTGCAGTGGAGGTACCAAAGTGTTTGATAGGCGTTGTAAGGCCAATCCTGTCTTGCTAATACATGTATATACATATATATGTTTAAAAGTAGAGCGGACAGGGCTCATTATAAATGTAAGAGTCTGTACACAAGAACCTAGCATATGCATGGTATTTAACACAATTTACATATAGACAACAACTGCCAGAAAATTCACTGACATCCTTACAAAGTTCGAGAACAATTACTTCCATACTAAAATATCAGTCTAAGTAAACCTAGCCTCACTTTTATCCGTTACACTGCTATACTGAGTCTAGAAAGGTCTGGTTGAGGGTCGCGTCAGCCGACCTTTCTGCGACCTATGACCCTCCAACGTTATACGTGCGAAGGCAGACTATCGTGGCTTGGTAAGATCAGTTCTGATTGGTCAACTTGGTCACGTGGGCTGACGCGACTCTCAATCAAGCCTTTCTAGACTCAGTATAGCAGTGTAACGGATAATAGTGAGGCTAGGTTTACTTAGACTGACTAAAATATGCACCTCTATCATTTCAGAAAACACAGAATACCAAGTGAGCTACCTCTTTGAGTCCACTGATGCCGAGGAATGTTTCCATCTGCCCCGCGGAGGAGGCCTCACTCCCGTCCTCACCTGTCACATACAGTTAGTTATACATAAAAAGGGCCATCGGTCCTTATTTCCGTATTGAAATATATTCCGTATTTTGATCCAGAAAAGCGAATATTGATACATTTGGTACTTCTCAAATTCAAGATTGTGCAAGTTCTTGGGACTATCTGACAGGGATAAGAAAGCACAATCTTTTGCTCAGCTGTCCAGTGTTTTGGGAAGGGAGATGTTTTAATTACTGATTATGCATGACCTTATACAAATTTTAACTTTTCAAAGCACAGGTTCACACATTCTTTATTATGTTTTGTAAGATCATGTTTTAATTGATTGTTCTTTTCTATATTTTAGTATTTTTGTTTAGCTTAATATTGAATAAAATAAGTAAACAATACTAACCAGCTGCTGAGGATCTGACAGCAAATCTCCGAGTCTCAAACTCTGATCCAAACAAGGACTGCAATCTTTCCAAGATGGCCGATTTTAGAGTATCACAGATAGGAGTTGTAGCAAACAGTTCAACACATTCTGAACAGCAGTCCGAGAGACCTGAGTGCTTGGAAGACCTGGAGTCAATAGAAGAAACATTTATACAATTATACAATCAAATCATGATAGTTTTCAAAATTTGAAACAATTTAATGAACGTAAGAAATCAAATTGATGAAAATGAAAGAATGATGAATTGAACCATTAAATCAGTTGATTTTCATATTATACTCACAAAATGGCCTTGTTGATTGATTCAATTGATTTCCTGAGACCTGAATGTTCCTGAAAATAAAAGAAAACAGAGTAATAAATAATTGTTTTCCATTTTGGCTCTTTAATAAAGCTGACAAGTATGTAAGATCTTCATGTCAACTGCTTGCATACTAATGAAAATTCTTCCTTCTTAGTTAGGAGTTCTAACCTTTCTATCAAAATTAAATCACAAAATGTCAGCATTTTTTGCCCTCACTTGCATTATTTCAACATATCAATACAACAAAGTTCTTGATACATAATTGGACCTGTAGATCTACAAATCAGTAAGAGAGTACCTGTAACTGTATCTGGTATGCAGCAAGAGTGAGACAGAATCCACTTGGGACAATAACATCCAGCTGGGGAATAAATGAAACATGTTAACTAAACTTAACATGCCTGAACAATATTCAATCCAAATCTAACCCTTTGGAACATTTTATTCAATCTCTTATATTCGATTCTTAACTTGATAAGCATTTATTCTCTGATGCTTACATGACAAACATTTTTAATCCAATGACATATATTACCTTTTGGGGGTTATGTGTAAATTAAATGTAACATTGCCTGTTATCAGTTTTGTTGTGGAATGACATTTCAGTGTAAACCAGTGATCGTTTAATCATCCTTAAACATCAAAGAAAACAAAGAAGTGTTATCAACCTGTTCCTGTATCTGTGTGAGCAGAGCAAGCTGTGACCCCTTTCCTCCCACCAGGCTGGAGCTGGCACACACGGGGTCAACAAACTCAAGTGTCAGGGTGTCTTTGTAGCTCCCAATCTCACCACCAGAGGGCTCTACCAGCTGTGGGACGGATGCTTCTTGTACATAGCTGGGACCATCAGGGTTCCTAGAAGTTATCGATGATTTACTTAAACAAGTTGTGATTAAATCTTTTAAGGCCTGAACATTAGCTTATGAATTAGAATTACCGTATATGACCGGGTATAAGCCGAGAATTTGACACCAGAAATTAGGGGGTCAGAGAGGGGGGTCGGTCTATACCTGAGTTATATGATGCAGATGAAAAAAATAGAGCCATGGGCTCTGTAGCTCATCAGACTTTTGATTAAAATATGTTTTGACCCCTGTGACCCCATTTAGGGTCATGGGGTCACGAAATCTACAATTCAGAATCCCCATTGGCCAAGAAGTTTACACACAACTTTTCAGCTCTCTAGACCTTTTGGAACTGGAGAAGAAGATGAAAATAGGTTTTTAAGGTTTTGACCCCTGTGACCCCATTCGGGGTCATGGGGTCACAAAATCTACAATTCAGAATCCCCATTTGCCAAGGAGTCTACACACAATTTTTCAGCTCTCTATACATTTTGGAAATTGAGAAGAAGATGGAAATAGGCTTTTTAAGATTTTGACCCCTCTGACCCCATTTGGGGTCAATGGGTCACCAAAACCAATATTTTGAATAGTTATTGTCAAAGGAGTCTACACACAACTTTTCAGCTCTCTAGACCTTTTGGAACTGGAGAAGAAGATGAAAATAGGTTTTTAAGGTTTTGACCCCTGTGACCCCATTTGGGGTCATGGGGTCACGAATTCTACAATTTAGAATCCCCATTGGCCAAGGAGTCTACACACAACTTTTTAGCTCTCTAGACCTTTTGGAACTGGAGAAGAAGATGAAAATAGGTTTTTAAGGTTTTGACCCCTGTGACCCCATTTGGAGTCATGGGGTCACGAAATCTACAATTTAGAATCCCCATTGGCCAAGGAGTCTACACACAACTTTTCAGCTCTCTAGACCTTTTGGAACTGGAGAAGAAGATGAAAATAGCTTTTTAAGGTTTTGACCCCTGTGACCCCATTTGGGGTCATGGGGTCATGAAATCTACAATTTAGAATCCCCATTTGCCAAGGAGTCTGCACATCAAATTTCAGCTCGCTAGACCTTTTGGAACTGGAGGAGAAGATGAAAATAGGTTATTAAGGTTTTGACCCCTGTGACCCCATTTGGGGTCATGGGGTCACGAAATCTACAATTAAGAATCCCCATTGGCCAAGGAGTCTACACACAACTTTTCAGCTCTCTAGACCTTTTGGAACTGGAGAAGAAGATGAAAATAGGTTTTTAAGGTTTTGACCCCTGTGACCCCATTTGGGGTCATGGGGTCATGAAATCTACAATTAAGAATCCCCATTTGCCAAGGAGTCTGCACATCAAATTTCAGCTCGCTAGACCTTTTGGAACTGGAGGAGAAGATGAAATTGTGAAAAGTTTACGGATGTACGGATGGACGGATGGACGGATGGACGGATGGACGGACGCCGGACGCCATGCCATGCCATAAGCCCATCGGGTCTTTCAGACCTGATGAGCTAAAAATCAAGAGACCAAGCACGAGTATCGTCAGCCCAGAGAGTTAGCGAGTCGATGTTTACACAGAAAGCAACATGCACAATCATCGATGTCATTTCTATATTGAACTTGTAAAAGAAAAATACTTTTGTTGTGTTGTTGTTTTTAATGAAAATATACAAAGAGAAGTTGAAAAATATATAAAGATATATTAATATGCAACGGGAAGTTGAAAATATATTCAAGCAACCTTCATGTACTGTTAGATTTCGGCAGATCGATGTGGCTTCACTCGCATCCGCGATCGGCAATTGAAACCCGGTTTTTCAAATATGATCAAGAGTTATCACTTCAAAAGATTTGTTGTCCATTTTAGAGTATTAATAAGACATATTTCCAAACTTATCAATCATATCTTATCGAAATTCAATCAAATCTTTGTCAAAGATACACTCGTGAAAGCACAATGTTTTATATTACTTTGAATTTCAATCATAATTTCGTGACAACGAATAACATTCCTCATATAATTTTTTGCTCATGGTTATATTTCTGATCGTTATTCTTCGACTTTTATATACACAAATATTTCAATTAACTGCATGTTAATTTTGAAATAATAAAATATAGAAAACGTGTAAGAAAATCTGATATATTTACACATTTAATATTGTATCGACAAAATGTTTTCATGAAATTATTACGACCACATTTTATGTTTCGTAGATCTTTTTTAAACCGACTTGCTGATTGGTTGACCTACATAATTTAGCCAATGAAAAGGCTTGTAACAAATATCTCATTTCCAGCGCACACTTCATGCACCAAAGGTTGTTGACTGTCGTTCCTTAACAATTTGTAGAGAATAATATGTAATATGATTAAAACAAACAACAAAGATTGTAAGAGAACACTTATAATTTCTTTTATAGTTTTTAAAAATAATATACGCCTAAAATTAACGTGTCATTTGAGGATTCATGAGCTTTTAGTTTCAATGCAACTGGCATCATGTCGACTTACTGTCAGCAAAATAGAGCTGCGAAGAGGGGGGTCAGTCTATACATGAGATACTAGGTTTTGACTGGAATTTGGGAGGTTGAGAAAGGGGATCAGCTTACATGCGGGGTCGGCTTATACCCAGTCATATACAGTATTATGATTGATATTTCTTCTAGGGGCAATAAAAAATATAGCATTGATATATATAGATATATATAATATCCTACCTCAAGTAAGAATCTCTATCACCGGAATGGTCCAAGTGACCCTGGGTAAATACTGATATCACCATCTTGAGCGGGGTGATAACTTATTTATACCCCACCACAAAAAGCATGAAATAGGTGTGTAGATTTAGCATCTTGAAATGTACAAGGTATGTTATCTCTTACACATTACTTTTGATCAACCAATATGTAGTTGTGAACAAACTATAGTCAAAGTGCTTATACAGTTTTTCTAACTCTATATATTTTCAAATCACATGCGTTTTGTGTAAACATTCGGTAAGATAAATCGGGAATAAAATGGGAATATATGTTATGCAACTCCCCCGCGTCTGAATGGTATAACCTATAATATACATCATAATTTGAATACTTTCATCTCCCTAACTTTTTTTGTCCAGAACACTACGATTTAGACGCCTGTGTCATTAACATGGTAAATCATGGAGACTCATAAAACATTGTCTATCTCACTGGTCTCCCTACCTGTAGAAGAACTCTACCAGCCCCCGCCCCTCTCCTATATCACCGCTCTCCCTACCTGTAGAAGAACTCTACCAGCCCCCGCCCCTCTCGTCCATTGACTGTGTAGCGTGAGAACACCTCCATCACCTTCCCACCTCTGTCGTCATGGTGATACCATACTGGGGTCACACCCGTCCGCACTTCAATATCGTAGGCTTGACCAGCTGTGAAATTAATCTTTGAATATAAAATATATCAACATTATTTTTTTTCATTTTCATGAATCATAGAAATATTGATAATTGGTGGAATAATCAGAAAGAAATACTTTGTCTTCCAGCAATGTTCATTGACACATACAACTTACTGATAATAATGATTCATTTGTATAGGGGTCTACTTTCCAACTTTAAGCTGTTCAATGGCCCTTCACCCTTTATAAACCTACAAGCAAGAAATTAGGCCCAAACCGTATTTGTTTCTTCTTTTTGAGCTCAAGCGAATGAACATCATTTGTCAAATATTACCTGCTGTAAAGGTAAAACAATATTTCTTTGGTGGTTTTCCATCTTCACCAACTTCCCAGAGCTTCAAGGTCACATCACTAACGGCAACCAAATCTCCATTGGGAAAAGCTACGTATCCCACCATTAAACTGCACGTAACACAAAGTAAAATAATAATTCAAGCTAAAATATAAATATATCTTCATGTTATGTTTAATTTCAATTAGGATTACAGATTTCAAGTCAATTTTTTATTTCTTTTTCAAACTTGTCATGACTTCATTATTTGTGCTCATTCAGAACCCTGCAACATATCCACCACTATGCGTGGCATCTTCCTACGCAGAGCCTAAAAGGCCAGTTTCCAAACTGTCATTTTATGCCTTGCTGCAGAGACTTTACTTTTCTGTGCTGCAATAGTGCCTCTACAGAGTAGAGAGCAAGCACAGAAAACTCA
The DNA here is from genome assembly GCA_916613615.1 of Steromphala cineraria. Classification (NCBI taxonomy): domain Eukaryota; kingdom Metazoa; phylum Mollusca; class Gastropoda; order Trochida; family Trochidae; genus Steromphala; species Steromphala cineraria. Next base: position 57,683,040 of record OU744730.1, read on the forward strand.
AGGCTATGCAGCAAGGCATAAAATGGCCTTTTAGGCTCTGCGTAGGAAGATGTATGCGTGGGAGCAACTGCCCATATTTAACTCACACTTAGGTTATCATAACTCATGATATCACAAATAGTAAAACAATGTTAATTTTCATGATAAACAAGTTGAATTTCTTTAATATGTTGAATAGGTAACTTTATATGGCAATGATAATATGATAAAATCATACATGCAAAAGGCAAGGTTTCCACATGTGGTTTCTTGCTATTTTGTTATAAATTTGATGTCAGCAATTATCAATACAGGATTATGTTGTATATAATGTTTCTGGACACTTTATTTTCAAGTACAAGTTCCTACAAACTACAATTTATTCAAACAGTGACTCACTGAGACATAGTGTCTGGGTGGCAGACAACTCCAACTTGAGCAGAGAGACCCGTCTGTAGATCAAATAATTGTATTAAATAAAACCATTGGGTCATTCCTTAAACACAGAGTGTTGTGACGGTGATATCATTTCCATAAACTTACAGGTTCAATACGTGTAGCATAGATTTTACTATGACTGGAGACAAACAACAAGACAAAAGTTAAAATATAAAAATTTACTATAAGAGTAAAAACATATTTTTGGCATAAATGGGGACTTCTCAGCTATAATGCAAATTAAATGATTGATATTTAAGATGCAAGAAAAAAGGGGGGGCCTACCAGTGAAAAAGTAAATGCAATAAAGATGTAATAATGGTGAGATGGCTGGTAGGCCCTCAAAAATATTGTTTCCATGGTCAGCTGACACTCGGCTACAGACAACGGTGCAGCAGAGGATGGCGGCTACAGACAACGGTGCAGCCTAATGTTATATGGAGCTACAGACAACGGTGTAGTCCAAGAATGCGACAGCTGCAGACAACGGTGCAGCCGGGGAGAAATGCGAAAAGCTACAGACAACGGTGTAACCATTGAATAATGAATAATGTTAATTAGCTGACCAAGGAATATTGTAAGCTAATGCGCTTTTTAAATAGAAGCGGTATACATTTTCTTTTTGGGGGGAATAGAAGCCCAAAAATTTGAAGTTATGGTGATAACTGAGAAATTCCCCAAAAAAGTGAAATGGTAAATAAAATGAGGTAACAGCAATGAAATACTGAATGGTAAATAAAATGAGATAACAGCAATGAAATACTGAATGGTAAATGAAAACATGCAATTAATGATTAGTACACAGACATTTGCTCCTGGGCTTGCCTAATGCTGTCACCAGAGATACGAATATACCGGGTATAACCATCAAAGTTCCACTTTTCATGAAGTTAGTTGTTGTAGGAGTCAGTGAAATGTTTGCTTATTTGTCAAGAATGATCTTAGCTACAACCTCTTAAAGGGGCAGTAGCACAATTTTAGGGGTAATATAGGGTGATGTCAGGAAACATGAAAATTAATGATTCATATTGAAAGACAGTGTTTTTAAACTAAATGGAACAGTAATAATTCAAATATATAACTTAAGTTTAGCCATGCGATTCCTTTTTCTTACACAAAATGAATTAAAGGTGTTCACATAAAATGGCCGCCAATGAATTTTATGTGAAGATGATCTTTATACTGGAAATACATAGGAGTAGTCCCTTGTCTTACAAAATAACTTGAAATATACTGACAATTTCTGTATGACGTTCTGAACCGATATTTAAAGATCAGAAACTTTTACTTCATGAAGCAATACACTCACTCACAAATTTTCAAATTTTGTAAACACCTGACTGTCACAAATATTCAAACCCAATATATATATGTCCTTTATCTCTAGAGTTGACCTTCAAGGAGACAATTATTCTAATTTTCAGGTGGGGAAGAGCAGATTTTCATAGAAATACTTGCCTCCAGGTAAATGAAATGCACAGCATATCTGTAAAATGATCTCCAGTCTCGCACACCTGAAACAAACCTAGAAACTTAACACTTTGACTGTGAAATTAACTTGTGCAGAACACTTTCCAGTGGCAAATTCACAGGCATTACAACTTATAAAGAAAACAGTATAACCATGGAAATATTATTATCAAGATTGACATGATTACTGATTCAAAGACATAAGCGAACTGCAAACTTCTCAAAATTTTAAATAGCATCGTGTTTTGATGCACTTAACTGGCACTAACAAACAACATGTGCATACACTTAATCTAAAAGAACTTTGACAAACATTTCTGTGTGAAACTTGCCCAAACTCACAGTGAAGCAAATTTCACAAAGAGACAATATAATACACAGATTTACAAGATAAGGTGAATTGAACAGATTATTTATTATATATACAAACATTCAAGTGTCGTAACTGACCGTAGCTGTGGTCTCTCATAGTTTTGAGAATCACATGTTTCTCCTCATACCCCTCCACCGTGATTCGGCCTCGTAGCTCGCCCCATTGCTCATAGTGGGTCTGGTGCTGACTGAAAACATAGTTCCTTCCTTGATTCAACGTAACTGACTATTTCAGTGAAGATCTGTAGCCTGATTGGTCAACATTGCTTTAAGTCTATTTTTGTTGGAAAAGAATTATGTTTATGAATATTCTGTAACCAAGGGGAAATATTCCATTCTTTCCATCAAGATCATCAGTACTGATATTCTGATATATATTTATAATGAAATGATAACCAATGAAAGGTCTAGACATGAGATGACTGAAATCCCCATTTTATCCACTCCTTTAGCATATGGTCAGGAACTCGAAATTAATATTTTAAAGGCAACCTTGTTACCAGGTAGGAGAGAACACATCAGTGTAAGCTAAAAAATGGAGATGAAAGCCAATTAATCTCCTGGACAGGAGAGACCAAAGTATGTTCTTTCAGTTCCAAACTGTTTCATTGGCTCATTCAGATCAAGGGGAGCTTAATTTCAATACAAATTTCCCTGCTGAAAGTGCCAGGGAAGATATAGTGTATAGCATCAGAATATTCAGCCAAGGTAATGGAAGAATTCTACCATAACATTTCAAAATCCTCGAATTTCATTGGTTTATTTCTATGGTCGAACCTACGTTCGAACACGATTTTTATGACGGGCGATTCACCGCGGTTTGATACACACTGCCATAGAAACGAACGAGTCGACATGCATGCAGCACCGTACGCTTCGGCAGTTGTTTCGTCTAAATACTAATTGAAAGTCCTTTTTCATTGTACTACAGGTACTTTTATATAATGAGAATTTGGTTCGCATCAATATCGTGCATGTTTATATCCAAGAAATAGTGTATTTTAAGCGAAAGGCTGATTTTAGATCAATAAGCTACCGCAACCGGTTTTGGTTTGAGCGATGTCAACAGTGACGTCAACCTTTGACGTCATAAGCACAAGACATTATGACGTCACAGTGTTGACCGAAGCACAACTGACGTTACGCGGTAGAAAAGAAAGTACATTTAAAACGCTAAAAAACTCGTCATGGTAGAATGGAGATAAACCTACTGTGTTTTATAATTTTCGTGGTTTAACGTAGATTCGATACCGTTGATGTTACATTCGAAGCCTCACGCTTACGCGTTCGGCTCCGAATGACATCAACAGGTATCGAATCTACGTTAGACCACGAAAATTAAAAAACACAGTAGGTTTATCTCCTAAGTAGATGATGAATGCTGGCATATTTAGTATTATTTTACCTCCTCAGTCTATCCCAGAATTCCTTTGTCCAGGTTTCCCTTGCAACTGCATCAGCAATGGCGGAGGCATTTATATCTGTGTCAAAGTTGAATGGGTCGGAATAAGCATCCCAGCTGGAAAGGAATAACTGAACACTCAGATAGAAAAAATCACTGAAATATGTACAACATCTCTCTTGTTTTCAGTGTTTCGATACAAATTTGTGCCCCTAAAAGGTAACCCCTGAATACAAAACTAAATAACCAATACTTTGTGCAAGATAAAATGATTAACAAAGAATGGTGTAGATACCAAATATTTTATTGGAGAAAATATGTGAAAACATATTTATGGGGGTTGAAAATAAATAGTTATAAGAGGACGTGATGGCCTTGAGGTAAAAATGCAAAGATTATGCCTTGGTGGAGACAGCTATTTGACAATATCTTGTAATAGCTGAATTCCCCAAAACGAGCTAGCAAACCAAAGGAATATGCTTAAAAAGGTTAAAAATGATTAAAATGAATTAGATATTGTACAATTATAACCAGAAATATTTGGGGGGGGGGGGGGGGGGGGGGAGGAAGAAGATGGTACTGAGGGGAGACTCAGACATATCATCAAGTGGCAAAAGTAGTGAGAGGCTTTGTAATCTATCATTGCACAAACTAAAATTCATAAATTTGTATAGAAATTGTACAATCATGCTATATTTGGTCATATAATTGTTCTCAGGCCTTGATTACGTTAATATTTCTGTCAAATCTTAAATGAATATTTTCTATTAAAAAATATGTAATTGTCTTTGCTATATTGGAAACTTTGCCCTAAGAAAGTGAAGCACACAATTCCACATGAAATAAAAATGAATTACTTACATGAGGGAGATCGTTGTCTGGAGATATTTCTCTGGTTTTGTAGTGATGTCATTACACAGCCCCACTCTATACAGATTGAAAATAAACAAGAAAAGTTAAATATTCTGATGCCTTACTGAAATATTTTTGGGGTTGATACATAATAACCACTCAGGAAAACTTAAAAAGTCGTAAAACCTTACACAGAGGTCAATCTTCAGAGTTTACCCCATCCCTCCTTCAAATGTTTCTCAAAACTTGGATGTATAAATAGAGGAAATCTGTCTTTTTAAAAAATAATTTTGACTAATAGAGTGACAATTAAGGTTATCTCCACTGTAGCCAGATAGAGGGTTTATTTCACCGATAGAATAGAGTATCTCACTCTGTATCATATGATAAAAGACAAACTTTATTGGGAATTTCTAGTGTGAAACCAGCAATAAATACATAGTGCTATAAAGACAATCCTATCACCATACCTCATCAGTCCACTGTAGGTTATTTTCCACCTTCTCATTGGTTTCAAGAGTTCAAACTTCAAACCAGCAGCTGAGAAGGAATCCCCGGATGTGTTACACACGTCAACATCCGGGTGTACTGGATGTTGTAGCTGTCCGATTCCTGGTAAATCCAGGAACATCCAGATCTCGGCACTGCGACCATGGCGACGAGCAATTCGGAAGACAACGTTTGTCCCTTCCTCTCCAAATCCAGCATAGTAAGCAGAGTCTATTGCCTGTGATATAAAGATTAATGTTTTCAATTTGAAAGTTAATCCTTTGAAGTTTTTTTCATTTTGGGTGAGATAAATTTATGTTAGTTGACTAGGTTGTGAAGTGTCTTCCTTTACAAACATAAACCTGGTCATATAGTGTATGATTTTCACAACTTTTTTAAACTATACAAATTTCATAAAATGTGTAAAACTAGCAAAATATTATACTTATATTATACTTATTTTGCTTTCTTTAGTGCCGACATCAACTGATGGCAATTTTACACATTTTATGAAATTTACAAAATTGTATGCAGCTGTGAAGAAAAAGGGATGGATAATAAACTAAAATTTGCCCAGAATTCTCATATATCCTCTGGGTACGCCAGGAGGGAGTGACACAGTGTGAGGAAGAAGGTTTCTGGTGATAACATGTCCTGGTGTGCTACATTTATACATTGTATCTACTGAAGAAAAATTAAGACCTCTCTCCGAAATAAATTTTTGTCATCAACAAAACTATTACAAAATATGAATTGTCTTTGAATCATGTTTTAAAAAGTTTTCATCATTATGCTAGAATATCAAAACACAACAAATTTCTCTTTTAGGAGATTCAAGATTTTTTTTACGTTAACATCAGTGTCAGATCTTCAATAAAACAATACATATTTACTGTACCAGTAGTCCCTAACTTGTGTTCTTGCATAATTTTATAGTGAGTGACTTGGAATTAAAGGGGAAAGTTCGAAAAAAAATTGTAAACTTTGTGTATAACCCTTGCTCTCACTAAATTCACATCTATTTCTCAAGTCATCTTTGTATATAACCTTTATGAAATATTATCAACACATAAATACAAGTTACAATTCATTCAACAAGACTAACAATGTGTTCCAAAATGTTTTTACTATGAATTTTACATGTCATTTGAATAAAAGGTTCGACTCACATATTTGTGTTCACATAGTTCCTGAGGTACTTCAATTGTTTCTGGGTCAATATTGCCTTGTCCGTAGCCTCGATCAGATTTATCTCCCTTGTTACGCCGTTTCCGTCCGTAGAACATCAGGTAAAATACACACTTCTTCAGCCAGTACCATCGCCCTAGATCATACAATCGTACACATGACTATATTTCTTCACTTTGTGCTATCTTTCAGCAGAACTTGGAATCAACATCTTATGATAAAGGTTTTGATTGAGTGATTTAATGTTTTGTGCCGTTGGCAATGGTTGGGATAAAATTTGCATATCAGATAAAGTTGGTGACATATTTACAACAATTCATATATACATTAAACCTTTCAACCAAAAGGTATTTGTTACTTGATTTCACTGAAAGTGTTTCAGCTACTATAGGATGGGATTCATCTAAATATACAATATTACCTGGAATTGCATAAACACCAAGTCTTGGCGATGCTGGTTTCAGTATAAGGTACAAGAAGCAAGCACCTGTTAGGCCCAGTGATACTGCTAGCAACATTGTTGGCTGTATCATCAACTATCTAAAAGATAAAAGACAGATTAAAGACATAACAAGGCCAGTTAATGGTAAAGTGATACTACTAGTAACATTGTTGGTTGGTATACCACCTAGGACTAATAAAATACATTACAAAGGCAGTTTATGGCAATGTTGAACAATTAGCAACAATGTCGATTTCTACACATTTCCAGAGATAATACCATAAAGGACAGTCTACAGCCATTTCAAAGTGATACAACAAGCAACATGCTTCATATAACACCAGTAGAAACAGTAATTTTTCAATGAGATAAGGAAATGTTACTGTTATAGTAACACATCATATTCAAAAGAATAATAACATAAATTTGAGAAAAGCTTTATTATAAAATCTGTCAACTATTATAGAAATAATTCTTGTTTGTGAAGATAACCCTGTCAAATTTGGATAGGATAAAAATCCCATCCCTCTGTGTGCGACTCAAGCTAGAAAACTTTGTGTTCACAAAATATGTTGTTACCTGAAACTAAAAAAAGACAGACTCTACTTGTTCTGTCAACCAAAAAAAGAGATGGATCGCAAGTAAACTTTACTTGAGTCTTACACACAAGCGCCTGTAACAATTTATATGGGGTAGACTATGTGATATATAGATCTATATGGGGTAGACTATGTGATATATAGATCTATATATATCACATAGTCTACCTCATATAAATTGTTACAGGCGCTTGTGGTTTTACATTGAGTCTTATCAATCCTGTATATTTTTAAATCAACACATTCAAAATTAGATATCTTCTGGAATATGGTTGAAATATAAAATAATTTCACTTGTAATGAAATGCCATCTACATGGTTGTTTATTTTAAAGAATAAAAAGATCAACTGCAAGAAAAACAATTTCAGCATAGTTAATATTAATCAGATTTTTAAAATAATATTACTAATATTATTAGTAATAAAGGAAACTTGCCATGATATGAAAAGTAAAAAGGGGTAATCTATGCAAAATACTAGAGGATAAGTCGTTATTCATAGAGAAATATACTACCTTAGAAAACAACTCAAGCACTCCCCATCGCAGCGAACTTTGATTCTTACGTTCGTCTGTTATCATTTCATGGTTGGCTGCACACACTGACAACAGAGATGGCAAAGTACGTACGACCCCTACATATAATGTCACTGGCCTTACAATATACCGTTTACGATATCCCGTCTAATTATATATTTGCAGCTGGCCATAACCGCAGATTTTCATCGTTATGCAATCAAATCAATGTGCATGCTTGCTGATTACACACATCACGATTGGCGCAAAGGGGTTGTCACTTTCATGAACTTTTTCAAGTGGTTTGTTGTACGCCAAGGGCGGATAACTCTAATTTAGTTGCGGCTGTCACAGAGGAGAGAAACCGGCCTAGAAAGAAGGAAGTCTAGGTAAATAGTGTATAATTATTTATAATACTTGATACATTGTATATGTTGTGTTGTCATCGAAAGATACCATTGATTGTCACAGTTTAAAAAAAATTAAGGGTTGTGATTTTTACACTTGTGTTTTAATTCATATTTTATAAATAACACTTTGTAATGTACATGTGTATAGGCCTATACTGAAGTATCCTGTTCTGTAAAACTTTACATTATGGAGTGATTACAACATTTGTCTATTTTTAAACATAACTAATGCATTGCATTACATGTTTCATGGTCAGGTTGGATATATGATTATCTAGCAATCATAAACATTAAATTGTAGCCTATTCATTTAGGAGGGCTTGAATCTTATTAATTAAATAGTGCTACAATATAAACAAAATTATATATCTTCTTAATGGCTTAATCATATTCTTTGTTTATTTCAGATTGAAGCTGTGACATCAATGGCTACACCCAAATTAGTAGTGTTTGACCTAGGTATGAAACAAATTGTGGATCTTAGCTTGATTCATTAGTTCAAACTGTTAATATTTCCATGAAGTTTTATATTGAAATTCTATTATGTTGTAAGTTGACATCATTTCAGATCAGGTCTATCAAGTTATAGTCATACCATGGAAAAGCAAACTTGATGCTTTAATGCTGATAAAGTCTTAAAAGTAGTAATTAGCTCGGGGAAATTATGAAATATGATTTAAAGATGTCAAACAAGGTTTTAGAATGATGATGACAGTGTTTAAAACGCGTGGACCAGATGTTTGTGAATTTATAAATTTTGGTCATACTCCATCCCTCATTAGAATAAAACAGAAAGGTAAGAATTAGTTGACATTAATTTGGAGCAGGTCTATCAAGTCATTGTCACACCATGGAAAAGCAAACTTGATGGTATAATGCTGATAAAAGTCATAAACAAGTAGCTATAAGCTCGGGGAAATTATGAAATATGATTTAAAGATTTCCAGATGTTTGTGAATTAATATATTTGGTCATGCTCTAACCCACATTAGAATGTAACCAAAAGACCAAGGCCGGTGTTCTCACCTCTGCTTGAGAACTACACAAAAATTTATGTCAAACAGTCCTACATCATGATTAAAAGTTGTGATCTCTATATTTGAATAATCCTCTTAATTATCGTCATTCCAACTTCTAAAATGCCTCTGGAAGAAATGTATAAGAATTTTAACTAAAATCTATCTTGTTCCAAGCAATAATATTCTCCAACTAACATAAAGGGACCATTTGAGCGGGGTATTTTTTCAGGAAACGAAATTCAAGAGGACTTTCCTGTTTACAATTATATATGATTTTCACATGATAATTTCACACTAATTTCAAATATGTTTGTGAATTGGTTCAAGATTTAATAATTTTACAAAGAATAAAGTGTATTGCTCAAAAAATAAAAATATCGTGAAATAAAGCCAGTCATTGAAGCTCACAACAAAATGCTGTTGTAATTGATAACTTTTATTATGAATTATTTGTAAATATGCTCCTCTTCTATCAATCAAGTAGTTATTTCTTAATTTTGTTAATGTAAATCATAATACAGCACATTTGTTTTCTCGCAATCCTAACATTTCAAGATGGCAAATGAAAGCCGATCGATTGGTGCCTAACATTCTCATAAGTATATTGACAAAAATTTTAAACAATTCATGTATTATAACAAAAAGGAGCCCAGAAGATGCTTTAACTTAAAAAACTGAACAATCTAGATTTGCTTTATATTACTAGCCTGGGTTGGTCGACAATTGAATATTTTTTGCTCTAGGAACTTGATGACAGAATATGAGCAATAATATTATATTATTATATTCTTTACTACTTATCCATTGAAGATCTCACTGTTTGACGAATCTACAAAGTTATTTCAAATTATGTAGTAACATTGCATAGTGACTGAATTGAGTGACATCATGATGAAATCATAATCATAAAGCATGACTTGATAGGTGGGGGGGGGGGGGGGGGGGGGGGGGTGGTCACATTGGCAATTTTTTCAAATTTTTTATGAAGTTTTAAAGCAAATAATGAACATACCGGTAATACTCAACTCAGTCCCGTTCGATATAATTTTTGTGTAACTCATGAATTGTATCGATATTTTGCTTGCCTTCGCTCATATTCTCTATCTATTATAAGGAATAAAATTTTTGCTTTTCTGTTTCCAACTGAGCTTCTACCCACTTGCAATGGCGCGATGCTTCAAGAGGTGAAAGACAATTTCTATTCGATTTCTGAATTTTTTTATTTTATTTCTATGATCTCAATTAATTGTAAGTTCTCTTCTCTTCTCCAGATTACACTCTGTGGCCGTTCTGGTTGGACACTCATGTAGAACCTCCTTTCAATCGGCGAAGGTGAGTGTTATTCTACGATGTTTTTAGTGTTGTTCCTAAATGGGGGAATTCGGGTGTGACTTGGAAAAACATGGAAGTGGTCACTGCTCAGAATATACCACAAGTATCCCTTCAATTGGTCACTTTGGAACAATACAGTTTTAGTTGTCCCCTGTCTGAACACTGAACAGGGTACTTTCTATTCAGCGGCGGCCGTAGGTCTTGGAAAGTAATATGATACTAATATCTCATGAACAATACTGGATTTTCCGTCTCGCCTTGCTGCGGGATAGGGATGGCTTGTCACATGATCAAATCACGTGACATGGGACACGCTTTGGGACAAAATGGCGAATGCCGGCTTACCGTAATGCTTTCAGGCTTTCAAACCGGGCGTGAAAGATGTGCCTGCGATAGATGTAAATGCAATTTTCGACTTGTACACAAGTTATCCATGTTTAAAGTGATTACTTTACGATTCCCAAAATAAAAATCTCCATCAGAAAAAGAATTCACGCCCCTTCTTACACTGGTGACTTTGAGTCTAATTTTACGTGATCATGGTAATGGGTCATCATTAACATCAATGAGATTGCATTAACATGTAAATTTACACAAAACTTAATACACTTATACTGTCTGCTCTTTTTCGAAACCTTTTTACATTTCTTAAAAAATTAAATGCATAACTAAACACATAATGTAGAGATAGAAATGTGCATATAAGGACAAATTATTGTCCGTGCATTTTAATAGAATAATATGATGTAAGCAACACGATAAAATATAGCATAAACATACAAAACAAATTTAACAAATCCCAAAACACATTAAAATAGCTTTGTTATGTTTTACCTCAGATTAAAAAGAAAATAATGATCTTGAAACAGTAGAATATATGCGTTGAAGCCAATTTCAAAACTTAAAATTTACACGAATACATGTTATATAACCAATCAAACATCAACTCGAACTGTCATTCTGATTGCTTTACATAAGTTTTGAAAATTACGTTTGACTTATTAACGCGCGGCATTGTCCGGTTTTCGATACAAATTCCCGATTTCAAACTTTCCTGTGTCATTATTCATTATTGTACACCGCACAAAATTATCAGCGGCCAAAAGTCTGTTCGCACCAACGTAATTTCTCATAAACGTACACGTTGATTATCAATAACAAGAATAATTTTCGTGAATTAAATAAAAGTCCATTCGTTGTGATATTTTACATAAACCTTTGAAATCATCTCGGCTATACATTCACGAAATTGCCTTTAATCTCACAGTACGTTGATTAGTTATTGAATGACACCAAGTTAATCATGACATGTACAACTTGTGATTTACTTGTCCCATTGACGGCCATGTTAAACATAATCGGCATGTTTCATTCGTGTTATTAAATAACATGTATATTTCTTGATAATTATCAGGTAATTGAATGAAAATTATGACATTGTAGCCCTGATTTTTTCCAACATGCTGGTAGAGATTTCGCATTGAATCATATACACGTTTAATTAACTAAAATTATTCTCGCAATTGCAAATTAACATGCAAGTCTTTGGGTAGACTTATATCTAGTCTAGTCTTTTGGGAATACATCAGTGCGAATTAACAGACTTTTGGCCACTGACTGAAGATTCTGGTATTATTCAACTATGTTCTATCAATTGTAAACGTTTTATTCACTCTTCTTATTTGTGTGAGAAAGCTTTATCATCTTCATCTTCTTATCATTAATGTAAGTTCTAGGTTAGGACACACGTGAAACCAATAAATATATTTCCATTTACACTTTTCATATTGATAACTTTAAACAATTCACGCATAAAAATGTCAAAATCTAAATGGAGAAAGATTTCTTTTGCAATACGATAACAAATCGATTAACATTTGTGAAATATAAGAAGATGTGTAATTTTGATGAAAATATGGTACTGAATCTTGTTTTGTATTAAAAATGCGTTGTCAATATTTTCAACATTGGAGACAAAAAATAATGTTTGCGATGGGATGCATTGTTTAAGAGTCCTATGTTTTACGAATAAACATTTTGTATGATTCTATATGAATGAATAAACAAAGCCGGATCGAATAACAATATTAAGCGATAGTCGGAATAGCAGTTTTCGGGAAATATTTAAATGTAAGTCGCAGTCTTCAAGTATCTTAATTTCAATAGTAAGATCGTTCACGTGTAATTTTGTGAAATCGTTTTTATTTATACCAATATATTACTGATTTTTTGTTTTACATCGTTTCTCTTCGAGGGCGGCCTCCTGAGAACGAGCGTAATTCTTTTCCTCCTCGGTATATTCATATTACATCATGTTATACACGATGCATGACACGTTATCTACTAAACATTAAATTCACTCCTTTACGTTTACCGGTCTGCTATGATTAAGTTTCCATTATGTCTATTGTCCTAAAATGCTAAATACACCAATTACAATTATTATGTTGCAATGTGGCGGTTTTAAAGGTGTCGACTGAAGGTAATCTAAAAATGAAATGAACTCAATTCTTTTCAACAAATAAAGCCGCACATATGGCTTTAATTTGCAATCTAGTTCAATACATGATCATGACAATATATTCGCCTGTAGTCTACAACTTGCTGGTTTTTCGTTGCTATCTTGACTTACACATTTAGAAACAACATAATTTTTTTTAAAGAAAATTGTCGCGTTATTGTTATTTTGGAAAACTATAAATAGTCAAGAATAAAACAAATTGTTGTGTCAAAATATATTATTAAAGCTTATATTATTCCGTCCCAACCCGGGCCCAACGCCAACAAGTGATGATAAAATTAAATAGCTCTCAGTTTTCCATAATAAGCAAAATGTAAAATTAAAAAAAGACTTTTTACAGGTAAAATTAATTTAAAAAATTAAAACCGGTGTTATCGGAAAATGGAAATGTGTCATAATATCCGATGGATAAGAAAAGAGGAAAATCTTCATTTACAAGAAGGATTCATTATCAGCTATGAAATAAGGATAAATAAGGAATAAACCCCGGGCCCCTAAAAATAAATTAATAAGTGTAGGCCTACCATGCGTTTAGATTGACATGTATACGAAGATTTCAAACTTCATAAATTATTTTGAATATCTATTTATTTTATTTATAATGACTACATAATGGTAGATTGGTATCTTTCAAAGAGATGAAAATATTTTTGCCTGTCGCCCTATTCTATAAATCTATTTTCAGAAAAGTATTACTTTATTTAATATTCGAAGATATGAAAAATGACCGGCCCGATTTGCTCTTCTAAAAATACTTTTTGCACACTAGATTTGCCAATAACGGTCAGAAACACTATTTGTTACTTTCTTTAGTTCGAAAATAGTTAGCATTCAAACAGCAAATGTGTTCGATAATACTGAATATCGCAAAAAAACGTCATTTTTACTTCCGCGAGTCCGATCTACATAGCATCTTGATGCCGTAGCATGTCCCATGTCACGTGACTAGCAACGGTTGCCACGCTATGGCAGCCGTCCTTGAACGGGATCTCGCGAAGCGGAAAATGGCCTATTGCTATTGACGTCTTCAAATTTTTTCAAAATTTTGATTTTTTTGTTAACAGAATATCTCATGAACCATTGCACTTGCAGTAAACAAATTTATTGGTCACAGCCTACATTGGGCGATTACACAGACACCAATTACTTTGGGTGGCCTTGACCTTATTTTCAAGGTCACCAAGGCTATTTGGAAACTTTTGAAACTCTTGTTAATCCCATGAACCTTTGGAGTGATAGTCTCCAAATTTGGTCACAGCATCCCATGGGGGACTCTGCAGACACCAATTACTTTTGATGACCTTGACCTTATTTTCAAGGTCACCAAGGCACTTTAAACACTTTTAAAACTCTTGTTTTTGCGGAATCTCATACACAGTCAGGCTGAAAGTCTTAAAAAATGGTCACAGCATACACTTGGCAATTACGAACACACCAGATGCTCTAGTGTCCGAGACCTTATTGTAAAGGTCACAGTGGTAATTTGATTGCTTTATAAACTCTTGTTTATTGTTTTTTTTCACTAGGAAATCTTGTGCCATCTGTCTCCTGCCATCCTTAGTTTCTATAGTTCAAAGATACTAAATATATTTATTCCAATCCCTAATTAACGCAGCTCGTTAGATGCGTGCCAGTGCTGTATTGCACTAGGGCTTGCCTCCTCTGAAAGGTACTGTAACAAGCAGTATATCAAGCATGTCTTCTTGCTGTATGGGAGTATGTTTTAATATTGGTCCTAAGTCTCTTGAATGACTACTTTCTTGCGTATTGTGTTTCTGAGTTATCTTGCTCTTTGCTTATCTTTTACCTCGCTTACTAAACAAACTGCAAAAATATCTGTGAATGTTTGAGTTACAGCTGGGAATCATAACTTGTAAAATAGGGACTAATCTTTATCATTCACCTGACAAAGGGGCAAGGAATAGCCCCGAAATGTTGTGACCAACAATAAAGATGAAGTTGATATCTATAACATTTGTCTTACAAGGACTAATCTGACCACAAAATTTCCTATTACTTGAAGGGAAATGTAGTATATTGATTGTCCAGATCTAACTTTACTAAACAGATTCAACTCGTATTTAAAACACGAACCATGTTTGCAGTCACTCGGTTTATTCCCAGAATGCCATACACAAACAGGAAGTAGGCAGTCGTCATAATAACTCGCTAGGGAGTAATCATTGCATCTTAATATTGAACCAATAATGCTACAGGAAAGAGGGAAAATCGGTCTCTCAATTTATGAAAACCAGATATTTGTGATAGATAGAGAGAGGAAAACTATAACTGAGCATGAACTGTAGCACAAACGAAGCTATGAATGCTTTGTGAATTGCTGATTCATGTTTATTGCTTTGAATTTGTTGATAATCTGTAACTGTTTATGACTTTCTGGCCCTATGTCTTTGTAATTTAGTATTATTCATAGAGCATTTTGTTGAATGCATGTTTGTCTTTGTAATTTCTAATGTTTTTTAAATTGGATTTTAACAGAAGTTTTTTCTTGTTGACTGTCAATTTTGGTAATATTTTGTCCCAACTATCATTGATTTAAAAAGAAATTTAAGTTCTTTTTTCCCTGTATAATGTCAATTGCCATAATAGTAAGTTAACATTTGGTGTTTAATAGTTAAAATGTATGGTACGAGTCTATGCAAGATTTGAGTATCTCTTTGAAGTATAAGTCAAACATGTTTGGGCAATGTTCTTTCTTAAATTTGAGATTCACAAGTTTTTAAATTTATCATTTACATTGTTCAAAATTTGTATGCCTACACAAAATGCTAGCACTCTAGAGCATACACTCTTATTAGGCTCATATGTGATGTCATACCAACCCAATAAGATTTCTAAACAGTAATCAAGATTAAGACGCTCAATAAAAGATCGAAGGTTACCCCTTAATAAGATATGAGCTCAGGAAGTCAAGTTGTCATGGATTTGAAATTCAAAATGTCATCTAATGCAAATTGCTTCATTTTTCAAAGGAATAGGAGTTATTTTTCGACTCTTTTTGGCATAAGTTTTGTTTAAGTGATGTGTAGCTATATTTACAAACAAGGATTTAGCTTAGTTAGAACAGTGTTACCTTTTCACTTCCAAAGACCTTAAGAGATAAGAAATGTTGCTTCCTTCCACTTTCATACGCAAAGCCTAAAACGCTAGTTTCAAAACTGTCAGTTTTATGCCTTGCTGCTGATCCTTGAGTTTTCTGTACTTGCTCTCTAGCTTACTATGAGGGAAAGCAATGGTCTAATCAGAAAGTAAACAGAGGTTGCTAACAATCGCCTGTAGGGGCACTGATATCATCACAGAAACTCAAGGCTTTGCGTAGGAAGTTGCTAACAATCGCCTGTAGGGGCACTGATATCAGCACAGAAACTCAAGGCTCTGCGTAGGAAGTTGCACTTGAACTGGTACTGTGGCTGCTTGGTGCCAAGAGCACAAAAGAAAAATAGAGCCATTGGCTCTGTAGATCATCAGGCCATCAATTAATGCTGTAGAGTGTGGCCAATGTGATTCCCCCTTTGTAGAGGCCACAAGGGCACCAATCATAAAATTAAGTATATAGGCGACAAGTTTCAGTTTTCTAGGCCTTATACTTCAGGAGAAGAAGATAAAAATAGATAGGTATGAAGGACGTTCCTGTTGCCTTTATTAGGGGCAACAGGGTCTCAAAAGCTACAATTCATAATCCTCACTAGTCAAGGAGTCTGTACACAAAGTTTCAGCTTTCTAGGCCTCATGGTTCTGGAGAAGAAGATGAAAATAGGTTTTTAGGGCATGGCATCTGTGGCCCTTATTAGGGGTCACAGGGCAACCAAAGCTACAATTTATAATCCTCACTAGCCAAGGAGTCTGTACACAAAGTTTCAGCTTTCTAGGCCTTATGCTTCTGGAGAAGAAGATGAAAATAGGTTTTTAGGGCGTGGCCCCTGTGGCCCTTATTTGGGGTCACAGGGCTACCGAAGCACAATTTATAATCCTCACTAGCCAAGGAGTCTGTACACAAAGTTTCAGCTTTCTAGGCCTTATGGTTCTGGGGAAGAAGATGAAAATAGGTTTTTAGGGTGTGGCCCCTGTGGCCCTTATTAGGGGTCACAGGGCCACCAGAGCTACAATTTATAATCCTCACTAGCCAAGGAGTCTGTACACAAAGTTTCAGCTTTCTAGGCCTTATGCTTCTGGAGAAGAAGTCGAAATTCCACAAAGTTTACGGATGGACGGACGGACGCCGGACACCATGCCATGCCATAAGCCCATCGGGCCTTACAGGCCAGATGAGCTAAAAATTCCATAATAACCTTATAGTCATTGAATAAAGAGTTTTTATAATGATATAATGATTATTATTATATTTCAGCGATGGACAGATCTACGACCGGAAAGGGCGAGTGGTTGAGTTCTACCCCGAGGTACCTCAGGTCTTGAGTCGTCTACACAGGGAGGGCTACATCATCGCCATAGCCTCTAGGTATACTGAATCACTGACACTTCCAAGTTATCAACATGAATGAGGCAAAAACAAGTGATTGTGTTTATTTAAGGGATTTCCTCATATTAATTTGGGAGAAAAGTGCTACTCTGACACCCCCTGACTTAAAGATCTTGCCAAATTCCCCGGATGTTTTGAGTTTATAGAGATTTTACCAGTATTTTCTGATATAAATAATATCAACACGAGTTGATCAAGCTTGCCGAAGACTTGATGGTGAGATTCTATTTATCATCCAACATTAATTTTCGTTGGTTTCATGAAAAAATGTAAATATCTGAACACTGCACTACACAAGACTCCCAAAGCTGTTACATCACAGCACAAGGACAGATTTTATGACAAACAAATAAACTTAAAGGATCCTCATTTACTTATATACATGTAATTAAATTACAATATTTGTCCCCAGATCGCCATGTACTGCTGACGCCAACGTGTTGTGTTATCTGTTCAACTGGGATAAATACATCTCATATAAGGAGATATACACCGGCAGCAAGGTCAACCATTTTCAGAAGTGAGTTAGAAAAAGAGACAACATCTTTGTTTGTTCATAATAATAATGTGCATACTTATATTGCGCCTTTTCCACGTCCTAAGACATGCTCAAAGCGCTACATTATTACCTCGAAGGAGTGTACTTTCACAGCTGCTACTAAGCGCTAATCATGACCACGTAGGTCAGTACATCCAATTTTCAGGTACCCATTTTGACAGCTGGGTAGACTGAGTGCAATGTGGATGAAGTGCCTTCCCCAGGGACACAACACAGGATGAGACCCAAGTCACAAATTTGTGGTGTCTCCACCGGGATTCGAACCCGGGTCTCTGGCCAGCATGCTAACCACTACACCACTCTCTTTTATCAGCATATGCTCAAAGATAAAGAGGAGGGTACCCTTCAAACACATGATTTGTTTTTCAAATATATTCAAGTTTAAAAATTAACTGTTGTGATTTGACTTTGCATATTCTTGGCTTTGTGCAGAATCAAGACTCCTTCACTGTATCAATAAACCCACAGTGCTCAGTTTCACCACGGAGTAATGTAATTGCCATTATTTTCTCTGATGTTTCAGATTTCACAAGACGACAGGAATTCCTTATGAAGATATGATTTTCTTTGATGATGAACATAGAAACATTGTCGAAGTTGGAAATCTAGGTAATATTTTGCCTTTTCTAAAACTTTGCTATTGAAGTTGTATGTGAAGGTTAGAGTTTTATGAAAAAAAATGGTTATGGTATGGCCATCAAAGTAATCATTAATAAGTTTACGTTATGGTGTAGGTTTGGCTGGTACACTGAATTTCAGTGCAGTACCATCCATGGTTTGCTTGTTCCAGCTGCGGGTTTAACTGAAATGCATAATCAAATGGAGTTAAATGTTGCTTTAAACCCCCAATCATCTCACCTGAAATTATGGTATTTGACTGGGTAAAAGCTGAAACCTTTTTTTTTTTTTTTAATCAATATTTTATTTCTGAATCCCTGTTACAATTCCGAACAAGGAAACAGGGGGATTCCTTGTCCTCAGATTCAATAAAGTTGACAGAAGAGAGGGTTCAAGTTTTTCACAAAAAAAAAAAAAAAGAAAGCTGAAACTTTAATATCATGATTTGGGGGTATGGTGGTTGACAAAGGGGGCCAGCTTATTCATCATCATCATCTGCTTTAGATTATCCAGGCCGTAATTAATGCCCGTCTGACGGTCGAGAGCAGAGTCTTCCTCTCCAGGCTGGGCAATCCAGTGGGCTAATAAAGTCCATACTCATGGCCTCACGGTTGCGTGACACAAGTTTGTCCCATGTGAGCTTGGGTCTGCCTTGCTTTCCAAATCAAATATGGTTCATGCTTGCTCCTACATCAGATGGGATCATTCTTGAATCTATTGCTTCCTACTGATGCACATCTTATTGTTATTACCATGGTTCCTTGGTGGGCAAAATATTACTTCTTCATTATGGGGTTTGCCTAAGACATTGCATATTAGAGTGCCACCACTTGGAGGATGATTTTGAGTATTTTCTGTAATTTCGAGGCTTTGGTATTTAACAGAATATTACCCTCTTGCTCAGGAAATACTAATATTTAGGCATTTTTAAATAAAGTATGCTATGGGCACCAAAAAGATATGTTCTATGCATTTGCATTTTCTACACCATTTCCAATCTCTTCCAGGTGTGACGTGCATCTTTGTGGGCAACGGAGTGTCCGAGGCTGTGGTGGAGGATGGGTTCAAGACATTCGAACATAACAGAGGTCTACAAGGCTTACTACATAGATGATACGTAGATATGATAGAACATTTCCTGTTACTGCGTGAATAACTGTGATGTTAAGCATTTATCTAAACATTGCCTGTTACTGCGTGAATAACTGTGATGTTAAACATTTATCTAAACATTGCCTGTTACTGCGTGAATAACTGTGATGTTGAACATTTATCTAAACATTGCCTGTTACTGCGTGAATAACTGTGATGTTGAACATTTATCTAAACATTGCCTGTTACTGCGTGAGTAACTGTGATGTTAAACATTTATCTGAACATTGGTTGTTCCTGCTTGAAAAATTGTGATGTTAAAAATTGTACCTTGTGTTTGTGATGAAGTGTGAACAATTTCTCTGTCTCTGACTTGATATTTATTTAATATATATCTCCAAGCCCAACAAAAGGGCTCATAATTACAGACCTGTGACTGACAAGCCAGAAAGGTTTTTCACAAATGTTTTGTTAAAATTTGATTTGTTTGTATTACCGTACTGCTAGAAATAGTTCAATTAATTTTGGAATTAATTTTTTCCTCTCTCAAATACAACACCAACATGTTGCATTTGTGGTTTACTTGAATAAATTTATGGGTACTGCCCTCAGGTTAGTTCAGTTTGGCACATGGAGTTCAACAAAATATTGATACCGGTTAATGGTTTGTAGGAATCTCCTGCAGTGCTGAGAATGCTTTAACTTGAACTACTAGAAAGTTATGTGTTAAAGAGAATCTTGATTACCTGAATCATTGTTCCATTCATATAGTGTTGAATAAAATGACATATATTTGGTTCTAGATTGAAGAAATCCCTTTAAAAAAAAGAAATTTGATTTCGAGATTTTGTTCCAAGAAAGTTTACCATTAGATATCATAAAGACAAATCATTTATATAAAAATCAATCACTTAACGTTACATAGTATCTTGCACTTGAAGAAAACCGTTTTTTATATTTGTTGTACATTGTGAACACAAAAGATTTGCATTTTTATAACAGTTTATTTTTAGTTTTTTGTTTTCCCAAGTTATATTTTGATAAAAATAAACCATTTGAATCCTTTGTAGAAAATTTTGTTTCAGTTTGTTCTGTGATGTACATAACATAACTTCAACACCACGTGACATCTTTGAATGACATTTGGCAGCCTGAATTCCAGATATTTATGATCCCAATCAATAGGCAGCCATTAAGCACTTGTCTAGAGAAGTGCTTCATTCTAAGAACTAGAAATTAGGGGTGTAACGATAGATCAAACTATCGACTTATCGCGATAGTTGCTGTGCCGACAGTACTTTTTCGATAGTCATTTTTATTACACATTAATAGCTACAATTTATAATCCCCACTAGTCAAGGAGTCTGTACACAAAGTTTCAGCTTTCTAGGCCTTATGCTTCTATAGAAGAAGATGAAAATAGGTTTTTAGGGCATGGCCCATATTAGGGGCCACACAGCCACCTAAGCTACAATTTTTTAATCCTCACTAGTCAAGGAGTTAGTACACCAAGTTTCAGCTTACTAGGCCTTATGGTCCTCGAGAAGAAGAAATTCCACAAAGATTACGGACGGACGGACAGATGGACACCATGCCATGCCATAAGCCCATCGGGCCAGATGAGCTAAAAATGATAAATAGTATCGATAGCATTGACATTTTTGTGAATTCAGTTGTTTTGTTCAATTTTTAGCTCATCTGGCCTGTAAGGCCCGATGGGCTTATGGCATGGCATGGTGTCCGTCGTCCGTCCGTCCATCCGTCCGTCCGTCCGTAAACTTTGTGGAATTTCGACTTCTTCTCCAGAACCATAAGGCCTAGAAAGCTGAAACTTTGTGTACAGACTCCTTAGCTAGTGAGGATAATAAATTGTAGCTTTGGTGGCCCTGTGACCCCTTATAAGGGCCACAGGGGCCACACCCTAAAAACCTATTTTCATCTTCTTCTCCAGAACCATAAGGCCTAGAAAGCTGAAACCTTGTGTACAGACTCCTTGGCTAGTGAGGATTATAAATTGTAGCTTTGGTAGCCCTGTGACCCCTAATAAGGGCCACAGGGGCCACACCCTAAAAACCTATTTTCATCTTCTTCACCAGAACCATAAGGCCTAGAAAGCTGAAACCTTGTGTACAGACTCCTTGGCTAGTGAGGATTATAAATTGTAGCTTTGGTAGCCCTGTGACCCCTAATAAGGGCCACAGGGGCCACACCTAAAATCCTATTTTCATCTTCTTCTCCAGAACCATAAGGCCTAGAAAGCTGAAACTTTGTGTACAGACTCCTTGGCTAGTGAGGATTATAAATTGTAGCTTTGGTAGCCCTGTGACCCCTAATAAGGGCCACAGGGGCCACGCCCTAAAAGCCTATTTTCATCTTCTTCTCCAGAAGCATAAGGCCTAGAAAGCTGAAACTTTGTGTACAGACTCCTTAGCTATTGAGGATTATAAATTGTAGCTTTGGTAGCCCTGTGATCCCTAATAAGGGCCACAGGGGCCACGCCCTAAAAGCCTATTTTCATCTTCTTCTCCAGAAGCATAAGGCCTAGAAAGCTGAAACTTTGTGTACAGACTCCTTAGCTATTGAGGATTATAAATTGTAGCTTTGGTGGCCCTGTGACCCCTAATAAGGGCCACAGGGGCCACACCCTAAAAGCCTATTTTCATCTTCTTCTCCAGAACCATAAGGCCTAGAAAGCTGAAACTTTGTGTATAGCCTCTTTGAAGAGTGAGGATTATAAATTGTACCTTTGGTGGCCCTGTGACCCCTAATAAGGGCAACAGGGGCCACGCCCTAAAAACCTATTTTCATCTTCTTCTCCAGAACCATAAGGCCTAGAAAGCTGAAACTTTGTGTACAGACTCCTTGGCTAGTGAGGATTATAAATTGTAGCTTTGGTAGCCCTGTGATCCCTAATAAGGGCCACAGGGGCCACGCCCTAAAAGCCTATTTTCATCTTCTTCTCCAGAAGCATAAGGCCTAGAAAGCTGAAACTTTGTGTACAGACTCCTTAGCTATTGAGGATTATAAATTGTAGCTTTGGTGGCCCTGTGACCCCTAATAAGGGCCACAGGGGCCACACCCTAAAAACCTATTTTCATCTTCTTCTCCAGAACCATAAGGCCTAGAAAGCTGAAACTTTGTGTATAGCCTCTTTGAAGAGTGAGGATTATAAATTGTACCTTTGGTGGCCCTGTGACCCCTAATAAGGGCCACAGGGGCCACGCTCTAAAAACCTATTTTCATCTTCTTCTCCAGAACCATGAGGCCTAGAAAGCTGAAACTTTTTGTACAGACTCCTTGGCTAGTGAAGATTATAAATTGTATCTTTGGTGGCCCTGTGACCCCTAATAAGGGCCACAGCGGCCACGCCCTAAAATCCTATTTTCATTGTCTTCTCCAGAACCATAAGGCCTAGAAAGCTGAAACTTTGTGTACAGACTCCTTGGCTAGTGAGGATTATAAATTGTAGCTTTGGTTGCCCTGTGACCCCTAATAAAGGCAACAGGAACGTCCTTCAAATCTATTTTCATCTTCTTCTCCTGAAGTATAAGGCCTAGAAAACTGAAACTTGTCGCCTATATATACTTAATTTTATGATTGGTGCCCCTGTGGCCTCTACAAAGGGGGTATCATTGGCCACACTCTACAGCATAATTGATGATGAAGCCTGATGAGCTACAGAGCCAATGGCTCTATTTTTTTAAACATTCACACAAAAACACATCTTTTAACCTTTCCTTAGTACAAACAAAAATTGCTTAACAAAAACCACCAGATACTGAAGTCCTAAAAAGTTTAAAAGCCCAAAGTACATTTATACCTACAGGTGGTTCCATTAGACTAACATTTTTTATTATTATTATTTTTTATTTTATTTTTTTTCTCCATATTTTACTTTACAGGCATACGTCATAGTACAGGAAGTGGCAAATAATTCAGTACAGTTGCATACAAAAGATATAAAACATATACAAAATCAAAGGGAAAGTGTAATTTAACTTAACAACAAATGCAAAGTTGACCAAAATTTAACAAAACTTTGCTCAGTGCCATTTAGTAAATGGAGACATTTTGTGGCATCATAGTACTTGATAATTTCTTTTTTAACAAAATTAATATGAGGAGTGTAACTTCCAAGAACACATTTAAATATATATATTGTTTTATAAGAAGGATGATTACATTTATAGGATTGTTATTTGCACCTTTAAATCCAAACAGAACATTTCGGAAGAAAAATTTATTGTGACCTGTACAGTTTGAAGCCAATCTTCTAATTCGTGCCATATTACATTTACAATCTCACAATCCCAGAACAAGTGTTTTAAAGTTTCTAGTTCTTTTTTGCACAAGGAACAAAGAGGTGAATCTGCATATTTCATTCTATAAAGTAAACATTTTGTTGGTAAAATATTATGGATAATTCTGTATTGGAACCACCTCAGATCAGTGCTTTTAGTACATTTGTTTGGAATAATATTGTAAATCATCCATTCTTCGTCAGTGAAACTTCTGTCTAGAACACGTTCCCATTTTGAATAACATGGCAGCTTAGTAAAGGATGAGTTTAAAAGATTGTTATACAAGTGCTTATTTTCCGCTGTAATTGATTGATAATTGAATGGGAACACAGGGCTTTGTAGTGGTTCTCTAAATTCATGAATGTTACGTGTATGTGCGTATGACCTTATTGATGCCTTTAATCCCTCGAAGGTTAAAAAGTTTTTGATATTGCTCTATAAATTCAGCAAATGTCAATAATCTACCCTCTTCATGTATAATATCATTGACGAAAACTACCCCTTTATTTTGACTAACATTTAGTCTCAGAAGTATTTTCTTTTAATATTTTTAAACAAGTAAACATATATTACAACAAAAAGTAGCCCAGAAGATGGCTTTAGACTTGCTATACTTGTCTAGACTTGGTTGGTCGTCAATTGAATATTTTTGCTCTAGGGTCTAGATGACAGACTAGTTGTTCCATAGACACAAGTTTCATTGAACACTCTCACAATCATGCTCCGGAACAAAACATTTTCAATGTAACTCGCCAAAAACACAAATAGAGAGAAATTGAACCCAAGAGACACAGCCACATATACCTGCTGATTGTTAAACATTTCAAGTTCATTGACCTACGTCTCAGGTATACAGTTCTGCTGCAGAAACATTATTAGTACAAATTAATAAATGGATGGACATAGGAAGCCTGTTTAATTTATCTGGCAAACTTTTGGTGAAGGTTTTAAAAATAAATAAAAGTACCGAGGGTACAGAAGCTCACCTTAAAATGAATGATGTGGTAATATAGTTTAATTGTGTAACCATCTTTTATATGATAATTGATTATGGCTGCCATCATGATTTTTTTATCTTTTAAAATGCTATTCTTCTGTTGGAAACCACTAGAGCTTGAACAAACATTAATACAAGAATGATATAATCATGATTTGTTAACAAGCAGTAGGTTTTTGTATAACTTTTTTGTATATCTATGGCTGAATTGGTGACCATCTTGGACTTTTTAATCTTCAAAATGCTACTTTTATTATGTGGGCATCTGTATTAATTACAATATGATATCTTGATTGGTTTGGGAGTATTCATTTAGTCACACTCTCAACTTCCAAAGAACTAAAAAGATGATGCACATAAACATTTGGAATATATCCCTCTATCTATATATCACAAATTCAGCTAGTGATAAGTCCAATTGCCAAAGTAAACTGTCCAGGTCAATGTCCCATGTAATTCTAACTGAAGATTTCTGAATATCTTAAATCTTGACATATGTTAGTGCAATCTGATTGGTCAGAATAGGCTAGCAACATGGTATCTTAACTAACAGAGAGAATTGGTGAGAAAGACTTTGTAAAATAAAATTTGTTCAGACAGCTGTTCAATGAATTCTGTTTTGAAGATGAATATTATATCTTTTATTAGCATGACAAACAAAATAAAAGATAATTAGTTATTCATTAACCAAAATTTTCAATTTGGAATAAATTAATTGCATTGGAACAAAGGAGTAAAAAACCTTACAGTTAGTGTTGGGAGTGAACAAATTTAATCATTTTAAATGCTTTTGAAAAGGATTTGTTTGAATTGAATGATCATTATAATTATCTAGATAATCATTGTTCAGACCGTAATCAGATATAGATGATTAGAAAATGTATATTTATCCCTCACTGGCTATGTTATTTGCCATATATGAAGTCTCAGGAATTATGTAACCCACTGATGGAGTGAACAACTTTTATCATTTTATGTTTTATTAAAAAGGATTTATTAAAACAGTCATGTCTCAGGCTGTTCGCAGATAAAGATGATTCATACATTTTTTTGTAACTGTATTTATAGTGTTGATAAATATTACAACAAGCGTATCAATACAAATATAATGACATTGATTTGATTGATCAGGAAATGTATTCTTTTCAATGAATTTCATGAAACCTAATTGAAAATTCAATATAATTGACATATTGACCATCTTGGATTCTTGATAATAAAATAAATGCGTCTTTGTCAGGAATCACTATATAAAAAAATACTCACTTTTCAGAATGATATCTTAATTGATTTAGTAGGAGTAGTACTTGGCCTGAAATCTAATTGAAAAATAATGACTTCTATGATGACATGTTGTTCCCAGAACCCCTTCAGCATGATATAATTATCATTAAGTTTTACAGGTATTTATAAAACACATGGTATTGGAACTGGAACCTGATACAAAATACCTCTATTATTAACTTATCATGTAGATTACTGTACATAAAAGCAGATTCTTGACTTGTTAATATTAACTCATCATGTAGATTGTTGTACACAAAAGCTGATTCTTGACTTGTTTAAATTGTTATTTGTAAAAAGTATTACTATTATTAGAATACAAGTATACTTTTCATAAAGACAATTTATATACTTTCCATAAAGTCCATTATGTTCTATTTATCAATTAGGTCAGGATTACTATGCAACATACAAGCAGGCAGGGCTGCTAGCCCAAGATCCTTAAGGAGAGTGTAGCAATTTGTGTATTTGGCTTTGTGTACGTATATTTGGAGAAGCACCCTAGTGTGCCGAGCATGTTAACCTGAACTCTGGCTAAGCCCTTATGTGTGGTATTAAAAGACTTGACGGGAGAGAACATGAATTGTTGTGAAAAATATATATAATTTCACAAAATATAGTTAGCTTATGTCCTAAATTGATTTTGTGTCAAGAAGAACTTCTGTTAGATATAGAAATGGTACAAATATGAGTAAAACACAGGAACTGGAACCTGATGCAAAATCTTTCCACATCAACTTATCATGTAGATTGCTAAACACAAAGCTGATTGTTGACAAATTTTGTGTAAGTTGTTTTTCTTAGAAAGAACATATCACTGTCATGAGAATACAAGTCTAATTTCCATAACTCTTATTGCATACACATGGCCATATAGCATAATGCTCTACCATATCAATTGGGTCAGGTTGATTATGCAACATGCTAGCAGCTGAGACTGTGATGCTAGCAGCCTGTATCGGAATGTGTATTAGAAATGCATAGTGGACTCAACAGGAATATCTTAACTCTGGTTGACCCCTTTTGTGTGGTATTTAAAGGAATATAAGGGAGATACCATTGTTTAAAATTCAACATGATGTTTAATGTCATTGGGTTTTTGCAGCTAGTTGCCATAAATTTTTTAAACAAATTAATTAATTATGTTTGTCTTTCATCTTAATGTTTTAGAAACACTTAAAAATATAGAACAACTTGCATGACAATCTTAAATATTCCATATTCAAGATAATATTATGATTAGTAAGTTCAAATTAGAGAATTTATATGGTGCGAGTGATCACTTGATGAAAGCTTAAAATTTAGTAATAATGATGTGTCATCTGCAGCTGAAAAGTCAATATGGCTGCTATCGCGGCCGTCTTGGATTCTCAGAACTGAAACGTCTGCCTTTGTGGGAGGAATCATTATAGGTATAACATACTACAATATGAAAATGATATCTAGATTGGTTTAGGAGAAGGAGTCATTTTCATGAAATCTAATTGAAAATTCAATATGGCTGCCATGGCGGCCATATTGGATTCTCAAAACTGAAATGCCTACCTTTCTGTGCGGAATCACCATAGTTATAACATACTACAATTTCAGAATGATATCTGCATTTGTTTAGGAGGAGTAGTCTTTTTCCTGAAATCTAATTGAAAATTCAATATGGCTGCCATGGCGGCCATCTTGGATTCTCAAAACTGAAACGTCTACCTTTCTGTGAGGAATCACCATGGGTATAACATACTACAATTTCAGAATGATATCTGCATTCGTTTAGGAGGAGTAGTCTTTTTCCTGAAATCTAATTGAAAATTCAATATGGCTGCCATGGCGGCCATCTTGGATTCTCAAAACTGAAACGTCTACCTTTCTGTGAGGAATCACCATGGGTATAACATACTACAATTTCAGAATGATATCTTGATTCGTTTAGGAGGAGTAGTCTTTTTCCTGAAATCTAATTGAAAATTCAATATGGCTGCCATGGCGGCCATCTTGGATTCTCAAAACTGAGACGTCTACCTTTCTGTGAGGAATCACCATGGGTATAACATACTAAAATTTCAGAATGATATCTGCATTCGTTTAGGAGGAGTAGTCTTTTTCCTGAAAGTTTACGGACGGACAGACGGACGGACGGACGGACAGACAGACGGACAACGGACGAAGCGCCATGACATAAGCTCACATTTACTTTGTAAAGGTGAGCTAATAAATCAGGGTCTTCTTACACTGAGCTCCCTTTAACTTTGGAGATTGTTACTACCAGGGAGATATTTTAATGAAGGGATAATAGTAATGCTTTGCTTGTACCTGATTCACAGAAAACTAACAGAAATTCAATTCATACCTGTAAAAACTTAATTTTGTAATGTCACATCATATTCTGCCATACTCTATTTGTAGACAAGCAAAGATTTTATTTTGAAATTTGTGCTGTTGAAACTGCGATGAAAGAATTGGCTGGTTCTAACATTCGCAAATTTGTGTTTATGACAATGACACTAAGGCACGATGTGTGATATCAAAAAGGTTTATGGCTAGATCTGTTGTGGACTTTCATTGACTGATGCTGTGTCAAACAAATAATTATTTTCATTTGTACTTGGAAGAAA
The DNA here is from genome assembly GCA_916613615.1 of Steromphala cineraria. Taxonomy (NCBI): domain Eukaryota; kingdom Metazoa; phylum Mollusca; class Gastropoda; order Trochida; family Trochidae; genus Steromphala; species Steromphala cineraria. Next base: position 57,712,022 of record OU744730.1, read on the forward strand.
CTTTCATTATTCTGCGATAAAGAATTCTGGTTTTTTATTGATTGATAATCCATAAATGAATGATGATAAGGGCTTCCACGGGTCCAAAACATTAGACTCGAGTCCTTGAGGGTTCAGACTTGACTTGGACCAATTAAGAGATCATCTAATTTGTTGTTCATCCCAGATATTATCCACAGATATGTTGACTTACACATACCGGTAGTCATATATAGAATATATTGACACCTTTGTCTTGACATGGTTATGTTTATAAGCTTACTTCTTATATTACAGACTTACAGTCTAAAATAACTTATAAATGTAACAATGTCCAAGAAATTGGACATGAGTCAAGCTTGACCCAACTCATGTTCTGATTGACTAGTGCATCACTAGTACTTAGAAGTTAAAATTCAGCTGTCTACTCAATTTTCAAATTCCAAAGAAGACATTTCATTAGAGATGTACAAGGAAAAAATGTCATAAATAGAATAAATAAACAAAGCCTATTAATACAGACAATCATAAATTCAATATGTTAATATATGAAATATGAGGGTTACATAAACCCTAATACCATGATTGGTAACATTGTAGCCAAATTAATGCCATGAAAAATCTTGACTATTTGACCTTGCTATTTCTGTGTTCTACTGTATACTTGAATTAAGGACTTTCAATGAGCATTCAATAGAATGGCCAAGGTTAAATCCTGTGTGCAAAGTGAATGCCATGCTTTCATTCAGTTTAAACAGATGCATTGATGAAAGCATATATATATATAATAATGTATCACAAACCTTTTTATAAACTTTTCATTTTCAAACACATTTGAGATTCAGACAGATTTTGAACAGAACTGTTGATGTTTGAAATAAATTTGTAAATTTCAATTATCTCTTTCAAAATTTACTTTCTCCTAGGTGTGGCAAACATTTCTAACAAGTCCTATCTTTCATGTTAGTCCAACTTTGCTTTTACATTGCAGCCTAGTCCAAATTTGTGCTGTAAGTGCAGCAACTTCAATGATAAGTACAAATTTTTTAGAATGTCATGTCCAAGCGTAGTTTATTAGACAGCTGGCATATGAAAGATAAGGAAATATTGAAAGTCTTAAATTTGTTAGTGATTTGTTCTGGCAGAAGTTTTTTTAGTTTTTTTTATTTCCGTATTTTTAATACAGGCAAATACATGAGTTGAAATGCTTACAAATATCACATGTATACAAATACGTAATCCACAAGAAGTTATGTCTCAGTTAAGTCTTAGAGAAGGTCAAGTTAAGCACACTCCGATTCACTTCCAGTAGGACTTAAGAGTGATGTAGTCTTTGAACTTGTCTGGGAGAGGCAGCTTGTGAACCACGTCTACACTGCACCTAGTTCCGAGCTGTTTCCTAATGGCTACACAACACAGGAAGTCCAGTGACGGAGGGTTGTGCAGTCTGTGTTTGATGAATGACATAAACTCTGAGTTCTGGCACACACCATTAACACTTGGATCTTTACATGTCTCTTCCATCACATGCCTGATGTGACAGTCCTTGTACACGTTATATCCTGCCGACAGGAGAAGATGGATACTCTCAATTCTCTCATTGATTTCATCTTCTTCCCATATCTCCACACCATCATCATAAAGCTGAGGTTTGAGGAGGTAACTCAGCACCGTCTGTTCTTCCCTATCAATCGTATCAGCCATTGCACCTCCACACAGCAAATGTCTGAAAACTTCCTTGTGATAAACGTCCCCACAGCAGTGCAAGGGTGTCTGATTGTCTCTGTTAATTAAGTTCACACTTGCCCCCTTCTCTATAAGCATCTGAACCATGTCCGAGTTGCGCATGTGTACCGCCCGGTGAAGACAGGTCTCAAGCGTGTCTCTGTATAGCATGGACCCTCCTTCCTCCTCCTGCACCCGCAGACCTGGCGCCGTCTCGTTCACATCCGCTCCTGCAGTGAGAAGAATGTTATACAATTATTTGCAGGAATTGAGAAAGACAGGGTTATGGGTGATTTTGCACATGGATGAAAATATGGCCCATTAAAATTTTGAAGTTAACCATTGATCTAAAGGCAATGGCACTCAAAACTCAGAAGGTTCTTAAAATCGTTATAATGGATTATGGTCAAAGATGCCCTTCCCAATTACTGTACTATGGATGTCAAGGGAAATATCATGGTGCTGTTATACTAGCGGAAGTAAAATAAATTTTTTTTATTCAAATGACAATGAATGATTTTATTCAAATGACAGATCTTGTCTAAAACGCAAGATTTGCTTAATCATTTAAATTACTAGCAATCACTCATTTGTGTTACAAGTATGTTCTTGCATGTGATTTAGGGCACTACAATATCTTTTTAACTGTGCAATTTCAATAATTACTGTACCATGGCATACAATATATCCAGGGATCTTTCAATCCCTGAAAAATAAAGAAAAGAAATATTTCAAATAGGCAAAATCAAATATGACGGTGACGTCTCTGAGAAAATTACCAGCTTCAAGCAGCAGCTTTAGGACAGGAAGGCTCTGTTTTCTCATTGCCATGAAAACCGGTGACATGAACTCAGTAAGGATAGGCAGGATGCTAAGTATTCTCCAATCTCTGTGCTTCCTTGGATTTGCCCCTAAAAGAAACAAGCCAATTGTAGTGTTACCATATGCCATATTTTAAATCATCAAATTTAAATAATATAGAATTTAATTTTACTTTTCAGTTTTGTATTCTCAAAACAAAATATTTTTAAAAAAAGATATGTTTTTTGATGTGATTATAGTTTGTTGGACCATGTTTCTGAAGCCAAACCACAAATTTTACAGATAATCATATTATTACAGGGTTCCTAAAGACATTATAGGCTTTCCTTGGCAAAAGTAATGCCAATAATTCAAGCAATCACATAAGAAAACAGACAATAAGTGTGATGAATTGCTAAAAACACTCAAAGTAACTGAGCATGCACAAAAGACTGTTGTTTGAATGTGAATTTAAGACTTTTCCAGAGTTCTTGTTAATTTTAAAGGCTTTTAAGGTTAAATAGGTTCCTGAAGCTTTTTAATGCCAAGTGGCTAAATTCTATGCTTGTACGAATCGTGTTATAGTACAAAATACACATTTTCATCTTTTAATACATAAATTATATTTTATATGTCATCTCAAATAATGTTACAATTCAATTTTATACTCCCTCTTAGGGATTAAATACTAGACTACTCTAGCAAAACATCAAATATTTTCAATTGAAGCAAGTTCTCACAAAATTGACTAACCATTATTGAGCAGCAACTGAATGATTTTGGTGTCCGACAGATCCCCTTCCATTACAGCAAGACACAGAGGAGACATGACACCATCATAGTCTTCGGTCCGCACCTTCATTGGTTTATTGATGCACGACTTCAACTTCACTTTTATCAGTTCCTCCATCTGAATTATACAAATGTGACATCACCAGTTACGTTAACACTTGGCAACTTAATAGTAGTAATGTAAGGATTTGAAAAATACCATAGAGCAACCTATCAGCAAGGCCATAAGGATAAGCTGATGCCATGACTTAGCAACTTTTGACAATTATCACGTATATCTAGTTTTTTACTACACCAACTTTTATATGTATTAGAAAAATAGAGCCATTGGCTCTGTAGCTCATCAGGCTTCATTATCAATTATGCTTTATATATATTAGGGGTCACAGGACCACCAAAGCTACAGTTCATAATCCTCACTAGTCAAGGAGTCTGTACACAAAGTTTTAGGTTTCTAGGCCTCATAGTTCTGGAGAAGAAGATGAAAATAGGTTTTTAGGGCATGGCCCCTGTGGCCCTTATAAGGGGTCACAGGGCCACCAAAGCTACAATTCATTATCCTCATCAGTCAAGGAGTCTGTACACAAAGTTTCAGCTTTCTAGGCCTCATGGTTCTAGAGAAGAAGATGAAAATAGGTTTTTAGGGCGTGGCCCCTGTGGCCCTTATAAGGGGTCACAGGGCCACTAAAGCTACAATTTATAATCCTCACTAGTCAATGAGATTGTACACAAAGTTTCAGCTTTCTAGGCCTCATGGTTCTGGGGACGAAGATCAAAATAAGTTTTTAGGGCGTGGCCCCTGTGGCCCTTATTAGGGGTCACAGGGCCACCAAAGCTACAATTTATAATCCTCACTAGTCAAGGAGTCTGTACACAAAGTTTTAGATTTCTAGGCCTCATGGTTCTGGAGAAGAAGATGAAAATAGGTTTTTAGGGCGTGGCCCCTGTAGTCCTTATTAGGGGTCACAGGGCCACCAAAGCTACAATTTATAATCCTTACTAGTCAAGGGGTCTGTACACAAAGTTTTAGATTTCTAGGCCTCATGGTTCTGGAGAAGAAGATGAAAATAGGTTTTTAGGGCATGGCCCCTGTGGCCCTTATTAGGGGTCACAGGGCCACCAAAGCTACAATTTTTAATCCTCACTAGTCAAGGAGTCTGTACACAAAGTTTTAGGTTTCTAGGCCTCATAGTTCTGGAGAAGAAGATGAAAATAGGTTTTAAGGGTGTGGCCCCTGTGGCCCATATTAGGGGTCACAGGGCCACCAAAGCTACAATTTTTAATCCTCACTAGTCAAGGAGTCTGTACACAAAGTTTTAGATTTCTAGGCCTTATGGTTCTGGAGAAGA